>CM035430.1:46375368-47102868 GCA_020310875.1 Ceratopteris richardii | reverse complement strand
TTTCTCAGGTATTATGGTTCATATTTAGCAACTTCAGTTTTTTGAAGTTTAAAGAAAGTTAAAATCAGTTTAGAAGAAGACTTTTGAAGAAAAGGTTTGAAGGTCAATTCGGGAGTACAAGTTTGAAGTTTATGACAATTTATAGATGAATGAAGTTACATATCTAGTTGAGTTTGTACCAATATGACATTGCACGGGGATTGTTGGAAAACAATGTCACATCAGTCCAAAATGCATTTAGGGTAGAAACCCTAATTTTGGTACTTAGTCATTTTTGGCACAAAATTGGGTAACATTTTTATGAGCCTAGCTTGTAGAGCTTGAAGAGAGCTTTCTAATGGTATATGACATGCAATCATTAGAGATCGGATTTGGGAGAAAACCCTAATCCTAATTTTTTGCTGATTTAGGGTTTTGACCTTATATGATAGCTCTCGGCATAAGGATCATAAAAAGGTTGTCAGATCATTCATCAGGTAGTCAGAAGTGTGAAAAAGCAAGTTAAAAAGCTATTTTTAAAGTTGGCTAAAAGCAACTTTAAAAATAACTAAAAGCACTTTAATTAAAGCTAAAAGAACTTGCGATTTCAATTTTTAATGCCAAAAGCAGATTTTTTGCAATTTAGCTTTATTCTATCGCTTGGGAACTTTGAAGGCTATATAAGAAGTGCCTAGGGGTCACTTTGAGTCATCACACACCAATTGGCAATGCTAGTTTTTGGTCCCTCAATAGAGGTGGTGCTCTAGCACTCATGGGGCAACCATGGTGCACTCTAGGAGCATGTTGACGAGCAGCTATGGAGTTCTTCTTGGAGAAGAGTGTGCTCACGCTCTTGCTTATGGAGAGGACTTGCCCATCAGCAGCTTGGTGGTGTGGATCAACCATCTACATGATGTATTTGAAGAAATTGTAGTTCAAGAATGTTTAGTACTGGAAGAATCTTTTATCTATCATTTGTAGGCTCTTTGATACTTAGAAGAGCAGTGATATAAAAGTTTTATTCTCATGCACGAATTCTATTGTTGTCAAAGTAGGTGGCATGATTGACATCTCAAGACCCTTACTTTTTGGTTTCGAGATTTAGTCTGTTTTTCCATTCTAAGATAAAGCATCAAGTTGGCAAATTTAGGTTATGCTATTCATGTCTTTCTGGATCCATTCTAAAATTGTTCCAACTACATTTTGATTGAAGACATTAAGTGATGAATTTCTTTGAACTTCATTCAATGGGTCCAAACTTTAGGCCTATCATAACTCCTGAATCCCGACCATTGGGCATTTCAAAAGCAAAAAAAAGAATACTTTTGCATGCATGCAAGTCTAGTCAACCAATGTTTATGATGATGGTTTAGCCTACCTTGCAATGATGTTAAGCCATTCAGACTAGGGGGTGGCTTGAGAGATCACCCCCCACCTTGATCACACATACAATATCTTAGCCCTAGAACGAGAACAATTATTCCACTTCTGATTTCAATCAATTCATAGTTGTTATAAGCCCATATTATCGCGCTATCACACTTTCTAATTTTTTTGTACAATAATTGTGATTGTTGTGTTGTTCCACAAGATTAGGGCTATAGTAATCCCTAATTAGTGACAATCGGAGGAGCTGTGATAGACAATATTTCTTCAAGATATTAAGCATCAAAGGGAAGAGGAAAGCAGCTATAGTGGAGACAGAAGACAACCTCATGCATATGCGGGTGAAGGTGGAAATATTGCAAGCAAAGCTGCGATGACTAGAGAAGGAGTGAGTTTGAAAACTTTAAGAGTAGGCAAACCCCTTTGACATTTTAGCAGGATGCAGCTCGGTGACTATCAGAAGAAGCTGAAGCAGTAGTAGCAACGATTGGTGACTAAGCAAGAAATCATCCAATAACAAGCTAAAGAGAAAGACCAGTAGAAGGAGCTATGAAGGCAATAAGCTCTTTATCAATCCCAATTTTTGAAACACTAGCCTTCTACTTCATAGTAGACTATAGAGCAAACCTCTTTGCTCCACCTTTGATGACCTTTAATCCTTTTTTCTTCAATTTATTTTCTTGTTTTGTTATTAAGGAAGCTTTAATACAAGTAAACATAAAGAGATTATGGTCCATTTACTCTAAATAGAATAGATCGAAGGAAAAGGAGACATTTTTTTTCCATCGTATGAGCTACTTTCTACTCGTAAAGTTGATGCTACTTTTCTCAAAGACAGAGAGAGGGGGGGTTGGAGAGAGAGAGAGAGAGAGAGAGAGAGAGAGAGAGAGAGAGAGAGAGAGAGAGAGAGAGAGAATATAATGTGAGGTTGGGCCTCAATGAGGTGAGAGAAAAACGAGTGATGCCTCTATTTCCTCGACCTATGTATTATTACTACAACGATGTGGAAAGGTATTAATACCATTTACTAATACCATTGTTGCATTGAATCGTTCCTCTTATCAATTGGCAAGTTATATAGTATCCTTACCTCCTCCTTTCAGGGATCATGATTCATCCAACATAACCATGCATCAAACGATATCTCTTTAATGTAAATAACCATTGATGATAGCCAAGTTAGGCATATTGATGATTGTCACCACCTTATTTGAAACCATTATATGTGAAATAAGGATTCATAGGCTTCTTAATCATATTGGAACAAAAACATGGGAATAAATTTTTTACATTTGTAATAGGCATAAGGGTAATGCTATGGTGAGGAATGTAGAAACAATTAAGCAAAGAGGGAAAGGTAATGGTTTTGCAAAGGTAGGAGGTTAGACTTGAAGAATATTAGAGATAATAAGAGAATTTATCATAGAATGGCTACTCATGTGAATGGATTATGCCATTTGAGTTCAACTGTTTAGGAGAAGAGTTGTGGAGTTCATGATCATGCTTCTTTTGTAAAAGATGCAAAAGAAGAAGAGGAAGCTCAAAAGGATATTATAGAAAGGTGGCATGGTGGCTGGATTCCCTCATTTCAACTTCCATCTCGGTATGACAATCTCCAAGTAGTCTTTGATTATTATAATGGAACTTTGCAGCCTTATCCCCAAATGAAATAGAAGAAAAGCAATGAAAAAGCAAGCATGCATGATGCGAGAAGCACATTTACTAAAATGGGAAAAGCTTTTTGCAACGTCGGCGGTAAAAGCTATGCTTTTTTTTGTCGGGAATCAGGTGTGTGAGCACAGCAATTATCAGGAGGAGGAAGTGTGTATGTGCCCCAATACAATCGGAAACTTGCTTTCTAAGTGCTTTCGTTCCTTTTCTGAGTGCTCTTTTTATAAAATGCTCCTTTTTTTGTTCGTTATTGGATTGCTTTTCGCTCCCGAAGTAAGGAAGGGACTTCCCCATCAATGATGGATAAGAGTGGCGTGGTGCTTGCTTCAGAATCAGTTTCGCTGCTGAAAGCTTTCCCGGTCAAAGGGTGTATGGCTTTTCATTGAGATGTCATGATCAGGCTTGCGCGCCTGCTTTTCGCCGAACATCTTTCGGTCTTCTCCGCGGGCTATTCTCTCTCCGAGTCACGGCTGCGCACAGACATTAAACAGAATATAGAACATCATCAGACGTGCACAGGGGCACTTGCGACTCGCGAGCTCTCACCAATCAATCATGTATGGCATGCACAGCATATGTTCTGGCGGAGCAGCTGCGGAGGGGACTTGCATCAATCATTTTATCTGCGGGTGGCTCAAGATTGGCGAGGAACGAGGGGAGTCGGGTCCTGGCGCGTATGAGACATGCACCTTCTCCTTGCTCATAACGATGGTGAGGCCCCTCCAGGATCAACGAACACCACCCCCCTCCTCCGCAGAGTCCAGAATCCAGATCCCTCGCATGTTCTGCAGCTTCTGCTAGTTACCTTGCTTTGTGGAATATGGGGTCCCGCCGTCAGCGGCCACATTGCCAATCCTTGTATATTCTGCACCGTCAATACGTATTCTGCATCCGTTTCTGTTCATCACTACAGACTCCAGAGCTGTCATCTCCCTCCCCACGAGTCACGATGATGGTTCGTTCGGGAATCGGAAGGAGTGTATGCCTCAACGCCCCCCGCGTGTCCTGCCGCTCAGGCCAGCACCCACTCAACTGACCCACGTGCACAATCGCGGCTCGCACGCATCTCACGAGTCACGTCCTCGTCTCCTCTGCTTCTCTCGCCCCTTTTGCCTCCTAGGCCCCCGAGCTCTGGCTCGAGTGGCGCAGAGAGAGAAAGAGGTATGAATTATACATACCTCTTCCATGCTCCTTGTTACAAGCTCAAATCCGTACGCTCAGGGCCACTGAGAGAGAGTCGGCGACTCGGCAGCTGAGGGCGACAGAGAGAGAGAGGGGGGGGGAAGTGAAGGAATATCAGCTGACTCGGGGAGAGAGAGAGAGAGAGAGAGAGAGAGAGAGAGAGAGAGAGCGAGAAGAATATCAGCAGACTCATGGGCGGATTCCGAGAGAGAGAGAGAAGAAGAAGAATATCGGCAGACTCATGGGCGGATTCCGGAAGGGAGAGGGAGAGAGAGAGAGGGAGAGAGAGATCTGCACTGGGCATCAAGCAGGGCATGGATGATGGCCCTGGCCTGGGTCGTGTGAGTGTCTTTCGATTTCAAGTGGGTCCGACTTCAACATCTGCAACGAGTCACGATTCGCCCATAACAATATGTGGCTTTGCACTTTTCTCCGGACGCATCTTTTTGTGTCCCGTAATCCGGACTCTGTCCTTTTCATGACTCCAATATTTATTATGTCATGTTCATCTTTGGAGAGGTCAGAGTACCGCCATTGAAAATCCGCCTAGCATTACAGTAGGTTAGTAGCCGCGATACATGCTTTTTTTTTCTTCCTTCTGAAGAGACTTAAGCTTTGTAAAATCTTTTTGGAAGGAAGCAGGAAACTGAATTGAAATATACTACAGAAAAGTTGTTTTCTTTTTTTGAGTACAATGAATTGGAAAGACACACACCTGACCTCGTAAGGTAGAGTAACTCATCTTGAGGAACTCTAAAGTATCCAACCTCAGGCGGGACTTGAACCCTAGGCATCTGCCTAGAGTACAAGGCACCTCTGCTAAACCACGCATGCCGGATACAGAGAAGTTGTTACAACGATAAGTTGAATTGAAATATATTACAGAGAAGGCCAAGCCCATGTAACGTAGTGTTTGACGTCTTGAGTCTTTCGGAGGAAGTCCTGAAATATTTAAGTCTTGGTTGGACATACTATGAGTTTCTCAAAGATGGGTGCCTTTACCTTATGAGGTCTAGTGTGTGAGTGTGTCTCCAATTCATTGTACTCTCTCTCTCTCTCTCTCTCTCTCTATATATATATATATATATATATATATATATATATATATATATATATATATATATATATATATATATATATATATATATATATTTATATAACTTTGAAAGTTGTTACAATAATATATTGAATCGAACTATATTACAGAGAAGTTGTTAGAATGATGAGCAAAAGCTACCCATACAGAGAGGATCATAAAAATTCGAGGGGCCGAGTACATTCTAAGGACATCATCTATTTACAAGGGAAAGATGTATGGCAAGAGCTGATTTCATAGAACAAAGTCAGTTGAGATCTTTCGGGTATCCTAATGTTTCAGATCTCTAGACCTTGACGATACATGCAATCTTTTCAAAAGTTACAGACCAAAATTACCTCGGAAGTTGGCGTACTGACATTGAAGTTGCAAACAAAAAGATTGAATGTCGAAAACAGGGGCTATTTTTGTGCTTCTTGATGGACTTATCTAGAAAACAGGGGTGATTTCTATAATTCTTGTTTATATCACATCACTCTTTCCATATTCTGTAAATGGTCTCCTAATGAATAGCATCACATCACTCTTTCCATATTCTGTAAATAGCATTACAGAGGAATGTGGAGGAGCCCAAGAATAGTTTATTGTCATGAGATCGTTTGGTTTAGCAGGAGTCGTTTTTGTATAGTAGAACAATTTCTCACACTTTTAGGGCACGTGAAGAAAACGGTGGCATTACATGTCTTTTTGACTGTGACATTGATGCTTAGTAGCTGCAACTGATGGAGCTTAGTAGCTCCAAGTGATGGGACATGCTCATCCTTCTACTTGAGAGTTCGTTACACAAGTGATGGGACTTGAGAGGTTGCTTTATGATTACACTTGCTCGCCCATGGCTGCATGCCTCTTACCATGATGGGAGGCGGGAAAAAAAATCCACACTTACCATGTTGTCACACTTATCACACTTACCATGTTAGCACACTCGCCACCTACAGAGTTTCTACATGAAGTACAAGATTAATGTCGAATTTGCAAATTGCAATCACTTCTTTCTTGAGGCACCTTTCGTGTGATTTGCTTTACTTGTACTCTTTTCTCTACGTGCTCCTTTGGTGCTCACAAAATTGAGTTGAACTTGATTACTTTGCCTTTTCATTCTACCCGCTTGTGTGAATGGATGGATACTATATACGTACACACAAACACACACACACACACACACACATATATATATATATATATATATATATATATATATATATATATATATATATATATATATATATATATATATATATATATATATATACACACGCACAGAGTTTAGAAATATTTTCACTTTCATATACGCTTTGACTTTCACCTTTTCCACCTTAAAGATCGTTGTGATTGGCAACTCTAGATGTAAAAGGCTATCCATTTATAAGTAAAACTATCTACTTGTAACACCTTAAATATCGTTGTGATTGGCATCTGCTTTTTCTGATGTGATCATCATGTGCTATGATAAATATGATAAATACTGAGTAGTGACATGGGCTTTGGATGCATTCGAAACATAGTAAAGAAGCTGAAACCAAGTAAGGCCGCATGTGATGTTCATTAAGGGCCCCTAGGAAGCTTCATGACCTTTATGTCATATAACATTCAAGTATCATTGAAAACCAAAAAAAAAAAAGGAAAATATTAATGTGGTATGCAAGTGTAGCTTGTGTAAGAGATGTACTTTGGTTCTGGAATCTGCCAAACCTAGAATATTGAGATACCAAACCTAGAATAATTTGGAGCAATCAGAATCTTTAATTAATTTCTTTATTTCCAACATATGGTCAATACCTCAAGCATGTGAATTGATAGAAGGACATTGATTGTGATTTGTTAGAAAGAGAAAGGAGAAGAGATTCTAGAGCTCCGAATTTGCTTTTGGCAACTTGCAAGTGCAAGTTAGAAGCAAAGTGCATATGTCAAGTTGGAGATATGTTTGTCAAATGGGACATGTGTAGCTTTTAAAAGGAAAGTGAACCCACAAATAATTGATCGCAAACAAAGGATGAACAAACCATATGGATCTTTTTGCCGAATGAAAGGGCCCTAGATATTATAAGTATAAAATAGTACTCTCAATATGTTGCTTTCTTTCACTAGAAGATATCTAATTGTATAAAACAATATAGTACAAGAGTCAAGCTACCCTTTCTCACGTCTCTGCTTTTTTTGCAATGAAAGACCTTAAATTGCATAAAACCAATGTAGTACCGCATTCAAAACTACTACCTTGGGACACCTTTCTCGTACATTCAAGTTGACTGAAAATAGCTCCAAACATCATTAAAGATCTTGAAGAAGACGGAAGATTCCATAAAAATCTAAGTTTATCTCCTAAATCTGCAAATGATTAACAATATTTAACAGATTTATCCACCAATATAATCTCAATATATGAACATGCATAATCTCAATATATGCTTCATTCCAAAGACTCTATCATCAATTTAGCCATATCACCTATATGGCTACCTCATTATGAAACATATGCATCTCTAAGAGTCCACATCCTCCATTTAGACATAAGATTCAAATAGGAGATTCCCAACAATCCCACTTATTGCGATCCTCATAATTCCGTTATTTTGATAGTGGAATTCGCTCTTAATGCCAAACCGCTAGATTTACTTATGAAGATAAGCACGATTATGCATTGCTACTTGGACTTTTTAATCCTAAGGGTGGATCATTACCTTCATATATGCATGTTGTATGCATGATTTTTCTATGCATGTTGTATGCATGATTTTTCTAAGTGAAACTGTGTTGGCTACGATGACACTCATGTGTCTAGCACTGGTTTTTGCTTCATGTTTGGTAGCTCATGCATGTCTTGCTTCAGAAGAAGTAGCCTATTTTGGCCACTTCTAGTTGTGAGGCTAAATATAGGGAAGCTATCATAACAAATATTGAGTGTCTATGGCTTAGAAAACTTTTGGCTTACTTGGGTGTTGGTAAGTCTTTTGTCATCACCATCTTTACTGATAGTTAAAGAACATTGGTAGTTGCAAGGAACCTTGTGCTCCATGATTGCAAAAAGCACATTGAGGTGCACTATCATTTTTTCAAGGAGAGATTATCTTATGAGAACATCAGTTTGGGTTATGTGCCCATAGAGGATAATATTGTACACCTTTTCACAAAGTCTCTACCTAGGGAGAAGTTTGAAGCTTTTGTCAGAGTTTTGGGATTACTTCCTCATGAAATCGATTTCTTTCTGCATTGCTTAACACTTTCTTATACATGAGTTCCAACTCCTCGTTCACCACATCACTCTCAGGGAAATTTGTTGATATATTCTGATAGTTATGTGTGGGTAGAGTTAGGAATCTTAGGACACTTTTTTCCCTCTTTAGAAGTCCTCCTCCCCACTATAATCCTAATGGGTCACTCATCTTACATTCACTTGGTAATACATTATTATGTTGTCCTCCAAGCTTCTTCTTCTTCTTCTTCTTCTTCTTTTGCTTCTTCTTCTTCTTCTTCTTCTTCTTCTTTTTCTTCTTCCTAATCGTGTGCTTGCATAGACCTCGAACTCCGACACACTTTATGTTGCATAAATTTAGATTTCTTTTCATGCATGATATCCTTTGCAACGCTTGAGGTAATGAGAGGCTTCATCTACTTTGCTAGGTTAACACACTAGAACATAGTCGAGGTTTGTCGATGGATGCAAAATGAACTAAAAAACTGATAGGCATAGCTATATTCATGGATGAGGCATTTTGCGACATGCATAAGGTAGAGATATACACTACAACATATGAGGGGCATACCGACGCTGCATATACCGACGGTCATAGTCAGCGTCGGTATAAACCTCGAAAAATCTCACTAAAAGATACCGACGGTCAAGTGACCGTCGGTATGACCGTTTTAAACGGATCGTCGGTGTGGCCCGCCGCCGCCGGTATAGGCGTCAGTATAGGCCTCGGTATATGCGTTGGTATGAGCGTCGGTATGAGCGCCGGTAAATTACTGGCAACTACCGACGCGTATACCGACGTCTATACCGGTGGCGAATTTTTAAACATACCACGAACCCGAGAGCAAAACTTCACATTTTTGCGCGTGTTTGAGTACTGTCGGTCTACTGTCAAACTTGCGCGCACGAACCTGCATTGTCTTGTGCACACACACACACACACAGATCTCTCTCTCTACACACACACTCTCTCTCGGCTTAGCTCTCACATATTGGTAAGTGTTGCGCGTACTGTTAGCATTTGTGTTTCTCTATGCTTTAGGGTTTCTAATTTCTCTTTTCGTTGATTTTGAAGAAGTTCGTTGGCGTCGATTGTTTGGAATTGGACGAGAGACGACCTACATTACGCTTTGACGACAACGATTCAAAAAGAGATATACTTGTAAGTGATTCTTTTATTCGCTATTGATAGAGAGAGGAGAGAGAGAGAGAGAGAGAGAGAGAAAGAGAGAGAGAGAGAGAGAGAGAGAGAGAGAGAGAGAGATAGATAGAGAGAGAGAGAGAGAAAGAGAGAGAAGAGAAAGGAAGATACACATTAATTTACACATGCATACATACACACATACATGTACACACATGCATGCTTACATACACACACCTATACACACATGCATGCTTACATACACACACCTATACACACATGCATGCTTACATACACACACACATATACACATATGCATGCATACACACACACATAGATTTACACACATGCATACATACACACACATGCATACACACACATGCATACACACATACATACACACACATATATACACATATGCATACATACACATACACATACACACACACACACATATACACACATACATACACACACGCATATATACACACATATACACACATGCAAGCATACATACACACACATATACTAGCATGCATGCATACACACATATATACACACATGCATACATACACACATATACACACATGCATGTATACATACACACACATGTATACGCATGCATACACATACACACACATACACATACATGCATGCATACATACACACACATAGACACACATGCACACACATGCATGCCTACATACACACACATACACATACACACACATGTATACACATGTATACATACACACACATGTACACATGCATACATACACACACATATATACACACATGCATACATACACACATATAATCCTATTTTTATTTTGAAGTTTTTGTTTTACATCAAATATACAAAAATAGGATTAGGGTTTTAGGGTTAAATATTTAAGATTAGAGTTTTAGGGTTTTAAATAGGATTAGGGTTTTAGGGTTAAATATTTAAGATTAGGGTTTTAGGGTTTTAGGTCTAGATATTTAAGATTAAGGTTTTAGGGTTTAGTATTTCAGATTTAAGTCTAAGTCTTTCTGATTAGGGTTTTAGGATTTTAATACGTAGATTACATATATACACAAACACACATATACATATAATACATACATACATGTAGATACACATGCATACAAAAATATACATAGAATTTTAAGATTAGGGTTTAATTAAATATATACAATTAAATATATAAAAATAGGATTACATAAGGAAGAAAAATCTGAATATATAAATAAATATATATATGAAATAAGATAATTATATACATAAATAAATATAAAAAGAACTAGTGTTTTAAATAATTTAATTAAATATATAAAATTAAATATATAAAAATAGGAAAAAAATGAATATATAAATAAATATATATATAAAATAAGATAATTATATACATAAATAAATATAAAAAGAACTAGTGTTTTAAATAATTTAATTAAATATATATAATTAAATATATAAAATTAAATATATAAAAATAGGATTATGTAAGGAAAAAAAATCTGAATATATAAATAAATACGTAGATAACATATATACACAAGCACACATATATATATAATACATACATACATGTAGATACACATGCATACAAAAATATACATATTTTAGATTTAAATCTTTAAGATTAGGGTTTTAGGGTTACAACACCTACATAAGATATATGCACACATACACATGCACATGTAATACATATATACATGTATACAGAAATATACATATTTTAGGTCTACATATTTAAGATTAGGGTTTTAGGGTTTAGTATTTCAGATTTAAGTCCAAGTCTTTCTGATTAGGGTTTTAGGATTTTAATACGTAGATTACATATATACACAAACACACATATACATATAATACATACATACATGTAGATACACATGCATACAAAAATATACATAGAATTTTAAGATTAGGGTTTTAATTAAATATATATAATTAAAAATATAAAATTAAATATATAAAAATAGGATTACATAAGGAAAAAAAATCTGAATATATAAATAAATATATATATAAAATAAGATAATTATATACATAAATAAATATAAAAAGAATTAGTGTTTTTAATAATTTAATTAAATATATATAATTAAATATATAGAATTAAATATATAAAAATAGGATTACGTGAGGAAAAAAAATCTAAAGATATAAATAAATATATATATAAAATAAGATAATTATATACATAAATAAATATAAAAAGAACTAGTGTTTTAAGTAAATTAATTAAATATTTATAATTAAATATATAAAAATAAATATATAAAAATAAGATTACGTAAGAAAAAAATCTGAATATATAAATAAATATATATATAAAATAAGATAATTATATACATAAATAAATATAAAAAGAACTAGTGTTTTAAATTATTAAATAAATATATATAATTAAATATAATTAAGTAAAGAAAAAATCTGAATATATAAATAAATATATAAATACACAAACACACATACTTATATACCTATCTATATTCACATATATATACATATACACATATATATATACACATGCATACATATATATACATGTTTTAGTTCTAGGTCATTTGGATTAGGGTTTTAGGGTTTTAAAACGTACATAACATATATACACACATACACATACACATATAATACATATATACATGTATATACACATGTGTATAGAAATATACATAATTTAGGTCCAGATCTTTAAAATTAGGGTTTTAGGATTTAGGCATACATATAACTTAATTAAGAGAAAAAAATCTGAATAAATAAATAAATATATATATAAAATAGGATCAATCAAGAAAAAATCCGAATATATAGATAAAATAGGATAGCTATATAGATTAGGATTTTAAAACTAGGATTTTAAGTTTTTTTAGGTATTTAAGTATTTAGGTCTTTAAGAGTTAGATTTTTAGGTTTAATAAAAAAAGAAATGTTCTAAAATGTTCTAAAATGTCCATATTATAGCAGATGGCTTCTTTGGATCCTGAAGAGAGAATGGCATGTCCTTGCACACAGTGCAAGTATCAAATTTATCAAAAATGACGGATTTGTACTGCACATGTTAGAGAGTATGGATCCTTTGTTAGGAGTCGACTGGAAAACCTACGCTATCATTCGCATGGTCCCCCAGGTGAGCCGATCCCAAACGACATTGCACCAGTAACATCTCGTGGACAAAAGAGAGCAAAAAAGCACTTAGACGTAGAAGCAAGCACTAATAATATTACACAGAATGAACATATGGAAGAGATGCTTGAAGCTTTTTATGAGATAGACGAAGACCATGATGGTGAAGAAGGTGTCGACGAGAGTTTCATGGACGCAACAGAAATTCCACGATCAGAAGTTGATGAAGAATATGAAAACATGCGAAGATTAGCTTGTTTACCACTTTACAATGGAGCAAAGATATCTGTACTACGTGCTTCACTCGCGATGCTCAATCTGCAATCCATTTATGGATGGTCAGATAGTAGTGTCACTGAATTGTTCAGGTAAGTGGAGAACAAATTGGCTTTCATTGTTGTATCACAATAACTTCATTTACTAATATCATTTTAATTGCTTATTGCAGGCTTCTTAAAGATCAAATTTTTCCAGAGGGCAATGACATGCCTCCAACACGTGGAGATGCGAAAAAACTTTTACAGTCCATTGGAATGGATTATACGAAAATTCATGCGTGTCCGAATGATTGCATTCTCTTTCGGAATGAGTATGAGCATCTCCACGTATGTCCAAAGTGTGGAGCAAATAGATTTAGAGAAGACGTTATAGGTGAAGCAATCCCCGCAAAGGTTCTTCGCCACTTTCCTATCATTTCATGAATTAAGAACATGTTTAGATGCAAATCTATAGCTGAGTTAATGTCATGGCATACAAACAGTAGGTCTACAGATAATGTAATGCGAGTGCCAGCTGACTCTGATGCTTGGAAGCACATAGATAGTAAGTGGCCAGAGTTTGCTAGTGAGCCTCGGTCCATACGTCTAGGCCTAGCTATGGATGGAGTGAATCCATTTGGATTACGCAGTTCTTCATGGAGCACATGGCCTGTATGTTTGGTCAATTATAATATCCCACCATGCTTGGCCACAAAGAAAGGTCATTTATTATTAGCTCTTATTATACCAGGTAAGTATAAGGTAAAAAATATGGATGTATATCTTGCACCACTTGTAGAAGAACTGCACATTTTATGGGATGGGATCACTGTGCGTGACATGTCTCAACCTATAAGAAGACGAGACGTGTGAGTGAAAGGCATACTTATGTGGACAATGCATGATTGGCCTGGTTATGGTGAATGTTCAAGTTTATCGATTTCGGGTTACCATGCTTGTCCTTTATGCGGACCACGACTCGAAGCACGCTATTCCAAAGCACTACGTAAAACTGTCTATGAAGGACATCATAGATATTTGCCTGATGGGCATGTTTTACGTGAAGGACAAATTGGTCGACAAGCGCAATACCAAATGAAAGCTAGCAATTGGAAACAACTGTGGGATTCAGAAAATCCAGTTGCTGGCATGAAACGGTTGTCCATTTTTCATGAACTCCCTTATTGGAGTGAATTGGTGATCAATCATTTGGTAGACCCGATGCATATTTTCAAGAATGTGGGAGAGATGCTTTGGAAAACTTTGATCGGAAAGAAAGAAAGCAAAGCACAAAGGGATGACCTAGAAGAGCGAGGTCGTATGCGAGAGTTGTGGGCAATTACTAAGCCCAACGGAACAGTATCGTTACCAAGAGCTCCTTGGGTGCTTCGCAGGATGGAAGAGCAACAAGTGAAGAAAACAATTTCAGAGTTTCGTACACCTACTGGATGCATGAGATGTCTAAAGACTGCTTTCACACAAAACGACGATCTTGCAGGACTTAAGTCTCATGATTGGCACAAGTTTTTACAGTTTGTGCTTCCTGTAGCCCTAAAAGATTGTCTTTCAGAGGATGTACGAAAAACCATTTATAAAATTAGTTCTTTAGTATGGTGGATATCTTCTAAAGAGATAAATAGAGATAGCATAGAGAGTGCGAAACTCAATGCTATCGAGGCTGTTTGTATGGTAGAGAAATACTTTTCCACAAGTATTCTCACTATTCAACTTCATTTACTGGTTCATGTAGTAAATGAAGTTGCAATAGCAGGAACTCTCCATAGTCGATGGATGTTCTTCTTAGAGTGCTTTATGAAGACATTAAAAGGGTTTGTTCGACAAAGAGCACGTCCAGAGGGTAGCATGGCAGAGGGATGGCTTGTACAAGAATCTCTTGTATTCATTATTGAGTTTCTACGTATATCGGATCCCGAAATGCCTCGCTTATGGAGCGATGATGAAGATGTTCGTCTCGTAGGTGATGAACCACAAGGTAAAGGATTGCAAAGAAAAATGGATGCAGCTTTCAGAGAGAAGGCAATGAAGTTTTGCATAGTTAACTCTGAGCCTATGCAAAAGTGGTTAGAAAGGTATGAACTTGCCAAGGAAACTAATGCAAAGGAAAGAGCTCAGTTTCGAAGAAATCGTTCTACTCGATTTTTGCCTCTTCTAGAAAATCTTCGACCTCTCCCACCTTTTCCAACGAGCAGATGGCTAGATGCAGCGGTTTCACAAGCAAAGGCAGCGGGTGAAGATATCTCTGAAGAAGAAGAAGAACTCGCAAAAGGATGTGATTGGGAGTATATCAAATACGGTGCACTATGGTCTCATGGATGACACTTTCGAATCGCACGAATCGATCAAAACCGGTCTACTTTTGATAGTGGAGTGATGGTGAATTTTTTGCAAAAAAGTAGAGCGAGTGCAAGAGATGATAATGCTCTAGAAGGCGATTTAGATTATTGTGGTGTGATTCAAGACATCTTGAAACTATCTTTCAGAAAGTTTGATTACTTTGTTTTTGACGTGAAATGGTTCAAAGTAGTCACCTCTGGAAGAAACGCAACAGTGATACGAGATAAGAGCGGTTTGCTTCAAGTCGACTCCACAAGATTATGGACAGATGAAAGGGATACATTTGTACTTCCCGAACACTGTGAGCAAATTGTTTTTATACCAGATTCAAAAAATCCAGAGTGGCTATTTGTTTTACAAGTCGCTCCACGTAGTAGACAAATTTTTGAAAACACAGATGTAGAAGAAAGTCCATCTCTAGTGGACTCAGAGATTCATTCGATAGTTGAGGAGGAAGAGATCATTGTTTCAGAAGAAGAGGTCATTGAAGAAGAGGTCATTGTTCGAGAAGACGAAGCAATAGATGATGATCAGGAGGAAACTAGCATAGCAAGCGATTTAGAAGCCATCAATTTAGAGATAGATATTCTCGGTGCATCGGATCTTCAAGAGGATGCTAGAATAGAGGACTTTTGAATAAAACACTTGTACGTACTAATTTTTGGTTTTTTTTTTTGTTTATTCCCTATATTATTTTTCTTATCGCATGCTAATTATTTGAGTTCTTTTATTACAGAGCACGATGGGAGACAGTCCTCCAGTCACTCCACAGTCCATGACAGAGGAGCACTTTTTGGACTTCATCTCTGAGGTTCCTCCTGCGTATATGGCCGCTGCATCACAGTATTGGATCGCTCGTGGTAGCACTCCTCCCGGCCTCACTCCTGGCGGCCTTACTCCTGCCGGCCTCACTCCCGCTGGCCTCACTCCCGTCAGTGTCACTCCCGCCGGTGTCACTCCTACCGGTGTCACTCCTGAGGGTGGTGCTACTCCCGTAGGAGGTATGTCTCCTAGCTTTGTGACTCCACCACGACCATCTTTGCAGCCATCTCCTACTGGATCTACTAGTAGACATGTGCATTCAACACCTCAACGCGATACAGGGTCTGGCCCGTCTCGTAGATCGAGGTCATGCTCTGGAGCAGGAGGTTCTAGGAGTGGATCTACAGGTAGGTCTGGAGGTAGAGGCGGCGGTTGTTGTGGAGGCAGTGCGACGGACGTTGTGTCGCCCGCTTCTACTCCTAGGATGAGTACCTCAGATGTAGGTATGCCACGCAGTACACCACACAGTACACCACGTACACCTTGGGGTGCTCATGACCATGATGACTCCAAGGTGTATAGTATCCGAGATGGAGCTCCGATGATGGATGCGGCCGGCAAAGCAATGCGTGCACGCATACGATAACTTTGCTCCATCCAGTTTGGACACTCCATCATGCGGAAATGGAGTGAACAGGATAAAGATCGGAAGAATTATATCACACATACGATTTACCAGGATTTCCGACTAGCCGATGAACAGTCAATTGTCATTTCAAAGTGGATTCTGCATATCGCACGTGAGGTCATGTCGCATTGACGATCCGAGGCTCGTGATGCATTCAAAGAAGGCTTACCAAAGCCTGTGTGGTTAGATGCTGAGGAGTGGGACATGATTCGTGATGAGCAGCAGCAGACTCCTGATCGATATCGCTAGCAGCAAAATACCGCAGCCACACATCTAGACACGATTGGACCGTCACATTTGGGCAGCGACGGATATGACACGATGCGTCATGAGTTTGTAAGTACCATTTCATTTATAGAATTTCTTTGTGTTAAATTTCTCATATATATTTCTCTAATCTTTTTATATTTGTTTTAGGAGCTGGCAATGGGTCGTCCTCCAACACGATCGGAGGAGTCTTATGGATATAGTCATGGGTTGACTGCACTATTGCAGGACTTGGAAGGACGCGGTGCGGTAGTTTCAGGGGAGCGTTTGCGATGAGGTAATTAATTTATAAACTTGGTTTTTACTTGTTTGTAATTTCATGTGAATTTATCTCATTCCATTATTGTTCTTTGTTGCAGGACTGTTGATATGGAACGTTCTTTGCATGTGTATGGCAATGGAAGACCAATATTTTGTATTTGATTTCCATATGGCAATACATTGTTTTGCCACGTTTTATAAAAGCGTCATATATGACAGTGGTTTGCCACACTCTTGTACTTGCTTCATTATTGAAATATATAACTTCTTTTGTACCTGGTTCATTGTTCATTCTGATTATCGATCTCTTTTGTGTACAATAATACTCTGTTTCATGAAATCATATTTCGGTTGTCATTAGAGTACACATCACATGTACTCGGTTTTTTTTGGGCAGAGTGTATTGTCTTTTGTTCAGCAACATCATGGTAATGTTGCTGTAGCAAAAGAAAAAACATTCTGCCCAAAAAAAAATTTGCAGGTATGGTCGTCGGTATAAGCGACGGTACTCCCAGTAGTGTCATCGGAATAACCGTCGGTACACCCAGGAGCGTATGCAGCAGCAACCAATTTCCGACGCTTATATCGACGCTTATACCGACGCGTATATCGGCGCATATACCGACGTGTATATTGGCGCATATACCGACGCTTTTACCGACGTCTAGACCGGTGCCTATACCGACCCTTTCGTACCGACGCGGAGACCGACCTCTACACCGGCGTCGCAGCAAATAAAGCCACGTTCATTTTCCTCGGTAGAAACCTCGGTATACCATCGATCTGTTGTAGTGATACATTACATCAATATAGCAGATGTGACATGAACATGTTTATAAGGTACTTTTGCGTACTTTTTTGTTAAGTGTGATGGCTATACAGAGGGGCATTGTGACAATTTTCTTTTTCCATTTTTTTTGTCCCTTTCCTTACTTTTATGACGTTGTACAAAAGTACAAATCCCATTGACATAGCAACTTCTATTGCAATGAAAAGTAAAAATAATGTGTAAAAAATATTGCAACGAGTATTTGATAGAAAAAAATTACATAAAAAGACCTATAATACTACGCGTAACATTTCTTGAATCTCAAATTTGAGACTCGAAGTAGTCCTGAAGTAAGTAAGCTTCATTTTATTCTATTCATTTTATATTCTCGCACTCGCTCTCCTGCTCTCTCAAACATAGGGCTTGTAGATCTTGCAAGATCAAACACAAAGATGTTTATATTTATGAAAAATTTAGAAGAAAGTTAGAGCTTCTTGCTTTTCATTCAATTTATTCATCAAATTTGTTAATTATGCACATGTACACACACCTACACACATATACACACACATACACCCACATATACACACACATACATGCATACATACATACTCACACACATACATACACACATACATACATATGCATGTACACACATAGACACATTAACACACATACACACATACATAGATACTCACACATACATATACATCAACACACATGCACACATACATATAGTCACACACATGAGCATAAACACACACATACACACACAAACATACACATACATATAGCTACAAACACCCATATACACATCCACACATACATATATACACTCACACACATACACACACATAAACATACATATACATACACACACATACAAACATAAAAACACACAGAGACACATACATACACACATAAATGTACATGCACACACAAATACACACATAAACACACACACACACACATAAACACGTACACACATACTCACACACATATATATACATACATACATACCTTCAAACACAGACACACTCACACACATACATGCACACATACACACATACAGACATACACATACATACACACACACATATATACATACATACATACATACATACATACATACATACATACATACATGTATACATACATAAATACATACATACATACATACATACATAATTACATACATGCATACATACATACATACATACATACATACATACATACATACATACATACATATTGTAAGAAAATAATAGTACAATGCAATAGACCAATAGAGAGAGTTGAGAGAAAAACACAAACAAAGAAAAATTCAAACTCAAGATAGAGAACTCAAATTTTCAAAATCAAGAGTAATGCAACTACAGCAATGGTGCTATCCACCAATGTGCTCCCAATGTGGAGCTTAGATAGTGATCTAGATAGACTCTAGATGAAGATCTTACTATTGCACGTAGCTAGGTAAAGCTCAACATGGGCCATGATTATATAGATTTTATAAGGGGAGTTGGTATAGATGAATGTAGTCAGAAGATATAAAAAAGTCAGAAAATTATACAATCTAACAATATCTCCATGACAAGATGTCACACTTTTTTGGCCCTACGGGCCAAGGGGATAGGCCCCTCAGACCCCCTAGGAGGGGGCAAGGCTTGTTCTACACTCACCCCATTAAGGTTCATTGGGGAAACCACACAAGACCATAGGGCCTTTATTTTATCCTTGAATGGCAATCCAATGGCCAAGAAGTTTATGCCCTACCTAACTAAATGGCTAGGCTCACAAAGATCATCTATTACCATCAATGGTCACACATAGACCTCATCTAACTTCAAAGTTAGGGTTCCAAAAATTTCTAGGATCTTAGAATGCCTTCTCCTCATAATGGAGTTCTTACAACTTAGACAACCATGGATAATTTGTGGTCAGTTGAGGGTGGAGTATTGAGTATATCTAACAGCCCCCCTCAATGTCCACCCTATGGTGAACTGCCTCCTTGGTCCAATGCCAAGCTTTGGAAAGTGTCAATGAAGGTGCTCTCTCCTAAGAGCCTTGGTGAAGATATCTAATCTATTTTCTTTGGTTGGACAAATGCTTATCTCCATGAACCCTTCCTCAACCGACTCACACCCATAATGATACTAAATTTCTATATGCTTGGTATGTGCAGGGAAAACAAAATCCTTGGTGATGGCCATGCAACTTTGATTGTCACACTTCAAACCTATAGCCTCTTCTCCTTGTACTCCTATGTGCCATAGAATTATCCTCAACCATACTACTTCACATGCTGCAATACATGTTGCTTTGTACTTGGCTTCAACAGAAGGTAATGCTATATTCGATTGTTCTTACCGATCCAATAGAAAATCATTGATCCTAAAGAAAAGAAATACCAAAAATTAATTCTTTGTATCAATATCTCGTGCCCATAATATCCAACCAGGTATGATCATTCTTCATAGAGTATACCATAATCAATGGTTCATTTCACATACCTGAGTGTATGCATGCTTGCTTTCCAATGAGTTTGACAAGGCTTATTAGAGAGCTTGGTTACTACTCCAATGATATAAGAGATATCTCGTCTACTATTGCACAAGTATATGAGACTCCCAACTAATTTCCTATATCTTCCAATACCCACTAGAGGTGAAGTATTTTTAGTAGATAATTTTGTGTTGACCTCCATAGATGCAAAAATTTCCTTGCAATCCTCCATGTCAAATTTCTTCAAAATCGAACTACATACTTTTGTTGAGAGATGAAAATCTTCCCTAATTCCGTCCAAACTTCAAGGCTTAAGCAATAATGCATTAAAACCCAAGTATGTCATTTCAAATTTTAAACTTAGGGCATCTTTTGCTTGTTGAAGAAGAGCATCATCATTTCCTATAATCACAAGGTCATCTACATAGAGTAGATGCACAATTGCCTTCCCTCCTCTCTTTAGAACATCCAAGTTAGCATAAAACACACATCTTTTGAAACCTATATCCATAAAATACTTATGTATCCATTGGTACCATGCTATAGGGTCTTCTTTCAGCCCATATAATCCATTCTTGAACTTACAAAACTTTTTCTTTGAATGGGGAGCCTCAAGCCTTGGTGGGTGAGACACATATACCTCCTCTTTGAGGTCTCCATTTATGAACACTGATTTGAAACCCATGTGATAGACTAGCCATCGTTTATGCATAGCCACATCCATCAAGGTTGTATTTACAATATGGGCGCTTGCCCATCTCTATTCCTCTATTCTATGTGATTACCTTGATCCATTTGCAATCTATTCTAGTGAGTGTGGGATGAGGTTTGTATAATCATAGACCTACCCCACCCAACATGGCAATGGATATTCTGCTTGGGTGATGATAAGTTGGTGAATTTTGAACTCATCATCTAAAGATGATACTTCCCTCTCTTGTGTAGAAGGGTAGCTCTTGGGCCAAGTTCATAGTGGATTGCCCCTACTAGATGATAAAGTGGAAGATCTCTTTTCCTCCTCCACTGCATGTGGTTGCTCATCCTTTAACACCACATCCCGACTCGCCATGATCATCTTAGCATCAGGCTCATAAAGCTCATAAGCCTTCTTTTCTTCAATGTACTATAATAAGATACATTTGATGCTTTTGGTTAAAGCTTATTTCCATCCCTAGCTAGAACATGTATATAACATTCACTTCCAAATACTTTGAAATGGGAAACAAATGGCTTTTTACTAGTGTAGACATCTTGTGGAGTCTTTCCATCAAGTGCCTTGGTGTGGCTTTGATTCAAGATGTAGAAAACAAAGTTGATAGCCTCTGCAAAAAATTGATTTCACAAAATCTTTTAATTCAACATGCACCTTTTCATCTCCATGATGTTTGATTTTAACATTCTATAACACCATTTTGTTGAGGGCTATGTTCTAGTGTGAGTTGATGCTTGATTCCTTTACTCTTGAATAAATCTTCAAAATTTGTTGATGTAAACTCATCACCACCATCTCTCCTAGATTTCTTCATCTTCTTCCCTATTTCAGCTCCCACAAGCTAAAGCCATTCTTTAAAATTACCAAAAAATTGAGCCTTATTGCAAAGGAAGCACACCCACATCCTCCTACTATAGTCATCCACGAGTAACATGAAGTAGGAAGATCTGCCCAAAGCCTGTGTAGGCATTTTTTTCAAATGTTAGCATGCACAAACTCTGAGGTAAGCTTGGTCTATTCTTGTTTTCTTCTGGAAACACCTTTCTCTATTGCTTATCCATCATGCAAGCTTAACATGGTTCCTTTGTCTTGCAATCAATGGTAGGCATGCAACCATACCCCGACAATGCATCTCCTTCAGAACATGGTATTTGATATGGCCAAATCGCCTTTAACTATGCCCATATTTTTAGTTGCTATAGAGGTGGACAAGTCATAGAGGTTGTTCCTCCATATGCCAGGCCGAACAACATTGTTGTTACTATCCATAATCTTAGCTCCCCTCTTACTCAAAGATAATTTATGACCTCAAGTAGTTATAGAAGCTACTGAAAGAAGATTTTTTTTATTCATGGAATATACAAAAAAATTGAAAGCTTTTTGATATCCCCATTAGAATTAATGAATAAATAGTACCTTCACCCTCTATAGGACATCTTGCATTGTTACATGCCTTGACTGTGATGGGTTCCTTTAGAGGAAATAAAGAACTATAAAGGTCTCTCTTGCTCGTAATGTGAGGAAAGGCACCATTGTCCAACATCCATGAGTCATTTGTTCCTGAAGCTTCAGTTGAGGAGCAAACCTCCTCTATCATAACAAATAACTCAAGGTCTATTTCTATACTGTTGGAAAACTCCTTGCCCTTACCACCTTTTGCATGAGTACTTATGGAATATGCTTGAACGCAACATCCCTTACTAGTAGAAGGATTTTACATGCAGAAAATGAAAGATTATATATTGATGGAAGACCTTACACACATGGAAATATAGCAGGTTTAATAAATAGTAGTCGAGGGTTACATAATAGTTCAAGGACTAATTGCACATTTGAGGAGCGTGAAAATAGTCATGAATCACCATACATGAGTAGAGATGTATCAAGATACATAGTTGTCAATGCTATTACTACATTACATGCTGGTGATGAACTATTAGTGAATTATGGATGGCGTAGACCTCCAAGAGCACCTTTTAGCTAGAGAGAATAAAAATTTTCTAACCATATTTAATAAATTATATACTTACTTTTATATTTGAAGTTTAATTTTTATTCATTTATGGAATACTAATGAGTTTTATTTATATGTGTAGATTCCAACGTATGATGTTGATGATATTCGTCCACAGCATTCACAATTACCAGTAAGACCTCATTTATCAGAAGCTTCCATGAGGAGGCTATGCAAAACTAATCCTGTGCAATATGCAAAGTTGAAAGATCTATATTCGAAAGATGATAAAGTACAAGATTTGTGTGACAATGATGAAGATGATGGCATGGCAGATTTTATTGAGGATTGGTATCAAAATGACAGTGAGAGCATGGATATTTCTAAAAATGAGAAATATCTTCAAGAGGAATGTCTAACGCATGTATATGAAGGAAGTCGTTTGACACGACTAAATGCGAGCTTACTTATTCTCAACCTTCAAAATCGTTTTGGATGGAGTAATGTATCTGTTTCGACACTATTAAGGTATAAATTTCAATTTTCTATCTATTTATATATATATATATACATATATATATATATATATATATATATATATATATATATATATATATATATATATATATATATATATATATATATATATATATGCAGGTTTTTATTCTTACTTTAGATAAGGTAAGAACAAGAACTTGAATTGAATGGAAACTTTTTGTCCGCGCATCTTTTAAAACTATTAATGCATCTTTCCAAATATTCGCAATGGTGGCCTGGATGAGTCGCATGCACAGAGGTTACTCAAGAGACAACAATCTGATTATAATGGAGTAGTCCACTTTGTATCCTAAAGTTCAGATGCTCATCATTGACATGCAAGAGGTTTACTGCATACCCGAGAAATCCTGCTCTATCTTGAGTAACCTCTGTGCATGCAATTCATCCAGGTCACCATTATATGAACATATGTGTGAATTGACAGGATACGATTGTTTGGATGGCAGGATACGATTGTTTGGATGGCGGGATACGATTGTTTGTTTTGGAGGATATGAATGATTTGTCGATTCACACATATGTTCAGTTTGAAAGTGTGAATCGACAAATCATTCAATGAAGGTACATACTTCATATCATCCAAAACAAACAATCGTATCCTGCCATCCAAATTTTGCGTAAATATTTTGAAAGATGCATTAATAGTTTTAAAAGATGCGCGGACAAAAAGTATCTATTCAATTCAAGTTCTTGTTCTTACCTTATCTAAAGTAAGAATAAAAACTTGCATGTATATATGTATATATATTTATTTACCTTTTTTAATATATCTTTTTTTGATAAACTTACAGGTTATTATCTGAAAAGTTTTTACCAAGTCAGAATATTCTTCCTACCTCACATGATGAAATGAAGAAGATAATCAACAATCTTGGTATAGATTATCAATGTATACATGCATGTCCTAACGATTGTATTTTATATAGAGGTGAATATGCAGACTCTTTGACATGTCCCAAATGTCAATCTCCTCGATATAAGGGTGAAGAAGGTAAAATCCCGAAAAAGGTATTGAGACATTTTCCATTGGCTCCACGGATTAGACATATGTTTCAAAGCCCCGAATTATCAAAGCTTTTGACTTGGGGACATGATCACAAAAGTATTGATGGAATAATCAGAATTCCTCATGATAGTGTTGCTTTTCAGCATATTGATTCTACATGGCCTGAATTTGCACAAAATCCACAGAATCTAAAGTTAGGAGTTGCATTAGATGGGGTTAATCCATTCTCCATGAAATCCAGTAAATGGTCAACATGGCCAGTGGTAGTCATAAACTACAATCTTCCGCCATATCTTAGCATTAAAAAGGAACATTTAATGCTTTCACTTTTAATCCCAGGCAAAAGACAAGTTAAAGATATGAATGTATATCTTGCTCCTCTCATTGACGATCTTCAAGAGTTATGGAGAGGTATTAATGTCATTGATGTATCGAAAAGCATCAATGAAAGACATATTACGATTTGTGGTATTGTGGCTTGGACTATTCACGATTTTCCTGGATATGGCGTTTGTTCAGGTATTGATGTAATTTTTTTATTCAATATGCATGTAAATAAATATGATTTAATCTAATTATATTTTTATCATTTTCCATGATGCAGGAATATCTACTAAGGGTTATAAAGCTTGTCCATATTGTGGTGATTGGTTGAGATCAATCTATAGTAAGAATCTCAACAAAAATATTTATCTTCGACATCGACGATTCTTGCCTGATGATAATCCATTAAGATCTAAAAGAGAAGCGATACATTTTAATGGAAAGCTTGAAACAGGCCAATATCCAAAACCTATGACGCCTATGGATTGGTATAAAAAATGGACAGATGGACCTCTGATAGATCCAGAAGCAGAAATCTTTAGTGATGATTCGGATAATGAGTATGTGAACAGAGGTAAAGGGAAATTGGCACTCGCAGAGAACATATCAATATGGTATTCTTTGGAGTATTGGAAAGAGTTAAAAGTATGTCATCTTCTTGATCCTATGCATATATTCAAAAATATTGGTTATTCACTATGGCAGCATCTTCTTGGACTAAAAGATACCACAGCATCAAGGAATGATTTGAAAGATCAAAAATCCAAACCAAAGTTATGGCCAGTTTTTGATAGACATCGACAAGAAACGACTTATGCATCTGCTCCTTGGGTACTTACAACAAAAGAGATACAGACTATCAACAATAGAATTCAATTGATCAAGACTCCTACAGGATATGGAGCATCGTTTCAAAACATGTTTACTATGGATGATAAGAGCTTATCTGGGTTAAAGGCCCATGACTGGCATAACTTTTGAAACATATTTTACCTTTAGTTATCGATGGATGTACAACGAAAGGAGTACGAGATGTGATCTATCGTCTTGGATCACTTATAAGGTAATTATGATACTTTTATATTTAATATGTATGAATATTGGATATCTTTTATTTTTTAATTAACTTCTTTACAATTGTTTTTATGATTTGTATAGGTGGATTACATCCAAAGAGATCGATAAAAATTCGATCCCACAAAAAAAACGTGAATGCAAAGAGCTACTATGTTTGATGGAAAAAGAACTTCCTACTTCATTTTTTGATATTCAAGTTCATTTACTAGTCCATCTTGCAGATGAGATAGAGATTGCTGGTGTTTTCAACACTCGATGGATGTTTTGGGTCGAGCGATTTATGGGAATACTAAAAGGTTACGTGCGACAAAGAGCAAAACCAGAAGGATCCATGGCAAAGGGTTGGATGCTTGAAGAGTGCATGTATTACGTTAGTGAGTACCTTGAAAGAGTTCATGAAGAAGCTCCACGTGCATGGACCAACGAGTCTTCTTAAAAAATAACAGATGAGGTATTATCAAGTAAGGGGGTTCCATTCTTATTTACATTTCAAGAAAAAAATGATGTTTCTACTTTTGTAGCATATAATAGCGAATGCATGCAAGCATTCCTTAGCGAGTACGAGGAACTTCAAAGTCTCCAAAGTAAAAGGTGAAAAAACAAAAGATCTAGACGTAATCTCGATAATAATGAGATTACAAATATACCTTCTTTCACGGATTGGCTATATAGTCGTTTGCAACGCGCCAACGCAAATAATGAAGAAATCTCAGATGAGCAAAGAGAGTTAATGATAGGTTGTGAACAAAAGGTAATTTTATTAAAATATATATTTTAATTTTTTCATATATGTATGTTAGTTTCTATTTACTAATTGAATTTATTTTGCAGGCTCGAATGTTCACTAATATGTGGGCTTTTGGACAACATATTAGAATCAAAGCCATTGATTCTTTACGTAAAACAGAGGATTCTAGTATTGTTGCTTGTTTCAAGCAACTATCACGTGCTAGCTCAAAAGACACGAACCTTATAGATAGCGAACTTGGTTACGTAGGAACTATTGTTGGTATCTACGAAATTTCATTTCGTACATTCAAACAGGTAGAAAAAAGTTTATATATTTTTTTTAGAGTTAGTTATTTTTTTAAGCACCTAATAATGGGATGTTTTTGTTGTTATATATTTTGATAGGTCATTTTGAAGGTTGACTGGTATCGAGCGGAGTATAAAGGTAGTAATTCTACAATAAGAAAGGAATTATCTGGGTTTTGGGCAATTGATTCTTCCAAGGTAGTGCGATCTACTAAAGAACCATATATTCTTCCTAGGCATATTGAACAAGCATTTTTTTATAAAAACCCAGATGCTCATCCTTGGTGGCAAGTCATTCATGTGCAACCTAGAGGTAGGTCATTGTTTGAACAGTTTATTGTTAGAGAGATTGAAGAAAGTCCTCTTGATGATTCAGCATCAGATACTGATACATCAACATTTGGAATAGAAATTAGACTCATTATACGTGATAATGATACTAATCTTTTTTATGAAGAGGATAATTCTCTACATGCTGATTCTACTGATGAGGAAGAGGAATTACCAGAAATAGATATCAATCCACCAATAGATGATGTGATTCATGAGAACATAGATTTAACAATAGAAGAAATAAATGAAATCAATAAGGATAATGAAGATGAGACTATATTGATGTCTTACCAAAATGATGGCAATAATGAAAACATATGAGCAAATTAGATAGTAACTTGAAGCTTCTGAATGGATATCAGATAATAGGTTTTTTTTACTAACTTGAATAACAATGAATCCTACTAGAGAGATGAAATCATGTTCTTCTAAGTTAGAACATGAAGCTCGGGGGTATGCCTAATTATTTTATATATAGCTTTATTTTCGAGGAGTAAATTTTTATCATGTATGTATGCATATGTGTGTGTATTCATGTGTATTATATGTATACATATATTAGTATGCATATATATGTATTTCATGTATATGTATGTGTTTGCATGTGTGTGATATATGTATACATGTGTTAAATATGCATATGTGTATATATGCATATGCATTTATGTAAAATATTCATGTATTCATGTACGTAATATATGAAAGTGTTTATAATTGTGTACATGTATATATGTATATGTGTCTATGTGTAAATATGTACATGTAAATATGTATGCATGTATATATATGTTTATGTGTGCATGTAGGCATGTACATGTATGTGTAAATATGTACATGTATGTGTAAATATGTACATGTAAATATGTACATGTAAATATGTTAGTATGTATATATATATTTATGTGTGCATTTAGGCATGAGCATAATATATCTACTCCATTTTATATTTATGTATCCTATCTACATGATGTATATATATCTTTACATATATTATGATCCTTGTTGATTCGAGTAGCTATATATAGAGGCATAAGGTTGGGAGGAGAGACATCTCTCTAGTAGGACATCGGAGGTGTACATATACTTCAAACATATGGCTAAAAGGTTGAATTAGAGTTTTTAAATTAGGGTTTTCAAAACCCTAATATCGAGATTAGTGTTCTCTCTCTCTCTCATATACATACATACCGTGCATTGTCGCGACGATGAGCCATAAGTGTCCGCATCTCTTTTAAACACCATTTAAGAGACCACCCTGTCCCAAACTCCGTCTCAAGTGAACTGAGCATGTACTTTTTATCCCTCTCATCATGCTCACTACAAAAATAAAAAACATAATATAAATAAAACATAAGATATATATTTTAATTTATATGTAAAACTTTTACTTACTTCCACGGTAAGTGGATAAAGCGCAGGTAAGAGTCGCATAGTGCGCGCATTCTCCTCTTGAACTCCAATCCATTTCCTATGTATACAATATTCCCCTCTGGCTCTATGTCACACTCTAGTCCTAACGTGCCTATGCATGTCCTCATAGGCAACGTCTCTGCTCTGCTATCATGTGCTGGAGGTGGTATAGGTGTCCTGAAAATAGATAGATAGAAATAAATAAAAATATGTGCTATAATATCATTAAAACAGTTTATGAAAAAAAACATACCTATGAGTAGATAGCTCTCTTCCTGCGTGTGGAGCCGCAGAAGAGCCCTCGTCTGATCGTGTAAGCATCTGGATCGTATAATCCAGCTCCTCATCAGACATCTCTACGTAGTCCCGCATTATGGCCCCTAGAGTATTTGACGGAACTCTTGCTCTCATAAGACTTTTTATGAGAGTGAGTTTCGCCTTTCTCTCTCTACTGGGATCCATAATACCTAACATATAAAACAAAATGGTTAGAAATCAATATATATACGTGTATGTGTGTGTATGCATGTGTATGTGTGTGTATGCATCATTATGTGTGTAAGTGTCTATGTGTGTTTGTGTGTGTGTATGTGTGTGTGTGTGTGTCTATGTGTATGTGTGTGTGTCTATGAGTGTGTATGTGTTTATGTGTATGTATGTATCTATGTGTGTGTATGTGTCTATGTGTGTATGTGTATGCATGTATGTATGCATATATGTGTGTATGCATGTGTATGTGTGTGTATGCATCACTATGTGTGTATGTGTGTATGTGTGTATGTGTGTATGTATATGTGTGTGTTGTCTATGTATATGTGTGTGTGTCTATGAGTGTGTATGTGTTTATGTATATGTATGTATCTATGTGTGTGTATGTGTCTATGTGTGTATGTGTATGCATGTATGTATGCATGTATGTATGCATATGTATGTGTGTGTATGCATATGTATGTGTGTGTATGCATCATTATGTGTGTCTATGTATGCATGTGTATGTGTGTATGCATCATTACGTGTGCATGTGTCTATGTGTGTATGTGTGTGTATATGTGTGTGTGTCTATGTCCGGCCTAGTTAAAAATTAGGTTCCAAGGCTTATTTGGGGGCTCAAACGGAGTCTAAAAATTATGAAAATTGGTAGGACAATACTTCTAATACTCCTCAAGCTCAAGGACTCCTCGGCTTGAACAAAATGGAGTTCTAAAAATAGAAAATGGTATTTACAATGGGTTTTAATGATAAAAATCACTATATCTATAGGTATTTCTTCTGAAAATTTGACATGTGCTTCTTGGAGCTCCCTACATGCTCCTTCTTCTTATAGGTCCTCTTCATTGATGCGCTTCCATGCTTGTGTGTGACCTTGGCTGTCAACACTGCCCCCCCTCTAGAGTCTGTCGTCCCTGACAGACCCTTGTTGTAGTGGTTGTTCCGTGTAGTGCTTGGAGAGATAGCGTCCATCATGTATCCGCAAGAGCAATCCATCTTTCAATTGTAGCTTGGGCAGTTATTATCGCTTTCCTCATTTTGTCACTTCTACCTTTGTATGTACATCTTCCTTGTATTCCCGCTTGATGGTGTCATTGTGAGCTTTCAAAAATTGTGAGCTACTCGTAAGAGATTATCAATGTTGGGTATGAGAAACTCTCATGGTGGATTGCTTCCTTGCTCTTGGTGTCGTCCTCTTGATGTTCTCTGGTTCTTCCAAAGATGGCTTTCCTCGTTTTCATGTCAAGTACTTGTAACCCATAATGGATGATGGGTAAGTGCATTAGTGCATGGGTTTAACAAGATATGTGCCTTGTGCATGGCCGGGTAATGTGGCCCTATGTATGCGTACTTGGGGAATGCATTGGAAGTAGTATGGTGCAAGAAATGGGGTCTTGAGCTAAGTGCTCAAGGGTAATCTGACGAAGAGGTTTCCTAATCTATCATGGTTGTGGTGTTGCCGAAGTAGGAAATTCTGACCATGGTAAAAGGTCCATCAATCTTCACTCTTCGTGTTGTATGCCCATAGTGATGGTTGACCAATGGCTTGTCTTTGGTGTTGATGGATGTCCCTGTTGATGGTTCACATCAGAGATTCCTCAAGCACACACTCCTGTCCTGTCGCCTTCTTTTTCTTTTCTTTTCTTTTCTTTTTTTTTTTTGGAACAATGGAATAAAACAAGAAGAAAGGTGTTAATATCAATAAAATAAAATATTTTACATATGTCAGTTGTGTATCATGTGCCTGGGATTCTCAATTGTGTCTATGCACGGCCATGTATTGTGGCCCTATATTAATGCATACTTTGGAAATGCATGACCTCAATGGTGCAAAAGTCAAGGTTATGCCAAAGGCACATGGTTGTTGCTCGTCGAGGCTTCAAGGTTGCTGGTGGACGTTGATGCAGTCTTTGTTGGAGGTAGCCAGTGGATCTTGACATGATGGAATCCTTCTTATAGGGATCCATTTCAGGATAGTATTTGGCCCTATAGACATAAGCTCTGTCCTCTGTATCTTTGGGTGGTTTCTGAATTTTGGTATCCAGCGTGGTTGGCTCTTTGGCTCTCTAGAAGCTTGAGTCCGTTTTCTTTGTAGGGCGATTGACACATACAACATTTTCTTTTCAAAGATTGATTTCGGAAGAACTAAGAGAATGTGTGACCTCTGGATATGTACCCAAACTTGAAGAAGTTGGCTCTTAAGATTTAAGTTGACTGCATGGTCATAGATCCAATCTTGACCCAGGACAAGTGGTTCTGTAAGGTCCTCATCTTCACACACTAGCATTTTGACTCTCATTGGAATATCTTGAAGATATAGGGGAAGCTCCACCTCACCCAAACAGGGGGTTTCCACACCTCCTAATCCTATGAGATAGGCTTCAATAGAATTGATGTTCAATTGTAGATCTTGGCAGTATGAAAGTCTAACTGCACTAGTTGCCACACCTGAGTCAATCAATGCATGCACAGTCCTTGCATTCTTCCCTTGTCCAATCGCGATGTTCAGAAAGGGACGTCGGTCAAGTATTCGAGCAGCAATTGCACTTGATGTATGACACATGGCCATCTGGTATCTTGGGGCCTCAGGGTTGACATTTAGGCCTAGGCATCTTAACTTATTTCTCCTAATGCGTTCTCTAGCCTCTGCGTGTGCTTCTTCTTTAACCCTTAATTCTTCTTCTTTTCGCTTCTTGGCAGTGTTGAGTCTCTTTAGCATATCCTCTGTACGAGGTTCTTGATATAGCTTGACTCGACAACCACTGATATAGTTGGGCAAGATATCACCTTCTAGTGTGGCCAATTGAACTGCACCACTCCATATCCTCTTTTTTCCAATTTACGGGCATGTTGCTTTAGTGTATAAACCAACACTAGGTCTCCCTCTTTCAATCCTTTATCTTTGATATGTGCATCAAAGTATGCCTTTTGCCTTTTCTTTGCAGCATAGATGCCTGCAGCCGCTCGTAGCCTTGTCTCACCTAAGCGTTCTAGATCAAAGACCCTAGAGGATAACTCATGTCCATTCCATTCATGCTCTTGTGCTACTTTTAAAGTTGGGATTAGAAAATCTAATGGTAGCACAACATTCTGTCCAAAGACCATCTGAAATAGGGTGGCATTGAGTACCGTTTTATAGGCAACTCGATAGGCCCAAACAGCGTGATGAAGTTGTTTATCCCAATCAGAGCGCTTATTGTTTACCAATTTTGTCAATACATTACATAAGATCTTGTTTGTGCTCTTAGCTTGTCCGTTAGCCTATGGATGATAAGGGGCAGACTTCTTATGTATCACCAAGAATTCTTGGAGAAGATTTTCAATGGCTTCATTCAAGAAGTGTGTGCCTCTATCACTCACTAACTCTATGGGTAGTCCATATCTCGTGAACACATTCTCAAATAAGAACTTTGCCGTTGTTTGAGCATCATTCTTCGTTGTGGCTTTGACCTCGACCCACTTTGTGAGATAATCTGTGGCTACAATAATATACTCTGCATGGGAGTTTCTAGCTGGGGGGTTGATAGGACCTACAAAGTCTATGCCCCACTTTGAGAATGCACGTCCTCCCATCATTGGCCTCAAAGGCATATCATCTTTTCTAATTGGGTACTGGGCACGTTGGCATGTGTCACATTTCTTCACATAGGTATGTGCATCCATATGAAGAGTGGGCCACCAAAGTCCTGAGAATAGAATAGTCTTAATTACTCGGTCAGGACCAAAATGTCCGCCTGCAACACTGCTATGGGCAGTTTCTAAGATTTTCAAATAGTCTGATTCATGAACGCACAATCTTAAGTAACCATCTTTGCCCTTTCGGTATAGGTTATCGCCTATGAGGGCATAGTCTTGAGCCTCTTACTTCATGCTTTGTTTTCTTGCTAGACTAGCCTCTCTAGGTAGTGTTCCTGATCTCATAAATTCTACCAATGGAGCACTCCAATCTGGAATTAGCGACACGTGATAAAGGGTGGCATGCTCCACTGGGGGTTTCCCCTTGCGCATTGGAAAAATCTTAGTCCACTCATGAATCTCTTTGTCCATACTAGGCCAATATACTCCTAAACGTTTTAGATTTTGCAGTGTTCGTTGTTTAGAATAGTGATTCCCTAGAGATCCTTCATGGGCTTGTTGCAACCAACTACTATGTTCATCGTCCTCGACAGAACAAGCTAGAACACCTTTCGTATCTTGTTTATACATGCTTCCTACCAATATTTGATAGCTTTGTGACCGTACAATTTCATCCTTGTTCGTCTTCACCTTCTTATTTGCGGGTCCAAAGGTTAGGACTGGTACCAAATTATTTGCCCATTTAGGGACAACTTCTAGATTGAACAGATAAGCATCGGGCAATTCATCAGACACTCCTTGCGGTGGCTCTCCTGAAGTGATGCGAGAAAGGTGATCTGCTCTGAGGTGGGTCTTACCTTGCCTAACAACCACTTCAAAGTCATATTCCATTAGTAAGAGGAACCATCTTACTAAACGTCATGTATTGCAAGGTTTATTGACCAAGTATAATAAAGCTTGATGATCGGTGAAAAATTTGAACTTGTTGGCCAATAGATAGTGTCTAAACTTCTTCACCGCGTATACCATGCCTAGCCCTTCTCTTTCGGTTGTGGTGTAGTTTCGTTCAGCAACGTTCAATTGCCTACTAGCATAGGCTATAGGTAAATCTAAATTTCCTTCTCCTATGGGTTGTGACAACACACATCCTATTGCATAATTGGATGCATCCATATGTACATGGAATGGATTATTCCAATTAGGAGTGGTCAGTATTGGTGCTGTGCACAAGCGTCTCTTCAGCTCATTGAAGGACTTCTCACATTCATCGTTCCACTCAAATTTTGTCAACAAGGCATAAAGAGGCTTAGCTATAATTGCATACATGTGAATAAACCTACGATAATATCCACAATGGCCCATAAAAGCTTGTACCTCTTTAACATTCCTTGGCCTCTGTAGCTCGGCGATGGCTTTTACTTTGTCCTCATCTATTGATATTCCGTTCTTAGAAACAATATGACCTGAGATTTTACCTTGACGTACCATGAACACACACTTTTCTGGGTTCAGACACACTCGGTATTGTCTACACTTGTTGAAGATTTGTCTGAGCTCAAGAATGTGACATCTCCTTTCTTGGGAATGAGCACATAAATCGTCCACGTATACTTCTAAGATTTTTCATAAGAACTCTTTGAAGACATGACACATGAGCCTTTGGAAGGTTGGAGGTGCATTAGTTAGCCCAAATGGCATCACACGAAACGCAAAGACTCCCCACTCTGTGGCAAATGCCGTTCTATGTTGATCTTCAGTGGCAATGGCTACTTGATTGTAACCTGAAAATCCATCAAGGAAGCTATAAACTTCCTTGCCCGCAACACGCTCCAATAAATGATCAATGATTGGAAGTGGATAGCTATCTCTAATCCTAGCGGCATTAACTTTTTTAAGGTTAATACACACACGTAACTTTCCATTCTTCTTGGGCACCACTACAATGGGGGACAACCATTTAGTATGCTCAATTTCATAGATGAATCCGGCTTCAATCAATCTGTCGATTTCCTCTTTTATTTTAGCTACATAGGTGTCATTATAGGTGTAGGGCTTTTGTTTGGTGGGCTTGGCATCTGCTATCATGGGGATTGTATGAGAACAAACCTTCGGATCTACTCCCTTCAAGTCTCTATAGTGCCACACAAACACGTCCCTATATTCTCTTAACAACGCTAAACTCTGCTTCCTCTTCTTTACTTAGGTCATCTCCTATGTATGTACATCTCTCTTCATTTTCTTCAATGCTGACTACAACTTTTTTGGTCTTTTCTTTGTTATCATAAGCTTCTCCTGTGGTGGCCTCTCTCTTAGGCATTCATACCAAAATTTTTCGGTCCTCAACTTCGTATTTCTTGAAATTCTCTGGTACTTCGAACAATGATTCCTTCTCTTCCTGTTTTACTCCTTGTCTTTTCATTTTCTTGTGACCTCCCTCACTTTCTTCCTTTGAATTTACAGTGTTAATGCTTGTGAGAGGTTCTTCTTCCTTTTGGTTAAATACTCCTATGTCTTCTAGATAGTGCTCCTTTGAAATAAAGCCACTATCCATCACAATGGACTCTAGATCATCATCGTTCCCTTCTTTTTCTATGAAGTCACTAGGGTCACATTCTTCTAGCAAGGGCTGACACATGAACACTGAAATATCATAACCCTCCTCATCACAATGAGGTGTCCATTGTTCTTCATTGACAAAAATGTCCATGGTGGCCAAGATTTCTGCCCAACCATGAGGCTCAAATTCCTCATCCGGAAAGACCATCGGTGTATAGGCTGGGTCTTAAACTGGTCTATCTCCTTGAGAAGTTCCTTTTTCTCTTGCCTTTAAGCGTTTTTCGTCTTCCTTTGCCACCTTACACATCCACAAATGAGTATCTTCATGCATCTAGGATGTATCAGATGAACTTTTAGAATGCACAAAGATTGAATCTTCTTGCTCCTTATGGATAGAATTCCACTGTAGGGGTGGTACATCTCTGAAGGTGTAATCCTTCAAATTGACCTTGGTTGTGACCCCTAAGCGCTGTAAGTACAAGGAATTGGTTCCCCAATCTTGTACAAATTGCAGTTGTCATAGGAAGGGTCTTCCTAGGATCATTTCGTAGGTAGTAGTTTTACCAAAGTCACATATAGCAAAGGTGTGCTCAGACTCTACACCACATGTGGTTAGAGTTATCCCTTCTAGCAATCCTAGAGGTCTTTCCACATGGCCGTTAGCCATCTGAAGCTTCATTCTAGTTGGTCTTAATGCGGGTTTACCCCATCGCTTCCACAAGGAGGTAGTTGCAATAGCAACACCAGCACCTGAATCTATGATTGCTTTTGTTGTGTAACCTTGGTAGGTGATCAGAAGATAAGTATTACCTTCCTCACCTTCGCTCATGTCCCCTATTTTGTTTAGAGGTATCTCTGGAACTTTCTGCTTAGAGTCTGCTTTTGGCATATTGGAAGCAAGTTCTGGAACCTGATCCTTCACATGATTCCATAGCTCAGGTTTTGCTTTGAGCAGCTCTTCCACAGTGAGATGACATTGAACCTTAGAGTTCTTCATGATATTAGTGTTTCTTGGAACCACCGAGTCTTCGTTTCTGATCAATATTGTGGGAGATCTGATCTGAAGAGATTTAGATTCCCATGGGCCTGTGAACTGTGGCAACTCTTGTAAAGAATTGGATTCGAATCTTGAACTTTCTTTTTCTTGTTGCTCTACTTGGTCTCAATAAATAGATGGAATGTCTTGTCAGAATCGATCATGACGGTCATCAATTTCAAGAATAGGAGGGGAAACATCCTTCTCCTTGGCCCATTTCTCTTCTTGTATTTCCCACAAGAACTTTTGAGTGTGCTATTGAATTGAAAGAGGTTCTCTCTCATCTATGGAGTCAGGAACATAGACTTTCTGTGGTGATGAGCTTTCTCTTTCAACAGTTGGTTGAGCCTGTGGAGGTAAAGAAACTTGAGGTTTATTTACCAACTGCTCTAATATATCTAGTAAGCCATGGAAGTGCAAACCCGGTGTAATAGCATTCGTCTGTTTGAAGGATTGATTGGCCTCGAACATAGCTTGAGCTAGTTCCATCATTTTTATGCACATTTTTGTCTGTTCAATCTCTAGATCTGCTCTAGGGTAGCTCTTGTCTAGGTTTGCAGGTGTTGTCCCTTCTTGAAATCGAGCCTAGTATGCCTTGAACATCATGTCCAAGTCTTCTGGGGTTGGATCTACAAGAACAGACCTTGGTTGTGGTCTATTTACAATGGTTGGTGGGTGGGGATGAGGTCTATTTACAATGGTTGGTGGGTGGGTTGTGGTCTATTTACAATGGTTGCATCTTTCAGGCTTTCTTCTAGTTCAGATAACTTTTTGGTCCACTTACGATTGGCCTTTTCTCTAGTATCCTTCCATGTTCTTGTTTTTCTCTTACTAGGTTCTCCTGACTCACTTGGCTCTGATTGCTCAATTGGTTTAGGTTGTTGTAAGGCTTGTGCCCTAGTAATTGCATGTATAGGAGCCACATTATCGCTATTGGAACTTGAATCCCCTACTAGGCCTACCACATTAACTGGTGTAACCTTTGGTGCACTTGAGGGATGTCCGGGACAATCTCTCAGGAGTTGTTCTTTGCCACACTCAAGACAAACAACTTGTATTGTGATATTCTGCCCTTGTGTCGGAGCTGGTGGGTGGGATCGTTCTTGTTCTGGTATAGGTTGAGGTTGGCCATATCCTCCATGTTCATACAGTCTAGTTGCTCCTCTTGGTCCTGGACAAGGGTTATACGTAGGAACTTCTCTTCCTTGTTCTATGGGAGGGTACCAGTATGGTCTACATTGGGGTGGTACAAATGGTTGTGGCTGTCTATTTATTGGATAGTTTTCAGTGTTGTAGTTGGGGTACTTTTGCTCACTATAAGAGTACATGTTAGGCTCTTGAGTTGATTGTCTATTGTAGGGGTAAGGTTGTGATAACCCTAGTCCTTCTCTGGTGCACACATGAGATGGATGATCTTCACTGCAAAGTGTGCAACTCCCTAACATTGGCACTCTCAAGGAGGAGTTCTAGTAGTTCCTTTGTCCTTGTACTCCTAATTTCTTGGCCACTAATGCTGCCACCTCCTCCACATAATTCAAACTAGAAGTCTCATTGCTCTTTGTATCCTCTGTTTTGGTAGGGTCTTGTTTGATTCTGAGATCCTCAGCTAAGTTGTCTTCCAAATCTATGCACTCTTGAAGACACTCACTCAGAGTTTGCAGCCGTTTTACATACACTAACATTCTTATTGTTCCATTGGTTAGACCTTCTGAAAATAGGGATATCATTTTCTGCTGAGAAGGTCTCTCTATCACAGGGCATCATTCTATGTAGTAAGGATGACGAATTGTGCTTGATCCCTCGCTTAGTGAATTCCCAAACAAATTCTTGGAAGAATTGTTCAATATTGCCAAAGAAATTTGGATCCAAGGATTGAAACCAAGCTAAGGGTATTCCCATGAGAGTTAGCCCAAAGGATTCATATTGCATGAAAAAGTCATCCACTTGCTCCGCTCGCAACACCTGCTTGAATTCTGCAATGTGGTCAGAGGGCTCTCCTCTGCCATCGTAATGATTTCGCATACATTTGGCCAGTTGGATTGGTCTCATTCTTCTGTCGGGCTCTGGGGATCGAATTACAATGGGGACACCTTGGGGCGATTCTGTACTAAAGGTAGGTCTATTCATATTTCCCATTCTTTGGCTAGTGTGGCTGTGGGGGTTAATTCCTGGCGTGGTGAATTGCTCATGTGGTCTATTGGGTAGACTACCTTGGCTCGTTTGTCCTAACATCACATTTTCTGTTCTTTGCTGGGTCTTGAATGGGTTTTGCGAGGTAGTTGCTTGATCTCGAGCTAACTCTCCTCTTTTATTAATTTGATCAGGGTTTTCAGTTACTACATAGCTCTGGCCCATCTTGTCTATGTAGACTCTGTCTTCGTACTTGATAGCTAGTCTTGGAACTATTTCTAATTCAGTAGTGTTTCTCATTCTTGCTACTGACCTGTATAGACCGTCGAGGTAGATGGGTATTCCTTGCAGGGTAGTGGATACGTATTGAAGAGATACCCGATATTCCCCTTCCACTATAGACATGAAACCTTCCCTAGATACTGAACTATGCATGTCTTTAGAAGCCAAGAGTCTCTCCCAGTTGAATGACATTTTTGACTCACTTGTCTATGAACTCAGCACGTAGTGTTAACCACTGAGTTGTGAGTCCCTGACTTGGTTGTGTGGTTGACCTTAGTTTCAAGTGATTTGGTACTTTATCTATCTCTCCCTAAGTATCAACTTGAGCTTAGGATTGTAAGCCTTGTCTACAAGTCCAAAATTGTCCTTTGAATTGCTCAAAATCTTGTGGAACCCCTTGCTTCCTAGTCCAACCTGAGGGTCAACTTCAAAATACCCTATCTAATAATCCTCGTATTAATTTTACCCACGAGCTTTCCAACGAGCCCAAAATCACTTCGAACGGATTTTGTATGAGAAAGTTATGCCAGTTCAGGGTTCTAGGGGTTAAAACAGGGAAATAGGATCCCTCTGTGAGTACCTCAGGACAGGCGATACGATACCAGATTGCTCACAATATGATACCAGTCTATAGAAGATATGATACCACTCCGATCGCGATACGATACTGCTTGTGTTTCGCGATACCATACCACAAGGTGCACAATACGATACCAAAAATTTACACGATACGATACTGGTTCTATGGACGATACGATACCACTTTTTTGCATGATACGATACTAGCTTGAGCACGATACGATACCAAAAATCACACGATACGATACCTCTGCATTCCACAATATGCTACCAAGTTAGTGGACGATACGATACCTGACCACTACACGATATGATACTGGATATCACGCGATACGATACCAGATTGCTCACAATACGATACCAGTCTATAGACAATACGATACCACTCCAATCGCGATACGATACTGCTTGTGTTTCACGATACGATACCACAAGGTGCACGATACGATACCAAAAATTTACACGATACGATAGTGATTCTATGGATGATACGATACCACTTTTTTGCATGATACGATACTAGCTTGAGCACGGTACGATACCAAAAATCACACGATACGATATCTCTGCATTCCACGATACGATACCAAGTTAGTGGACGATACGATACCTGACCACTACACGATACGATACCGGATATCACGCGATACGATACCAGATTGCTCACGATACAATACCAGTCTATAGAGGATACGATACCACTCAAATCGCGATACGATACTACTTGTGTTTTGCGATACGATACCACAAGGTGCACCATACGATACCAAAAATTTACATGATACAATACTGATTCTATGGACGATATGATACCACTTTTTTGCATGATACGATACTAGCTTGAGCACGATACGATACTGAGTCGATGATACGATACCAAACTAGCACACAATACGATAATGCATGATCAACGATATGATACCAAGACCGAGACGATACGATACCATGTGGACCACGATACAATACCACTAGGGCGACCGCGATCACGATACCAGCACTTGAGGATACAATACCAGAATGGTATCGCGATACCTCAAGTGGGCATGCACGATACGATACCTCGACAAGTATCGCGATACTCGGGAATTCCGGTATCGTGATACCAAAACTCAACCGGACACGATACTTGGAGATTTTTAAGCCCAAATTCAAAAATTTTTGCCAATATGTGCACCTTATGTTCTCCTTGTTACTCCTATCAGCCTGTAGATGCAAACTCTATCTCCAAAACTGGTGATACCACCTGCGCGATACCACACGCAATCCTTGTCACTCTGCGATACTGAGGCTCAGATTTTTCACGTTTTGAGGTGGATTTCATGGCGATTTCTTCAGCGTTTTAGCTTTGAACACCTCTACACTTGTTCCTCACAATCGCAAGTGAAAAATGAAGTGAATGTACACTCGAAAATGAGAAAAAATCAGAGAAGATGAAGGTGGGAGAAGATGGTGATGATGATGAAGATGAAGAAGAAGAAAAACTCAGAAACTGAACTCAAAATGGTGATTTTTTTACCTTCCAATGTCGCTACTCTACGTCTTACCCTCACACGCTCGTCCTCCAAGCTCTCTCCCTAGCAACGACGCCAAATTTGGTGTCACTCTAGCACAATGGTGAGTACCAACGTGAGGAGTTTCACCTCATAAATGTCAATCCACAGAGACGTGAGGACTGGTATGATGACCAAGAGCAAGAGAAGTGCACAAGTGCGTGAGTGAAAGCACACAAACATGCACACACATACACACACGCGCGCACAAGGTAAGAGCAAAGAGTGGAACAATGGAAGGACTTCAATTACAAAAGAGCTCTCTTACAAAGATGAAATCTACAACAAGCTAACCCCAAAAATGAGCTCTCCAGCCCTTTTTATAGTTTTTTGAGTAGTTTTGGCCCTGTCCAGACCTAGTGTCCGGCCTAGTTAAAAATTAGGTTCCAAGGCTTATTTGGGGGCTCAAACGGAGTCTAAAAATTATGAAAATTGGTAGGAAAATACTTCTAATACTCCTCAAGCTCGAGGACTCCTCGGCTTGAACAAAATGGAGTTCTAAAAATCGAAAATGGTATTTAAAATGGTTTTTAGTGATAAAAATCACTATATCTATAGGGATTTATTCTAAAAATTTGACATGTGCTTCTTGGAGCTCCCTTCATGCTACTTCTTCTTGTGGGTCCTCTTCATTAATGCGCTTCCATGCTTGTGTGTGACCTGGGCGATCAACGCCATCCTTTTGCTATAGCTAATGCAACAACTGCTCTAACAATGGACAATTTAGCTAGAGATCTGAATGTTTCTTCATAATCAATGCCATATGTATGTGCATATCCTTCTGCTACCAATCTTGCTTTATACCTACATACCTTATGAAGGCTCATCCTCTTCCTTAAGCTCTCACGAAGATCTTGATAAGGCATTTTGTCATCTTCACATGTAGAATAGTTTTCTATATATATATATCTCTCATCCTTTCTTTCTCCTATCACGTTCAATCATGGCCTTCAGATCTTTAGTCTCCCACATATTCAAGTGTGAAAAATTATTCAAAATATAGAGGCTTCCATGCACTACTACCGATGGGTTTTGAACTCATCACATGGAGCTTGAGGAACTCATGGTGTAACCAAGACTTCAGAGGACATCCATTGAAATCATTGCAACATTACATCATATAGTGTTATGGCTGTGTTTTGATAATATAGCAAAAGCTGAAGAGCATTTAATGTGGATGGGATTTGAACTAAGATCCCTTCAAAGAAAGATGTATGGATTAACCACAAGGACGCAACCAAAACTTCATGAGAAATACTTTTGTAGAAAGTATCATTCTATAGCACAAAAGAAAAATCCAAATAAAGCACAAGGGCATCTTTGAACTCTTTGAAAAGGTATCATAAGATGTCCAAATTTGATGATTTTTTATTATATGTGTTGCTTCTAGTATTTTTATAGGGGCATAGATTGAAAATTGAGAATATATCTCCAATTTAACTTTGGGAAGCATCAAAAGTAGGCACTTGAAACATGTTTCTAGCCAGTGACAACCTAGCAGCTAGTCAACTTCGAACGTGCATTGCTCTTTGCTCGAGTGTTTGATTATTGATGTTTAGCTTGTTGGAAATCTTGTTTCATGGACTCTCCAATGATATGAAGGTTGCTAAACAGAGAGGAGGTCTAGTGGGTCTTCACAAAGAATTTTTTCAAAGTACCCAACTCTTGAGCTTATAGAAGTAGAGAAAATCTACTTCATCTTGTAATTTTGTATATGTAGCACACGATGTGCCTTATGAAATTTGGTATACATATATTGGCACATGTTGGTGCCTTCGGGACATTCATATTTGCACATGTTTGTGCTCTTGTAACATTTATTATTATGCCCCAATGTTGAGGGGAAACACTATTATTGCTTTAGAGAAAGGGGACAGGTGAAGAAGATGCAAGTGCATCTCAAAGCATGGAGAACAGATGAAAGGCTCGATGCAACACGTCTCCTACAACATTGAAGACATATTGGATCATTAGATCATAGGGAAGATCCTTTTACTCTTCATTTCTTGTTGTCTATTATTTGATTCGATTGCATAGTACATAGTTTAGGGCATATGCATGATTATGAAGATGAATTGTAGGAATGTTTAAATTCTTTTTACTTAGGCATTCATGAAAGAATTGTACATCTTCATTTGAGCAAGGAAAGGAACAACATGGATACCTAGTTCCACACATCTTTGCAACATTATCCATGCTATGCTAATAAATAATTAAGGAAGTTTAAATCTAAGAAGTAGCATACACAAGTATTAAGTACAAGGCTATGCAATGCAGATCTTGTCGTTAGCAACCTCTATTTTTGCAATTTATGGAGTTCTATGTGAGAATATGGCTTGTATGCCATGGTCTTGCCAAGCCCTATGCTATAGTAAATGTCATGTGTGTCTTTGGCCCAGAAGGCCTTATGTTTGATCTTATGCTTAAATTTTTTTGGAACTCTATTTCCTTTGGGAAATGCTATAAAAAATTTTCCCACATCATGGAGTTATATACATACTTAGCTTTAGGTAAGAATTTGTTGACATAGTAACATGCCTTCTTTGCAAACATCACTACGGTGTAACCATGCTTGTAAGCATGTATTTGATGGAATTATGACCATCAAAGTGTCATAAATGAGGGAATTTTAGTAGTAATTAGATCCCTAACCATAATCGTTATGGATTTAGACCATAGGATTGCGAAGAGGAAGGAGATATACCTTCACTATTAGGAATGCACACAAGCAATCCTATAGGTTTCAAAGAATTGCATAAAGGATTATAGGAGATACATTATGATTGTTTACAATGTACCAAAGGTTTACTTACCTTCAAAAGAGTCTTAGCATATGATTAGGAGACTATGAGGTATCATGAGGAATACCCAAAGAGTGACTAGTTTCACTCATGAACATCAGTTAAGTAGTGAATCATTTTTGCTACACTACTAAAGAAACCAATTAGATGGGATCATGGAGATGGGTTTCATGAGAGATCATGGATGGGTACTAATGAGATTTGAGTGATAATTAAGAAGACCACAAACATGGCACTAGCTCTATGATTTAGAGCATACATCCCTTAGTGAGGAATATTTGGGGTACCCAATACATATATGTATGTTGGGATCTAGAGAGAGGTACTTAGACTCAATCTTGGTACCTAGGAACACATTTGTTTGGAATAGAAAGGGATATTTGCTATCACATGTTGACTAGAACCAAATTAAACTAGTTCAAGGATATGGGACTCATTTGAGTCCACCTATATGAGTTGAGATCATGGGATTCATTAGATTCCACCTACATATTCCATTTTATTTATATCAAATAGACCTTCGATTTAGTGTAGATATGACACCATAAATTGGAAGAAGGATCCACTCACATCGGATGGTGGAAATGACTTGCGTTTGAGTAACCTTCTTCTATGGACAAGGCAAAAAGGATTCATCATTCATTGGGACATGTATCACTAGATTAGAGAAAAGCTCTTAGGAGACATTTCCTTAGCATTTGGAGTCATCATTCATAGTTTATGGAGGATTTATCTTTTAATAGAGATTTAGATGGATGCTTTTTATCTCCATAGAATCACTTACATGCTTTAGAAATCTCAAAGAATGGTTTTCCATATATCATGACATATCATAGCTAAAAATTTTTTGTGCAAGGCTTTGACCCTTACAAGGAATTTAGTTTTTAGAATTTTTCAGTACATACACCTTCATTATTTATGGGAGATTGGTTTCCCACCTTCATAGGAATGTATGTAAGTGAGGGATTATGCATAAGCGAGGAGCACCAAAATTCATAAACCTCTTCTTTAAGGGAAAGAGAAAATGGGATTAACCTCAGACATTGCGGAGAGATCTTGAGATAAAGGAAAGGAAAAAATTATTTCTATTCTTTTTAAGAGACAAAGGAAAGGAAACAGATTCTTTCATAGGAGAAGAATAGAGTATATTTTCCTTTAGAGAGAAGAGGTGTTTAGAAAACATCTCTTAGTTTGTAATTTAAAAGGAATTCAATTATTGTATAATTCTCCTTCACATGGGAGTTTGGTTCTCCACTACTTTTGGGAGGACACAAATGGAGAGTTTATGTACATGTTCTCAATTTTGGAGTAGTAGAGCATTTGGATTTAATAGAATCTCTTTCAAAGGGCAAGAGAAAGTGGAATAGATTCCACTACTAGAGCTCTTTTCCTTAGATGCGATTAGAGCGAGAGAGTTTTCACTTATGTTTTCTCTAGATAGGAGTGGAACTCTTCTATCAAAGGTGATAGGATGATCAGTTAATCATGGTGGTTAGATTGACTATCATATGGAGACTCTAGAGAGAAGTAGTTATATTATTTCCACTAATGGTCCTTGACTAGATGAGAAGATCTAGTTACAGACATTAGTAAGACTAGGAATAGAGTATTGAATCTTTTCTTTAGCATTTCTAGGAGATAGGGATAGATCTAAATTTTTGGGCTATCAAACTCTTAGTTGGTGTTTCATCATGAGCTTGATGATTGAACATCAATTAGGAGAATGGGTACTTATGGATTATCTAAATCTCAGAAGGAATGATTCTTGCATTCATATGGAAAATTAGAGGGAAAAGAAAATAATAGAGTTTGCATAGTGCCTATATATGCTCTTCCAAGAGAGCTTAGTCAAAAGGTAATGGATTACAAACAAAAGGCTTCCTAGTTAGTGGAGTGTAGAGAATTCATTTACTACCAAGGAAGTCTTATATTTGAGTTAGATGATGGATTGACATAGGACATAGCATGATTTAAGTAAAACTATCACTTATGACCACTCAAAGATAGGAATACCTTGAGATACATGAGGATAAGTGTACAGCAAAAGTCTTGAGAGTAGACTTAAGTGAAGGTTCTTATAGTCTCTAGACAAGCAAAGGTTCTTAGCCTAGTGGTTAAGTCATATGGATGAGAAGGAAGAGGTCTTGGGTTCAATTCCTACGAGAGACATGGGAGATGTCTTTGCCCCCAGAGCTCTAGAGCCTTCTAGAAGCATCCACTTGTCTTAACTCAATTTAATTAGGAAACTTGGCACACATGTAGTTACATGGGCGAAAATTGGATGGTTAGTATCCCCCTAATATAGTGGGTAGTCCCTTGGAGAGAGCTATAGTGGGAAAGTTTTCAAACATGGGAAAGGGCCCAAGCTAGATTGAAGGGTCCACAAGTGAGCATTGAGGAAAATGCTCAATCTAAGTGGGAAGGAATGTCACATAACCTTAGCAGGAGATGGTTGAGCCATACCTTAAGAGAGAGGATTAGGAAGTAATCCTCATCGGATTCTATGGCTTTTAGGACTAGTGATTAGCCCATCATACTCCTAGCTAGGAGGTTGTGAGTTCAATTCCCAACAATAATAGTGAAATGTCCCACCATAACTAAGACCTATCCGAAAAACCTTTAAAGTAAAGTGGATGGATGGAAAAGAAAACCAAGAAATCTAAACATCTTGTGTAAAAGGAGGTATGAAGAGTATATATATTGAAGTTCAAAAAACCTTTTTTATGAAACTATGCACTGAATAACTTTGAAAACAATCCAACATAATCCGAAAAACTACTTTTAGACAAGATGTAAGTGATAAAAAGAGAGATTTCAAGAACTAAAGAATTCTCAAAGTATTTATGTATGGATGTATGTGTGTATGTATGTATGTATGTATGTATGTATGTATATATATATGTATGTATGTATGTATGTATGTATGTATGTATGTATGTATGTATGTATGTATGTGTGTTTGTGTGTAAGTAATAAGGTAACTAAGTAATAAAGTAACTATGTATGTATGCATGTATGTATGTATGTATGTATGCATGCATGCATGCATGCATGTATGTATGTATGTATGTATGTACATATGTATGTACATATGTATTTGTGTGTGTGTGTGTATATATGTATGTATATTTCTATGCATGAATAGGGAGAAAAAAAAAATCTCAAGTAATGGAATGAAACTAGGGCACAACTGATTCAAGCGATTAGGGTCATCCAAGGTCTTCCAATGGGCCTAATCACTTGAATTGGTCATATGTGAAATCCCTAAGAAATATAGGCTAATTTGCCCATTTCTTTGGTCAATATCTATGAATGATGAGGAATAAGGGGATTGCATAAGACGAAAACCAAAGAACTCAAGCATATGGATGAATCTAGGAAATGACCAATTCAAGCGATTAGACTCATCAGAAAATCTTGGATGGGCTTAATCGCTAAACTGGTTGTGTCTCAAAAAATGAGTCATAAATGAAAGGAAAATGATTTTGAACATATGTTAACCTCATATCCATCCTAAAGCACTTCTTCAACACCCATCCTTCTTGTTGTTTTGTCCTCAACAACTTCCTTTTGTTCATTTTTCCCATATAAAAGCATAGTTCATTCCATTATTTGAGATTTTTTTGTTTTCTCCCTATGCAAGGTCTTTGATGTCCTAGACACAAAGGAAGTCATCTTAAACCTATGATTCCATGTGAACTTCTATATCTTATTATTGGTTCAGAATTTGTAGAAACTAATACTACCATTGCATTCAAATGGTGCCAAAACCCCAAGTTCAACTATCTTTTTGCATGATTCTGATACCCAGATGTCTCGATGAGCCTATTTGTACTTTTTTCACACATAAACAATTCAAGCGATTAGGCCCATCCAACATTTCTTGATGAGCCTAATTGCTTGCATTGGACATGTGTGAAAATAAGTGCAAATAGGCTCATCAAAACCTTTAGGCATGACAATCACACAAATAGATAATCGATCTTAGGTTTTGGCACGTTTCAAATGCAATGGTAGTATTAATTTCTCAAAATTCTGAACCAATAATAACATACAGAAGTTCACATGGAATGTTAAGTTCAAGATGACTTTGTGTTTATGATGCCAAGACCTAATCGGGGGTAATAATTTGATTGCGAAATTGATTGATATGTGTATAGTACATCATTTCAAGTGATTCCACTCGGAATCATTAGCTCATAAAGCTAATTTAATATCTCCAAAAGGATTTTTTCTAATTCCTACTATACTGGAAGCATTGAGCTTAACAAGCAGTAGGTGTGTGAACAAAAATAGAAGGTTTTCATTGATTCTTGAACTTGGAAGTAGTCTGTTTTGAATCAATCATTTCTCACATCATTTCCAAAGCACATAGGCACTTGTTTAGTGACATTGGAAAGCTAAGAGGGCCTACAACTCAACTCTGAAGCAAAAGAGGGCTGGTATAAAGCAGGGATTGGCAGTATCAACTCATTTCTTGGAGTGTCCATCCATCTTTACCAACAATGGTATCAGAGCAAAGCTAAGGTAAAATAGGAGATTGTTTTCTTTCTTTCATTGATAAATTGGACAAGAACAACTACCAAGCATGGTCCTTGAGGATGACATACTTGCAAGGAAGGAGCCTCTATGGATACATCTAAGGAGATGAGGAGATGCCCATTTTTAGAAGCAAAGGACAACCTACAAGAGAGGAGCATGAAAGACTCAATTCATGGTGTGCCAAGGACACATTAGCAAGATCATAAGTGTATGCATGTCTCTATGTATATATGCATATGCATGTTTATGCATGTGTGTGTATGTATGCATGTGAGTGTATGTGTGTGTGTCTATGTGCGTATGTATATGTTCAAGTATCTATATGTGTATGTGTATGTGTATATGTGTATGTGTGTGTATGCATATGTGTGTATGTGTGTATATGTGTGTATGTACGTATGTATGTATGTGTGTATGTATGTGTGTGTATGCATATGTGTGTATGTATGTGCATGTGTGTGTATGCATGTGTCTATGTATGTATGCATGTGAGTATATGTGTGTGCATGTATATGTGGAAGTATCTATATGTGTATGTGTATGTGTATGTGTATATATGTATCTGTGTGTATGCATATGTGTGCATTTGTGTATGTCTGTATATGTGTATATGAATGTGTGTGTATATGTGTATATGTGTAAATGTGTATATGTGTATATGTGTATATGTGTATGTGTGTATGTATGTGCATGTGTGTGTATACATGTGTCTATGTATGTATGCATATGCATGTGCGTGTATGTATGCATGTGAGTGTATGTGTGTGTGTGTCTATGTGTGTGTATGTACATGTGAACTATCTATATGTGTATGTGTATGTATATATAAGTATGTGTGTGTATGCATATGTGTGCATGTGTGTATGTGTGTATATGTGTCTATGTATGTGTGTATATGTGTATATGTGTGTATGTATGTGTGTGTATGCATATGTGTGTATGTATGTGCATGTTTGTGTATGCATGTGTGTGTATGCATATGTGTGTATGTATGTGCATGTAACTTTGCTCCTTTTCTCACTCCTTCACTCACTCCTTGGCTCGCTCCTTTGCTCTCTCACTTGATCCTGATAGAAATGTGCCAGGAGAAATCAATTTCCTTTTACAATTCCCAATGTGTTGCTTATGGGATGCTAAAGCGTTACAGCAAGTTTGCCACCATTGTTACAAGGATCGCTAAGCTTCGATGCTATTAGCGACGGTCATTATGGGTGTCATATAAGCAACACTTGACATCGCTTATCCAATGCTCTAGGTTTATTTTTTTTATTCTTCTTCTTGGGCATCACTTATGTGATGCTTTCTAAAAAGAGCATTGCATAAGAGCTTTTTTTTCAATTTGGGGCATTGCTACACCCTTGTTATTCTTGTAGTGTGATAATAGATTTTTCTTGATCCCTAGCACAAATAAAGCATCCAAAAATGTAAAAGAGCTACCATTAGTAGTAGTCAAAATGATCTTACCAATTCCCAAAAGAGGATAAGAGTAGTTGTTAGTGCATGTGATAGTATTCCCTATAGTGGCAAGCTCAAGTGAAGTGAAGAAATTGCACTGCAAGGTAATATGTTTGGTTGTCCTACGATCAAAGTACCAAACATATGAGTCTACTTTAGACATACACTAATCATGAGAAGATGGGTCATAACTGCAAATAGAAGAAAATTCCCATTCTTCATTCTACAAGATTAGCAGACTGAGTTTTGGGTGTAGGGGCCTCTGCAACAACCTTCCTAGACTCTTTCTTGTTTGCCTCTTTTGTAGCCAATTTTGGAGAACTCTTTAAGAGATTATCATTCCCTTTACAACATTTTCGAATTAATTTCTGTTGTTCTGTTTTCTTCTTCTCTTTCTCATCCTTCTTTGATTGTGAAAAATTAGCATATTATTGCTTACTAGTAGATGAGCTCCATTTACCTTTCCCCTTTTGACTAGCCAAGAAAGCTTGATTTACAACACACATAATGGACTTGTTCTACCTAGACTCATGTTCCTACAACATAATAGAGACTAACTCCTTAAATGTTAAGGAATTTGGGTTGCCCTTCATCATCAATCGAAGAGTAGAAGCAAAACTCTTATATGAATCTAGAAGACCATCCAGAACACTCTCCATTAGTGAACTAGTAGGAAAGACTTCATTAGTAGAAATCAACTACTCCTTCAAATCTTTGATCTCTGTCAAACATTGGACATGGAACCTCCTTCATTCATGTGCTCACTCTCCAACTCTTTTTGGAGGTAAGAAATACGAGCCTCATTCCTTGCCCTTTTGACTAGCCAAGAAAGCTTGATCTACAACACACATAATGGACTTGTTCTGCCTAGAGTCATCTTCCTACAACATAATATAGACTAACTCCTCAAATGTTAAGGAATTTGGATTGCCCTTCATCATCAATCGAAGAGTAGAAACAAAACTCTTATATGAATCTAGAAGACCATCCAGAACACTCTCCATTAGTGAACTATTAGGCAACACTTCATTAGTAGAAATCAACTACTCCTTCAAATCTTTGATGTTTGTCAAAAATTGTACATGGAACCTCCTTCATTCATGTGCTCACTCTCCAACTGTTTTTGGAGGTAAGAAATACGAGCCTCATTCCTTGCCTGGTATAAAGTGGTAAGTGTATCCCAAGCATCATTTGTTGTTTTGCAAGAGTTAATCTGACGAATAATGGCATGTTTGACAAGCAAGGCTATCAATGCATGTGCCTAAGCATCTCTATCATCCTAAAAAATTTTCTCTACAGTAGGTGCAACAGGAATTACAGCGCAAATAGGAACGCGAAGAGTATCACCATCTTCAACATCATTTGCATCATTTCAGTAATTATGTTTGCAAGTGTAATATGATGTTTTTCAACACCCTGCTCAATATTCCACAATCCTTTTGCAAATAATACATGAAACATCATATAAGCCCATAATGGGTGATTGGTACCATCCAAATTATCCTCAATAGCCAACGTACGGAATACATCACTACTTTCATCCATGGCCACTAACTAAAATACCTTGATGCACGAAAATGAGTGTATCTCAAAAAGTTGAAAACAACTACCCTGTCTAGTTTCTGCTAAACCTGTAATAGATTTTGAGGAGCTTATACTAACATACCAAAACCTATATATATGTTTGGCACAAAAAGATGAAATTGCTTGTACAAGCACTATGATAGTGCATTGCGAGGCCAAAACAAGCTCATATCACAATTTTGACACCACATAGCGAAGATGTTTTGAACTCCTAATCGCCCTGAGTATGCTCATCAATTTTCATGCGATTCTAAGAATATGATTAGAGGGGTGTTGATGAAGCCCTTGATGAAGTAGATATCTGCTCTGATACCAATTTTTGGAGTTTGAAGTCTACGGATGCAAGCAAACATCACAAGGGAGAAGAAGATGCTTGGAGCACAACACACAATAGTGAATGTTTTACCAAGAGAATGTACAAAGATAAGTGATCTGTTAGGGTTATAGGCATATATACAAGCCACAGGGGGAAAAGACCTCCTAAAGAGGAAAAAAAGTTCCTCGGTGATCCTAGTGTGTTCACACACATCACTACTTAAATATATCAACAAAATCACATGGAAGGGGAGAATACTTCTCTAAGGAGTTTTTTGAATTTCTATGTCATAATGGCATCAAAAGTAAATATACATATAGGTGTACACCACAAAAAATGGGATTGTAGAGAGGAAAAAAAAAGACACATTTTAAATTGCCAAGATTAATGCTCAATGAGATGAATCTTTTGAATTGCTATTGGGAAGATGTAGCAAGAACAACCATGTACATCATGAATGGATGCCCCAATTCGAGTGTACATGTTTTAAGCCCATGTGAAGCATGGTATGATAATAAGCCGGATCTATCTCATCTCAATATTTTTGTCTGTGTATGTTATAGACATGTGCCGAAGCATAAACTTGAAGAAAAAGTTATAAGGTGTATATTTATTGGGTATTGAAGTCATAAAAAGGGTTTTATATGCTCTGATCCTAAAACCAATGAGTGAAGGTGTCTACATTTGTTTCTTTGTGTGTGAGACACGTGGATCTGATGGTAATTCAAATTCAAATATTTGTGGCAACCACTTATCCAAAATAAGAAAGCGGTGTTTTTGCGATAGATTATGCATAGGGATATATGAAACTTGAAGAAAGTAAAACTTATGGTGCTCCTCCTTGGTGCAAGCAATGCATGAGTGGTAAGGAATAATTGGTGATATCTTTTCTTCTCTTGTCCAAGCATTTGGATTTTTCAATGCCTCAACAAAAATCTCTTATTGTCTTATCAAGTTAATTGGAAGCAAGCTCTGCTTGGGGAAGAAATCAAGTGCTCCTCTACTATGAAATGGCATAAGGAGTGTAACACTCTCGGCGATCTAGAATGATAAATGGTCAAATTCAGCAAGCACCCTAAAGGATAGTCTATTGAGAAGTCCCTAGGGTGTCTAGGTAAGAGGATCTATGACTATAAGAGGTCACCCCCTTTTAGGAACCACATGGTGTTTCTTGTATAAAGCAAGAAGCTAAAAAACAGTGGCTCATCCACAAGGCTGCTTTGTAATTCTACCTAACTTTTTTGTTATTTTCTCCATGTTTTTAAGTTAAAGGTCATTACACACACACACACACACACACACACACACACACACATATATATATATATATATATATATATATATATATATATATATATATATATATATATATATATATAATTCTAGGGATGACTTTAGGATATGCAAATGAAAAGCATAAATAATATCATAAATCTCAAAAAACTGAATCCTACCATCAATCATCACCCTAGCAATGCTTTTTATATTCCCGATGTGGCATCATTATAATGCCAATGAGCTTTGAATACTCATGTTAATAAAAAAAGTGATAAAATTTATCAAAATGAGTATCCTCCAACAGACCAAGTGTTCATGTGTGCTATATCATATAGTCTTTTTTCTATCCATATAAAGTGTTGAAGCTCGAACAAAGCTCAACAGTTTTCAAAAAAGATTGTTATTAGACAAATACATCCTTCCCGTCAAGCCTCATAAATACATTCTATTTGAAAAATAACGAATCAGATATCCATTTCCTTTCAATATCAAAAAATTTTTAAAACATCAATCTAGTGCGATTAGTATGCCTTAAAATCATAAACTGATAGATAACAAGTTATGGAGAGCTCATCAATAAAATTCACAATGTCACTCTTTGATTATGATGAACAAAATCATAATCTTATAATGCGATCATACTTTTGCTACTACAAACTTGATTGCTGAAGCTCATGACGAGCTCGCACAACACCCAACACACAGAGATATCTGTTCCCAGTCTTATAATGCGATCATACTTTTGCTACTACAAACTTGATTTGCTAAAGCTCGTGACGAGCTCGCGCAACACCCAACACACAGAGATATCTGTTTTAGTTCGCCACCCAGCCGCCAAGCTTCTTCTTGAAGAGTTATGACTATCCAACTCTTACTCCCCACTTCTACCAATTATCAAGTGATACCCATAGTATGCAAGGTGGTATCCTTTTATAAAGGTGGTTCACACCCAATATTAATATCATGTGACATTTCCTTCCCCTTAAAAGCATTTTTGTCCTCGAAAATGTAGATGAAATGTCCATAATGGTAGAAGAAGTGTTGGGACTCCCCTGAACCCCATGTACTCTATGTACATGGTCATCTCTGTGTGCTATTTCCCCGTATCCTTCCCCTTAAGAAGTCTCATACGAGATCATCTCAAAGGTGGGAAACCGTTTGAGTGGTGCCTACTATCTCCCACATACACTCAACTTCCAAATTATCACTCCCATAACATATAGCATCACCAAAATGACATAAGTCCATATGATATATCCTCTATGGAGCAAGAATATGAAAAGTAAGTGCAAAGTGCCAAGCTCATAAGCTTCACCATACTATAATGGAGATAATAAACCATAGAATCCTCTAAAGTGTAGAACAAAGTCCCATAGCAAGTGACTCCAAACCCATCTAAAACTAAATGATAGATTTCCATCATACCACTCCAGGTCTTCCTAACCTTGAGTGTGCTCACAAGTAATATTTTCCTCTAACTACCTTGTGACTATGCAATTCCATTATCTAGCTCATATATCAGAGTTTCTTGGTAGTAACATGCAATCTCTACCTTTTACTAACCAAGAAGTCTGTGGTTTGTCATCCTTTACCATTGGACTAAGTTCTATAGGAAGAGCATCTATTGGCACTAGTTCAAACTCTAAACTTTCTCTTCCCTATAGTTTTCCATTTGAATGCAAAAGCATTCCCTTTGAGATTCAGATAATCCCTAAGTACCCATTCTCCTAACTGATGCTCACACATCATCCTCATGATGAAGCATCAACTAACAGTTTGGTACCCCAATAGGTTAGATACATCCCTATCTCCTAGAAACGCTAAAGAGAAGAGTCATAATTCTACTCCCAGTCTCACTGATGTCAATAACTAGATCATCTCATCTAGTCAAAGACCATCACGGGAAATAAACATAACTACTTCTCTCTAGAGTCTCCAAGTGAGACTCAACCTAACCATCATGATTAACTGATTTCCCTCTTGTCTTTGATAGAAGAGTGCCACTTCTATCTAGACAACCACAATGAGAAAGTGAAACTCTCTCTATGTCTCTTTGTGTAATCTCCTCTAAGGAAAAGAGCTCTGGTAGTGGAATCTATTCCACTTTCCCTTTCCCTTTGAAAGAGATTCTATTGAATCCATTTACTCTGCTCATAACTGAGAACATGTACATAAGTTCTCCATGTTTTCCTTCAAAAATAGTGGAGAGAGAGACTCTCATGTGAAGGAAAATTACACTGAAAAGTAGAGTAAATGAATTCCTTCTGAGATAAAGAGTAAGAGATGTTTTCCAAACACCTCTTCTGTCTAAAGGAAAACATACTCTATTCTTCACCTATGAAGAAATCATATTTTCCTTTCCTTCTTTCTCTCTTAAAGAGTAGGAGCTAAAATGAGACCACTGAACTAAAGTGAGATCTCTCATGGATGTCTGAGCTGATTCCCACTTTCTCCTTTCCTTAAAAGAGAAACTCATGAATTTATTTAGTCCTCTCTTCCATGACTAATGCATAATCCCTCATTACATATATTCCTATGAAGATGGAGAACAAATCTCCCCTAACTATTGAAGGTGTATGTAGTGAAGAGTGGAGAAAATAAATTCCTAATAAGGGTCGAAGCCCTCCGCTAAAATGGTCAGCAATGATATTACATGATACCATAAGCACATGTGTATCCATATTAAAAAGCTATCTCTACCAACCGTCCTCTGTGGATGGATATATACGATCCCATTAAACTCATGGAACTATCCTTCCTAAAAACTCATAATAAGTATGTGATACCAATGGTGATAAAATCACCTATCACACTCTCTATTGGAAGAATAAATCTTCCCTAAACTATGAAGGATAACTCCCAATCTTAAGGAGATGTCTACTAAGAGCTCTCCTCTGATCTAGTCAGACATGACGCCATGAATGATGAGCCCTTTTCTCCCTGGCCATAGAAGAAGAGTGCTCAAAGGGAAGTCATTTCCACCGTCCCATACCAGTGAAAACGTCTTCCAATTCATTGTACCATACCTACACTAAACCGAATATATATTCCATATAATGGAATATGCAAGTGGACTCTAATGAATCTCATATCCTAAAATCATATGAGTGGACTCAAATGAGTCTTATGTCCTCGAACTAGTTAGTTTGGTTCTAGTCAATATGTGACAATGGATATCCCTTTCTGTTCCAAACCAACTTGTTCCAAGGTACCAAGACTAGGTCTGAGTACCTCTCTGTAGATCCCAATATACATATATATATGTATTGGGTACCCCAACTAGTCCTGACTAAGGGATCTATGCTCTAAGTCATAGAGCTAGTGCCATACCTGTGGCCTTCCTAACCATCACTCAAATCACATAAGCACCCGTCGATGCTGTCTCATGAAACCCATCTGTGTGATCCCATCTAATTGGTTTCCTTAGTAGTAGGGAAGCAGAATCGGTTTTCTACTTGGTCAAGTGATGTGCATGAGTGAGACTAGTCACTCTTTGGGTATTCATGATAATACCCCATAGTCTCCTAATCATAGTGTGAGACTCTTATGAAGATAAGTAAATCTTCACTTCTTTGGAGAGTATCACATATGTATCTCTCGTGCCTATATGAAACTTCCTAAAAACCTATAGGATTGCTTGTACATTACTAATGGTGAAGGTGTAGCTCCTTCCCTTAGCAATCCTATGGTCTAAATCCATAAGGATTATATATAGGGATCCTGTTACTACTGAAGTTGCCTTATCTATGATAATATGATGGTACTAAGTCCATCAAATAGATGCTTAGAATCATGCTCACACCTTAGTGATGTTTGCAAAAAGGGCATGTTACCATGCCATAGCATTCTTACCTAAAGGCTAGTGCGTATATAATGACATGCAGTGGGAAAAATTTTGGCAGCATTTCCCCAGGAAATGGAATCCCAAAAAAAGTTAAACCATAAGCTTAGTGGCACACAGGCCACCCAACAACATAGGGGTTGACAGGCCCATGGTATGCACGCCATAAACTCATATATGAATTCCATAAGCTGCAAAAACATAAGAGCAATTTCTAGCAACCATTCTCTGTGTTGCATAGCCATATAGTTTCTGTAACCCTCTTTCCTGCAAACAATCAAAAAGTGTACTTCTCGCCTGTTGATCCATACTTTAGAATTTAAACAATGATCAACATTTGATGTATGCAATCCAATTTATGCATGTACATACAGAACATGCCATAACATAAAGTAAAATGCCTGAAGGATAAAACATACGTCCCTAAGTAATTTGGTTTTGGAATTGCATGCATCCAATCGTTCTCGACAAGCTTGGAGACCTTTGCACCTTCCTCCTCAAGTCCTAACATAAACTTTGAAGTGTCCAAAAACATCGCAGCACTCCCCAAAACATAAAGCATGGTCAAATGATTACTAAAATAATGCAAAATTAGTCAAAAAATGCCTTAGTAATCCTTCTTTAGACCTGCAAAACCCATTTTAGGACCTGCAAATAATCAAAAACTGAAATATATATCATGTGCAAATAGTTCGAAGTGAAATTACTCAAATCGCCTTCCGGGTTTGAAAGATATGGCTCTGATACCAATCTTATAATGCGATCATACTTTTGCTACTACAAACTTGATTTGCTGAAGCTCGTGACGAGCTCGCGCAACACCCAACACACAGAGATATTTGTTCCCAGTCTTATAATGCGATCATACTTTTGCTACTGCAAACTTGATTTGCTGAAGCTCGTGATGAGCTCGCGCAACACCCAACACACAAAGATATCTATTTTAGTTTGCTGCCCAGCTGCCAAGCTTCTTTTTGAAGATTTATGGCTATCCAAATCTTACTCCCCACTTCTACCAATTATCAAGTGATACCCATAGTATGCAAGGTGGTATCCTTTTATAAAGGTGGTTCACACCCAATATTAATATCATGTGACACATAACATCCTAAAACAAAGGCCCTATGGACTTATGGAAAATATAGGTAATCATGACACTAATTTTTCAATCATAAACTTCCTATAAGAACTTTACATAACAATCATCCAAAAAACTTATAGTTAATCTTTTTGCTCATGAGTTTTTTTAAAACTTATCAATTGATTGGGCATTAATCAAGGTAGATGAAGAAACCACTAGTACACTACCTGATATCTATCAGGTAGTATTAAGTGGCATCTCTTTCACATATATTTACAATAATGGAAAAAAATTTTAATGCTAGTATTCCAAATATAAGTGCCAACAATTATCCTTCAATAAGTTATTAATTAGTGTCCAAGGGATGAATTATGTATTGCTAATTTTAGGCCATTTCTTGCCACTTATCAAAGTTCCAAGAGAGGAATGAGCTTAATTTTCTCCAAAGGACATTTGATCATAGGAGTATGTTCCATCTTATAGTAGTAAGTGCAAAGGCTACTGTTAGTTGATGGAAAATGCATGATTAGATGTGTGCATCAAAAGAATGTGGGTCGACTGTCCAATTGAATTAAAAAAAAATCATAACCACATGAGTTAAAGAGGAAGGAGAAGGAAGGGAACTAAAGAATATTTGGAGTGGGCACAACCATAGAGAGCATGAACGGTTTTGTGAATAACTAGCATCATGTAGCTAGTAATAGGGAAAGACTATACACATCTATTTATTACTTATTATATACAAATTTACAAGGGATCTCCATAGAGGACATATAGCTAGAGTGGTCCATAACAATAGTAATACCAAACAAATAATAGAGTGCAAAATTTCATAGATAGATGCATGTAAAACAATTCAAATGGACATCAATCAAGGTGAAGGAACATCTTAAAACCAATGCCAAATAGAATGGATTGATAAGATAATGCTTTTATGTAATTATAATCGTAAATTAGTTACTACACTTATGGATGACATCACAACTTCTCTCTATTCTTGTCAATGCAAAGAGTGCTAGAGAACAAACTTGTGTATCTATGTTTCATAAAGTGGCAATCTAAATCATCATGAAAACTATGGATCCTTTAAGGGCCATTTCAATTACCACATTATTGGAAATGTATTAAAACTAATAATGCTTTGAATTTGGCTTAAGTGAATTTGTTAAAAGAATACAATGTCAATTTCGGATTTGAAAGGTGAGTGAATACCACTCTCTCTTTTAGATCTTTCTCTCTATCATTTAGTTTTTGTGGTAAAGAAACGATTATGATCAAATTTTCACGTTTTGTGAAAATTTTAATCAAAGAAGGATTCACTCTAAAATGGTTGTTTATTTCTTTTTAACTTATTTAATTAAAATATTTTAAATTTATCTTTCTTTGGAAAGTTTTGAAAATTCGTAGAAACTCCCAAATGTCAAAGAATTAAGATTTTCTTACTAGAGCTACCTTTTGGCCTCTTTTTTTTCACTTTGATATCTTCCCTCTCTCTCTCTCTCTCTCTCTCTCTCTCTATATATATATATATATATATATATATATATATATATATATATATATATATATATATATATATTGCATTCTTTATCCATGAAGCTTAAGTTATTTTTTTATTTTCTCAAGTGTTACTCTGGGACATTCTATTGTTGTGAGAACTTTTTTCACTAGAGAAAATGATAAGAAGTCCAAGACTCAACTTGAATATGGATATAGAGAAACCCTATGCAAGTGTATAAATACATGAGACCATCAATAATTGGGAAGTTGACTCAATTAATGATAGGATAATTTGGTTTTATAGAGAAAGATCATTGTGATTAATCTTGACCAAAAAAGAAAAATATATAAAAGCAAGCAAAATTACTATAGTTGGAATGCTTGTAGAAATAGATGCAATGATACACTGATATAAAAATAGATAGATAGGTAGACAAATAGATAGGTGGACTAATGGATAGATGGATATATAGATAGATGGATAGATGGATGGAAATCAATTTCAACTCATTTCGTATAAAAACCAAATTTAAACAAGCAAAGAAAGAAAATCAAGGGACATCAACTTCGATAACCTTGAAGAAACCAAGGTTCTAGGACACTTGTTAAAGGCCAAAATTTTAAGAGATTCCAAAAGAGAGAAAAAATATAGATCTAGGAAGAGAGGGCACAAATAGAAGAGTTATCAAAGAAGAGAAGACAAGAAGAATTAGATTGAGAAATAATAGAGCATGTTGATTCATATACTGAGAGAAGAGGAGATCAAGAACTACATAGATGAACAACAACACCGAAGAAAAGAGAGGAAAACACAAGAGAAAGAAGAAAGATATTAGGGTAGGGTGGGTCAATAACCTTAGACTACTTGGACAAATGAAGAGGTGAGGAAGTCCAATGCTTCTTGTGCATGTTGAGCATGTGAGCCAAGACTACTATCACCTCCATCAAACACAAGAATATACAAGTACAACTTGAGGACTATGGCACTAAGAAGGATAAACAAATATCAAAAGGGAATAGTTCCACTCAACCGTAATGCCCCTATTTTCAAAAAAAATAAGTAACATAGAGATTCTTAGACTATACCACATGAGTCTAGTCCACTTTTTGCCATGCATTACACTTAACGTTTTGATATCAATGTCCTTTGTTATGTACATGCAAAAAGAAAAACCATGCAACCAAAGGACAACTTAGCCTTAGGAATGATGAAAACCTAAGAATAATAAAAGAGGAGACTTTTGTACATTTCTACACTTAGAAATATTTCTTTGAACTTATTTAGTTTTTGGTTTTGTCATAGTGTGTTTTTATGTGCCTAACAGTGGATTTTCAAGAGAAAAGGGATAAGGAACAGAGCTTTCACATAGTCTCACACACCAAGTGAGGAGCACAAACAAATTGAGGTAAGGAAGAATGATCTTCTTCTACTTCTTCCATTACATAAAGAGAGTGTACAAGAATACCCTAATACAACAATACGAAGAGTACAATATATAAGGAGAAATACATGAAGGAAACCCTAATGTTCCCAAATGAGTGAATGGGAAAGAAAAAAAGCCATCACTCTTAGTAGAGAAAGTTGTTGAAGCTCACTACCGATCTGTGATATGTACGAGTGTAACCACTATACATGTGAGAGAAATGAAAAGTGGCATCCTCGATCATTACATATTGAGCTTGGTATCTCAACACTCCCCTCAAGTTCATTGTGATGTCCCATAATCCAAGCATCTTTCGGAATGCCTTCACCTTATCTACTCTAGGTGCTTTAGTGAAGATAGGAGCAACCTACTCATCTATCCTCACATAAACAATATGAATATCTCCTACCATTAATTTTCTCCCTAATAAAATGATAATGTACCTTGATAAGCTTTATTGTAGCATTAAAAACAAGATTTTTTGTGCAAATTCTATTCTGCTAAGATTATAACAATAGATGGTAATATGTATCTACACTTCTACACTTAAATCTACAAGTAGCATCTCTAGCCATGATGCCTCTGTTGCGAACATTTGTTTTATGTAGGGTACAAGTTTCAAATTATGTAAATACCTTTGGGAAGTCTTCAAATACTTCAAGAAGGCTCATATTATTGATAAAATGTAGCAAAAATACCACGTGAGTTCTAGAACATGGTGAGTCAAATTAGTGAGTCACAAGGGAGCTTCTGTGGTGTCCTAGTGGAAGGTCGATGTGGCTAGTTCTCAAAGTCCATCAATACTTTGCTTATTTGAGCACTTGAGTCATGTAATACCTCCATCCAAGTGTCTACCACAAATTTATATGTATTAGGAAGGTTTTAGATTAGTTTCCCATGCTATAAAAAGAGGAGAAAAGTCGTGATCTTGTGGGATGTCCAAGAGAGTCATATGTGTATCTCTACACTGCTGTAGTTTTGTATGCAGAGATTGCAGAGCTTGTATCTCCCTCATTATATATCCCAATTACATGTTTGATAGCTCATTGGAAAGCTCTTACTGTCTACCTTTTTCCTGTAAATTTTTATAATCATTGGATTTGGGAGCTGAGAGAAATACTCTCTGCAAGTAGTGTGTGTTCTCTGTTTTTTATCCCTGCTGAAGGTCTCCATTAAACCTCAAACTTGCAAAGGTCATATCTCCTTGTATATATATCCAAATCATGTGTTCTTTGGCTTGTTAGAAAGATCTTTAAGTCTAATTGTATTCTGGAAAGTTTCAAAGTCATTGGAGTTGTGAGTTAAGAGCAGTAGTCTCTGCAAGTGATGTGTGTCCTCAGGTTCATCTCTGTTTCAAGGTCTCCATTAAAGCTGCATATTGCAGAGGTCATAGCTCATTGTGTATTTATCCATTTGAGGTGTTCTATATCTTGTTGGAAAGCTCTTAGAGTCTAGTTTATGTGTGTGAAACAGTTTTGGAAAATTCCAAGTGAGTAAAGAGAAATTTGCTCTGCAAGAAAATTGGTCTGTGCATACAAGTTTGTGAAAAAGTCAACTAGGTCCTGTTGGGTTTCACCTACTTCTAGCTGTACTTTGGAGATCAATAAACTCCAACATTGGTATCAGAGCAAGTAATTGGAGGCTTGGAGAAGGTTATCATACCTTGACGAAGAATTTGAAGCTATCAAAGCAGCAGTTCATCATCAACACTACACAAAGGTAGAAGAAGATTGCAAGGAGGCATCTGAAGCAACATCCAAGCAAAGAAAGGTGCACATACCTCATTTACAAGGTAAATATTATATTTCTTCTCATCACACACATTGGAAAGGAGGCTTAAAGGAGGAAGCTTAGCATTTGTATTATGGGAGACCAACATGCACAAATAGAGAAGCTTGATAAGACCAATTATCAGGCATGGAAGTTTAGAATCACAGCATACTTGCAAGGTAGAGGCTTGTATGGTTTGATTGACGGCACAGATATCAAACCCACATTACCAGAGGACCCAAATCAGCAACAATTGAGGGAGTTTAGACTTTGGAATGAGAGAGACAAAAGGGTTATATTCATTTTATCACAAAATATTCAAGATTCAATGGTAGGACACATACAAGATCTAGACACAAGTAGAGATGTTTGGCTTGCATTGGAAAGGTTGTATGCTACAGGTACAAGAGCAAGGAAGATTCAACTCAAAAATGAGTTGAATAACATAAAGAAAGATACAAGGACATCGGTCAATGATTACATATTGAAAGTTAAAGAGATTGCAGATCAACTAGGATCAATTCAAGCTCATGTGGAGGACGACGACTTGGTTGCACATACTCTCAACAGACTCAAAGATGATGAGAGATGGAAACCCTTCATTACTTCAGTTTATGTCAGAGGAGAATTACCAGATTTTGATCAACTTATTGCCCTCATGGTCACGGAGGAGATGAATCTAAATGGTTCTACTTCAAATCAAAAAGGATCTCAAGGACAAGCTCTTTATGTAGGATCATCAAGAGGTGGAAACAGAGGTGGAAGAGGTTCAAATAGAGGTCGAGGAAGAAGGAGCGATGATCAAAGGACTTCAAGTGGCTTCTTCAACACAAGAGGAAGAGGAAGATCAAGCGCTAGAGGTACGAGAGGCTACTACAACTACAACCAAAGACAAAGGAGTGAAGATAATAAGAACAATTGCTATATATGTGGAAGGTATGGACACTATGCCAAAGATTGTTATCAAAATGAAAATAATCAAGGTGGTAATCGAAGAGGAGGTTATTCAAGAAGAGGTAAACAACAAGGAAATTATGCAGTTGAAGGTAAAAGTGATGATTATGATTCTCTTCTTATGATGAATGTAGAAACTAAGATGAATTGCAATAGCGATGTATGGTATGTAGATAGTGGTTGTTCTAATCACATGTCTCATGATGCTTCATGGTTTTCTAATATGCATAATCCGTCATGTAAAGGTCATGTTGAAACAGGAGATGATACAACACATAAGATTATGCAGGTTGGAGATGTTGTTATGCAGGATAAGAGCAAGACAAATTGCTTGAAGGATGTACTTTATGTGCCAACGATCACTAAGAATTTGATGTCGGTTGGTCAAATGGTAGAAAAAGGTCTACAAGTGAGATTTAATCATGCAGGTTGCTTCATTGAGGATCCAAAGCAAAGGAGGTTAATTGCTAGAGGTCAAAAACAAGGTAGATTGTTTACATTCAAGGTAAACCCAAATCATACAAACTATTTCTCTTATGGTATGCATCGAATAGCACAGCTTGATCTATGGCACAAAAGGATTGGACACATGAATGTACACAGGTTAAAGGAGCTATCAAAGAAGAGGATTGTTGAAGGATTACCTGATCTTACTAAGCAACATATGGTGCATCTTTGTGAAGCATGTCAAATGGGTAAGCAGAGTAGACAACGTTTCAAGCATTCAAGCTATGTAAGTGATGGTTTGCTAGATCTCATACACACAGATGTGTGGGGACCTACTAAAGAGGCATCCTTGGTTGGTAATAAGTACTATGTATCATTCATTGATGATCATAGTAGAATGACATTTGTGTATTTTATTAAACATAAGAGTGAGGTCTTTGATTGTTTTAAGAAGTTCAAATCATATGTCGAAAAGCAAACAGGAAGGTATATTAAGAAGCTAAGATCCGATGGAGGAGGAGAGTATTTCTCTCAAGCTTTTACTGATTTTTTGTATGATGAAGGTATCAAAAGAGAAGTTACATGTAGGTATACTCCACAACAAAATGGAGTCGCAGAAAGAAGAAACAGAATCATAGCAGAAGCATCTAGAAGCATGCTTAATGATATGTGTTTGCCTAATTATTTTTGGGCTGAAGCTGTTAGCACAAGTGTTTACATTATGAATAGAGTTCCGACTGCTGGAGTTCATCATTTGACACCATATGAGGTATGGCATGGAAGGAAACCAAGTGTAAGTCATTTGAAAGTATTTGGCTGTGTATGTTATGTACATGTACCTAGTGAGGTGAGATCTAAACTTGATGCGAAATCAGAAAAATGTATATTTATTGGTTATGCAGATAGTCAAAGAGGATATAGATGCTATAATCCTCATACCAATAAGGTTGTTGTGTCAAGAGATGTAAACTTTGATGAATCACTTTCATGGTATGCAGATAAGAATTGTTTGCAGGTCATGGATGAAAATGAAGAAGGTGTGGTTGAAGGAGATGAATGCATAGTTCAGCCATCAAGAAGTTTAAATGATGAAAGGAGTGGTTTAGATGAAGAAAGAGGATCACCTTTCAATGGAAGATTAAGGCAAGAGTCACCTCCAAGTGTTAAAAGTAAAGGTAAACTCAAAGAAGTTAATGATGAAGGAGAGGAAATTAGTGATGTATGTGAGTATGGAGAATCATCAAAGGTTCCTAATAAGAAAGGAAGAGCATCTACATTGGAGGTAAGAAGAACTTCAAGAGTAAGTAAGCAACCTCAAAGTTATACTTATGAATCTTTCATGAATACTCATTATGCTTTTATGACAAAAGTTGAGCAGGAAAATGAACCCACATGTTATGATGAGGCCAAAGGAGATGAAAAGTGGGAGAAAGCAATGAGAGAAGAAATGGAAGCACTACAGGATAACAAGACTTGGAATTTAGTTCCAAGTACACCAAAGCAAAAGGTAATTGGTTGCAAGTGGGTTTTTAAGATTAAAAGAAATAGTGATGGTAGTGTGTCTAGATATAAGGCTAGACTTGTAGCAAAAGGATATAATCAAACTCAAGGTGTGGACTATGAGGAAACATTTAGTCTAGTAGCAAATATGGCAACGGTGAGAACTTTGTTGGCTTTAGCTGCAAGTAAAAGGTGGAATATATATCAACTCGATATAAAGAATGCCTTTCTTAATGGTGAGTTAAATGAAGAAGTGTATATGTCACAACCAGATGGTTATGTGGATGCAAAATGTCCTAATCATGTATGCAGGTTAAAGAAGGCATTGTATGGTCTTAAGCAGGCACCAAGGGCATGGAATGCAAGGTTGGTAAAGTATCTTATGCTGCAAGGATACACAGCGAGTCGTGCTGATCCTTCACTTTATGTAAAACATGTAGATGGCATGTGTGTCTATGTATGCATTTATGTGGATGACTTGTTGATTACAGGGAATGATGCAAAAGCAATTGATGAGATAAAAGGTAATTTGGGAAAGGAATTTAAAATTTCAGATCTTGGTTTGCTCAGATACTTTCTTGGGATTGAAATTGTGTATACCGATGAAGGTATGTGGTTGATACAAAGAAAGAATATATGTGATATGCTGAAAAGGTTTGGTATGCAGGAATGTAAATTTGTTTCTACTCCAATGGAATGTAATGTAAAGCTAAGCGCAAAGGAAGGTGATGAGTTGCATGATATGAATGTATATAGATCCATGGTAGGATCTTTGATTTATGCAACAAAAACTAGACCTGATATATGTTATGCAGTGGGAGTATTGTCACAGTTTATGCATGAACCTAGAGTACCTCATATGCATGCAGCGAAAAGAGTGCTTAGGTATTTGAAAGGTACCATGAACGAAGGATTATTTTATAGTCATGATGCTGATCTAACTCTTAAAGTCTTTAGTGATGCAGATTGGGCTGGAAGCAAAGATGACAGAAGATCCACAAGTGGATATGTGGTAATAGCAGGAAACAAGACATTAACATGGAGTTCAAAGAAACAACCTACAGTTGCTTTATCTTCTACAGAGGCTGAGTATAGAGGTTTAGGATTGGCTACTACTGAGGTTATGTGGTTTAAAAAGTTGTTTCATGACTTGAATGTGCAGGTTGATGTACCACTGATATATGGGGATAACTTGAGCAGCATTCATATGACCTCAAACCCTATTTTTCATGCTAGAACAAAGCATATAGAGGTTCACTATCATTATGTTCGAGAGAAGGCCATGAACAATGAAGTGCAGGTTTCTTTTGTTGGAACAAAGGATCAAGTTGCAGATATCTTCACCAAATCCTTGGATGGACCAAAGCTTCAAAGATTCAACTATATTCTTGGCATGAAGGAAATACCCTTTGAAACTTGAGGGGGAGAATGTTGCCAACATTTGTTTTATGTAGGGTACAAGTTTCAAATTATGTAAATACCTTTGGGAAGTCTTCAAATACTTCAAGAAGGCTCATATTATTGATAAAATGTAGCAAAAATACCACGTGAGTTCTAGAACATGGTGAGTCAAATTAGTGAGTCACAAGGGAGCTTCTGTGGTGTCCTAGTGGAAGGTCGATGTGGCTAGTTCTCAAAGTCCATCAATACTTTGCTTATTTGAGCACTTGAGTCATGTAATACCTCCATCCAAGTGTCTACCACGAATTTAGATGTATTAGGAAGGTTTTAGATTAGTTTCCCATGCTATAAAAAGAGGAGAAAAGTCGTGATCTTGTGGGATGTCCAAGAGAGTCATATGTGTATCTCTACACTGCTGTAGTTTTGTATGCAGAGATTGCAGAGCTTGTATCTCCCTCATTATATATCCAAATTACATGTTTGATAGCTCATTGGAAAGCTCTTACTGTCTACGTTTTTCCTGCAAATTTTTATAATTATTGGATTTGGGAGCTGAGAGCAATACTCTCTGCAAGTAGTGTGTGTTCTCTGTTTTTTATCCCTGCTGAAGGTCTCCATTAAACCTCAAACTTGCAAAGGTCATATCTCCTTGTATATATATCCAAATCATGTGTTCTTTGGCTTGTTAGAAAGATCTTTAAGTCTACTTGTATTCTGAAAAGTTTCAAAGTCATTGGAGTTGTGAGTTAAGAGCAGTAGTCTCTGCAAGTGATGTGTGTCCTCAGGTTCATCTCTGTTTCAAGGTCTCCATTAAAGCTGCATATTGCAGAGGACATAGCTCATTGTGTATTTATCCATTTGAGGTGTTCTATATCTTGTTGGAAAGCTCTTAGAGTCTAGTTTATGTGTGTGAAACAGTTTTGGAAAATTCCAAGTGAGTAAAGAGAAATTTGCTCTGCAAGAAAATTGGTCACTGCATATAAGTTTGTGAAAAAGTCAACTAGGTCCTGTTGGGTTTCACCTACTTCTAGCTGTACTTTGGAGATCAATAAACTCCAACAGCCTCACATGTTGCCATTGGAGCTTCTCTATACTCAACCTCTATAACTGACAAAGTAATAGTGGGTTTGTTCTTACTACTCTATGTAATAGTACCAATCCCGAGTGAAAATAGAAAACCTCTTGTAGATCTTCTATCTAGAACACTACCAGCCCAATCTACATAAATATATATCCATGAACCTCCAATTCTACACCAGTTTCATTAAAGAATGCATAGTCTAAAGTAGAACTCATATAACGTACAATGCACCTCAAAGCATCTAAATGTGGTTTCTTGGGAGTCTACATAAAATGACTCTGAATTCCTATGGGGTAGCTTAGATCAAACCATGTAATTGTGAGATAGATCAAACTTCCCAAAATTCTTTTTTTTTACATAGTAGCATTTTCCAATGCTTCACCGGAGGTAGCATCAAACTTCAAATTTTGATCCAATTGCATAGAAATTGGCATACAATTAGCCCCAAAAAGCCAAACAATGCACCAAGATCTTATTGATATATTTAGGTAGTGATGTGTGTGAACACACTAGGACAACGGGAGCACTTTTTTCCCTATTTAGGAGGTTCTTTCCCCCCCAGCTTATATATATGCCCATAGCCCCAACAGGTTACTTATCTTTGTACATTCTAATGGTAATAAATTCAGTATTGTGTGTTGTGCTCCAAGCTTCTTCTTCTTGCTTATGCTATTTGCATGCTTCTATAGACCTCAAACTCCAATAATTGGTATCAGAGTAGGTCACTGCTTCATCTGGGGCATCGTCGACACCCCTCTGATCAGAGTTTTTGAATTGCACAAAATTTGGTGAGCATAGTTAGGGTGATTAGGAGATCAAAATGGCTTCACTTTGTGGTGTCAAAATTGTGATCTGAGCTCGTTTTAGCCTCTCAGTGCACTACCATAATTCTTGAATAGGCAATTTTTTCTTTTTGTGCCAAAGATATATACAAGTTTTGGTTTGCCAGTATAAGCATCTTGAAGTCTGCAACAGGTTTAGCAAAACTTGTCAGGGTAGTTCTATTCAATGTTTTCAGATACCGTCATTTTTCTACATCATGGTATTTTACTCAATGGCCATGGCTGAAAGCAGTGATGTATTCTGTATGTTGATTGTTGAGGATAAGTTGGATGGTACCAATTACCCATTGTGGGCTTTTATGATGCATCATTTATTGGTTGCAAAAGGACTGTGGAATATTGTGTAGGGTGTTGAAAAACATCCTATTTCATCTACAAATAGATTTGCTAAAGGTGATGCAGATGGCATTGAAGATGGTGATATTCTTCATGTTCTTGCTCATGTTGGTACATTTGGCAAGCCTTGATGCTTGGCCAAATATCAAAGGTTTATTACATATAGTTGGTTGATTACTCATAAACCATATATGAACACCTCTTGTAAAAGGATTGAAGTTTTACTCTTGACATAAAAGCAAAATAGATTGAATTCAAGGAATCTCATAGCATTACAAGTTGTATGTCACAACTACCTAAGTGGTTAGAGTCAAATCAATCAGTACCAAAAAGGTAGGAACAATTTTAGGTGGTAAATTCAAATTTCATATTAACTTCATGACTATAAAAGTACATGACTTTTAGTCATGGGTATGGATCAGAGAAGAAGGAGTTATTGGGCTTCAGGATTGTGGCAACACTAAGCCCACATATGTACAATGGAGTGCCAGAGAGAAGAAATAGGACTATAGTTGAAGTTGCAAGGTCCATGCTTCATGAGAAGAAAACAATTATCTATGGGTAGAGGCTATATCTACAGCCACCTATCTCATTAATAGACTACCATCAAAGGCATTGGATGGGATGACACCATACAAAGCTTGGAATGGAAGAAGACATAGCCTTAATCATTGCAGGATATTTGGATGGATAGCCTATGCACATGTTCCATCACAAATTAGATTGGATCCTAAGGCTGAAAAATGTGTATTCATTGGATATGATCTAAATAAAAAAGGGTACAGGTTGTATAATCCATGTGATAAAGGCTTTATTTTTAGTAGAGATGTTGTCTTTGATGAGAACAACTCTTGGTTTGAAGATGATTGTAGGAAATTCAAGCTACCTTATGACTAACAAACAATAAGAAGATCAACTAGGGAAAAGAGCAAGCCAGAAAGGTATGGATTTGACACCTCTCTAGTCACTAAGCATTCAATCTATATTGCTCAGGATATCAACTAAGAGGAGCCATCAACATTTGAAGAATCCAACAAGAAATCAAAGTGGAGAGAAGCGATGGAGGAAGATATAGAAGCCCTCCAAGAGAATCAAACATGGGACCTAGTTCCCAAGAATCCATCCATGAGGATCATTGGATCTAGGTGGATCTATAAGGTAAAAAAGAATCCAGATGGTTCAATAAATAGGCATACAGCAAGGCTTTTGGCTAAGGGGTTTGCTCAAACCCAAGGCATAGATTATGAGGAGACTTTCTCTCCTATGGCAAAGATGCCAACAATTAGAGTTCTCATGAGTATAGCTACTTCAAGGATTGGAACATCTATTAGATGGATGCCAAAAATGCACTTTTGAATGGTTGGATTTCAGGAAGTGTATATGGCACAACCTCCTAGATTTTTAGATGAATCACATCGTGAGTATGTATGCAAACTCAGGAAAGCTTTCTATGGAGTAAAAGCAAGCTCCTAGAGCTTTGGACCACATACTTGTTACATTCTTGAAGGACAAAGGATTCAAACTAAGCAAGGCTGATTCTTCACTTTTCATTAAGAAAGGTAATTATGAAGTTATATACTTGTATGTGTATGTAGATGACATCATTCTTATAGGTGATGATGTTGATGGAATTCGGAAGATTAAAGCCCAAATGAAAGAAAAGATAAGTGATCTTGGATTACTCACTTATTTTCATCTACACGGACCAAGGAATGTTCCTTACACAAAGGGAGTACATTAAGGACATGCTTACAAAGTTCAAAATGCAAGACACTAAGGTTGTAGGTACTCGCAAGCTACCAAAGTCTAGTTGGAAGCTTGAACTATGCTACCTTAACTAGGGTGGATATTTGCTACGGAGTAAGTGTGCTTAGCCAATTCATGCACACTCCCAAGAAATGTCACCTGGATGCAGCCAAAAGGATTTTGAAATATTTGAAGGGAACACTTAATGAAGGTCTGTATTATCCTTACACATCTGATTTAAATATGAAGCTATCCACTAATGTATATTGGGCAGGTTCAAAGGATGATAGGAGAAGTATATATGGATATCTATCAGTTGTAGGTACAAAGATTATTTCTTGGTCTTCAAATAGGTAACCTACTATAAGCTCTTTGCTCAAATGAAGCTGAATATAGAGGGTTGACAAATGCAATGCAAAAAGCAATGTGGATCAAGACCCTATACACAGATTTAAGGTTGGATTTTGGCACTCCATTTATATTTGGAGATGGCATGAGCTCACTTCATTTAGCTGCCAATCCTATCTTTCATGCTAGGACTAAGCATATAGAAGTCCATTATCACTTTGTTATGGAAGAGATTGCGAGCAGGAGATATAGTTGTCCTATGTATCTACACATATGCAATGTGCAGACATGATGATCAAATCATTAGATGGAAGCAAGATTAAAATGTTTAAATAGGAAATACCTAAGGATTGAAGACTCAAGCATCTTAGGCTTGAGGGGGAGCTATTGGTACATTTGGCAAGCCTTGACGCTTGACCAAATATCAAAGGTTTATTCCATATGGTTCATTGATTACTCATAAACCATATATGAACACTTCTTGTAAAAGGATTGAAGTTTTACTCTTGAGATAAAAGTAAAACAGATTGAATTGAAGGAATCTCATAGCATTATGAGTTTTATGTCACAACTACCTAAGTGGCTAGAATCAAATCAATCACTACCAAAAAGGTAGGAACACTTTTAGGTGGCAAATTCAAAATTCAAATTCACTTCATGACTATAAAACTACATGACTTTTAGTCGTGGGTATGAAGCAGAGAAGAAGGTTTTAATGAGCTTCACAATTGTGGCTACACTAAGCCCACATATATATGAGTAAGCCTACACCATCGCTCTTGCATCATACTTTTAGAATTATATATGTTGGATTCATTAAGTGCAAGTCATTCTCTCTATGATGTTGTCTATTGCAAAGTCTTAATTTCAGCAATTTTGATCAGTCAAGTTCTCTACATATACTCATCCATTTGATGTGATTCAACTTGAAATAGGTAGCATGGTCTTCTACTTGTCACGTATCAATTTTCATATCATTTAGTTCATTAGATTGTGAGATAAATTCTCTGCAAGAAACCTATGTTTGCTCATTGTCATCTTCCTAAAAAGTCGGGATTACACCCCCAAATTCTTAATATCATTTCTCATCCTATACTCATCCTGAATTAGTGAAATAAATTCTAATAGTGAGCTAAGTGTCTTCATTTAGCTATGTATAAAAGCCCTCGAGTCAATTGTAATCAAAGAGTGAGCATTGAGTAATTTTCTGAGAGGAAACTAGTCCATAAATAACACGTTTTTGGAACCATTCAACTCTAAAAGTTATCTATTTTGCTATAACTATTTGAGGTTGATGCTCCAAGGTACATAGTAGGTTTAAATGCATATTTGAGAAGCCAAAGGTGTTTGCTAAGGTACTTTGAAGCTACATTGGCAGGTGTAGAGCAAGATTTGTCTAGCACCACCTCATCTTTGGAGTGTATCCAACCATCTCCTCACAGTTTGTGTTGCGGTTCTTGCTACACCTACTGCAAAAAAATTCATTAGGATGGCAGAGATGCTCAAACATATGCATTAATAGCCTTGTTTGTAAAACATGCCCTTATTCCTCACATTTACTCTTGCAAAACAGCTAAGGATGCTTGGGATACACTTACCACTTTGTACCAAGCAAGGAATGAGGCTCGTATTGCTTAGCTTTGAAAAGAGTTGGGTAGTGAGCACATGAATGAAGGAGATTCCATGGATAGTTTTTTAACAAAGATTAAAGATTTGAAGGAACATTTGATTTCTGCTAATGAAGTCTTACCTTTCAATTCACTTGTGTAGATTGTTCTAAATGGTCTTCTCAATTCATATCAGAGTTTTACTTCTACTCTTTGTTTGATGATTCCAAATGCCTTAACATTTGAGGAGTTAGTCTCTATTCTATTGCACGAAGATCAATCTAGGTAGAACAGGTCCATTAAGTGTATTGCAGATCAAGCTTTCTTGGCTAGTCAGAAGGGCAAAGGTAAATGGAGCTCTTCTACTAGTAAGAAAAAATATGCTAATTTTGCACAATCAAAGAAGGATGTTCGAGACAATAGGAAGACAGAAAAACAAAAATTGTTTTGCAAGTACTGTAAAGGAAATGATCATGTCATAAAGAATTGTCCAAAACTGGCTACAAAAGAGGCAAAGAAAAAAGAGGCTAGAATGGTTGTTGTAGAGGCCTCTACACCGAAAACAAAGTCTACTAATCTTGTGTAGAATGAAGAATGGGGGTTTACTATTGTTTGCAATTATGACCCATCTTCTCATGAACAATGTATTTCTATAGTAGACTCAGATGTTTGGTACTTTGATAGTGGACCGATCAAATATATTACCTCGCAACATAGTTTCTTCACTTCACTTGAGCTTGCCCCTACAAGGAATACTATCACATGTTCCAACAACTCCTCTTATCCTATTATGGGAGTTGGTAAGATCATTCACTACTACTGATGCTAGTTCTTTTACATCAATTGTCACATGCTTTATTTATGATCAATGATCAAGAAAAATCTATTATCACTTTCATCATTAGCCAAGATTCGCTTGGCTATGAAATTTGTTGATGAGAGATGTATAGTTCATGATCTCTCAAATGGTGATGTCACTATTGCTTTTGGCATTTTATGTCGTGGGCTGTATAAGCTCATAGACTATCAAAAATCTATGAATGATTGAGCATGTATAGTACATGATTCTCAGGCTATGTTAGATGCAAAAAAAACTTTGGCATGCACGCTTTGGTCATCTGAACGTTGTTAGTTTGCTATTCTTGCAGGAATCTCAAATGGTGTGCTCTTTGCCCAAAGTTGAGGCACCTGGTAAACATGTATGTGAAGGCTGTACTTTGGGCAAAATGCAGTGTTCCTCATTCTTAAAAGATAGTTTAGCTCGAGGTACTCAGAAATTCAAGCTTGTTCATAGTGATATCTATGGAATTGAAGCGGTGGAATGTCTTTATATGCAAAATTTTGGAGATTTATTTTAGTAGTTGTGCCTTGGTGTTCGAGATACAAATCATCTCATCCCCAATCTTGAACTACCTTTAGCTCTCACATGAGTGGTCTACCTAAAATCATTTCATAATTTCTTGCCTTGCCAAATTGGTGTATAGCTAAAGTGTGCTCAAATTCTACTCCACGATTTGTCAGTATTACATTTTCAAGGAGTTGTAAAGGTTGTTCTACATGACCTTCTACTATTCTTAGCTTCATTCTAGTTAGTTTTAATGTTGGTTTTCCCATTTCTCCCAAACTTCCTTGGTTTTTATCCCTACCCTAGCTCCTCTATCTAGAATGGCTTTGGTCATGTATCCTCAAATGTGATTGGAAGGTGCATAGTTCCTTCATCTCCCTCACTAAAAGATCCAACTTTATTGATTGGTATCTGGATAATTGTTGCCTTCCCTAGCTTTTCTTCCTTGACAGGTATGTTTTTGTTTATCCAAATTTAGTTGATTAGCTAGTCTCTTCTATAGATGCGGCTTGACTTGTAGAAGTTCCTCTAGGGTTATTGAGCATTGAACTTTTATTCTCTTCAACTTCTGCAATGTGGTTGATGTTTCCTTTGAGAATTTCCTTTCCTTGTCTCTTATTGTTGGGGCATGAGAAAATTTGGATTTTTGTTCATATTCAACTGTATAATTGGGAAGTGTAGTTAGAATAATTGTCTCCTACCTATCTTGATCCAGACCGGTTAGTTCTTTGTATTAATCTTCTTCTTGCTCCATCCTAGCCAAGTTCCTAGAAGTGTCTAGTTCTTCAAAGGAAGGGACATCCTCCTCAATCTTCTTCCATCTCTCTTCTTGCACCTTAGCCCAGAAATCATGTGGCCAATTTGCTTCAACTTTTGGGATCATTGAGTCTCTTTCTATGGTCTCAAAACTTAATTCTTTGTCATTTTCCTTAGTTTGTTCTGGTTTCTTGTGTTGTGAATTAGGGTTTTCTAAGCATTCTTATAATGTTTCTTCTTGGATTCTCATTTCAGGGAGTCTTAGTATTGTTTGTTCTAACATGGTCTCAACAATTTCAAATAAATTCTTACATATTTCCAATCTTTCCTTCTCAATGTCTCCCTGTGGGTAACTTTTATCATATTGCTCTAAACAAGGTCCTGTCTCAATTCCATAATGATAAGCTTTCAACCACATTTTTAAGTCTTAAGGCATAGGGTCAGCTAGAATTGATCTTGCACACTCTTGTATTTGGTTTTCCTTCACCACATTCATGTTTTGATTGGTTGGAAAATTTGGCTCAGGTTTGGGGTCTTTTACTATTCTTTTTCCTTCTCTTCAGTTATATTTTTCAACCACTTGTTCTTAATCTTTTATCTTCTTGCTTCCATCTTTGCATTTTGTGCCTTTTTGAGGTGTCAAAGGATTCTTTTGGAATTTTCTACTACTTGGGGTGAAGATTCTATCTCATTTTCCTTTTTTGGGCTATTAGTTCTTTGTTTTTGCATGGTTTCCTTTACTTTCTTTGGTGATGGCTTTTAATGGTATAGTGTATTCTTTATTGCTTATTGAGGAATCTATTACCTGAATTACATTGATCTGAGATGTAGATGATGCTTTGGGTGGGTTTTTGGGGTGGTATCTAAACAAGTGTTCTTTCCCACATTCATTGCAATACCCTTCCTTGGCTCTAGGGGGTGGTGGGTGGTAAGGCATCATACACTCTTTAATAAAATGGTCTCCTCCACATCTATAACATGGTCCTCTAGGGGCAGGTGGTCTTGCTATAGTTCTTCTAGAAGCTTGAGCTCTAGGAGCACTATACATGAGGTTGGTGTATTGAGATCCAAAAGTTTTTGCATAATTGTCATGCTTATAGTACTGTTGTTTGTAAGAATATTCATATTCTGCAACATTTTGTTCATAGGGGTAGTTATCTCCATAACCATGTTTATAGCCTTGATTTGAATTCTATTCACTCTTCAATGGTCACATATTTACTATACCTCTCTCTAGGTTTTGTTTAGGTTGTGTGTATTTGACACATACAACATTTTGAGGATGAGGGGGTTGTTGCCCTAGCATGGGTTGAGGTTGGGTGTATGCTTGCTACTCATACGTCCTTAGGATCATGGGTAGTCCTCGATATGGAGAATATCTTGGAGCCTCCTTACCTTGCTCTCTTCATGGGTATCCATATGGCCTATACTGTGGTGGTGGAACTTGCCTAGATTATCTGTTATATGGGTAGTCCAAACGTAGTGAAAATGTTTTCAAATAACAAATTTGTTGTTGTTTGGGCATCATTTTTCTTAGTGGCCTTAGATTCTACCCACTTGGTTAAGTATTCAATAGCTACAAGGATATATTCAGCATGAGAGAATCTTTCTATGGGACTAATTAGTCAAATAAATTCAATTCCCCATTGAGAGAAAGCTCTTGCACAAGCCATAGGTCTCAAAGGCATGTAATCCCTCCTAATAGGGTATTTGGTACTTTTTCATACATCACAACTTCTTATGTATGTTTATGCATCCATATGGAAGGTTGTCCACCATAAGCTGGCAAAGAGGATCATCTTTACAGTCTTACTAAGTGAGATATGACCTCCAATTGCTCTAGTATGAGTTGTTTCTAATATACCAAGGTACTCTCCCTTGTGATGCACATTCCTAGTTGATTATACTTCCTCATTTGAAATGTTGTTTTCCCGTGATCACATAATCTTTGCATTGCAATTCTAAAGCTTTGTTTCTTGTTTGGCTAGCACCTTTTGGGTATGTTCATGACTTCAAGAACTCAATCATGGCTTGCTCCATTCAATTGCTATTGTAGAATAGCACAAAGATGAATGCTCATGAGGTGTAGAGACTTGGAATAAGTTGCAATGAGACACATACTTGTGTACATCCTTTTGCATATCCGGCCAGTATACTCCTAATCTCTTTAGTTCTTGCATTGTTTTGCTTACATCTTTATGTGTTCTTCATTTATTTTCATGAGCTTAGCATATCAGATTTGTTATCTCCTCATCTCCTACACATCTTAGAAGTACTCCATTTTGAAACATAAGCTACCTTCCACAATGTGGAGGTTCCTTACTTTCCAAAGTTCCTTGCTTTTTATTAGATTGATTCTATGCTGCATTCCATGTGTAATCATAGGCATTGACTTTTCCCCCCATGATGAACATACTTCCAAGTTGAACATGTAAATATCTAGTACTTCATCAATCATTCTTCTTGGCAGTTATTGATGCATCATTCTAGAAAAATGATCCACTCTGATGTGGGTGTTTCCCTTTTTGATAACTACTTCATAATCAAACTCCATGTGCAAAGGAAACCATCTAACTAGCCTTTGTGTGTTGCATGTTTTATTGAACAAGTACAACAATGTTTGGTGATCAGTAAGAAAATTGAATTTGTTAGCTAGTATGTATTGTCAAAATTTATTCATTGCATAGACCATCCCTTGTCCTTCTCTCTCTGTCATAGTGTAGGTTTGTCTCTCTTGGTTCAATTTCCTACTTGCATATGCAATAGGATAATCTACTTTTCCTTCATCAATTGGTTGTGCCAATATGCATCCAACAGCAAAATTAGATGCACCAACATGAATATGAAATGATTTATTCTAATTGGGCACTTTCAATATGGGTGTTGTACTAAATATTCTTTTCAAATCATTGAATTCTTGCTCACATTCATCAATCAATTTTAATTGAGTCAATATTCCATACAAGGTTTGGCTATAATTGCATACATGTGGGTAAATCCATGATAGTATCCATAGTGTCCCAAAAAGGCTTGCAGTTCTTTTACATTCTTAGGTCTAGGAAATTATAGGGTTACCCTGATTTTATCTTTTTCCATAGAGATACCATTTTTAGACACTATATGTCCAAACTTGCCTTGTCTCACGATAAAGACATACTTTTTAGATTCAAACACACTCAGTATTGTGTGCATTTATCAAATATTTGTCTCAACTGACGTATATGAGAAGATCATTGAGAAAAGTAGGTATAGAGGTCATCTACATAAGTTTCCATACTCTTCCTTAAAAACTCCTTAAAAACATGAAACATTAATCTCTACAAAGTAGCTAGGGCATTACTTAGGCCAAATGGCATAACCCTAAAAGCATACCATCCCCATGCAGTAGCAAAAGTAGTTTTGTGTTGGTCCTCAGTAACAATACCTACTTGATTGTATCTTGAAAAACCATCAAGGAAGATGTACACTTCCTTGCCTGCTACCCTTTCCAAAAGATGATCTATGATAGGTAGTGGATAACTATTTCTGATAGTGGAACATTAACCTTCCCAGTTAATACAAACCCTCGATTTTCCATTTTTCTTGGGTACAACCACTAATGGAGAAATCCATTATGTGTGTCAAGTCTCATATATCAATGCAACTCCTAATAGCTTCTCTATGTCTTCTTTGATTTTGGCTTAGTAGACATCATTGTATTTGTATGGAATTTGTTTTGAAGTCTTTGTGTCAAGGTTTATGTGAATTCTATCAAAGTATATTTGTTGGAAGCAGCCAGAGGCATAGAAGACGCGGAAGTATGTAAAGACGGAGCAGGGAGCCAGTCGAATCCTTTTTCAAAGAATCATGTTTTAAAAATACTTTTCAAAAACCTCCAACAGTGATTTTTATCACTAATGTAACATATGTAACATAGAAAAACCCTTTTCTTAATTTCTAGCTCCATTTTGTGCAAGCCGAGGAGTCCTCGAGCTTGAGGAGCTTAGGTAGAACAAGCATATCAATTTTCGTTATTTTTAGACACCATTTACCCTTCCAAATAGCATCTAGGACCTAATTTTTAACTATGCCGGTCACTAGATGTGAAACCGGTCAAAACTAGTCTAGAAACTATAAAAAGAGCTAGAGAGCTCATTTTTGAGGTTGGTTAGTGTGAGCTTAGAGCTATTTTTGAGCTTGTAAGAGTGTTCTTGAGTTATAGAGTTGATTTCTCACCTTCCATTGTGTCTTTCTTGTCTCTTCGTAGTGTGTGTGTATGTGTGTGTGCATTTCTATGCTTCTCACCTTCACTCTCACTTCATCTCACATTCACGATCTTCATATCACTCCTATCTCTTCCGCGGATTGACATTAAGGAGGTGGAGTTTCTTAACGTGGTTCTCACCATTGTGCTAGAGCAACACCAAATTTGGTGCCGTTGCCGGGGATCGAGTCTAGGACGAATGTGTGATGGTAAGAGTATAGCAAGAAGTGGCATTGGAAGGTAAAAATTTCAGTTTTTGTTGTTGTTTTTACTTAGTTTTTAGTGTTTTTCACCTCCCCACACTCCATCTTCATCACCGCATCATCATCTTCATCTCCAAAAAAATTAGAAAATTCACCATATCCACCCATTCTCCTCATTTCCCCTCATTTGTGCATGCGAGAGAGTGAGAGAGAGCTTTTGTGCTTGTATGTACTTTTGTTTTCTTGAGTTTTCTTGCAGGTACAGAGCTCCACAGCATCAGGAAAGCTTGGAAAAGGTAAAAACTTCACTTTCTATCAGAGATTTCCGTCTGTGTCAGACCATCGCGATGGTCTGCAAAGTGCGGAATTTTTGGTAAGCGACCACACCACGGGAGAGGCGACACAAGCGCACACACGAATCCACAGAGGCATCTGCAAAATTCTCATTTTGGTGGACCATCGCGACGGTCTCAGACCATCGCGATTGTGTCACACCATCGCGATAGGCTCACGCCATCGCGACGGCTCGGCCGGACCATCGCGACGGTCTCACGCCATCGCGACTGTTCATTTGGACCATCGCGACGGTTCGTGGACCATCGCGACTGTTCGGTTGACCCCACACCATCGCGATTGGCTCACGCCATCGCGCCGACGGTGCCACGTGGCAAGCTAGACCATCGCGACGGCTCGCACCTCACGCCATCGCGACGACACCCTTACACCATCGCGACAACTCAAATTTTGGACCATCGCGATTGGCTCAAGCCATCGCGCCCGGACCATCGCGATTGGCTCACGCCATCGCATATGTGACCATCGCGATGGTTCACTTTGGACCATCGCGATTGTCCACGTTGACCGTTGACTGACGCCATCGTGATTGTCCGCCTGATCGAGCCATCGCGATTGTCCGCCTGATTGAGCCATCGCGATTGTTCACTTTTGGACCATCGCGATCGTGCACTTCAGACCATCGCGATTGTTCACCCTCACGCCATCGCGACGGTCCCAGACCATCGCGATTGTCTCACGCCATCACGATTGTCTCACGCCATCACGATTGTGCACCCCCATCGCAAATTTTAGGGTTTCATTTTTTGGCCAATTTTGGGGCTATTTTTGGGAAATTTTTGGGTGATTATACTCATAGGAGACCCCTTAGCTCATATTTGGAGAAAAACCTGTTTGTCAGTTTTTACCCCCCAGGGCCTGAACGGTCATAACTTTTTCATCCGAAGTCCGTTTTTTGAGCTTAATAGCTCGTTAGAAAGCTCTTTACGAGTACTACGTGATCTCAACTTTTTTTTTCTTAAAGGATACGTCTATTTTTAGATAAGCTATTTTGAGGTTGACCTAGTTTGGGACTAGAAAGCCAGGGGGCAAGCATTAAAAAATTGGGCAAAAGGGAAGGGACTTAAAAGGTGTATATACTCAAGTGCTTGATCATCCAACTGTGAATTGGTCTAATATTGGATTTTTCCAGGTCTAGCAAGGGCAATCAAAGACAACCAAAGCAAGGCAGTGAAGGGCATAAAGCTTGGGAAGCGCGACTTCTTGGGCATCAGAGCAACCAGAAAAGCTGACTCGAGGTTGGAAGATTACTCAACCCCCTCAGTCAATTCTTAGCCTAGGATAAACGGTAGTATTGTGGATTAAAGACGATAAGAACGCCTCAAGTTCAAGAGAATTAAATTTATCAAGTTCAAGACTAAAGTAAAGGTGTGTGACACGAAAACCTAAAGGAAAGAACATAAGTCTGACGGAACGGGAACTCAAAGTACCACAGAAAGTCAAATTCCTGACGCATACATTAGGACAAGAATCTAAAGAAATTTAAAAAGAATCAAGAAAGTAATAACAAAGAATCATTGACGATCTGAGCGTGTACTGAGTGTGCAAGGAAGAAAATTAATGAACCTTAGATCGGGCAAACATATAGGCAAGTCAGACCGACGAAGCCTTAGATCATCAGAGGCAAGTGTAAGAACTATTGCACGATCGTGGGCTCAACAATTGAATACTAGTTATCCCTACGAGAACTCAGATACTAGTGATTCACAAATGGCATTTAGCACAGAAAGACCAGAAGGAGGGTCGAATGTAGCCTATTTAGAAAAACCAGAAGGACCCTATAGAACGCAACTAGAGTTTCTCCAAACCAACCGATTAGGTGCTCGCATCTATGAGGATGGTTTGCGAAGGCAAGTGGTGCAAATGCACAACCCCGATCAACCCATTGGATTGGAACGTCCAGTGGTGAAATTTGAGAGAGACGCGTACATAGACAAAGAAGGAACAATGTACATCTTAAGTACGCAGCCAAACAATACCAATGAGTTTGGCGTGATTCAGCTAGAGACGAAAACTAAATCTCAAGGAAAAGAACCATTAGAAGAGTCTAGAACACCTAGAGGGAAATCTGTACTGACACGAGTACTAATCCCGGAATGGATCCCTCAAGACAACAGAAGCATAGAGTTGTTTGGAAATAAAGAAACTGATGAAGCCTTTTGGAGATACAAGACAGAACTACTTAGTGAGGTAGGTATCATCACGATATACGAGTTCAAGGACCCGGATACACCTGGAAAGGTTGTATACCTGGATGAGACTTCAGAAAGAGTCTTTGTGGTGCCTGACCTGTTGGTGCATATCAAGCCTTCACACATTGGCTTGGAATCATGGAAGATTAGCTTGGACAAAGCCTTATCAAGGCTTCACTTGAAGCAAGGTTCATATGAACATATGCTTAGGAGTTCTTACCTTTTACTCATTGTAAAAGTCTTAGTGACTTGGCATCTACTTAAAATCAGTTACCTACTTGATTAGTCGTGGAAATTGAATGTTGTAAATGGAGAGAATATCTCCCTACTTTTAGTAGAGATATTCTAGGGAGCCTAAGTTTGAATTTTGAAATTCAAATCACCATCCAACTCCTATAAAAACTACATTTGAAAAGTCGCGGTTAGTCCTATCACTTTAGCTCACTCCCCGAGGCATTTTGTCATTGTAACTGTGTGTGTGTTAGTGCTACTCCATAGCCTACACCACCACTCCTCAATTAGCCATGCTTGTCATGCTAATGAGCTTGTATAATCATATCAATCAATAGATATATACACACTCATCATATCTGATTCTCTCTGTTTCCTACTCCAAGTCTGTCAACTTCCAAGGAGCATTTCTCAGTGCTCACTGAACCAAATCAAGAGTTCAATAGCTCATTGGAACCAGCTCAAGGTCTTATACAAGCATACAAAATCTCAGAAGATTTCATTCAGCCATTTGGGAGAAATCCGCTTCGAAGTGCACACTGGTCTGTGTCTGCAGAGTTCCTAAAAAGTCGGGGGTAATCAGAATTTTCCTAAACTTATTTCTCAGTGTATGGTTTATCAATTTGAGTGATTCCACTTGCAATTGGTAGCTTACTAAGGTACTTAAATACTCCCAAAAGGAATTGTTTCAATTTCAAGTGTGCTGGTCACACTGAGCATAACACTGAGCAGGTGTCATTACAGAAATAGCAAGTTTTCTAGAATTTGTGAAGTGCAAAGTTATCTGTTTTGATTTGGTCATTACACAAATCATTTGCAAAGTACATATATGGTTTCTTTGTGTCATTTGGAACCTAAACAAGTGTACTAAGCATATCTGGAGCCAGAAGAGGGCAGGTGTAAAGCAGGTTTTGCAGCATCAACTCATTTCTTGAGTGCATCCAACCATCACTCCCAACAGTGGTATCAGAGCAAAGAAGGTAAACATGGGTGATGGTTTCCCTTCATTCATTGACAAATTGGACAGAAAAAATTATCAGGCTTGGTCATTGAGAATGAAGACCTATCTACAAGGGAGAAGCTTATTTGGATACATATCAGGAGATGAGGAATTGCCCTCATTCAAGACTAGAGGACTACCCACAAAGGATGAACATGAAAGACTCAACCAATGGTGTGCAAAGGATGCTTTGGCAAGGTCTTACCTTCTAAACTCTATATCTGACTTTCTTTTACCTCATGTAAGGAATTGTAAGACTTCCCAAGAGACTTGGGAAACCTTGTCAAACTACTTTTCTTCCAACACAAGGGCTAGGAAGAATCAATTGTGGATTGAGTTCACAACCCTTAGGAAGCAGCCCAAGCAATCAGTCTCAGAGTATGTGACAAAGATCAAAGATGTGGCAGATCAATTAGCAAGCATTGGAGAGGAGATTGAAGAGGAGCAAATAGTCAGGCAAGTAACAAATGGACTCAAGGCAGATGATAAGTGGGAAAGTTTCACCACTGCAATGGACCTCTATATGGACATGCATACCCCAGATCTCACAACACTCATGGGCCAACTATTTACACATGAAGCAAAGTTTACAAAGGCTGGAGATCAATCAAAAGGTAACAACCCCTCTGCTCTCTATACTGATAAGAAAGTTAAAGATAAAGGTAAAGGGAAGAAACAGGATGAAGAAGGCTCTACCTCTCAAGCTAATTATGCAGGGAGAGGTAGGTCATCTAGAGGAAGAGGCAGAGGAGGTAAGTCAGGTAGGGGGAGACCCTACAACTCATCACCATGCAACATTTGTGGATTGTCTAATCATACCACAGATGAATGCTACAAGAACTACAAGAATCAGAGAGGAAGAGGCTACTCAAGAGGTGGATACTCTCAAGGGAGAGGCAGATTCAATCAACACCAAAGCTACAATGGATACAACAACAATTACAACAACAACCACAATGGTAATTACCAAGGTGGATTCAGAAGTAGAAGAGACTACAACAACTACACAGAGGAGCAAGATGACTCCCTATTGATTATGAATATGACCTCCAAGGCAGGTACAAATGATGATCATTTATTTTATATTGACTCAGGATGTTCTAACCATGTAGCTGGCAATGTGGCACTACTTTCTGATTTGGAGAGCCCAAGGGTAAACATCAGGTACAAACAGGTGATGACACTAAACACTCTGTTGTTAAGATTGGAAATGTGAAGACATGTGATGGTAACCAGAATCTATTGAGCAGGGTACTCTATGTACCAACCATCACTAAGAATCTAATGAGTGTTGGTCAGATTGTGGAGAAAGGTTTGCAGGTCAGATTCACACAACATGGAGCATATGTGGAGGACCCAAGACATGGATTCAAAAGGATAGCCAAAGGGGAGAAATCAGGTAGATTATTTACATTTGAGCTAGAAGATACCAAGAACATTGCATTGTATAATTACAAGGATCAGACACTTTCAGAGTTAGAAATATGGCACAAGAGATTAGGGCACATAGGTGAAAGAACCCTAAGCAAATGTGCAGGGATCAATGTGTGCTTGGGATACCTAATGTGTCCAAGCAACACATGATTTACAAGTGTGGATCATGTCAATTTGGTAAGTCTCACAGATTACCCTATTCAAGGAAAGGTTTCATGCATGAAGATTACCTAGACTTGGTACACACAGATGTTTGGGGACCTAGCAAGGACCCTTCTATCTCAGGTTCAAGGTATTATGTGTCCTTCATTGATGATTATAGCAGGTGGACCATTTTATACTTTATGAAGCATAAAGATGAAGTGTTTAATTGTTTCAAGAGGTATCTTGCACTTGTTGAAAATCAAACAGGAAGAAGCTTGAAGAGGCTAAGGTCAGATGGTGGAGGAGAGTACTTCTCCAATGAGTTTGAAGATTTCTTGCAGGAAAGAGGCATCAAAAGGGAGATTACTACAAGGTACTCACCTGAACAAAATGGGGTAGCAGAAAGAAGGAATAGACTCATAGTAGAAACAGCTAGGTCTATGCTTAATGAGAAAAAGTTACCAAATTATCTTTGGGCAGAGAGTGTATCCACTGCCACCTATCTCATAAACAGGTTGCCATCCAAATCACTTGATGGCATGACACCATATGAAGCTTGGCATGGTAAGAGACCCTCTCTGGGTCATTGCAAAATCTTTGGTTGTGTAGCATATGTGCATATTCCCTCACAGGTAAGGGGAAAGCTAGATCCCAAGGCTGAAAAATGTATCTTCATTGGTTATGATTTGAACCAAAAGGGATACAGATTCTACAACCCAACTAACAAAGGTTTCAAGGTAAGTAGAGATGTCATCTTTGATGAGAATGACTCTTGGTATGAAAATGAATGCAGGAAGATTAGTCTACCCTATGACATGGAAGAAGATTTTCCAAAGCTCACCAAGGAGGAACCAATTCAGCAAGAAGATTCAAGCTCAGATGATGATGATACAATAAACCTTGAAGAGTTCAAGGCTTGGAAGTCCAAAGGGAAGATGAAGATGAAGCAACTAGAAGATAAACCAGAATCTTCAACACAAGCAATGAGGAGATCTCAAAGAGAAAAGAAGAAGCCTATCAGATTTGGGTATGACACATCACTTGTAACTAAACATTCTGTATATCTTGCAAAGGACTTGTTGAATGAAGAATCAGGTACTTATGAAGAAGCAATTACCAAACCAAAATGGAAAGAAGCCATGGATGAAGAGATGGAAGCTCTCAAGGAGAGTGATACTTGGGACTTGGTACCCAAGAAAGACTCTATGAAGGTAATAGGATCCAGATGGATCTACAAACTAAAGAAGAATTCAGATGGAACAATAAACAGGTACAAAGCTAGGTTGGTAGCCAAGGGTTTTGCACAAACCCAAGGCATTGATTATGAGGAGACATTTTCTCCTGTGGCTAAGATGCCCACTATCAGAATTTTGGTGAGTATAGCTGCATCCAAGAATTGGAATATGTACCAATTAGATGTCAAGAATGCCTTCTTAAATGGATGGATATCTGAAGAAGTCTACATGTCACAACCACCTGGCTATGAAGATCCAAAAAAGGTACATTATGTTTGTAAATTGAAGAAGGCTCTGTATGGTTTAAAGCAGGCACCTAGAGCATGGAATTACAGGTTGACAACCTACCTCCTAGACCAAGGATTTGTGATGAGTAAAGCAGACACTTCTCTATTCATAAAGAGAAGTAGTACAGAGGTAATCTACTTATGTGTTTATGTTGATGACATCATCATTACAGGCAATGATGTCAATGGGATTAGACACATCAAAGGACAGATGATGAAAGAATTCAAGATTAGTGATCTTGGATTGTTGAAGTACTTCTTAGGTCTTGAGTTAGTCTACACCAACTCAGGTATATATATCACTCAAAAGAAGTATGTACAGGATATGGTCAAGAAGTTTGGCTTGCAGGATGCTAAAGTATCTACTACTCCAATGGAGGTCAACCTAAAGCTAAGTGCTCATGAAGGAGAAGAAGTCAAAGACATCACAGGATACCAAAGTATGGTAGGTAGTTTGAACTATGCTACCTTGACAAGAATTGACATAGCATATGGAGTTAGTGTGCTTAGTCAATTCATGCACAAACCAAGGGTATCTCACCTAGAGGCAGCAAAGAAGATCTTGAAGTATCTGAAGGGAACTCAAAGTCATGGTTTGTACTTTCCATATACATCAGATATTGACATTAAAGTTTACTCAGATGCAGATTGGGCAGGATGCAAGGATGATAGAAGAAGCACCTCTGGATACATTTGTTTTGCAGGAGATAAGCCTATTTCTTGGTCAGCTAAGAAGCAACCTACAGTGGCATTGTCATCCACTGAAGCAGAGTATAGAGGGCTTGCCAATGCCACTCAAGAAGCTATCTGGTTGAAGCTTCTATATACAGAGTTAGGTCTACATACAAGACCACCAATTATCTTTGGAGATAACACTAGCTCTCTTCACCTTGCAGCTAATCCAATTTATCATGCCAGAACCAAACACATAGAGGTTCATTACCACTATGTGAGAGAAAAGTTACTTAGCAAAGAGATTCAATTGACATATGTGTCTACTAATATGCAATGTGCAGATTTACTTACAAAGGCATTAGATGGAAACAAGTTATGCAGATTCAAATCTATGATTGGATTGCAGGAAGTGATTGAAGAATGAAGAAGAAGACTTAAGCCAAAGTGTTTGGCTTGAGGGGGAGCTGTTGGTGCATATCAAGCCTTCACACATTGGCTTGGAATCATGGAAGATTAGCTTGGACAAAGCCTTATCAAGGCTTCACTTGAAGCAAGGTTCATATGAACATATGCTTAGGAGTTCTTACCTTTTACTCATTGTAAAAGTCTTAGTGACTTGGCATCTACTTAAAATCAGTTACCTACTTGATTAGTCGTGGAAATTGAATGTTGTAAATGGAGAGAATATCTCCCTACTTTTAGTAGAGATATTCTAGGGAGCCTAAGTTTGAATTTTGAAATTCAAATCACCATCCAACTCCTATAAAAACTACATTTGAAAAGTCGCGGTTAGTCCTATCACTTTAGCTCACTCCCCGAGGCATTTTGTCATTGTAACTGTGTGTGTGTTAGTGCTACTCCATAGCCTACACCACCACTCCTCAATTAGCCATGCTTGTCATGCTAATGAGCTTGTATAATCATATCAATCAATAGATATATACACACTCATCATATCTGATTCTCTCTGTTTCCTACTCCAAGTCTGTCAACTTCCAAGGAGCATTTCTCAGTGCTCACTGAACCAAATCAAGAGTTCAATAGCTCATTGGAACCAGCTCAAGGTCTTCTACAAGCATACAAAATCTCAGAAGATTTCATTCAGCCATTTGGGAGAAATCCGCTTCGAAGTGCACACTGGTCTGTGTCTGCAGAGTTCCTAAAAAGTCGAGGGTAATCAGAATTTTCCTAAACTTATTTCTCAGTGTATGGTTTATCAATTTGAGTGATTCCACTTGCAATTGGTAGCTTAATAAGGTACTTAAATACTCCCAAAAGGAATTGTTTCAATTTCAAGTGTGCTGGTCACACTGAGCATAACACTGAGCAGGTGTCATTACAGAAATAGCAAGTTTTCTAGAATTTGTGAAGTGCAAAGTTATCTGTTTTGATTTGGTCATTACACAAATCATTTGCAAAGTACATATATGGTTTCTTTGTGTCATTTGGAAGCTAAACAAGTGTACTAAGCATATCTGGAGCCAGAAGAGGGCAGGTGTAAAGCAGGTTTTGCAGCATCAACTCATTTCTTGAGTGCATCCAACCATCACTCCCAACATGACCATGCTAAAAACACATACACATGGAGAGGTGAATTGGTATTCCCTCCATCTAGAACGAACATGAATACAAGTCAACAAGGGGCAAGAACATCATCAGCCCATGGAAATCAAAGAGAAAGAAATAAAGAGAGACCCGAAGTAAGCTTCACTCATCCCATGGGGAGAGATAGAACAACCACGGACACTAATAGAGCAGATAGACAAAGAGATCATGGAATACCAGGTGGTAGAGATGATTTTCCTCTACCCAGACCACGTGAACACGCAAGAATATTGAGACCCACTCAGTTAGTGAAATCCATGAAAAATTATTTTGATGGGACAGGAGATCCCTATGACCATGTCGCAGAATTCAAGCAAGTACTAAGAGCAGAACAAGTCGAAGACATGTTCACGCAATACAACGCATTTGGACTAACGTTAAAAAATACCGCTTTAACTTGGTTCCAACCTTTGCAACAAAGGCAATTTAGAGACATCCATCACTTTTTAGAGTCATTCATCACTGAATTCTCTAAAAGTGGGATTAGACATGACACGTCTTCATTGATTCATAGCTTTAAACAAACCCCTCAAGAAACAGTAAGACTGGCAGGACGTAGGTTTAGACAATATGTTGAACGATGTCCAATGCAAGAGCTACCCTCACAGGCCAAGCAAGTGTTGTTTCTAGATGGCTTGTTGAGCTCTAAACTACGCTCCTACGTGTACCTAAAAGAACCCAGAATGCTAGAGCAATGTGTAAGAATTTGTATAGACATTGAGGACAACTTAGGAGAGGAGTTGGGACTCTCAAAGGTCTATAAGACTGTTCATCTCTAGCATTCACAAAGTTGTCTAGCTCGATAGAAGACCTCGCAGAAAAAGTGGCCCAAAAACTAGGAGTTTCTAGTAAACCTAGGGTACTAACAAACAAGCATTGTTACACTTGTGGTGGAAATCATTTGGCAAATGTGTGTCCCAATGCACCACAACCACAAGCCAACCCTAGTGGCCAATACTGTACAATTGAAAGAAGATACACGAATCATACGGCTCAGGACTGCCCATACAACAAACAAACCGTGAGACAGAACTACCCGCAAGCATACCAGCAGCCAGGTAGGTATCAAGGCCATTACAATGCTCAGCCTTATTACTATAGGCCTCCTCAGAACTACCCATACCAGGCTCAACAGAGACCTCAACCTATCTTAGCTCAGCAGCCACCCCCACCAGCGAATGTCATCTCAGTCAAATACGCTGCTGCAGAAGAGAACCTAAGTAGGGCCTTAGTGCCTTCTTCACCTTTGATCACAGAAAGTGACCCGAACTCAAACAGTTTTGACTCTACGCATGTAGATAGTCCACCCGCATATTACACGGAGTCACCAGAACACGTGGAGACATATCATTACGATAGTCCACTAGTGGAACCTAGTTGGGAGCCAGACTATGCTAATGTGATGTACACAAACCCAAATCCACGGCCCCAATTAAGACAACAGAGACCACAGGGCCCTAGAGGACCATGCTTTAGGTGCCAAGGAGATCACTTCATAAAGGATTGTCCACATCCTTCAATAGCAGGGAAATCACAGTACTTTTGTGCCGATTGTGGCAAAGAGCACATAATCAAAGATTGCCCTAAGAACCCTGTTAACGCTTCGAATGTGACACCGATCAACGTGATAGGTATTGTGAACAACGCAGATGGATCCAACCCTACATACGTGCCTATCCAAGCTATAACAAGAGCCCAGGCGCTCTTACAAAACCAACAGCTTAATCAAGAGAAATTAGCTGGCACTAGTGAAGTTGCAAAATCTAGCAGTAAAAAGACAAAATCTTGGAAAGATTCTAGAGAAAGGATAAAGAGAAAATGGAGTAAAAAGATAACTGAGTTGGAAGGAAGTCTAAAAGAGTCGAGAGCCAAAATCCTAGAATTGACTTCACAGGAATTGAATCAAGAGAATCCAGCTCAAAAATCAGGATCAGTTTTAGCGGAACCCATACCAGAAAATCTAGACATGATGTTTCGTGCATATCAGGCTAGATTAAAAGAGGGACCTCAGGTAGCTGAAATGAGTAAAAACTACCCACGAGCTGATCTAGAAATTGAGAGGACTAAACTGTGCATGAAGATGGTAGAACTAGCACAAGCTTTGTTCGAAGCCTCTAGATATCTTAATTGGAATAACATGGCAAAACCGGAATTACATTTTCAAGGACTAATGGAGAGGCTAGAATATTTGATTGAAAGCAAAGAGAAAAAGGATCAGCATAGGAACCTTATTGTCCCAGAGACACAGGAAAGGAAGGCACCATCCCAGTTTCAAGTACCCAATACAGAAAGTCAAGACAATTTGTCTTCCATACATAGGTACTCACATAAATTTTTGAGAGAAATCCAAGAAGAGAAATGGAGAAAAGAACAAGGAACTCATCCTCCTATTCAAGAAATAGATGACTTGCAGGAACAATTTCCCCAAGACATTCCCCCTATTTACGATGATGTAGATGAAGAGCAACTGAGTAAACACACAGGATTTGAATCTAATTCTTTACAAGAATTACCTCAGTTCACAGGACCTTGGGAAGCAAAGTCTATTAATATGAGAGCACCCACGATAATAGTGAGGAATGAAGAATCAGTAATCCCTAGAAACACGGAAGTGATCAAGAACACCAAAGTACAGTGTAATCTCACTTTAGAGGAGTTGTTAAAGGTAAAACCAGAATTGTGGAAACATGTAGCAAATCAATTCCCCGAGCTTGCTACTACTCCCTCACAAATAGGATCACAAAATAAGGTACCAGAGATACCCGTAGAAAAGATTGGAGATGTAAGTGAAGGAGAGGAAGGTAACACTTATCTTCCGATAACCCATCAGGGCTACACCACGAAAGCCATCTTAGATTCAGGAGCCGGAGTAGCCATAGCTACCACCGCTTTATGGAAACGTTGGGGTAAGCCAGCACTCAGACCTACCAGGATGAAGCTACAAATGGCTGACGGACACATAGAAAAACCATTAGGCTTACTAGAAGGCATATCTCTCACCACTTGTGGTGTAGAATTTGAGCATCCTTTCGCCATTTGTGACTTTGCAAAAAATCATGCTTATGAGATGATATTGGGACGACCATTCATGCGTCAGTTGCAAATTGTACAAGATTGGGGAACTAATTCTTTGTACTTGCAACATTTAGGAGTGACTACCAAAGTCAATCTTAAAGACTATTCACATCGAGATGTACCCCCAATACAATGGAATACCATCCATAAGACACCAGTAGAGACGGAATCCGTGCACTCATTAGAATCAGATCCTTCTTGGTTGCATGAGGACACTCATTTATGGATGTGTAAAGTGGTAAAACAAGAGGAAGAAAGATTAGAAGCAAGGACCTTAGGTGCAGAACAACATCCACGAACCCTTCAAGATCCAGCTTACGCACCTGTAGTATTCCCTGACGAAGAGTTTGAACCCCATGGTTGGGCAGAAATCCTAGCAACCATGGATGTAGCCATCAATAAAGAACAATGGACACCCCACTGTGACGAGGATGGCTATGACATTTCAGTTTTCACGATAGAGCCAATCATGTGCGATGCAATTTTAGAAGAATGTGAACCTAACACTGATGCATTTGAGGATGCAAGCGATTTCGATTTAGAATCAATTATCATGGACCCACCCTTTGCATCAGAGGAAGAATATTTTCACGAAGTAGAAACTCACCCTCAGAAACAGGAAGAAATTACAAATGAGGTGAGGTTAGCCACTCAAGTGACTAGCAAAAGTGAAGGCAAGAAAAGAAAGAAGAAAGACACCATGACAGAAAAAGAAGAATCTTTGTTTGAAGTACCCGAGAATTTCAAGAAATATGAAATCGAAGATAGAAGAATCATGGTAGGAATGCCTAATAGAAAGGTGAATGACGGACAAGTATATGATAACCGAGAGAAAACCAAGAAAATAATCGTAGCCATAGAAGGAGAAGAAGAAAAATGTACATACATAGGGCATGATTTGACAACTGAAGAAGAAGAAGAGCTAGTTGCCCTATTGCGCGAATATAGAGATGTTTTTGCTTGGAGTTACAAAGATTTGAAAGGAGTAGATCCAGATATATGTTCTCATAGAATCCCTATGACTCCAGATGCAAAACCGACAAAACAGAAACCGTACACGTACAATGATAACTACGCTGCGAAGATTAAAGAGGAGATAGATCGCTTGATAGAAGCAGGATTCATTTACGAAATTGAGCATACCGAATGGGTATCCCCCATTGTGGTTGTGCCCAAGAAAAATGGAAAATTGCGTGTGTGTATTAACCTTAAAAAAGTTAATGCCGCCACGATTAGAGACAGTTATCCTCTTCCTATCACAGAACATCTATTGGAAAGAGTTGCGGGCAAGGAAGTTTACAGCTTTCTTGATGGATTCTCAGGTTATAATCAAGTAGCCATTGCTCCAGAGGACCAACACAAGACGGCTTTTGCCACTGAATGGGGCATATTTGCATTTCGTGTGATGCCATTCGGCTTAACAAATGCACCCGCCACTTTCCAGCAACTCATGTGTCATGTTTTTAAGGAATTCTTACGCAAGAGTTTGGAAGTATATGTCGATGACATATGTGCTCATTCTAATATTAGGCAGACGCATATTCCCGAGTTAAGACAAATATTTGACAAATGTCGAGAATATCAGGTTTGTTTGAACCCAGAAAAATGCGTTTTCATGGTCAGACAAGGCAAAATTCTAGGACACATTGTGTCAAAAAATGGAATCTCTACGGATGAGGAAAAAGTGAAGGTAATTGCAAAATTACCTAGACCAACTAATGTGAAAGAGGTACAGGCATTTATGGGCCATTGTGGTTATTATAGGAGATTCATACACATGTATGCAATTATAGCCAAGCCTTTGTACTCTCTTTTAACCAATTTTGAATGGACAGATGAATGTGAAAATTCATTCAATGAACTTAAACGACGCTTGTGCTCAGCACCTATATTGACTACCCCAGATTGGAGTAAGCCATTCCATGTACATGTGGATGCATCCAATTACGCCATAGGATGCGTGTTAGCACAACCCACGAATGAAGGTAACATAGATCTCCCCATAGCTTACATGAGCAGACAATTGAACGTAGCAGAAAGAAATTACACCACGACGGAACGAGAAGGATTAGGGATGATCTACGCAGTAAAGAAGTTTAGGCACTACTTGTTGGCCAATAAGTTCAAGTTCTTTACATATCATCAAGCCCTATTGTACCTAGTCAACAAACCATGTAACACAGGACGATTGATACGTTGGTTTCTATTACTCATGGAGTATGATTTTGAAGTCGTAGTCAGGAAAGGAAAGACACATCTTAGAGCTGACCACCTTTCGAGATTAACCTCAGGAGAAGCTCCTCAAGTAATAGCGGATGAATTACCAGATGCTTATTTGTTTAACCTTGAGATAGCACCAGAATGGGCTAAGCCTATAGTCCCTATTCTCACATATGGACCCAAGAATCCTAGGATAAAGATCAAAGAGGGAGGGATTACCAAGTCTCAGAGATACCAAATAATGGCAGGAAGCATATATAAACAGGATAATCAAAAGATTCTTGCTTGTTGTGTAGATGAATCAGAACATGCGAATTGGTTGCAATTAGCACACATAGGTGCATTAAAGCAACATCATTCAAAACATCAAACATTATAGACTCTGCATAGATTAGGAGTATATTGGCCTACGATGGAAGCAGATGTCTACAGGTTGTGTAAAGAATGCAATGTTTGTTGTGAAAGACCACCAGTAGAGCATGCTACATTATATCACGTGTCTCTCACACCAGACTGGAGTGAACAATTAGTGACATACTTGAGGACGAAGACATTCCCTCAAGGAATGACCTTAGCTCGACAACGCAGTCTAGAGCAGGAAGCTCAAGATTATTCACTTATTGGCGATAACCTATACAAAAGAGGACGAGATGGATATCTAAGACAATGTGTTCATGAGAGCAATTATCTGAGCATACTAGAGACTGCACACCAAGGTGTTGCAGGAGGTCATTTTGGACCCGATAGGATAATCAAAGCCATCCTCTTTGCAGGATTATGGTGGCCCACTCTTCACATGGATGCTCATACCTATGTAAAGAGATGTGATGTGTGCCAAAGAACTCAGTTTCCTACTCGCAGAGATGAAATGCCATTGAAACCCATGATGGGCGGACGTGCATTTTCAAAGTGGGGTATAGACTTTGTAGGACCCATTAACCCCCCTGCAAAAGGTACACATGCGGAATACATTATTGTTGCCACAGATTATCTTACGAAATGGGTAGAGGCAAAAGCCACGAAAAAGAATGATGCACACACAACTGCAAAATTCTTATTTGAGAATGTCTTTACAAGATATGGATTGCCTATAGAGTTAGTGAGCGATCGCGTAACTCACTTTCTAAACCAAGTCATTGAATATTTGTTACAGGATTTTATGGTGATTCACAAGAAATCCGCACCATATCATCCTCAGGCCAATGGTCAGGCTGAAAGCACTAATAAGATCCTTTGTAACGTACTGACGAAACTCGTGAACAACAAACGTTCAGATTGGGACAAACAGTTACATCATGCTGTTTGGGCATATCGAGTGGCCTACAAGACCGTACTCAATCCAACTCCCTTTCAGATGGTTTTTGGTCAGAATGCAGTGCTTCCTTTGGACTTCTTGATACCGACCCTTAAGGTTGCAAAAGAACATTAGTGGACCGGCCATGAATTATCAGCAAGAATAATGGACTTGGAACGATTAGGAGAAACCAGGCTAAAGGCAGCAGCAGGAATATATGCAGCGAAGAAGCGACAGAAAGCATATTTTGATGCACATGTGAAAGATAAAGGCCTAAAAGAAGGAGATTTAGTTCTAGTATATACGTTGAAACAACACACACGGAAGTTAGAAAAGCGAGGTTATGGACCTATGATCATTAACAGACTCTCAACAAGTGGAGCAGTACAGCTAGCCACCTTAGAAGGAGACGTAATGCCTAATTATATTAGTGGCTGTAGAGTCAAGCTATATCAGGAACCTCTTACTGAGGATATGCTTAGACGACTCACGTTGGCAAAGAAGCGTAAGGAGGAAGAAAATAGAATACGAGCGGAAGCTCAGGTAGAAGCAATAGAACGCATTAAACGCATGAATTTAAGAAGACAAGGACTAGGGAGAGAACATTATAACCATGTGGAAACTACACCCAGATATCCCATGGCCATGTGTCAAGTAAAGTCAACCACTCATCCTAGTATAGTGGATAGGAGACCATTCATTACAGTCAGGCTAGAGCACGGCAACCCTTGCCAAGAGCTCAGGGCCTTAATTGATTCAGGTGATGTGACTAGTGCGATTAGATGGTCCCACTATAAGGATTCAGGAATAGAAATGCGGCCAATTGAGGCATACCTCATAGGGCTAGGAGGCATGGAAACCCCTTGCATGGGTGAGGTGGACCTTCCTATCCTCATTAAGGAAGTGACCATGACAGCGAAGCTACTAGTGTGCCATGATGACGACCTGATAGAACCCCTAATCCTTGGCCAAGATTGGCTATACGATCACTCAGTGGACCTAAATCTTAGACAAGGCTCCTTACAGATTGGAACCTTAGAACAGAAGCGAGTGATACTGCTTGACTTCCCTAACGGCATTCCAACTGAGGTTTGTAACCCTAGACCCTATGAAATGCATGCGACGGAAGACCAGGAGATCTTGGGTCAGATCAGTCATGTTACGTCTACACCAACCCACTCGGGCTTGGCTATGGACAGTTGTCAATCAGAAGGATGACAGGAGATCTTCCCTGGGGCTTCCTGCAAACTAGAAGGGGCAGCTACCCAACCGCTAGGGCAGATGGACACAATCAGCGGTCAGGTGGGTTGCATCAGCGGCCAAATGAGCACAACACCGTGCGGTGCTCATCCTTCCAAACTTGTTGCGGACTGGCCTAGATTAAAGATAAATAACGAATCACTTCCTAATGGGCAGGTCACGCAAGTGTTGGATCTCCCTTCTTTTCCAAAGCAGAGCGTCCAATGGACCTCTCAAACCCAACCACGAACGAGTCAACCACAACAGAGGAACCCAGACCGACGACACCACCAGACAAGGCAAAGAAAGCAGCAGTATCAACATCACAGAACAAGTGGCACGAAACAAATATGGGTGCCAAAAGGACAGCAACCACAGGCTATTGGCAACACTGCAGACGAGAACAGGACAAAGTTGCAACAGAAGCAGAGTCAGCATCCACAGTCCCCTCGATCTTCTTCCCCAAGTACAAATACTCGGCAGATTTGGATCGCCAAGAAGTATCTTATCAATCGACCCACACCCATGCAGATTTGGGTACCCAAACAATGTATTATAGCCCAACCCTCAAGCCATGTAATATATACCCCTCAGAAATCTTTCCATCCTTCAATACCACCAAACCCGTTACCACTTTTCGTCCCTCAGCAGAAACACACCACCCACTCAAAGACTCTTAGGAAATGGATACCGAAACGTATCCAGACGTCTTCTTGTACCCCCTTATCTAACAATTCTCCCACCCGGTTTAAACTCCACCCTTGTAATAATTCACCCTCAACCAAACCTTGTATAAATTCATACACCAAAACCCCACATCATGCATAATAAAAGCTCATCAAGAAATGTATGCATAATCTGACAATGTAGGCGTCTAGAGACCTGCATTAGTTTTGCAAATAATTATTGCATCAATCACTTCATGACACTTGGCTACACGGGTTACACATCGGTTATGGAAAGGGATTGCGGTCTCACCTTAATGGGATCATAATTAATTTCCATACTAATGTGCTAATCTTTTGTAGCAGATCTTTTCCATTAGCTCGTCAGTCATCATGCAAATCGAAGAAGGACCATCAGAAGCTGGCCCAAGCACACCAATGGCCAATATTGGAGAATTACTCGCGGAATCTTATCCTACGATGCAACCACCAGAGTTTCAAGGTTTTCCAAGACCCATGCCAATCGATGATCCTCCTAGAGGATATACTGAGAAGATTCATCGTAATTCTCACTGGTTTCAAGGCCTAGCAGGACCATTAGCAGACGCTGATTTCATATTTGAGGCCAATTTGGCATTTGATCTTCGCACATGGACCAAGTACCAGTTCTTTTCAAGAGAATTTGAGGGACTGCAGAATACACAAGATTTAACGCACGTTTGGGCACGAGCGGGATTTACAGAATACTTTAGTGACCCTCTCCCTAAACCCGATTTTTACAGATGCTTTTACCTAGTAACCACCTTGACAGCTTCGGAGAACAAGGATCTACCTAGCACATTCATGTTACCATCCTTGGTAAATGATCCTCCATTCAGAAGGTTTTATTTGTCTAAAGATTTAATTCGCACAGCTTTGAAAATACATGGAATGCATACTCCGACGGAGAGAGAACGGCTAGTCCCAGAGCAGATGAAACGTGGTGATGTTACTAAGTGGTAGGATATTTCAGCTATAACCCCTGAGCTCTCCAAGCCATTGCGGATATGCATGCAGCATTTGGCTTTCCCAGCTCAGGATCGTTTTACCATGCCCCACAAGAGAATCTGGTTTGGTTTATACTTAGCATGTACTGGACCCCAAACGGTTGATCTAGCTAGCTGGATAATTGATCATCTCTATTTGGCACAACATAGATGGGAACGAAAGAAGGTCATCAATGGATGTTGTGCACTTACAAGGATTATATATATGTGTTTGGCATATGATTTACCCATAGAGCGCGCCATGACTAGTGAGGAACTGAAGGCATTTAAAGGAACCACAAAGAAAGCTAGAAAGGCTAGCAAAGGCAGAGCCGGAAAGCGGATGAGAGGCACTATCCCATGCCTACAAGTCCCAGAATCACCCTCGCCACAACCATCTCTAGAGCAGTCACCGACAGCAGCCACTCCCATAGTACAACCTATTCGTATCAGATTATCAAGACCAGTTGTAACGGAGGGCACCACCAGTATTGTTGCACCCCAAGCAGCCACAACCACAGAACCTATCACCACAGCAGCTGAAATTCCCACCACCATTGGTGCGGAAGCGTTCTCTTTTCCAATACCCCATTTAGAAGCAGAACAAACAGCACCACTGGATCCAACTTTTGATTTTGAGATACCCGATGCATTCTCCAATGAGTTCCAGTTTTCAGAAGAACAATTGTTTTCTCAAGAATTTGAAAGGCCTAGCTACCCTACCACACCCAGGGATCAGCCACAAGGACAGATTGTGTCTAGCTCTGATGACGAAAGAACAGCAACCGATGACGACGAAGGCGATGACGAAGCAAGCCAGGGCACTATCCAATCCCAAGAGCATGAACAGACAGATGGCCAAGGCCAACAAACAGACACACATGGTGATACAAGTACCCATGAAGATGAAACTTACGAAGCAGCAGCTTACACACTAGCTATCAAGAAGCTGTATAGAACTATGGAAAAAGTTTGGGCACGCAAAAAGCTGACAGAGGAAGAGAGTCAAGCGATAATAGAACAAGAACTTGTCACAGGCGGATTCGAAGAGGCATACATCAAAGGATTCAGAGAGTTAGTCAAATCAGTAGGCTCCAACGAAGCACTTAGGTACTTGCAAAGAAAGCCACTACCACAGTTTGACCCCCGCAGAGTACGACTACTTTAAAAGCCCGGCAAATACATTCATGTACCAACAGGAGCACAGTCTTCAGAACAAGCCAGGGAGGCATGCCTCATCCCCGAAAGTTCGTTGGCAGCAGGAACCATCCTTGTAGATTCCCCACCCCGCGCTACAACTATACATACCTTAGTAGTCACTGAAGTACTGACCACCCCAACCGCTCCTCCATCACCGCCCATCCCTCCAGCCTCCCCTATTCACCCTCCTTCTCCCAGACCAACATCTTCATTCGTCGGTGGCGTAGTAGAAATCGTCTTTACGACCACTCACCCCACAATTCCTGCACCCATTAGACCCAGTCTACCCCCTCACACATCCACCTTTCCATTCAACCCATTCCTCCATCCATCTTTCCCGTCCTTCCCCACACCTCCACGACCCCTTTTCCCATTCCCACCGCCATTAACCTTCTCCCCAGTCTCACCTCCCCGACCCACGGTAACCCCTATTTCCCCTTTCCACCAAGCTGCACCAGCCAGCCCCCCTATAAATTACTCCTCAACCTTTGTAAATCCCGTATTTACACCAGCACAAGCACCCACGGTCACACCCATATTCACGGTCACTGCACTGGACACGTCCAATGACATGGACATCTCACCACCCACTGCACCATCACTCACTTCACTCACGGCACAAACATTTTTAGGCACATCACAATTTTCAACAATCACTACAGCATCCACCTTCCCACCCCCATTCCCCGTTCCCGTTGCATCTACACCCACTGCATCTTCATTTAGCACCCCATTAATACTATCACCCACTGTAGATAATGCATTTCGACAGATGTTCATGTGTATGACGCAAGTCAGAGATGAGTTCACATCTCTTGGCGATAATTACCAGCAGCTGCAAAGGACAACCAATGACTTACAATCGCAGCTTAATTTATTGTCTATTGAGAATGCCTCTCTGAACACCCGATACCAGGAATTACGCGAGGCATATCACAAACTGGAACTAGAACGCGAAGAAAAGACCAAAGAAGCCACTGCTGACCTGGATAACTTATTAAGAGCCCAGACAGTTCGCAATGCAACGCTAACACGAAACATGGGCTTACTTAGAAGACATCTAGCAGCAGCAAAGGAGGAAAACCAGCGCTTACAGGACCAGAATCGAGAAAACTTAGAAGCGGCCCTAGACCATCCAGACCAACCACTCAGTCCTAGTCGGTTCAAAGCCATTCCCTCAGACTCCATGAGGATGCTGCTAGAAGATCATGTAAGATTGCTAGATGAATACGACCGCATGAACGAGGAGTTATAGAAACTCAAAGAAGATCATAAATTACTCTAGTTACAAGCACCGACACACCAAGACATACTAGCACCTGTGGACCCCTCTCCTGACATCTTAGAGGAACTCAACGCATTACGGGCCCAGGTATCGAACCTTGAATCAAGGATTGCAGTATATGAAGCATCACCAAGGCCAGATTCCCCACCTGAGCTTCCAGCTGAGGAAGAAACTGTCACCATCCCGGTGGAGGAAATGTTTGAAGAGGCGTACGAGCCACAACCCATCCCAGGTGGACGCGTCACGGCCAAAGGCCAGATGACTTACGAACTCCCGACCCCCGCGTGGATGAAGACTATTGAGGAGCTTGGGACAACACACTCAGCTAGAGTAGAGGCACAATTACATGCCATGGCAATGATAGAAGAAAGAATTTTACAGTCTCCATTCTTTGCTCATTTGGCCCCGCGACGATACATATCTGGGCATGAGCTACAGTATAAACCGTATTTTATGTTAATGGCTGAATACCAGTTAGCCATTGCGAAAGAGACAGGTAAGAAACCATCGCATGCAACTCAATTCGAGGAGGACGATCTACCACTCGATGCGCAGCAAGGAGAGATCTATCAACCAGAGTGGCGAAAAGATTTACTACAGAAATATCCAGAAATGATGAGTACATGGGTAAAGGCACCTTTGCACTTAAAGTACAACCCATGTTGGGGACCAGTACCACGATGCCGCTCCTGGACTGCCTTTGCTATTAAGGTACAAAACAATAAGCAGTGTCAGGACTGGTTGAATTACCCCTATTTTAAGCCACCCATCGAGTTACCAACTGTAGGCTACATGATGGCTACAATTCGCCATTGGCTCCCTAGATTAAAGCATATGGACGATATAGAGGCGCATATGACTGTCAAAATCTTTGACATGATGCAAATGATTTTTAAAGTCTTCCGACGCGTCAAGGCACCTCATGTCAACACCCCGGGCTTTGAGCCTGGCAATTTCGATCTGGTATATGATATGAGTACAACGCCATTGCTACAGGTGTGTTATGCCTGGCATTGCAGAATAAAGTACCTACCGGCGTGCTACAAGCAGACGTTCGAAGAGATGTTCACAACCGGCTTCTGGGAATACCATTCCGAAGTATTCATAAGCAGGCCTACACATTATTACACTTATTTGCCTGTGAACGAATGGTATATTCCACACACTATCAGCTCCCGCCACCAGAAGAACTGCAATCAATAGACTGGGAGAAACTCGAGGCCGATCTGGCCCGAGGCATTCGTATCTCCGAGCACACCCTCGCTCAAGACCTCCTACAGAACTATATCCAGCAGACCTCACAACAAGGTTCTGTCAGGGACGACAGAAGCGAGAGGGAGGGGGGTGTTGGAAGCAGCCAGAGGCATAGAAGACGCGGAAGTATGTAAAGACGGAGCAGGGAGCCAGTCGAATCCTTTTTCAAAGAATCATGTTTTAAAAATACTTTTCAAAAACCTCCAACAGTGATTTTTATCACTAATGTAACATATGTAACATAGAAAAACCCTTTTCTTAATTTCTAGCTCCATTTTGTACAAGCCGATGAGTCCTCGAGCTTGAGGAGCTTAGGTAGAACAAGCGTATCAATTTTCGTTATTTTTAGACACCATTTACCCTTCCAAATAGCATCTAGGACCTAATTTTTAACTATGCCGGTCACTAGATGTGAAACCGGTCAAAACTAGTCTAGAAACTATAAAAAGAGCTAGAGAGCTCATTTTTGAGGTTGGTTAGTGTGAGCTTAGAGCTATTTTTGAGCTTGTAAGAGTGTTCTTGAGTTATAGAGTTGATTTCTCACCTTCCATTGTGTCTTGCTTGTCTCTTCGTAGTGTGTGTGTATGTGTGTGTGCATTTCTATGCTTCTCACCTTCACTCTCACTTCATCTCACATTCACGATCTTCATATCACTCCTATCTCTTCCGCGGATTGACATTAAGGAGGTGGAGCTTCTTAACGTGGTTCTCACCATTGTGCTAGAGGAACAATATTGTTAGTGTTGGAGGAGATGGTGGATAATCACAAGAGATGAGTTGGTGTAGCTAAAACTTGCTTAACACTTGCTATAAGTGATGGCTGGAGAGTGTTGTGGGCCTTCTTAGCTAGCTAATAAGCATAAATGATCATATATGTTGCTTGAAAGATGATGCACAAATGATAGAATCAAAACAGATAGGCAAGCATATGATCCAATGCACAAAACTTGCTATTTTGGTTGAGACACCTGCTCACTGTTTTACTCAATTCTCTGAGTATAGCAGCACTCAATAAAATTCCTTTTGGGAAACTTAAATTAGCTTAACAAGCTACCATTCATAAGGAGAATCATCTAAAATGATAAACTATATGCAAAGAAATATGTTTAGCAAGTTAGGCAACTATCGCGACTTTTACGGGCCCTTTTTTTTAAATAAAGGAAGTTTGGCCTTAGCCTACTCTCCCAGACTTGAATTAATTAAAAGAAAAGTACAAGAGAAGGGGACTAGTGCCCACAAGATCCCCCAAATCGCATAGAGCAGGGGTAACTTTTACGGGCCTTGACAGTCACAGACCACTGAGCATTAAGCGAATGATATCCAACGATTGCGAGAACCAATATCAACAAAACTTTGTGGGATCAAAGTAGACAGTATGCTAAAGATGTCATGCTTTAAATCATGTAAAATGATGCATTACACAGTGAGAATCAGCTCAGACAAAGTCACTATTTTGATAGAGTTTGAGAGAGATATGAGAGTAGGAAGTAATGAACATGTATTGATTAAATCATGTAAAATTACAAAGTCATTGACAATAAGACATTGCTCAATGAGTGAGCAATGAGTGAGCTATGGTATGAGCTCCTCTTCTCAATGAAGTTACATGGAAAATCATCTCCAAACCTTGAGATACACGTGGGCTTTTCTTCTCATCTTTTATAGCTTTTTGTTGGAGCCAAGGATTTGAATTCAAATTCAAATCTCCACCTAAAAGTAATCCTAAAGTATAGGATTTATTCTCTCTTGACTTCAACTACCAAATGATACAAGATAGATAGTTCCTAACTCCTCGTTGGTTTATTAACCTTTCACAATGGGTAATTAAACTCAAAGTTACAAGAGGTTGTACATATGAAGCTTCTCAAGTGATATGCTAATACATCAAGCTTATGTGTATGCATCAAGTATGTAGGCTTTGGATTAATTGCACCAACAACCACCCCCCAAGCCTAACATGCTTGATCTTCATTGTTCCTTGATCTCTTGTAGCCCAGTCATCAATTTGGACATGTTCATATTTGTTCCATCCAATGCTTTGGTAAGTAACTCTGCACATTGCAAATGAGTTGATACATACGCTAACTGAATATCCTTGCTTAGCAATTTCTCCCTAACATAATGATAATGCACTTCAATGTTCTTAGTTCTGGCATGGTACACAAGATTAGCAGCCGAATGAAGTGAACTAGTATTCTCTCCAAATATAATTGTAGTGTAGGAATGTATCTCCAAATCTGCATACAATTGCTTAAGCCACATAGCTTCCTAAGTTGCATTCGACAAACCTCTATATTCTGCTTTTTTAGAAGATAAGGCCATAGTTGGTTGCTTCTTGGATGACCATGATATGAGCTTTGAACCTGCAAAAGATAGGTACCCTGAAGTGCTCCTCCTATCATCCTTGGAGCCAGCCCAATCTACATCAGAATATAACTTTATATCTATGTCATAAGTGAAGGGATAGAATAATCCCTCATTCATTGTACCCTTTAGGTACTTAAGCACCCTCTTTGCAGCTTCCATGTGTGGCTTCCTTGGTACAAGCATGAATTGACTCAATGTACTCACAGCATATGCAATATCCACTCTTGTCAATGTAGCATAATTAAGACTACCCACAAGTTGTTGGTAACCTGTAATATCTTCAAGTGGTTCACCTTCATGTGAACGTAACTTATGATTGATCTCCATAGGAATACCTGAAACTTTAGTGTTATCCATCTTAAACTTTACCAACATATTATTTATGTATTTTCTTTGTGTGATGAATATACCTGAATCCGTATACACATGTTCTAAGCCAAGGAAATAGGTTAGCAACCCTAGATCACTGATTTTGAATTCCTTCATAAATTGAGCCTTGACCTGCTTGATACCATCAGAATCATTACTTGTAATAATGATATCATCTACATAGACACACAAGTAGATGACCTCTGATTTATTCTTTTTCACAAATAAATAAGAGTCTACCTTGCTTTCCAGAAAGCCTTGATCCTGCAAATAGGTAAAAAGTCTATGGTTACGAGCTCTAGGAGCTTGCTTGAGACCATAGAGTGCTTTTCTAAGCTTGCATACATATCCTAACTTTTCTTCATCTTCAAAACATGGTGGTTGTGCCATATACACTTCCTCTGATATCCAACCATTTAAAAATGCATTCTTGACATCTAACTCATATAAATTCCATTTTTTTGATGCAGCAAGGCTTACCAATACCTTGATTGTTGGCATTTTTGCCACAGGTGAAAATGTTTCTTCATAATCTACTCCATGTGTTTGGGCAAATACCTTTGCCACTAATCTTGCCTTGTACCTGTTTATAGAACTGTCAGAGTTCTTTTTAACTTTGTATATCCATCTTGAACGAATTACCTTCATATCTGGTTTCTTGGGAACTAGGTCCCAAGTGTGGTTTTCTTGCAATGCTTCCACTTCCTCCTGCATGGCTTCTCTCCACTCTTTCTTCTTCTTAGCCTCTTCAATTTTCTGAATCTTTAGTGATGTACGCAGAGTGCTTTGTGACTAAGGATGTATCATATCCATACCTTATGGGCTTCTTACTTTCTCTTTGTGATCTCCTTAAACCTTGACTGGAAGACTCCGGTAGATCCTCTAATTGTTTGTATTTGAACTTGCATGTTGACTTCCAAGCTTTGAAATCAATCTACTCCTCATCTTCTGAGTTGATTTCCTCTGCTTGGTGTTGGTCTTCTTGAGTTAGGGTTGGAAAATTATTTTCCAAATCATATGGTAATTTGGCTTTCCTGCAACCATCTTCAAACAAAGAATTATTCTCATAAAGACTACATCCCTACTAACTATGAATGCCTTGTTAGTGGGATTATAAAGTATATTTCCCTTTTGATTCTTATTATACCCAATGAATATGCACTTCTCAGTCTTAGGGTTAAGTTCCCCTCTTATTTTTTTATGGAATGTGTGCATAGGCAATGCACCCAAATATCTTGCAATAATCCAATGAGCGTCTCCTCCAATTCCAAGCTTCATATGGTGTCATACCATCTAATGACTTGGATGGAAGCTTGTTAACCAAATAGATAGTTGTAGAAACAACCTTTGCCCATAAATAGTTAGGTAATTTTTTCTCATTTAATATAGACCTAGCTGCCTCAACAACTAAATTGTTCCTTCTCCATACCACTCCATTCAATTCAGGAGTATACCTGGTTGTTACTTCCCTCTTTATGCCTCTGTCCTATAGAAATATATCGAACTCATGTGAAAAGTAATCACCACCTCCATCAGACGTGATTCTCTTCAAGCTCCTTTCTGTTTGGTTTTCAACTAGTGACAAACATTTCTTGAAATATGTAAATGCCTCATCATTATGCTTCATAAAATAAAGAATTGTCCACCTACTATAATCATCAATAAAAGAGACATAGTACCTTGAACGTGAGATGGATGGATCTTTGCTAGGACCCCACACATGAGTGTGTACAAGCTCCAAACAATCTTCATGGATGTATCCTTTCCTATTTCCTGTGAGCTTTTCCAAATTGGCAAGCTCCACATTTGTAAATCATGTGCTGCTTGGTTACATTGGGAATGTCACACACACTTTGATCCCTGCAAATTTTCTTCAGAGTTCTCTCTCCTATGTGCCCTAGCCTGTGCCATATTTCCAACTCAGATAGGATTTGGTCTCCATAACTGAATAGTGCTATGTTTCTTGTGTCTTCAATTTCAAAAGTAAACTATCTACCTGACTTTTCACCTTTTGCTATCCTTTTGAATCCTTGTTGGGGGTCTTCCACATATGCTCCATGCTTGGTGAACCTGACCTATAGACCTTTCTCTACTATTTTCCCAACACTAATTAGATTTTTTGTTATGGTAGGCACATACAAAATTTTTCTCAAAAGGTTCTTACTACTATCAGATGTCTTAACATTTCCAATTTTCTTGACTGAATGCTTAGTGTCATCACCTATTTGTACCTCATGCTTTCGTTTTGGCTCTTCAAGATTAGAGAATAGTGCTACATTCCCTACCACATGATTTGAACAACCTGAGTCAATGTAAAAGGCATGCTCATCATCTTTACCTTGCTTGGATGTCATGTTCGTGATGAGCAGAGAATCTTCTTGATCTCCACTGTAGTTATTGAAGTCCCTTCTTCCTCTAAAGCCTCCTTGATAGTTTTTTGTTGTTGTAGCCTTGATTGTAGTTATGGTTGTAGTTGCCTCCACCATTGTTGTACCTGCCTCTAGTTTATCCATAGCTTCCTCTATGGAAGCCTCTTCCCCTTTGGTTCCTTGTATTTTTGTAGCATTCTTCAGTAGTGTGGTTGTTGAGACCACATATGTTGCATGGTGAACTATTGTAGGGTCTCCCCCTACCTTGCTTACCTCCTCTTCCCCTTTGGTTCCATGTATTTTTGTAGCATTCTTCAGTAGTGTGGTTGTTGAGACCACATATGTTGCATGGTGAACTATTTTAGGGTCTCCCCCTACCTTGCTTCCTTTTCCTACATAATTGGCTTGAGAGGTACTGGCCTCTTCATCTTGTTTCTTACTTTTACCTTTATCCTTAGCTTTATTCTTATCTTTGTAAAGGGCAGAAGATTGGTTACCTCTTGAGTTGTCACCATTTCTATTGAGCTTTGCTTCATGGGTGAAGAATTGTCCCATCTAGGTGTTGAGATCAGGTATTTATATATCCATGTAGAGATCCATTGCAGTGGTGAAGGATTTTGCAACAGCGTAGCCACAGGAAATGCTCATGAATGAATGACTCTCCTCACAACCATATGCCTCTATATATAGTTCTCTCCACGGGACTGCCTTCTTGGGTAGGTGGATACTAACCATCCAAGTGTCAGCCATGTAACTACATGTACGCCAAGTGTCCCAGTTAGCAAGAGTTAACTCAACTGGATGCTTCTAGAAGGTTCTAAAGCTCTTTGGGCAAAATCTCTCCCCATGCATCCCATGGGGGTTGAACCCAAGGCCTCTTCCTTCACACCCTTGAGTCTTAACCACTAGGCTAAGTGGATTACTTGGTTACAAGAGTAAATGACCTAGTAGTAAGTCTAGACTCAAGATCTTTGGTCACACATACGGATGACCAAAGAGTATCTGATTTCAGATCCGTCTGAACCAATCAGACCCTTAGAACATAGATCTCTTCTCCAATGCTTGCAGGTTGGCCTCTAACATCTTTCATTTTGGTTACATAGTCAGCCACTCCTTGCTTTGATTGCTTCTCGAGAGTTGTGAGTTCCATCCACAACTAATTCTTCCTAGCTCTTGTGTTGGAGGGGAAGTATGATGAAAGCACTTCCAAAGTCTCCTAGGAGGTCTTAAAATTTCTAACATGTGGTAACAAGAAATCAGAGATTGATTTTAGTAAGTATGACCTTGCAAGAGCATCCATTGCACACCATGTGGTTAGCCTCTCTTACTCTTCCCTTGTTGGTTGATTCTTGATCCTGAAGATTGGCATGTCTTCATCTCCTAAGATGTATCCATATAAGCTTCTCCCTTGAAGGTATGTCTACATCCTTAGGGACCATGCTGAGTAGTTGTTCCTGTCCAACTTGTCAATGAAGGATGGAAAACCATCTCCCATCTTGATTGTGCTTGCTCTGATACCACTGTTGGAGGAGATGGTGGATAATCACAAGAGATGAGTTTGTGTAGCTAAAACTTGCTTCACACCTACTATAAGTGATGATTGGAGAGTGTGTGGGACTCCTTATGTAGCTAATAAGCATAAATGATCCTATATGTTGCTTGGAAGATGATGCACAAATGATAGAATCAAAGTAGATATCCAATGCACAAAACTTGCTATTTTGGTTGAGACACATGCTCAGTATTTTACTCAATTCTCTGAGTACAGCAACAATTAGTAAAACTCCTTTCATTCATAATAAATGCAAAATCTCTCAAGTGCCTTGTCTAGGTGGAGCTTCCAAACCTCCATTCTTCATTTCGAGCATCATCACAAAAATTATTGCACCTGATCAAACCTTGGCACTTCTTCAACTTCAACCTGTACTTCATTATTCTCTTCTTCATTAAATATTTGAACCTTCGATTTACCTTTCTTCTGATTCACAACTTCTTCATCACTTGCATGAATATTGATTGTGCTTGCATACCAAGTACCTTGCTCATCAAAGGTAACATCCTTTGACACAAGGAATTGTTTTGTGGATGGACTCCACAACCTATATCCCATCTGCTTATCATCATATCCAATGAATACATACTTTTTAGCTTTAGGTTCCAATTTGAGCCTTAATTGAGATGGCACATATGCATATGCCAAACATTCAAATACTTTGCAATGATCTAAGGTAGGTCTCTTGTGTCACTCTAGCACAATGGAAAGTACCAACGTGAGGAGCTCCACCTCATAAATGTCAATCCGCAGAGACGTGAGGACCGATATGAAGACGAAGAGCAAGTGAAGTGCACAAGTGTGTGAGTGAAAGCACACAAGCATGCACACACATACACACACACGCGCATAAGGTAAGAGCAAAGAGTGGAATAATGGAAGGACTTCAATTACAAAAGAACTCTCTTACAAAGCTGAAATCTACAACAAGCTAACCCCAAAAATGAGCTCTCCAGCCCTTTTTATAGGTTTTTGAGTAGTTTTGGCCATGTTCAGACCTAGTGTCTGGCCTAGTTAAAAAATAGGTTCCAAGGCTTATTTGGGGGCTCAAATGGAGTCTAAAAATTATGAAAACTGATAGGATGATACTTCTAATACTCCTCAAGCTCAAGGACTCCTTGGCTTGAACAAAATGGAGTTACAAAAATGGAAAATGGTATTTACAATGGTTTTTAGTGATAAAAATCACTATTTTTATAGGGATTTCTTCTGAAAATTTGACATGTGCTTCTTGGAGCTCCTTACATGATCCTTTTTCTTGTGTGTCCTCTTCATTGATGTGCTTCCATGCTTGTGTGTGACCTTGACTGTCAACACTCCCCCTCTAGAGTTTGTCGTCCCTTACAGACCCTTCTTATAGTGGTTGTTCCGTGTAGTACTTGGAGAGGTAGTGTCCATCATGTATCCACAAGAGCGGTCCATCTTCCAATTGTAGCTTGGGCAGTTATCTGGTTCTTCATTTTGTCACTGCTACCTTTGTATGTACATCTTCTGTGTATTCCCGCTTGATGGTGTTGTTGTGAGCTTTCAAAAATTGTGAGCTACTCAAAAGAGGTTGTCAATGTTGGGTATGAGCAACTCTCGTGATGGATTGCTTCCTCGCCTTGTTGTTGTCCCCGTGATGTCCTCTGGTTCTTCCAAAGATGTCTTTCCTCATTTTCATGTCAAGTACTTGTAACCCATAAAGGATGATGGGTTAGTGCATTAGTGCATGGGTTGGACAAGATATGTGCCTTGTGCATGGCCTTGTAATATAGCCCTATGCATGCATACGTGGGAAATGCATTGGAAAAGTTATGGTGCAAGAAGTTGGGTCTTGAGCTAGGTGCTCAGGGGTATGCTGATGAAGAGGTTTCCTAATCCACCATGGTTATGTTGTTGTTGAAGCATACAATTCTTACCATGGTGAAAGTTCCGTCGATCGTCACTCTTCATGTTGTATGCCCGTCGTGACGATTGACCACTAGCTTGTCTCTCGTGTTGATGGATGTCCGTGTTGATGGTTCTCATCAGAGATTGTTCAAGCGTGCACTCTTGTCCTGTCACTCGCTTTGTTTCTTTTTCTTTTCTTTTCTTTTCTTTTTTTTGGAACAATGGAATGAAACAAGAAGAAAGGTGTTAGCATCTATAAAATATTTTACATATGTCAGATGTGCATCATGTGTCTGGGATTCTCAATTGTGTCTATGCACGGCCGTGTAAGGAGGCCCTATATTAATGCATACTTTGGAAATGCATGACCTGAATGGTGAAAAAGACATCATATGGTTTTGTGCATGTAAGAGTGCCTTGGGTACCCACATTTGTAATCGCCCTTGTTGAGCTGCAGCTAATTTCTTTGGCACCCAAATTTGTAGGTTACTATGGTTGGCCTTCATCGATTGCTTTGGTACCCAAATTTGTCGAAGATCGTGGGATTGAGCTGGTCCTCGTTTCTTGGTGCTTCTTTTAGCATGGTTGGATTGCCTCACTAGGAAGGATTGTGGCAAAGCTGGTGGTTGTTCTCCTTTTCGTACCCAAATCTGCTTCATGCCCTGAGCTTCTTTCTTCTTGAATTCTGTCTGTCTAGTTGATATAGCAGATGTCTTTTTTGCTTGCCTCTTTGGTCGACTTACACTTGCATTAGTATATGAAGAAGAAGAGAGGTTTGTTGGCCTTTGATCTTGTGCTTCCATGATTGAGTCCTTTTGATTCGTAGGGTTTTTGACACACACAACATTTTCTTTACGAAGATTAGTTTTGGAAGAACAAGGAGAATGTGTGACCTCTGGATTTGTGAGCATGCAATTGTCTAATTCTAATGTAATACATTGTTCATGTGCCCAAACTTGAATTATTTGACTTCTTAGGTTCAAGTTGACTGCATGATCGTAAATCCAATCTTGACCCAGGACAAGTGGCTCTATAATATCCTCATCGTGACAGACTAGCAGGTTGACTTTCATTGGAACATCTTGAAGGTAGATGGGAAGTTCCACCACGCCCAAACAAGGGGTATTTTTGGATCTACTCCCTTCAAGTCTCTATAGTGCCACGCAAACACGTCCCTATATTCCCTTAACAAAGCTACCAACTCGGCTTCCTCTTCTTTACTTAGGTCATCTCCTATGTACGTACATCTCTCTTCGTTCTCTTCAATGGTGACTATGATTTTTTTGGTCTTTTCTTTGTTATCATACGCTTCTCCTGTGGTGGCCTCTCTCTTAGGCATTCGTACCAAAATTTTTTGGTCCTCAACTTCATATTTCTTGAAATTCTCTAGTACTTCGAACAATGATTCCTTCTCTTCTTGTTTCACTCCTTGTCTTTTCTTTTTCTTTTGACCTCCTTCACTTCCTTCCTTTGAATTTAGAGTGTTAATGCTTGTGAGAGGTTCTTCTTCAGGTTGGCTAAATACTCCTACATCTTCTAGATAGTGCTTCTCTGAGTCAAAGCAACTATCCATTACAATGAACTCTAGATCATCGTCATTTTTGCCTTCTTCTATGACATCACTAGGGTCACATTCTTCTAGCAAAGGCTGACACATGAACACTGAAATATCATAACCCTCCTCATCACAATGAGGTGTCCATTGTTCTTCATTGACAGCAATGTCCATGGTGGCTAAGATTTCTGCCAACCATGAGGCTCAAATTCCTCATCCGAAAAGATCATCGATGTATAGGCTAGGTCTCTAATTGGTCTGTCTCCTTGAAAGGTTCCTTTTTCTCTTGCTTTTAAGCGTTTTTCCTCTTCCTTCGCGACCTTGCACATCCACAAATGGGTATCTTCATGCATCCAAGATGTATCAGATGAACTTTTAGAATGCACAGAGATTGAATCTTCTTGCTCCTTGTGGATAGGATTCCACTATAGGGGTGGTACATCTCTGAAGGTGTAATCCTTCAAATTGACCTTGGTTGTGACCCCTAAGCACTGCAAGTATAAGGAGTTGGTTCCCCAATCCTGTACCACTTGCAGTTGTCGTAGGAAGAGTCTTCCTAGGATCATTTTGTAGGTATTAGTTTTACCAAAGTCACATATAGCAAAGGTGTGCTCAAACTCTACACCACAAGTGGTCAGAGTTATCCCTTCTAGCAATCCTAGAGGTCTGTCCACATGTCCGTCAGCCATCTGAAGCTTCATTCTAGTTGGTCTTAATGCGGGCTTACCCCATTGCTTCCACAAGGAAGTGGTCGTAATAGCAAGACCAGCACCAGAATCTATGATTGCTTTGGTTGTGTAACCTTGGTAGGTGATCAGAAGATAAGTATTGCCTTCCTCACCTTCGCTCATGTCCCCTATTTTGTCTAGAGGTATCTCTGGAACTTTGTGCTTAGAGCATGCTTTGGGCATATTGGCATCAAGTTCTCGAACCTGATTCTTCACATGATTCCGTAGCTTCGGTTTTGCTTTGAGCAGCTCTTCTATAGTGAGATGACACTGAACCTTAGTGTTCTTCACGACATTAGTGTTTCTCAGAACCACTGAGTCTTCATTTCTTACCAATATTGTGGGAGCTCTGATCTGAAGAGATTCAGATTCCCATGGGCTTGTGAACTGTGGCAACTCTTGTATAGAATTGGATTCAAATTCTGATCTTTCTTCTCTTTGTTGGTCTACTTGATCTCCATAAATAGATGGAATGTCTTGTGGAAATTGATCATGAAGGTCATCAATCTCTAGAATAGGAGGGGGATTATCCTTCTCCTTGGCCCATTTCTCTTCTTGTATTTCCCGCAAGAACTTTTGAGTGTGTTGTTGAATTGAAAGAGGTTCTCCATAATCTATGGCGTCAGGAACATAGACTTCTTTGGTGATGAGCTTTCTCTTTCAACAGTTGGTTGAGCCTGTGGAGGTGAAGAAACTTGTGGTTTATTTATGAACTACTCTAATCTATCTAGTAAGCCTTGGAAGTGCAAACCCGATGTAATAGCATTTGTCTGATTGAACGATTGATTGGCCTCAAACATAGCTTGAGCTAGTTCCACCATTTTTATGCCCATTTTTGTCCGTTCAATCTCTAAATCGGCTCTAGGGTAGCTCTTGTCTAGGTTTGCAAGTGTTGGCCCTTCTTGAAGTTGAGCCTGGGGTGGGATCTGCAAGAACAAATCCTGGTTGTGGTTTAATTACAGTGGTTGGTGGGTGGGGATGAGGTTGGGGATGAGGTGGTGTGGATGGAGTTTCAGCATGCGAGTGGTTTTGAGAGGCAATATCTTCTATTTTTGTCTTTGCATCTTTCAAGCTTTCTTCTAGTTTGGATAACTTTTTGTTCCACTTAAGATTGGCCTTCTCTCTAGTATCCTTCCATGTTCTTGTTTTTCTCTTACTAGGATCTCCTGACTCACTTGGCTCTGATTTATCAGCTGGTTTAGCTTGTTCTAAGGCTTGTGCCCTGGTAACTACATGTATAGGAGCCACATTATCACTACTAGAACTTGAATCCCCTACTAGGCCTACTACATTAACAGGTGTAACCTTTGGTGCACTAGAGGGATGTCCAGGACAATCTCTCAAGAGCTGTTCTTTGCCACACTCAAGACAAACGACTTGTATTGTGATGTTCTGCCCTTGTATCAGAGCTAGTGGGTGGGGTGGTTGTTGACGTGGTATAGGTTGAGGTTGGCTATATCCTCCATGTTCATACAGTCTAGCTGCTCCTCGTGGTCCTGGACATGGGTTATACCTAGGAACTTCTGTGCCTTGTTCGCTAGGAGGGTACTTGTATGGTCTACATTGGGGTGGTACAAACGATCCTGGCTATTATTCATTCAATATTTTTCGGTGTTGTAGTTGATGTACTTTTGCTCGCTATAAGAGTACATGTTAGGCTCCCGAGTTGGTTGTCTATCATAAGAGTAATGTTGTGATAACCCTAATCCTTCTCTGGTGCAGACATGAGATGGATGATCTCCACCACAAAGTGTGCAAATTCCTAACATTGGCACTCTCAAGGAGGAGTCCTGGTAGTTCCTTTGTCCTTGTACTCCTAATTTCTTGGCCACTAACTCTACCACTTTGTCCACATAACTCGAACTAGAAGTCTGATTGCTATTTGTATCCTCTGATTTGGTAAGATCTTGTGTGATTTTGAGATCCTCAGCTAAGTTGTCTTCCAAATCTATGCATTATTGAAGACACTCACTCAGAGTTTGCAACCGTTTTAAGTATACTAACATTCTCAATGTTCCATTAGTTAGACCTTCTAAAAATAGGGATATCATTTTCTGCTGAGAAGGTCTCTCTGTCATAGGGCATCGGGTCATGTATTGATTGAATCTTCGTGCTTCTTTTTTTACTGTCTCATTAAGAGCTTGCTTGAAACTATGTAGTAAGGATGACGAATTGTGCTCGATTCTTCGCTTTATGAATTCTCAAATAAATTCTTGGAAGAATTGTTTGATGTGGCCAAAGCAATTTGGATCCAATGATTGAAACCAAGTTAAGGCTAATCCCGTGAGGGTTAGCCCAAAGGATTCATATTGCATGAAAAAGTCATCCACTTGCTCCGTACGCAATACCTGCTTGAATTCTGCAATGTGGTCATAGGGCTCTCCTGTGCCATCATAATGATTTTGCATACATTGGCCAATTGGATTGGTCTCAATCTTCTATCAGGCTCTAGGGATTGAATTATGATGGGAACACCTTGGGGCGGTTATGTGCTAATGGTAAGTTTATTCATATTTCCCGTTCCCTGGATAGTTTGGTTGTGGGGGTTAATTCATGGCATTTCAAGTGAAAGAACTTGTGATTGGTAGCTATTAAGTCAATTAGATACTCCCAAAAGGAATTTGATCAATTGCTAGAAGGTTGAGAGCAGTGTTCATTTTATTGAACATGTGTAGAGACCAAAATAGCAAGTCTTGGCTCATAATTGAATTTTCTACTCATCTATTTTGATCCATTGATCAAAAGATCATACTCCAAAGCACTTAGGTGATTATTTGGGATTGTTGGGAAGCTCGAAAGGTCTACTCTACTCTCCACAACTTGTTCTTGGCTGGTGTGAAGTAGGATTTTGCAGCACCACTTCATCTCTGGAATCTATCCACTATCTCCTTCAACAAGGGTTCACTTGGCGTTGAGCCATAATTGGACACACATTAGCCATATGGTCTCCTCCACAGGTATAATTCCATTTCAGTGGGGCAAATCTAGGTATTTGTTTTCTAGAGACTCCTAATTTTGAGCTACCTTCTCTACAAGTTCCTCAATAGATGTGGATTGTTTGGAGGCGAGGCTAGTAGAGATATCTAAATCTTTATAGATTTTTGAAAGATCTAATTCCTCCCCTAGATTATCCGCAATGTCTATGCACATGCATACACATTCTTGTATGGATCTAGGGTCCTTTAAGTACACATAAGATCTCAATTTGGTACTTAACAATCCATCTAAGAATAAAGCCACCTGTTTGGATGGCATGAGTAACTCTGGAATAGGGCATCTCGCAAGGTATTGTCTAAATCTTCTTCCTACAAGTCTAACCATATCTTGAGGTGTTTTTTTGAAGCTGTCTATTGGGGAGGAGGTGTTGTGTTTGATGCCATTTGGAGAATTCAATAATGAATGCTTCTAGCAACTGGTCTATATTCTTGAACTGACCTTGATGCAATGGTTGAAACCATGTTAAGGCAGTGTTCTTGAGAGTTAGATTGAAGGCATTATATTGAGTGAACAAGTCCTCAAATTGTTCAGCTCTTAACATTTTCCTAGACTATGATCATATGGATCTCCAGTGCCATCGAAGCAATTCTTCATGGATTTCACCAATTGGGGGGGCCTCAAGATTCTAGGGTGTTCTCTAGGTCTAGTCAAGGGAAACCCATCCAAGCCTCTTTGATGTCTAGGATTTCTATGTATTTCCTGATCAGCTTTTTCCTCCTCTAATCGTGACCACTCTCTTCCTAAGGGATTTGCAAAGCTCACTTCTAGTCTTTCTCTAACTCTTTCTCTCTAGGACTCATGAGTCTTGTATGATCTTGCTCCTTGGTGGGCATGGGAAACATTAGACCTTGGTGAAGGGAAAATCAATTCAGCCTTCCAAGAGTATGCATGCTTACCATGCTTTGTCACCAAGAACGTTCTCTTTGACGTGTTATCTAGGTATATAGCTTTGCCTAGAATCTGCGGGTCTTTGAACTCATAGATGGTGACTCCACCTATCTCATTAAGTTGGTTTTTCTTGAATCCCAAAAAGCTTCCTCTATTTCTCTATTCAGGAATAGTTCTATACTTTTGTTGTCATGGGGGACCCACTTTGGAGTAATGACTCTTGTCAACACTGAAAAAACTTGTAGAAGCTTGTAGGAGGTAGAAAAGTGAGTTGTGAAGCAACCAAGTTTGGTCCAGAAAAATGGCACAAGACTAGCCCTTGAGCTTATAGAGACTCAAATAGACCTTATAGGCATGCGATAAGTGCAATAAAATGCACTATGTACTTTGGAGCATCAAGGAGAGAGAGTCGATACAAGACACATAGGTTTGTGCATCGGCTAGCTCAAAAACTTACTATCTTTGGAAGAGACAATGAACTTCAAATGCTCATAGAAACTACTGCGATTACAATTAGAAACAATCCTTTTATGGGAGTGATACATATTGAAGAAGATTATAAGGAATAAGAAAAATATGCTATTGAAATGAATCAGACACTCAATGGTGGTACCTTCTATTTTTCAGGAATACATAGAGGTTGACCTTGACACAATAGAACTGTAGTTTTTCCCAATCTAACAAATTTCATTATTTGAGAATGTACATCTAGAAACTACACACTAATACGTTGCCAATGATCCATCTCTCATCCAATTTGAAGCTCTGTAGAGGGAGCAACAGCCTCTGCAAGCTTACTATTAGTGAAGAAGATGATACGGAAAATGAAAGAGCAACACAATGATGGCCACAAGTGTATGTATATTGCTTCCATGTTTTGTAAAAGTGATTTGCAAATCTTTATATAGACTCTAGAGGTGCTCCATGACTTCTACCAAAGTGGATTTTGCATTCAAATGAAGGTGGTAAGAGTTGTTGGAGGGAATCAATTCACTTTCCTACAATCTAGGAAAAGTGAAGATATAGTTTGATCTTCTTTTAGGTGATTGATTGCTTGATTGATTACAACTTAACTACCACAAATTCATGGAACTTGGGCTCTCTCTTTCTATTTTTACATCTGTAAAGCTCAAGGCATTTACAATGGTAAAAGATCCATGAAAAATCTTTTTAAAAAATACAATAAGTGAGCATAAGAAAAAACTCTCCAACAGATATTCAAGCCATAGTTTTTTATGTAGATCAAATGCACCTTAAGCATAGTGTAATCTTGATGTTCCAATAGCTCCCCCTCAGACTAAAGTATTATTGAGTCTTCATTCTCTAACAGGTTGAACACCTACCATAGCTTTGAATCTACAAAGCTTTATTCCATCAAGTGCCTTCATCATCATATCTGCTACTTGCTTTCCAGTTGGAACAAAAGAAACGTCAATATCCTTTGCCATGAGCTTCTCTCTTATGAAGTGGTAATGAACCTCTATGTGTTTGGATCTTTCATGGAAAATAGGGCTGGCTGCTAGATGCATGGAACTTACAATATCTCCAAATATGGGAGGTTTGGAACGTACAAGTCCCAAATATATATACAATGTGTTTAACCATATTGCCTCTTGAGTTGTGTTGGGAACGATTGATGGACACTTCAAGTGATGAGTAGGTAAAGCCAAATCCTGCTTAGTACCAACCCTTTGTGACTTCAGATTTGATATGTGGGGCCCCTTAGCTTTTGAATGACACCATAAAAGTGCCTATGTACTTTGGAAATGATGTATGAAAAGATTGAATTAAAATAGACAGCTTCCAAATAGAAGGACTCAAGAAAACCTTCTATTTTTTATCCTACACCTACTGCTTGTAAAGCTCAGTGCTACCAGTACAATAGGAACTGGAAAAGTTCCTTTTACAAGTATCTAATTAGCTTAGTAAGCTAATGATTCCAAGTGGAATCACTTGAAATGATGCACTATACACAGAGCAATCAATTTAACATATTTATCATTACCCCCGATTTTTTAGGATCTCTATAGAGTTTGACAAGTGAGTGCTTCGATGCGGTTTTCTCCAAATTGGCTGAATGGATTTGGTTTAAACTTTGTCCACATGTAGATAACTTTGCCTTGATTCCAACAAGCTATAGATCATTGAAGTTGGTTGAGAAATGACTGAGATATGAGCAACACAAGTTGGCAGTGAACAATGACTATAACAGAGATATCATAGATGAACAATGTAGATGTATTGTATTAATGAACAATGTTGTACAGGGTCACAGGCTTGATAATCATAGCCTGATGATAGAGATTAGTGTAGGCTACAGTGTAGGCCTTACACACATACAAAATGGCAATGGAGAGCTCGTATGATGAAGCTACTTAACCATGACTTTTTCAAGTGACTTTATATAAGTGTTCTATTCAAATTTGAATTTGAATTCAACTTTTGGCTCTCTCTAAACGTGATCCTTCATCTAGGAGATATTCCCTCAATGAAGTAGTTGCTTTTCTAACTTAACAAGTCCAGGAGTTTTTGGTAGGTGATTACAAAGATTCCTCTCAAGTCAAATGAATGACTTTTACAAATGTAAAGGATAAATTTTCACTAGCAATGGTTTCTATGGAACTTCATATCTTTATGAACTTCAAGCCAAATGTGTAGGCTTGTGATTTGCACCAATAGCTCCCCGTCAAGCCAAACATTTTGGCTAGGTCTTCATCTTCAATTTTTGTGAATATCCTAAAATCCAATCATTGATTTGAACCAGCAAAGTTTTGTACCATCTAATGCTTTGGTCAACAAATCTACACATTGCATATTAGTTGATACATATGCCAACTGAATATCCTTGCTCAATAGCTTCTCTCTCACATAATGATAGTGAACCTCTATGTGCTTGGTCCTATCATGATAAATCGGATTTTCTGCAAGATGTAATGAGCTTGTATTGTCTCCAAAAATCCTTGGAGATGTAGTATGCAATCCTAATTTTGTATACAATAATCTGATCCATATGGCTTCTTGAGTAGCATTGGCCAATCCTCTATACTCTGCCTCTGTAGAAGATAAAGCAACAATAGGTTGCTTCTTTGAACACCATGATATTGGCTTATCACTTGCAAATGATAAATATCCTGAGGTACTCCTTCTATCATCTTTGCATCCTGCCCAATCTGCATCTGAATAAATCTTAATGTCTAAGTCTGATGTATAAGGGAAATATAAACCATGATGTTGAGTACCATTTTTGGCAGCCTCCAAGTGAGGTGCCTTAGGCTTGTGCATAAACTGACTTAGGACACTTACTCCATGAGCAATGTCAATCCTTGTCAAGGTAGCATAGTTCAAGCTTCGCACTATGCTTTGATAACATGCAATGTCCTCAAGTACATCACCTTCATGAGCACTTAAATTTAGGTTTACTTCCATTGGAGTACTTGCAACTTTGGCATCCTACAAATGAAACTTCTTCAACATATCTTGTATATACTTCCTCTGAGTAATGTAAATTCGAGAGTTAGTATAGACTAGTTCAAGTCCAAGAAAGTATTTTAGTGATAGAAGGTCACTAATTTTGAACTCCTTCATCATCTGATTCTTGATCTGTTTGATGCCATTAGCATCATTACCTCTAAGTATGATATCATCAACATATACACGTAGGTATATTACCTTTGAATTACCTCTCTTGATGAACAAGGAAGTATCTCCTTCACTCATGACAAAAAATTGATCTTGAAGGTATGTGGTCAACCTATGGTTCCATGCCCTAGGTACCTGTTTCAATCCATAAAGAGCTTTGTTCAATTTACATACATATGTTACCTTGTTTGGGTCCTCATAGCTAGGAGGTTGAGACATGTACACTTGCTCTGACATCGAGCCATTTAGAAATGCATTTTTTACATCTAGCTGATAAATGTTCGAATTTTTTGATGCAGCCACACTTACCAATACCCTGATGGTTGGCATTTTGGCCATAGGTGAGAAGGTTTCTTCATAATCAATGCCTTGGGTTTATGCAAAACCCTTAGCCATAAGTCTAGCTTTGTACGTGCTTATTGACGCATCAGAATTCCTTTTGATCTTATAGATCCATCTAGAACCAATTACCTTCATAGACTCCTTCTTTGGTACTAGTTCCCAAGTATCACTTTCTTTGAGTGCTTCAATATCCTCATCCATAGCTTCTTTCCATTCTGCCTTGGTCTTTGCCTCTTCATATGATTCTAGTTCTTCAATTGACAAATCTTCTGCAAGATAAACAGAGTGCTTAGTGACTAAGGAAGTGTCATACCCATATCTCATTGGCTTCTTGCTCTCCTTTTGTGATCTTCTAATTGCTTGGTTGGATGATTCAGGTATGTCCTCCAATTTCTTCATCTTGACTTTAGCTTTGGACTTCCATGCCTTGAACTCTTCAAGGTTGATGATGTCCTCATCATCTGAATTGGTGTCTTCATTTTGAGTAGGCTCCTCCTTAGTGAGGCTTGGAAACTCCTCTTCCAAGTCATAAGGTAGTTTTATCTTCTTGCATTCACTATCAAACCAAGAGTCATTCTCATCAAAGACAACATCTCTACTGACCATGAATCCCTTGTTTGAAGGGTTGTAGAACTTGTATCCTTTCTGATTTAGATCATACCCTATGAAGATACACTTCTCTGCCTTAGGGTCTAGCTTACCTCTTATCTGAGAAGGGATATGCACATATGCTACACATCCAAATATCTTGCAATGATCAAGTGAGGGTCTTCTACCCTGTCATGCTTCATATGGGGTCATCACATCAAGTGATTTGGATGGAAACCTGTTTACAAGATAAGTGGCAGTAGATACACTCTCTGCCCATAAGTAGTTAGGTATTTTTTTCTCATTTAACATTGACCTAGCTGTTTCAACAATCAATCTATTTCTTCTTTCTGCTACCCCATTTTGCTCAGGGGTATACCTTGTGGTAATTTCTCTCTTGATTCCTTCATCTTGCAAGAATGCATCAAAATCATTTCAGAAGTACTCACCTCCTCCATCTGACCTTAATCTTTTTAGGTTTCTCACTATTTGATTCTCAACAAGTGCAAGATATTTTTTAAAGCAATTGAATACCTCATCTTTGTGCTTCATAAAGTACAATACAGTCCACCTACTGTAATCATCAATGAAAGATACATAATACCTTGATCTAGAGATTGAGGGATCCTTACTTGGTCCCCATAAATCTGTATGAACAAGTTCTAGGTAGTCCTCATGCATGTATCATTTCCTTGAGAATGGTAACCTGTGAGACTTTCCAAACTGACAAGCACCACTTTAATAAATCATGTGTAGCTTGGATACATTAGGTATCCCAAGCACACATTGGTATCTGCAAATTTTTTTCAAAGTTCTTTCACCAACATGCCCTATTCTTTTATGCCAAATTTCAAGCTCTGATAATGTTTGATCTTTATAATTATAAAGTGCAATGTTCCTTGTATCCTCAAGTTCAAAAGTGAATAGTCTACCTGATTTTTCACTTTTGGCAATTCTCTTGAACCCATGCTTGAGATCCTCCACAAATGCTCCATGTTGATTGAATCTTACCTGCAAAACTTTTTCCACAATCTGTCCAACACTCATCAAATTCTTGGTAATAGTTGGTACATATAGAAACCTACTCAACAGATTCTTGTTCCCATCAGAGGTCTTAACATTTGCAACTTTAATCACTAAGTGCTTGGTGTCATCACCTGTTTGTACCTAATGCTTACCCTTTGGTTCCTCAAGGTCAGAGAGAAGGGCTACATTTCCTGCCACATGATTTGAACATCCTGAGTCAATGTAGAAGAGATGATCATCATTTATACTTGGTTTTAACGTCATATTCATAATCAGAAGAGAATCTTCTTGCTCCTCTGTGTAGTTGTTGTAATCCTTTTTGGATTTGTATCCTCCTTGGTAGTTGCTATTGTAGTTGTTGTTGTATCCTTGGTGGTAATTGAATCTTCCTCTTGATTGTGTATATCCACCTCTTTGATATCCTCTTCCTCTCTGATTTTTGAAGTTCGTGAAACACTCATCTGTAGTATGATTCGATAAACCACAAATATTGCATGGTGAGGATTTATAAGGTCTCCCCCTACCTTGCTTACCTCCTCTGCTGCTTCCTCTTGATGATCTACGTCTCCCTACATAGTTGGCTTGGGAGGTAGTTCCTTCATCTTCTACCTTCTTGTTCTTGCCTTTCTCTTTAGACTTATTCTTATCAGTGTATAGGGCAGAAGAGCTATTACCTCTTGATGAATCTCCATTCTTGTTGAGCTTGGCTTCATGGGTGAATAGTTGCCCCATGAGTGTGGTAAGGTCTGGAATTTGGATTTCCATGTACAAGTCCATGGCAGTTGTGAGGCTCTCCCATTTGTCATCAGCTTTAATACCATTGATTACTTGCCTTACAATCTGCTTCTCTTCAATTTCTTCTCCTATGCTTGCCAACTGATCTGCTACATCTTTAACTTTGGTCACATACTCTAAGATAGCTTGCTTAGGTTGCTTTCTTAGAGTGGTGAAGTCAATCCACAATTGATTCTTCTTGGCCCTTGTGTTGAAAGAGAAATAAGAAGACAATGTTTCCCAAGTATCTTGGGATGTCTTACAGTTCCTAATATGAGGAAGAAGAAAATAAGAGATTGAGTTAAGTAAGTGGGACCTTGCTAATGCATCCTTGGCACACCATGTGTTGAGTCTTTCATGCTCTTCCCTTGTAGGTTGTCCTCTGCTTCTGAATATGGGCATCTCCTCATCTCCTGAGATGTATCCATAGAGGCTCCTTCCTTGCAAGTATGTCTTCATCCTCAAGGACCATGCTTGATAGTTGTTCCTGTCCAATTTATCAATGAAAGAAGGAACCATCTCCCATTTTACCTTAGCTTTGCTCTAATACCATTGTTGGGAAATATGGATGGACACTTCAAGTGATGAGTAGGTAAAGCCAAAGCATACTTAGTACCAACCCTTTGTGACTTCAGAGTTGATATGTGGGCCCTCTTAGCTTTCCAATGACACCATAAAAGTGCCTATGTACTTTGGAAATGATGTATGAAAAGATTGAATCAAAACAGATAACTTCCAAATAGAAGGATTCAAGAAAACCTTCTATTTTTTATCCTACACCTGCTGCTTGTAATGCTCAGTGCTACCAGTATAGTAGGAATTAAAAAAAGTCCTTTTATAGGTATCTAATTAGCTTAGTAAGCTAATGATTCCAATTTGAATCACTTGAAATGATGCACTATACACAGATCAATCAATTTAATAAATTAGTCATTACCCCCGATTTTCTAGGACCTCTGTAGAGTTTGACTAGTGGGTTCTTCGATGAAATTTTCTCAAAATTGGCTAAATGGATTTGATTCAAACTTTATAAGCATGTAGATAACTTTGAGTTGATTTGAACAAGCTATAGATCATTGAAATTGGTTGAGAAATGACTGAGATATGAGTAGCACAAGTTGACAGTGAAGAATGACTATAACAGAGATATCATAGATGAACAATGTAGATGTGTTGTATTAATGAACAATGTTGTACAGGGTCATAGGCTTGATAATCATAGCCTGATGATAGATATTAGTGTAGGCTACAGTGTAGGCATTACACTTATACAAAATGGCAATGGAGAGCTCGGATGATGAAGCTACTTAACCGCGACTTTTCAAGTGACTTTATATAAGTGTTGTATTCAAATTTGAATTTGAATTCAACTTTTGGCTCTCTCTAAAAGTGATCCTTCATTCTAGGAGATATTCCCTCAATGAATTAGTTGCCTTTCTAACTTAACAAGTCCAAGAGTTTTTGGTAGGTGATTACAAAGATTCTTCTCAAGTCAAATGAATGACTTTTACAAATGTAAAGGATAAATTTTCACTAGCAATGGTTTCTATGGAACTTCATGTCTTGATGAACTTCAAGCCAAATGTGTAGGCTTGTGATTTGCACCAACAAGTTGCTATGGTCAAACCTTTGTATTCTTCTTCACTTGAGGATAAAACAACTGTAGGTTGCTTCTTGGAACTCCATGACACTAGCTTTGAACTTGCAAATGCTAAGTAACTAGAGGTATTTCTTCTATCATCCTTTGCTCCTGTCCAATCTGCATTTGAATATATCCAAATCTAAAGAGACAAGATAGAATATACCTTCATTGATTGTACCTTTGAGATACTTAAGTACTCTCTTAGTTGCATCCATTTGTGGTCTTCTCGGTGAGTGCATGAATTGGCTAAGCACTCCCACACTATATGAGATGTCTACCCTTGTATGAGTAGCATATATCAAGCGACCTACCAAGCTTTGATATTCTTGCATGTATTCAATTTTCTCACCTTCATAAACCCTAAGTTTATGATTCATCTCCAAAGCTCTACCTGCAGGTTTAGCGTTCTCCATTTTGAACTTGAGAAGTAGATTCTGAATGTATCGTCTCTAAGTCAAATACATTCCTTCATCTGTGTATATCACCTGCATACCTAGGAAATATGTGAGCTCACCTAAGCCACTAATTTTTAACTCCTCTTGCATGTGTCTCTTGATCCTCTGAATGCCATTCAAATCATCCCCTATCACAGTATTATCATCTACATATACACATAGATAGATTACCTCATTATGGTCCCTTTTGATGAATAGAGAAGGATCTAAGTTGCTAGCTTTGAGCCTTGATCTTGAAGATATGTAACCAACCTGTAATTCCAAGCTCTAGGAGCTTGTTTCAATCCATATAATTCTTTCTTAAGTCTGCAAACATAAGATGCATGATTAGCGACTTCAAAACCTCATGGTTGTGACATGTATAGCTCTTCACTTATCCAACAATTTATAAATGCATTTTTCACATCAAGTTGGAGGAGTCTCCAATTCCTTGGAGCAGCTACACTTATTAATGTTCTCATTGTATTCATCTTTGCAACTAGTGAGAATGTTTCCTCATAGTCTATAGCATGAGTTTGTGAGCATCCTTTGGCAACTAAACTTGCTTTGTACCTACAACTGATGCATCTGAAATTTTTTTAACTCTATATACCCATCTACATCAATTACCTTTTGATTTGGCAACATTGGAACCAAATCCCAAGTGTCCATCTCCTTTAATGCATCTATTTTGTCTTTCATGGCCTTTTCCCAATTAGGGTTTTCCTTTGCCTCTTCATAGGTTGTTGGCCCTTCTGAAATTGAATCGTCTGCCACGTAGATTGAATGCTTTGTAACAAATGTGGAATCATATCCATACCTTTCTTGTTGTTTCTTCTCTCTTGTTGATCTTCTAGGTGCTTCTTTAGAGCATTCTAGAACCTCATGCATCTTTACTTTGCCTCTTGACTTCCATAGTCTCTTTCTGTTGTATTTTATGGAATCATGGAAGGTTAAATGGATTTTTAATGTTTTAAATGTCCAGAAGGTTTTAATGTGGTTGTGTTTGATCTAGCAAGTGAAGAAGCATGAGGGTATGGATACAAGTGGATGAGCGTAAATAAATAAATTCGAAGACTAAATCAATGACTTCTAGAATAGTTATATTTAGGTTTATCTTGTTGTAAAAGTAGTGGTTCGCTTTAGAAAGTGACGCCTTTTGTAAATAAAGTAGTTTTTCAAAAGACGCTTCTAAAAGCGACGGCCCTCATGTAACTTCTATTTTCAGGATGTAATAGAAATAAACCTATAAATACGTATACTCTGAGAGACTCGTCCATCAGAGTACACGGGGGGAGATTGCACCCAATATTGCATCGATTATTTCTCTGTTTCTGATTCTCGTTTCATCTTCTTTCTACCTCTGTGTGTGCATGCGTTGAAGGACCTAATAACAGTGGTATCAGATCCTGGCACGTATCACTCCGAAGGCGTTTGTTTGTGTTTATCTCCGCGATTGATTCCTATTTGCATTCTTTGTTCCTGATCCGAATCCACATCCATGTCCGCTTCTGATTTTGCTTCTGTCTCAGTCTCTGTTCCAGTTCTAGAATCAGAACCTACGTTTACACCTTCGCTTACACCTTTGCTTACTCCAAGGCATCGACTAAGGCATCGACAAAGGCAAAGAACTAAGGCAAAGAACTTAGGCAATAACTTAGGCAATACATTGGCAAAATTAGCAACACTGGCACCCAAGGCTCCCTTGGCGACCGTTGGCAACCGTTGGCTACACGCGAGGCAATTTTAATTTTGAGTGGCAATAGAGAGTTTTAGATTCCCTAAGGTAGGAGGATTTGAACCCACAACCTCCTAGTTACAAGGGAAGTACTTTAACCACTACATCTCTTTGAGTTATCACTCTATCTCCCTTTTGTCATATTTACATCAACTTTCACCTCCCTCTTCCTTTTATAATTTCCAAGATGATCTCACACATGTGGAAGCACCCGTCGATTTTCTAGAGGAGTGCATCAAAGAATAGGGCATAATTTACAATATATAATTCGGATTTTAGCATATACTATATCATTGGAAAGCTCTTGGAACAAGCTTTTTAATTAACCTATTAGAGTGAGGAGCCAACATAGTTTTAAAGAGGGGTTTTGTTCTCTAGATATGGACCCTACAACAATGGAGGATTTTGGCAATTCACCTTTACCTGGGGTCTCACTCGAGCAACAATTAGAGCTTACGCGACAAGAACTTCACACAACTCAACAAGCTGTACAGGAACACGATGCTATGCTCCAGCAAGTACAAAGTGATGATCGTAGCTTAATCAAAGTGGTGAAAGCGATTATCATTGCACAAGAAGAAGGTGCAAGTTCCAAGATAGGTGCTAAGAACTTCCAATTCTCTAGATTCAATGGACGAAAGGATGGCCAATTTGTCCTGTCATGGCTTTCTCAATTTGACGATTTCTACTCTGATGAGTCATATTCAAAAAGTGAGAAAGTCAAGTTTTCTACCAATTATTTGGTAGGAAGAGCTCAGCTATGGTGGAATGTTTTACGGAATAGTACCAACCGTCCTACCACATAGGATGCATTTCAGGCAAAAATTAAGGAGTCTTTCCTTCCTTCCCAGTTCCATCTACATGCGCATCGTGCATGGACAGCTTTTGGATGGAGAGAAAGAGATAATGTATCCATTTATATTGAACGTTTTTGGCAATGTCTTTTATTACTTCGTTCACTTGAGCAGGTTCCTGAAGCAAGTTTGCAACGAAAATATGAAGATGGCTTGGAGATGGGAATCCAAGCAAAGCTCCATACACTCTGACCTACAACCTTGTATGAAGCTATCTCTTTCGTGCATGATGCTAAAAAGGAGTTCCAATCTATCACCAAAGCACTTTGCTTACAACAAATTCATCGTCAACCACCCCTCAAAGCCAATTTTCATTTTAAGCATCCCTTTACTATGTTCGCTTCACCTACTTTCAAACGCCCTTCTCAATCCCATTTAGTACCATCCAACAAATCAACCCTTGGCTAGCCTCACAAACCTACCACTCTTCAAAATATGAGGATGAATGCTCAACAAAAATGACCCCGTATAATGTGTTGGAATTGTGGAAAGATTGGTCATACCAAAGCTGCCTATAGGATGAGACCTACTAATAGGCAACCCATTGAAGCTCAAGTACACAAGATGGAGGTTGTTCTTGCTGACAGTGAACCTAACTGGTCTGAAGATGTATTAGAGCAAGAACTAAGTGTTGGTGCAAGGCAATCACCAATTGAAGTTTTGATGAAGGATTGAAGTGAAGGATTGAAGAAAAGATCAATTTATGAAGCATGAAGAACATACATTTTTAGAAGATGAAGATGTGTATACATATGTACATTAATTTAGAGCTAGGCTCTCACTTATACCTTTTGTTTGGTTATGAGCTTGTACATATTTTCCTATATATACAAGTAAAAATCTTGGGGCCAATGTGATAGAGCATGTGAAGAGAAGAATTAGAAGTATTTGGAGTCATTAGACACTTTAGAAGTGTAGGATATCTCTCTCATCACTCAGATGTAAAACTTCTCAGAAATGAAGAAAAGTTGCACCCGATATTTTTGTGTATACTCCTTCTGTGTTTAATCTTTTGTAAAAAGCTTTTGTAAAACTCTAAGTCCATAGTTGATTGACCTCTGTACAAGTTTTCAGCTTCTAATTGTGATAAGGTTGAGAGAATTAAGTGTAGGAACATTTACATGTGTAAATGTGAAGAAGTGAAGTTGCAGGAGGTGCAATATTTGATGCTAATGTTTTGGTCAGTTCTCCTTCTATAGTGTAAAGTTTTGAGCAAGCAAGCACTCATTCTTGAAGTTGGAAGGTAAGCTACCTATGGCTAAAAGCATTTGAATAAACGGGTTGCAATTTGGGATTACCATGCTTTAGAAGTTGCAGGCATCAAAGTCGACTATAAAGAACTATAGTTTTAGACATAGGTGAATTGTTTAGATCATTTCTCAATATCTACTGACTCTTTTGAGATGATTTAACTTGGAGAAGATGGGCAAACTGTAGGCAACACTTTGTGTAAAGTTTTATAAAAAACTTTACACATTTGATTAGTCAATGAGTAAGATATGTGCAACAGACTTTCTAAGTAAATACTCTCTTGAGTGACAGTATCGCGCAGTGACAAGAGCTATGTTTGGTATCATGAGTGTCGTATCGTGACTTTGAAGGGTGGTTTCATATCTACAGGCTGATAGGAGTGACAAGGAGAACCTAAGGTACACATTTGTGCAAAAATTTTTGAATTTGGGCTTAAAAATCTCCAAGTATCGTGTCCGGATGAGTTTTGGTATCGCGATACCAAAATTCCCGAGTATCGCGATACTTGTCGAGGTATCATATCGTGCATGCCCACTTGAGATAGCGTGATACCATTCTGGTATCGTATCATCAAGTGTTGGTATCGCGATCGGAGTCACCCCAGTGGTATTGTATCATGCATGACGGTGGTATCATATCCTCCACTAACTTGGTATCGTATCATCGGCTGCAGAGGTATCGTATCGTGAGGTTGGTATCGTATCATGGACTTGGTGGTATCGTCTAGTGATTGGTATCATATCACCAACTCAGTATCGTATTGCTTCCTGTTTTGGTATCGTATCGTTGATCGAGCAGTATCGTATTGTGTGTCTATTCTAGTATCGTATCGTGCAAAAAAGTGGTATCATATCGTCCATAGAACCAGTATTGTATCGTGAAAATTTTTTGGTATTGTATTGCCCGTCACCTTTGTTGGTGCAATTCAAGCCTTCACAATTTGGCTTGGATTACTTCATGAAGACACCACTTGAAGGAAGGAACATAGGAACTTATTCTTATAAGTTCTTACCATTTTACTCCTTGTAAAAGTCTAAAAGACTTGGCATTTCTTATGTACACACCTACTTGATTAGAGTCGTGGAAAAAGTTGTTGGATGATTGAGAGAATATCTCATTACTTTTTAGGTGAAAGATTTTAGGAGTTTGAATTTGAATTCAAACTTGAATTTTTTAACTAAATTCTATAAAAGATGCAAGTCAAAAGTCGCGTGCAGCTTAGCTCATTCTAGCTCACTTCCCGAGACATCTATCATTGTATCTGAGTGTGTATGGGTGCTACATCTTAGCCCACACCTCATTACCTCATCTAGCTATGGTTATCATGCTAATGAGATTGTACAATTATGTCAATTAATAGATATATTCACATTCATCAACTCTGTGTTCTCTGAGTATACCATTTCAAGTCTGCCAACTTCAAAGAGGCATATCTCAGTGCCTACTTCACCAAATCAAGTCATTCAAAGCTTCGTGGATCCAGCTCAAAGCATACTACAAGCATAAAAAGTTTGAAGCAACTTGGTTCAGCCAATCTCAAGAAATCGCCGTCGAAGTGCTCACTGGTATTTGTCTGCATACTTCCTAAAAAGTCGGGGGTGTCCATAAATTTGCTAAAGTTATTTCTCCTAGTATAGTTTATCATTTTGAATGATTCCACTTGCAAATGGTAGCTTACTAAGCTAATAGAATACCTCTAGAAGGAATTTTGCAAATTGTAAGTGTACTGGTCATACTGAGTGAAAGACTGAGCGGGTATCAACACCAAAATAGAAAGTTTTTCTAGCTTTATGATTCACAAACTCATCTATTTTGATCAAGTCATTACCCAAACCTTTTCCAAAGTACATATAGCATTTCTTGGTATCATTTGGAAGCTAAGGGTGTCTACTAATCATATCTGGAGTCACTGAGGGCTGGTGCAAAGCAGGATTAGCAGCACCTACTTAATCTTCTGGAGGATCCATCCATCTTTCCCAACAGTGGTATCAGAGCAAATAAGGTAACATGGGAGATGGTTTTCCTTCATTCATTGATAAATTGGACAGGAACAATTATCAAGCTTGGTCTCTGAGGTTGAAGACCTATCTACAAGGAAGAAGTCTATTTGGATTCATCTCAAGAGATGAGGAATTGCCCTCATTCAAAGCAAGAGGTCTACCCACCAAGGAAGAACAACAAAGGCTTAATACATGGTGTGCAAAAGATGCATTGGCAAGGTCTTATCTTCTTAACTCTATATCTGATTTCCTTTTACCTCACATCAGGAATTGTAAGACTTCCCAAGAAACTTGGGAAACCTTGTCATCATACTTTTCATCTAATACAAGGGCCAGGAAGAATCAATTGTGGATTGAATTCACAACCCTTAGGAAGCAACCAAAGTAATCAGTCTCAGAATTTGTGACCAAGATCAAGGATGCGGTAGACCAATTAGCAAGCATAGGAGAGGAGATTGAAGAGGAACAAATAGTAAGGCAAGTAACCAATAGACTAAAGGCAGATGATAAGTGGGAAAGCTTCACCACTGCAATGGATCTCTACATGGACATGCATACCCCAGATCTCACAACTCTGATGGGCTAACTATTCACACATGAAGCAAAGTTCACAAAGGTTGGAGATACATCTAAAGGTACTACTCCTTCTGCCCTATATACTGATAAAAAGATTAAAGACAAAGGTAAAGGTAAAAAGCAAGAGGATGAAGGTTCTACCTCCCAAGCCAACTATGCAAGGAGAGGTAGATCTTCAAGAGGCAGGGCCAGAGGAGGTAAGCAAGGTAGGGGGAGACCCTACAATTCACCACCATGCAATATTTGTGGACTGTCTAACCACACCACAGATGAGTGCTACAGAAACTACAAAAATCAGAGAGGAAGAGGCTATCAAAGAGGTGGATACTCTCAAGGCAGGAAGGTTCAACCAACACCAAGGCTACAATGGCTACAACAATAACTACAACAACAATCACAACAACAACCATAATGGTAACTACCAAGGAGGATTCAGAAATAGGAAAGACTACAACAACTACACAGAGGAGCAAGATGACTCCCTATTGATAATGAATATGACTTCCAAGTCAGGTACCAATGACGATCATTTGTTTTATATTGATTTAGGGTGTTCTAATCATGTAGTTGGCAATGTGGCACTACTCTCTGATCTTGAGGAACCCAAGGGCAAATATCAAGTACAGACAGGTGATGATACTAAGCATTCTGTAGTAAAGATTGGAAATGTAAAAACTTGTGATGGTAACCAGAACCTATTGAGCAGGGTACTTTATGTACCAACCATTACCAAAAACTTAATGAGTGTTGGCAGATTGTGGAGAAAGGTTTGCAGGTCAGGTTCAGTCAACATGGAGCATATGTGGAGGACCCAAGACATGGATTCAAAAGGATAGCCAAGGGAGAAAAATCAGGTAGATTATTTACTTTTGAGCTAGAAGACACCAAAAACATTGCTTTATACAATTACAAGGATCAAACACTTTCAGAATTAGAAATATGGCACAAGAGGTTAGGTCAATTAGGTGAAAGGACCTTACAGCAAATGTGCAGGGATAAATGTGTGCTTGGGATACCTAATGTATCCAAGCAACACATGATTTACAAGTGTGGTGCTTGTCAGTTTGGTAAGTCTCACAGGTTGCCCTACTCAAGGAAAGGTTTTATGCATGAAGACTACCTAGACTTGGTGCACACAGATGTTTGGGGACCTAGCAAGGATCCCTCCATTTCAAGATCAAGGTACTATGTGTCTTTCATTGATGATTATAGCAGATGGACTGTGTTATACTTTATGAAGCACAAGGATGAAGTGTTTAATTGTTTCAAAAGATATCTTGCACTAGTTGAAAATCAAACAGAAAGGAACTTGAAGAAGCTAAGGTCAGATGGAGGAGGTGAATACTTCTCCAATGAGTTTGAGGACTTCTTGCAGGAAAGAGGCATCAAAAGGGAGATAACCACAAGGTACTCACCTGAACAAAATGGGGTAGCTGAAAGAAGGAATAGGCTTATTGTTGAAACAGCTAGGTCCATGCTTAATGAAAAGAAGTTGCCAAATTATCTTTGGGCAGAGAGTGTATCTACTGTCACCTATCTCATAAACAGGTTGCCATCAAAGTCACTTGATGGAATGACACCTTATGAAGCTTGGCATGGTAAGAGACCATCATTGGATCATTGCAAAATTTTTGGTTGTATAGCATATGTGCATATTCCCTCACAGGTAAGGGGAAAGCTAGAACTTAAGGCAAAAAAATGTATTTTCATTGGCTATGTCTTGAATAAAAAAGGGTACAGATTCTACAACCCAACCAATAAAGGGTTCAAGGTAAGCAGAGATGTCATCTTTGATGAGAATGACTCATGGTATGAGAATGAATGCAGGAAGGTTAGTCTACCCTATGATTTGGAAGAGGAGTTTCCAAAACTCTCAAGGGAGGAACCAATCCATAAGGAAGACTCAAGTTCAGAAGATGATGACACAATCAATATTGAAGAATTCAAGGCATGGAAGTCCAAAGGAAAGATGAAGATGAAGCAGCTAGAGGATATTCCAGAATCCTCAACTCAGCCAACTAGAAGATCTCAGAGAGAAAGAAAAAGACCTATCAGATATGGGTATGATACATCTCTTCTTACTAAGCATTCAATTTATCTTGCAAAGGACTTGTTAAGTGAAGAACTAGGTTCATATGAAGAGGCAATCACCAAACCAGAATGGAAAGGAGCTATGGATGAAGAAATAGAAGCTCTCAAGGAGAATCACACATGGGAATTGGTACCCAAGAAGGACTCTATGAAGGTGATAGGATCCAGATGGATCTACAAACTAAAGAGGAACTCTGATGGTACAATCAACAGGTACAAAGCTAGGTTGGTAGCCAAGGGTTTTGCACAAACCCAAGGCATTAATTATGAGGAAACATTTTCTCCTATGGCTAAGATGCCAACAATCAGATTATTCGTGAGTGTAGCTGCATCCAAAAATTGGAACATGTACCAATTAGATGTCAAGAATGCTTTCTTGAATGGATGGATATCTGAAGAAGTCTACATGTCACAACCACCTGGCTATGAAGACCCCAAGAAGGTAAATTATGTTTGTAAATTGAAGAAGGCTCTATATGGATTGAAGCAGGCACCTAGGGCATGGAACTACAGGCTGACAACATACCTCCAAGACCAAGGGTTTACTATGAGCAAGGCAGATACTTCATTGTTTATCATAAGGAGCAATTCAGAGGTAATCTATCTCTGTGTTTATGTTGATGACATCATCATTACAGGTAATGATGTCCAAGGAATCAGAAGCATCAAAAACCAGATGATGAAGGAGTTCAAGATAAATGATCTTGGATTATTGAAGTACTTTCTAGGACTTGAATTGGTTTATACTAATTCAGGTATATATATCACTCAGAAAAAATATGTACAAGACATGTTGAAGAAGTTTAACCTGCAGGATGCTAAAGTCTCAAGTACTCCAATGGAGGTCAACCTAAAGCTAAGTGCTCATGAAGGGGATGAAGTCCAAGACATTATAGGATATCAAAGTATGGTAGGAAGTTTGAATTATGCTACCTTGACCAGAATTGACATAGCATATGGAGTTAGTGTGCTAAGTCAATTCATGCACAAACCTAGGGTACCTCACCTTGAGGCTGCAAAGAAGATCTTGAAGTATCTAAAGGGAACTCAGAACCATGGTTTGTACTTTCCTTATACATCAGATATTGACATTAAAGCATATTCAGATGCAGATTGGGCAAGATGCAAGGATGATAGGAGGAGCACATCAGGATACTTATCTTTTGCAGGTGATAAACCTATCTCTTGGTCAGCCAAGAAACAACCAACAGTGGCATTGTCATCCACTGAAGCAGAGTATAGAGGGTTAGCTAATGCCACTCAAGAAGCTATTTGGTTAAAACTTTTGTATACAGAGCTAGGCCTATACACTAGGCCCCCAATTATCTTTGGAGACAACACAAGCTCTCTTCACCTTGCAGCTAATCCAATATATCATGCTAGAACAAAACACATTGAGGTTCATTACCACTATGTGAGAGAGAAGTTGCTAAGCAAGGACATTCAGTTGACCTATGTGTCCACTAATATGCAATGTGCAGATTTACTCACTAAAGCTTTGGATGGAAACAAATTATGCAGATTCAAATCCATGATTGGATTACAGGATGTGATTGAAGATTGAAGAAGAAGACTTAAGCCAAAGTGTTTGGCTTGAGGGGGAGCTGTTGGTGCAATTCAAGCCTTCACAATTTGGCTTGGATTACTTCATGAAGACACCACTTGAAGGAAGGAACATAGGAACTTATGCTTATAAGTTCTTACCATTTTACTCCTTGTAAAAGTCTAAAAGACTTGGCATTTCTTATGTACACACCTACTTGATTAGAGTCGTGGAAAAAGTTGTTGGATGATTGAGAGAATATCTCATTACTTTTTAGGTGAAAGATTTTAGGAGTTTGAATTTGAATTCAAACTTGAATTTTTCAACTAAACTCTATAAGAGATGCAAGTCAAAAGTCGCGTGCAGCTTAGCTCATTCTAGCTCACTTCCCGAGACATCTATCATTGTATCTGAGTGTGTATGGGTGCTACATCTTAGCCCACACCTCATTACCTCATCTAGCTATGGTTATCATGCTAATGAGATTGTACAATTATGTCAATTAATAGATATATTCACATTCATCAACTCTGTGTTCTCTGAGTGCACCATTTCAAGTCTGCCAACTTCAAAGAGGCATATCTCAGTGCCTACTTCACCAAATCAAGTGATTCAAAGCTTGCTGGATCCACTCAAAGCATACTACAAGCATACAAAGTTTGAAGAAACTTGGTTCAGCCAATCTCAAGAAATCGCCGTCGAAGTGCTCACTGGTATTTGTCTGCATACTTCCTAAAAAGTCGGGGGTGTCCATAAATTTGCTAAAGTTATTTCTCCTAGTATAGTTTATCATTTTGAATGATTCCACTTGCAAATGGTACCTTACTAAGCTAATAGAATACCTCTAGAAGGAATTTTGCAAATTGTAAGTGTACTGGTCATACTGAGTGAAAGACTGAGCAGGTATCAACACCAAAATAGAAAGTTTTTCTAGCTTTATGATTCACAAACTCATCTGTTTTGATCAAGTCATTACCCAAACCTTTTCCAAAGTACATATAGCATTTCTTGGTATCATTTGGAAGCTAAGGGTGTCTACTAATCATATCTGGAGTCACTGAGGGCTGGTGCAAAGCAGGATTAGCAGCACCTACTTAACCTTCTGGAGGATCCATCCATCTTTCCCAACAACCTTGGTATCGTATCGTGAGCAGTCTGGTATCATATCGTCCACTAACGTGGTATCATATCGACGAGTCCAGAGGTATCGTATCGTGACCATTTCCAATATCGTATCGTATGAATAGCAGTATCGTATTATGGAAGTTGGTATCGCGATCTTGGTCTTCCCGGTGGTATCGTATCATCTAAAGTTGGTATCATCTTGGTGGCATCGTATCGTCTAAGGTGGTATTGCCCATAGTGGTATCGCGTATCGTGGAAAATCTGGTATCATATCGCCTGTCCTGAGGCACTCCCTGAGAGATCCTGTTTCCCTGTTTTGAACCCCAGAACCGTGAACTGGCATAACTTTCTCGTACGAAATCCATTCGAAGTGATTTTGGGTTCGTTGGAAAGCTCGTGGGTTATTAGATAGGGTATTTTGAAGTTGACCCTCATGTTGGTCTAGGAAGCAAGGGGTTCCACAAGATTTGGAGCAATACAAAGGACAATTTTGGACTAGTGGACAAGGCTTATGAACCCAAGATCAACTAGACACTTGGGAAGAGATAGATAGAGTACCAAATCATCCAAGGCTATTGTCAACCACACAACCAAGTCGGGGACTCACAATTCAGGACATAATGCTAACCACTGAGAAATGTCAGAAAGGTCATTTAACTGGGAGAGACTCTTGGCTTCTGAAGACATGCATAGTGCAATACTTAGGGCAGGCTCTATGTCTAGAATGGAAGGGGAATATTGGATGTCTCTTAATAAATATCCACTAACTTGCAAGGAATACCCATCTACATCGATGGTCTACATAGGAGAGTAGCAAGAATTATAAACACTACAGAATCTGAAATAGTTCCAAGACCAGCTGTCAAGTATGATGGTGGAGTTTACATGGACAAGATGGGCCAGATATATTTAGTAACTGAAAACCGTGATCAGATTAATGAAAGAGGAGAGTTAGAGGGACAAGGAACTTCTAGGAGAACCAACAGTGGAGATACGGCGACTACCCCTAGGGGAAAGTCAGTAATGACTCAAGTATTGCAAGCAGACAAGATACCCCAAGATGACTATCTAATGGATGTGTACTTAGTACATGGATTAGACCTACTCCTACAAACTGTTTCACTGACACAAGGAGAAAGCATCAGCCCAATAACTATATACGAGTTTAGGGATCCAGAAAATCCATCTAGAGTTACATTCCTAGACCAAAATCAAAGGAGATATTGGCTTGTAGATGAAGTGGAGAGGTCTAGATTAAAGTACATGGATTTGCCTATATTCCCTCCTTGAGATCAAGCAACTACCTCACAAAACCCATTCGAAACCCATCAAAGAACGGGAAATGTGATGTTAGGACAAACAAGCCAATGTAGTATGTCGAACAAACCACAAGAGCAAGTCAAGTGTACTCTGAGAATTGTGTTTTGCAAATCAATAGACCATCCCAATAACTTTGGGCTGTAATAGTATGCAAACCAGTGAGCAGAGCTGTGAAGATATCTCACTATTGAGAAAAGCAACGAGAATGACACTTTGTAAATATGAAAAAGAATCTATACCACTTTAAATCACATCAAATGATCAACTATACATTGAGAACCAAGTCCGAGAATATCAATATTCTCAGATGAACGTGATAGACAAGTGAAGTAGATCTGTGATCAATGTATATGTATTAAATCACATAGAATTACAATGACATTGGCAATGTATAATTGCACAATGTGAGGGTAGTGATGGAGCTATAAAATGATCTCAATAATCACATAAAAACCCTCTCAAAAGATCTCCAAATCGTGCTCTATCTCATGTGAGATTTTGATCCATTTTTAAAGCTTGGAGTTGGAGCCAACTTTTGAATTCAAATTCAAGATCCTACCATAAAGTGAATCCTAAACTTTAGGACTTGCTTTCCCATCAATCACCTACTTGTTGGGAAAGATAGATTGACACTCTGAGAAATGAGTAGATGTTGCCAGATCGTGCTTTGTACCAACCCCTTCTTGCTTCAGATTTGCATTGTAGGCCCTCTTAGCTTTCCAATTACACTAAATAAGTTCCTATGTACTTTGGAAATGATATGAGAAATGATTGAACCAAAACATACTATTTCCAAGTTATAGGATTAATGAAAACCTTCTATTTTTGTTCACACACCTGCTCCTTGTTATGCTCAGTGCTTCCAGTACAGTAAGAATTAGAAAAAATCCTTTTGGAGGTATCTAATTAGCTTAGTAAGCTAATGATTCCAAGTACAATCACTTAAAATGATGCACTATACATAGAGCAATCAATTTAGCAATTGAATCATTACCCACGATTTTTTAGGACCTCTACAGAGTTTGACGAGTGAGTGCTTCGACGCGCTTTTCTCCAAATTGGCTGAATAGATTATCTTCAAACAATGGGAAGGAGAGGAAGGAAACACCTATCTTCCTATCACTCATCAAATTTACACAAACAAGGCTATTTTGGATTCAAGTGCAGGAGTTGCAATTGCTACCACTTCCCTATGGAAGCATTGGAGAAAACCAACACTCAGGCCAATGAGAATGAAATTACAGATGGCCGATGATCACATAGAGCGACCTTTAGGATTGCTAGAAGGGATAAATCTCACAACTTGTGGTGTAGAGTTCGAGTATACTTCTACCATCTGTGAGTTTAACAAAAATCAAGCCTATGAGATGATTTTGGGAAGGCCATTCATGAGGAATTGCAAGTAGTACATGACCGGGGAACCAGTTCATTGTATTTGCAACATTTAGATGTTACAACAAAACTTAAATCTCAAGGATTACTCTTATAAGATGTGCCTCGTTTATAGTGGAATCCCATCCATAGAGCCATAGAAGATACAAAATCAATGCATTCCATAGGATCAGGATCTTCTTCCATGCATGAAGACACACACTTGTGGATGTGAAAAGTTGTAGAAGAAGAAAACAAAAAGAGAAAGTGCCAGAGAGGTAGGTGCGAAGGAAACTCATAGATCAATTTGAGACCCAATGTATGAACCTATAGTATTTCCAAACCAAGAGTTTTAACCTCATGCTTGGGTAGAAATCCTAGCAACAATGGACGTAGCCATCAATGAAGAACAATGGAAACCACACTATGATGAAGATGCCTATGAAATCTTAGTTTTCACTATAGAACCACTCATGTGTGATTCCCTTATAGAAAAATGCAAGCCTAGCATGCATGAACTTGAGCAAGAAAGTGACTCAGATCTAGAATCAATTTTTATGGATCCATTTTGGGCATCATAAGAAGAATACATATGTGAAGAAAAAGCTCACCCTCAAGGGCAAGAAGAGCATATGAATGAGGTGAGGTTAACCACACAGTTAACCACCAAGAGTGAAGGCAAGAAATGAAAGAAGAGAGAACTCCCACAAGAAGAGGAAGAGTCTTTATTTGAGGTCCTTGAAAACTTTAAGAATTATGGAATAGAGGACATGAAGGTCATGATCAGGATGCCTAAATGTGAAGCACTAACAAGAGAGGCCTATGATAATAAAGGAAAAACTAAGAAGATCATTGCGACCATAGAAGAATGTGAAGAACGATGCATGTACAGAGGACATGATTTAAAAGAGGACGAGGAGCAAGAGTTGATAGCCTTGCTAAGAGAATATAGGGATGTGTTTGCATGGAGCTATAAGGACCTAAAAGGAGTCGACCTTGACATATGCTCACATATAATTCCCATGACCTCAAAAGCCAAACCCACAAAGTAGAAGCCATACACATATAATGACAATTATGCAGCCAAGATCAAAGAAGAGATAGAGTGTTTGGTAGAAGCTAGATTTATCTATGAAATTGAGCACATTGAATGGTTTCCCCCATTGTAGTGGTGCCCAAAAAGAATGGAAAGTTGCGGGTATGCATTAAGCCATACACATATAATGACAATTATGCAGCCAAGATCAAAGAAGAGATAGAGTGTTTGGTAGAAGCTAGATTTATCTATGAAATTGAGCACATTGAATGGTTTCCCCTATTGTAGTGGTGCCCAAAAAGAATGGAAAGTTATCCGCTTCCTATCACTGTGCATCTATTGGAAAGAGTAGCAGGCAGGGAAGTATACAACTTCGGTGATGGATTCTCTAGATACAATCAAGTGGCCATTACTCAAGAAGATCAAAATAAGATGGCTTTTTCCATAGAGTGGGGCATATTTACTTTTTGGGTGATGCCTTTTGGGCTCACCAATGTGCCACCTACTTTCCAACGGCTGATGTGCCATGTGTTCAAAGAGTTCTTGAGGAAAAACTTGGAAGTCTATGTTGATGACCTGTGTGCTCATTCCAACATTAGACAAACCCACATACCTAAGTTAAAACAAATCTTTGACAAATATGCAATCGTTGCAAAGCCTCACTACTCCCTTTTGAATAACTTTGAGTGGATGGACAAATGTGAGAACTCCTTTGATGAACTTAAACATTGATTATGTTCAAGACCAATCTTGACTACACCAGATTGAAACAAGCCATTCCATGTTCATGTGGATGCATCAAATTATGCTATTGGGTGTGTACTAACACAACCTATCGATGAAGGTAATATGGATCTTCCTAATGCTTATACCAGTGGACAATTGAATGCGACTGAGCAAAATTACACTACTATTGAAAGAGAAGGATTATGCATGGTATATGCAGTGAAAAAGTTTAGACATTATTTTCTTGCAAATAGGTTTAAATTTTTTATAGACCACCAAGCATTACTCTATCTAGTGAACAAACCTTGCAATATGGGCAGATTAGTAAGATGGTTCCTTTTACTAATGGAATATGACTTTGGAGTTGTGGTTAGGAATGACATGACTCACTTGAGAGCTGATCACCTTTCTCAATTGACTTTAGGAGAATCTCCTCAAGGAGTATCAGATGACCTTCTTGATGCTTACTTGTTCAATCTAGAAGTAGTGCCTGAATGGGCCAAAACCATAGTGCTTGTTCTAATGTTTGGACCCAAACATCCCATTTTGAAATCTAAAGATGAACAAGTGGTGAGATCTCAGAAATATCACATCATGGCAACCAGTATGTACTAGCTTGCTATGTAGATGAAGAGAAGCATGCAAAGTGGTTGCAAATGGCACATGTAGGTGCACTACAACAACACCGCACCAAACATCAAACCCTACAAACTCTACAAAGATTAGGGATATATTGGCCAACAATGGAAGTGGATGTCCATAGGATGTGTAAATAATGCCCAATGTGTAGTACTAGACCACTAGTGGAACATGCCAAGAGTCTTTAGTGCCATATTGGAGAACCAAGAATGCCCAATGTGTAGTACTCGACCACCAGTGGAACATGCCACTCTATATCAACTGTCTTTAGTGCCAGATTGGAGAAAAACATTAGTAGCCTTTTTGAGAATGAAAACATTCCCTCAAGAGATGACTCTAACAAGACAAAAGAGCTTAGAGCAAGAAGCACTAGCTTATTCGCTCATTGGAGATGACCTATAGAAGCATGAAAAGGACGGATACCTAAGACTATGTGTCCATGAGAGTGAATATCTCAAGATCTTAGAGATTGCTTACCAAGGTGTGGAAGGAGGACACTTTGGACCAGATAGGGTGATCAATGTTATACTATTTGTAGGTCTTTGGTGGCCGACACTTCACATGGGTGCACATACCTATGTGAAGAGGTGTGATATTTGTCAGTGAACTGAGTACTTGATACATAAATATTAGATGCCTTTAAAACCCATGATGGGAGGAGGTGCATCCTCTAAGTGGGGAATAGACTTTGTCTGGCCTATTCATCCCCCAACCAAGAGTTCACATGCTCAATACATTATTGTTGCCACCAATTATCTTACCAAATGGGTAGAAGTGAAGGACACAATGAAGAATGATGCTCAAACCATGGCTAAGTTCTTATTTGAGAATGTATTCACTAGATATTGGTTACCAATTGAGTTAGTAAGTGATAGAGGCATGCACTTCTCAAATGAAGTCATTGAACACCTTCTCCAAGAATTCTTGGTAGTACATAAGAAGTCTGCCCCCTATCATCCACAAGCTAATGGACAAGCTAAGAGCATGAATAAAATACTTTGTAATGTTCTCATTAAATTAGTGAATAATAAGTGATTTGACTGGGACAAATAGCTACATCATGCTATTTGGGCATATCGAGTCACCTATAAAACAATATTCCAAGCCAAACCCTTTTAGATGGTTTGCCAAAATGAAGTGCTACCTTTAGATTTTGTGATACCCACATTGAAGGTAGCACAAAAGCATCAATGGACCGGCCATGAGCTCTCATCTAGAATCTTTGATCTTGAACGGCTAGGTCAAAAAAGATTGATAGCAGTAGCATTAGTTTATGCAGCTAAGAAATTGCAAAAGGCATACTTCGACACCCATGTGAAAGATAAGGGCTTGAACGTGGGAGAATTCATCTTGGTATACACATTGAAACAACATGCACAAAAGTTGGAGAAGAGAGGCTATGGACCTATGATCATCAATAGAACTTCAACAAGTGGAGCAGTTCAGTTAGCTATGCTAGAAGGTGATATCCTATCTAGTTACACCAATGGATGTGGAGTGAAAATATATGAAGAACCCCTCACAGATGAAATGTTTGGTCGACTTAATACTACAAAGAAACGTGAGGAAGAAGCAAAACAAGTTCGAGAAGAAGCACAAGCAGAAGCCTTAGAAGGCATCTGAGGAATGAAATTGAGATCACAAGGTAGAGACTAGCCTAGGTGAGATGCTTATGAAGCTCCAAGATATCACATAGCAATGTGCCAAGCATCAGGCATATGTTCCCATAGGATAGTTGACTGACATCATTTTGTGACCCTAGAAGTAGGACAATGAAAGAATGCAAGAAATGTAAGAGCCTTGATTGACTCAGGGGTAGCCATTAGTGTAGTTAGACTTTCCCATTTTCAAGCATTGCAATTAAGTGTCAATCGAATAGAAGCATATCTCATAGGATTGGGAGGTGTGGAAACCGCTTGCATGGGTAAGGTGGAGCTTCCAATCTACATTCAAGATGTTCTTATGATAGTGAAGGTGCTAGTGTGTCAAGATGAGGATCTCACAGAACCTCTTGTCTTGGGTCAAGACTGGATCTATGATCATGCAGTCAACCTAAACCTAAGAAGTGGACTTCTTTAGGTCTAGGTGGGTCAAACCTGTGTCACAATTGAGCTAAATAATCATGCAATCAAGGAACTAGGAAAGACACCAACTTGTGGTCCTTCCGAGAGTGCATATGAAAATAAAGATGTTTTTCTTGTACAAAAATCTATGATGCAGAAGGAGGATGTTCTCAACAAAGGAGTCAAGGATCTGATGGAGCTCCCTTCTTTTCCAAAAGCAAATGAAACAAAGCAGTAGAGGAAGTAGGCAGACCATGCTCAGAGTCAAAGGATAGAGCCTAGCAAGATGATTAAAATGGTGAAGCAGATTTGGATCCGCAAGGGTGAAGAACCCCTGCTTGAAAGATTGTACCCCCATGGTGCACCAAATTGACTAGTTAGGCAAGGAATTCAAAAAAAGAGTGTTCCATGAATCTTCCTCAAAGGATCATTTCTATTTGGGTCCCAAAGTAGTCGATGAAGGCTGACCCCAATACATGACAAATTTGGGTGCCCAAGACTTGCTTACATGCTCAACTAGCTTCACAAAAGCTCACAGTCTAAAGTGCCACTCACAATCACTCACATCATACACTTTAGGGCACATATCTATGATCCACAACTCCACAAATGAAATCACACCTAGGATGGTCTGGAAATGGGTACCCAAAAAGTCCCAAATGCAAGAAGACATGGAAAACATGAGAAGATCATCACAGCCGAAAGATACCACCTCACATAGAAAATTTGGAGAGTTAGACTATGTGATAAACCCCTTGACCGAACCATGTAAACTATTGCGCATAGACAGATGGATTTGAGTACATTGCATAGCTAGAGTATGCATATCGGAACATTACTGACCTCCTAACTCTCATTCACACACATAATATGCAACTCAGTTGACTCCTAACCCCAAAGAATGACATGTTGGTATTGTAAAGGGAACATAGTATTATCATGTTTCCTACACAATGCTAATGTGATTTTCTTCTCCCAGGAGATAACCATCAGATACTTCAAGCAACATCATGGTTGATGTAGCAGGAACTAGCTCTCAAGTAGGCACAAGTCAATAGGTGGTCGACTTGGAGAGTTTACCCATCATGCCAAAGACAAATGAAAGACCAAAAGAGTTGCAGGCAAAACAAATCATACCAATATCGGACCCCCCAAGTGACCATACCATGCCTGTAGGCAAAACATCTCATTGGTTTAGTGAAGTAGCAGGACCATTGGGTGAGGGCTCCTAACTTTGGGAGGCAGAACTAGAACACAATGGCAAGTGTGGCAAGTATCATTTCTTCACGTGGGAGTTTGAAAAGTTGCAAAATGTGGAAGCATTGTGTCAAGTATGGAAAAAAGCAGGATTGGATGCATATTTGAGTGCCCAACTGCCAAACCTGACTTCACATGATGCTATTATCTCATCAACACTCTGACTCCTAGCACGAATCCTAAGACATCAAGAACATTTGTGCTCCCATCTTTAACCAAGGACAATAAATTGAAGCGATTTAACTTGAACAATAACCTAGTACATGATGCTTTGGATATGAGAGGGATGCATATACCCACAAAGAAAGAGATTCTAGTATGAGATAACATGAAGAATATGGACCTCACAAAGTTAAAAGATATGGTGGTCATGATGCCAAACATTGCAATTCATTTGAGAATGTGCATGCAGCATTTCGCATTCCCCACACAAGATAGGTTTACCATGCCACTTAGGAAGGTTTGCTTCAGTCTGTACCTTGCAAAAACTCAAAATCTCACCATTAAGCTACCTCATTGGATAATTGATCAGATCCACTTAGCACATAAGCATTGGCCATGAAAGTCAGTTTTGTATGAATGTTGTGCACTAACTAGGATTATTTATAGATGTTTGGTTTATGACATTCCAATCGAGAGGGCTCTCATGTGGAATAGTGTATAGCAATTCAAGGGCAAAACATCCAAAGGACCCCTTCCAAAAGGATGAGAGGAGCAGTACAAGTACCATGTGCACAACCACGCGATGCCACATTGACCCCAGATGTCACTCCCCCACCTTGTTGTGTACACCCATTTACACTATGCCTCTTGAGATGCAGCTCCGAAGGCCCCAACTTGATATTCTTGCCGGTTCCCACAGAGCTTGAATTCTGAGGCAGAGTACACTTGGAAGAGCTCACTACTGAATACTTTGTGTAGATTTTAAGGGAAATAAATCTTGAAGATGGTGAGGAACCACATGTAGAAAGCTCTGAACCACAAACCACCACCTCTCAAGTACGAGTCACCATAGTTGATAAGGAGGAGGATGAGGAAGATGATGATGAGAATGAAGAATCTAAAGAAGGTGACAATGACTACAAAGTAAGACATCAAGAGGAGGAAATCAAAGTGTGAGAACTTACATGTGCGCCTCCATACACCACCCAGTTACAAAGGTTATACGACACAATCCAAAATGTGCAAGAGAGGCATAGAATTTCATTTGCATCTGGCCAAGCCATTATACAACGGATGCTCACAGATGAAGGAGTGGATCCTCACTTCATTAATACAATCAATCCCACAATCAGTCTGATATGACAAATGCAAAGTGGATACAAGACCATGGGCAGACAAAAACATACGGATACCAGTGTCCGAACCAGAAGCAACCATAGAACCCATAGCCACTCCAACAACCACCATCGATCTTACTCCACAAACATTTGTACAAACATACCCAATCTCACCATAGCACCCTCCATATCCTCCACCTCCCTCACCCCCGCCTCCCACCACTTAGGAAACCAACATAGTAATAACAACCATGACCCAAACCCCCACCTCATCAACATCCTTTTCCTTCCATGAACCAACCTCCCAAGCCACCCTTTTCTCTTCGATCACCAATCCTCTGTATACTTCCCCATTTCGGTTTGTAGAACCCATCATTGGACACCCACTGATATCTAGCATTCAAGGACACCCAAGACCCACAGAAGGTAGCCTAGGCATCCATGCATACCCCCATTCACACATGCCTATCCCCCGTCACCCTTACTTCCCATTTTCCTCTTCACATCAATTGCAACCATTACCCCACCCAGTCTCGTTCATGGAAGATCTCATTTGTGCCCACAACCATTAGATGTTCGGACAAAAAAAACTCACTCCAACTTCACTGTACACACACCACACTCACTTCACCTACCATACCCACTTACATGGTAGCTCTTGCATGCACCACACTATTTGATCCCATGGACATTTCACCACCCACAACACCTCCCCCTCCCCCCATGATTCCACCATCTCCCATTCCCCTACCACCAACATCACCTGCACCCACCTCTGTTGGACACAACATCCACCATCCCATACCCATTCCCATTCCCCCTGCACCCCACAATGTTGGCCTTGCATCTCATGATTTACATAATACATTCAATACACTAATTTAGTGTGCATATCAACTACAACAAGAGTACCAATGATTGGAAGAACCAAATGCTACCTTCCAAGTAGAATCGCAAAGACTGCAAGCAAGAGACATTGCTCTAGAAGCTGACAATGAAACACTCTAGGCATAATACTTCACTCTAAAACAAGCACACACAAAACTCGAGGCCAGGATGTCAAATGTGGATACTCCAATAGTGAAAGAATTGGAGACCGTGCTCCAAGCGTAAACACTCACCACTGCCAAACTACAAAGAAATCTAGCTCTTCTCAAAAAGCATATGGTTGTGGCAATGGAAGAGAACAAGCATTTACAACAACAAAACCAAGAAAATCTTGAAGGTGCTATGGAAGGGATCTCAGGCGTAGAGATTGTTCCTACAAAGTATTGAGTTGTTCCCTTTGAAGAAATAAGGATACTATTTGAGGAACATGCCAACTTTTTAGAGTCATATGAGAAGTTGGAATCATAATGTGCAGATCTCAAGAAGCAAATAGCCACAGTCAATACATCTCAACAGAAGCCAACCATCCTCCCTCAACCTATAATAGAAGTGGAAGCCCTAAGAAAACACGTGGAAGAACTACAAGCAAGACTTCTACCATGTGAAATGCCACCCTCTCCAATTAAAGACCCTGAACCCGATAGAGTGGGGGAAATACCTGTCGAAGAAAGTTACAAAGAACTGTATGAGCCTATGCTAGTCCTTGGCAGGCGTGTCACAACCAAGGGCCGAGATACCTTTAAGCTAGAAGCACCAGATTGGCCAAAGAGGGTAGAGAAGATAGGCCAAACCCATGATGATAGAGTAGCTATGTAGATTCAGTCGCTCTCCAATCTGGAAGATACAGTTCTTAAGTCCTCTTATTTTCAAAACCTATCTCATCAAAGTCTCATTACTACATCTTAAATGCAGTATATGCCATATTTTGTCTTGTTAGCAAATTATAATGCCGAGATCAAGAGACATATAGGGAAAGAACCAACCCTTGCCACCCAATTTGAGCTAGATGACCTACCAGAAGAGGCACATGCAGGCTCTATTTTTCAACCCAATTCACCTACATGACTCTTGATGGAATACCTTGAAATGATGTGTACATGGGCAAACATGCCACTTTATATTAAATATAACCCATGCTATTGTCCTCTTGTCCATCACGGATTCTGGCAAGCATTCGCCATCAAAGTTTGCAACAATAAAGGGTGTTCTGATGGTGAGATAGCATGTCGAAGGGCTACTGTCAAGGCCCAGTGAACATGTTGATATAGGAAGAGCTAAAGCTCATTAGGCAGTTGTTGCTAGGCTGGAAGAAGTAGATGACCAAAGGATGGCAGCGTTCAAGGATCAGACAAAGGACTCATCCTTATGCAGGAAGAGAGACATAGGGTAGTAGTGCGGGTGCATGCAGAGATCAAACATGGGGTTGCATGAAAGGGGGAAACTTGTATGCCCTCCTTTCTTCATTCCATTATGTTCTTTGGCTGGGTATAGGTGGTGATCCTAAATGAGGAGATGTTGATCACAGTAATGATGGTGCAAATAACTATTTGGTCCACTTGCAGAAAAAGAGTCGAGTTTTCCCCCAAAGTTTTAGACATACCTTTTCCCCAAGGATGATGTTGAGGGGAACACATCTATGTACAATGATACCCATGGCTTGGATGATGAAATGAAGGTTACGAATGTTGATATTGTAGAGGTTGGGATGAATTCAAAGAGTTCTAATTATGAAAATGTGCATGAGATCCAAAATGAACAGACAGGGAGATACCCTTTAAAGACATGAGCTATTGTGGAGGAGATGGGCTTCTTGCATCAAATCTGTTACCAGATTCAAGTTTGCGAGTTCGAAAGATAATCAAGGACTTCTTTTCAGAGCATGGAGCATCCCATGTAAGAGTGTTGCTTGCAAAAGATTTCTATTATTAGGGGCTTTGTTTTTGGGAGAGCTAGAGAGGATGGTTTAGGAAACGGCAAACTTACAGGTTGAAATAGAGAAGGTGTTCTTTCTCTTTAATTTTTGTTCTCTAAAAAATAAAGTCCTTAAGGATATGATAATTAAACAAATAAATACTTGAAGGAAAGTGACGAAGGGGGAACAAGTGGACATCCTCAATGATCACTAAACATGAGCACGAATCTATAACAAAGAAGTGAATTTCTTACCTTCCTAATTTGTTCATTTATTTTGTCCCTTAACAATGTCATGTTTTCATTGCTTATTAAGATTAAGACCCCAAATATGATGATTGAAGTTTCATCAATCCTTCTCCTTTTCAAGGCACTATCATTAAATGATTGAAATTTTGCTCAAAACTTAATTACAACTTATGTTTTTAGAAGTTATGAGATGGTATTTATCCATAAAAGGCATGCGTAATTTCTCATTCAGTCCCCTTGGAAGTTGTACTATATATACATATGTTCATCTCATTTTGATTCTTGTTAGAAGAACCCCATTAGAAACGTATTTACACATATAAAAAAAGCATTCAGAAAATACACAAAACCCCAAAACAAATATTAAAAAAGACTTTAAAAAACTACAAATTTGTTTCAACATGTTTCAACATGGGAAAGTAAAAAGCAAAAGAGAGAAGAAAGGGGATAAGATTGAAAAAGATAAGGGAGACAAACATGAAATGCATAAAATAGTCTCACATAAGGGTGAAACATCCAGAGAAAAATTGCAAGGAGTCGAGGATATGGATAAAATATCTGAGGGGGTAGGCTCCTTTCTTGAACAATAGAATATAACAATACTTTTTTGGATATAAGAATAGGATATGACCATGAAAGGATGAGTATTTATATCAATCCTACTCGTGAGCGGAATTTAATTCATATTGATTTAGTGACTAGTATTTTGGAAAACATTCAACCAACCACTCATTCCTTTATCCTCATGAATGGTGAAAATTATGATTGCATGGGTCAAGTTGTGTTGCCTATTGTGGTTGATGATATGAAATTTGTGGAAACATTTTTTTTCATGGAAGGTATAGATGAAGACTTGATCCTAGGCACTCAAAGGTTTGTTAAACAAAATCATCAAGAATTTGAAGTGTCTTGTCCATCTAATATGTCCAACCCTACATGTGTGTTTATTGAAAATCCTAATGCTTATCCTCATTGTAAGGATTGTGGGCATAATCATCTACTCAAAGATTATGCTTTTAATCCACAAAATTGTCTTTCCACTCATGCCTCTTTATCTAATCCTTCTTTGAGTAAGTTACAGGGAACTATGCAGATTGGAGAAATGGAGGACTTCAAGTGCTTGGAGGATGTGGAAGGGTCCTCTCTTCCTCTAAAATTGGATTCCCCTCATGAATCCATGAGCAAGGATGGTCTACACTCGACTCATCAAGAAGAGGATAAGCAAATACTTTGTATCAATGCGGTTGAAGATAATGTAGTATGTATGGTTAAACATGAAGATCCATCACCCATTTGTATATCTAGAGATTCTAAAACTAATGAGGATAAATGTATCGATGAATCTCTAGATGAATCTCAAAACACACAACCTAGTGATCCATTGCATGAGCATGTTGTCTGTATAGAGGATCAATCCTTGCTGAATTCCCCATGTAAAGATGAGTTCTCACTACAAAATCAAATGGAAGTCCCAAAAGACCCTTGCATTAACAAGAAGAAATTCCATTTCCCTTGTAATGTCAAGCAAATTTGGGTGGCCAAGCAATTACTCAAAGACCAACCAAATCGCACTATGATATGGGTAGCAAAAAAATCCCTTGTACAAAATCAATCCTCTCACAAATAAATCCATAATCCATGTTTAGACCCATTATGACTTACCTTCAAGAAAGACTATGTCCAACCAAAGGATCCAAAGCAATCAAGACAAAACCAAAAAAATATCCAAGGCAAAACTTCAAGGCAAAGAACATTAAAGCAAAGATATTTTGGTGGCCTAAAACCTCTTTGTGTAGCATCCATGGGTATCAAACCCAATCTTGGCCAATGCACAACATATGTTCAAGATGCACACCAAGTATGCACATAAATAGGGCCTCATCCAAAGGCCAAGCATTAGGCACACTAAGTTTAACCTAGGCAAAAATAGGGCACATGTACATACATTGCAAAACTTTGCTTTTCATTTTTCTTTTTTCAGGTTGGTGGACAAAGGTTTCATCCATGGCACTAGTTGATGAAAAAGAGAAGGTTCTTGGAGTTGGGCATTCAAAGAAAGCCTCTTCATTGCCTCATCCTTGAGCACTTTGCTCAAGATCCATTCCACTTTTGCACCATTGTTTTTTTGTATGCATTTTTTAGAGTATGCATAAGATAGGGTCTCATCATAAGACCATGCATAGGCACTTCTTTGTTTTCCACCCATGCACCCTTAGTCCACAATCATGCATTTGGACTAAGAAGAGATGAATTACATTCACCTATTGTATATGTCATCACATTACATCATGAAATCTTCATTATGCACCTCTATTTATATTTAAAAAAGAAAAAGAAAACAAAAGAAAGAGAAAGAAGCATCTAGCATCCTAGCATTTACACATCTTCATAAAAGAGGAAAAAAGAAACAAGGAACAGTGGCCAACTCCAACACAAGGACAAAAGCCAAATTGAAGTAAAGAGCAAGAATGAAGCACTCCAAACAAAGGACCAAGGACTCAAAGGTACTTCAAGGCACACTTCTCACATAAGCTCTACCATTAACAAATGCTTTTTCGAGGATGAAAAAGTCAAGGAGAGGGGAGTGTTGATGAGACAACACATATTTCTTGGATCCTTTCTTATTCATCATCATTTGTACCTTTTTCTACTTTTTATTCAGTTCAATAAGCACTCTTGTATAGGTGTGTGTGAGTGCCACACTAGAGAATAAGTGAGATTCATTCTCCTTTTAGTTGAGAAATCCTACATAGCATGGATTTTTCCCATTTTGTATATAAAGAGGTCACTACCTCCCATTTGGGGTGGCTTTCTTGGAGATAATGAGATCATGCTAGTTTGTAGAATGCTTGGAGAGCTCTTGTTTTCATTATGATGTGCATGCGTGCTTGTTCCTTTCTTATCTCATGCTTGTGATGCGTTAGTTTGTTGACTCGTGACATGATTATGCATGTGATTAAGTGTGTGTGTGTCGTTAACGATGCTTTCTTCTTATTTCATGCATAGTTTCATTGTTAATCTCATGCTAAGGAAGCACCATTGCATCTGCTGAATGCTTTTATGCAACATTTGGGTCTCATGAGATACTCCCTGCTTTGACAAGTATGAGTTGTGATGCTACAATGTCAAGAGTGTATCTTTCTCTATCTTGCTCTCAAAAGCTAGTGTATTCTATTTCTTGCTTAATCTATATTTAAGAATACTCCTTTGTTGTTTTGATTCCTCTTATGTAAATTGTTTCACTTCCCGACTAATATATCTTGATTGTCACTATAGCACAATGGAGGTACCACTATGGTGAAGGTCCATCTCATAAATATCAATCCGTGGAGACATGAGGATGGTATGATGACCCCAAGTGATAGGAGTGCACAACAAGTGAGTGAGAAGCACTAGAGAATGCACACACATACCCACAAACATGCACACACAAGCCAAGACAAAGGGTGGAACAATGGAATCCTCTTTTCATAAACTCAAGTTACAAGAAGCTTCTTGCAATGCTTAAATCTCATACAGGATAGACCCAAAAATGAGCTCTCTAGCTCTTTTTAAAGATTTTGACTAAATTTTGTCTTGTTTCAAACTGAGTCTTTGGCCTAGTTAAAAAATTTAGTTCCTAAGCTATTTTGATGGCTCAAACGAGCTCCTAAAATTATGAAGTTTGAAATATAGGCTATACTAGTTCTATGCAAGCTAAGGGACTCGATTTCCACAAAATGGACTTGGAAGTATAAAAAGTGATAAATTACAATGACTGTAGTGATGAAAATCACTAATTATAAAAAGAAAGTTTTTGAAATTTTATTGTCTTATTCTTTGCATGTTCTCCTCTGACTTCCCTCTCTAGTCTAGCCCATATTTGAGCATTGTCCACTCCAGCCACTAACACTTTGCCCTCGAGTCTAAAGTCCCTAACATACCCTTTTGGTGCAAGGTGATCAATGTAATACTCGATACTATCAGTGGTTAGCTCTTGTTCTCTTCCACAAAGTCCCCTTGCAAGATCTAACTCTAGAAATTCCAATCAACTATGCTTGGTACATCTAGATGGGATAGTCTATAGCGTGTGGATTATACTGCATATTGGCATGCAAAAATTTGTAGCAAATGAGTTGGTTTTGAGATAATTATTTTAGAGTGCTACTCTAAGAATCCTATTGTGAACATGTCATTGAGACCTGCCACTCGTTCTTCTTGAGACCTGCTAATTTCTTCCACCCGTTTCAGCCACACTAGCATCAGTAACTCAAATCTATCTTGACCCTCCTCTCTAACCATAACTCCTAGGGTCCATTCTGGATCATATTCTTCTTCAAAAGTTTGGTTGATGGGGATCTCCATGCTTGCTTCTACTTCAGTTGCCTCACATGGTGATGGAAAACATTCATACTGTCACAATATGGTTTGTAGCTCAATGATATGGTTTTGTAAATCAATGAGGTCAGATGTTGAAGTAGATGCAAGAGGTTTAGGGATTGTTGTGGGTGGTGCAGGAAATCCTATGGGTGGTTGCCTCTATAGTTGGTTTACCTCTTTAGTTAATTTATCATGTTCTTCTAAAAGATTTGCAAAGTCTTCCAATGGCTCCTTGACAACTTTTGGGGGCTAATGGGAGCACCTAGCGTGTTTTCGATGCCCACCTCCAAAAGTTCCACATTCTTTTGTTGAAGCCTCTAGGTCTTCTCCTTAGTGGCTAGCAAATGTCTTCTCAATAGTGCCATATTATGGCTGAGTTTGACATTTTGTTGCACATGTGTGCATAAGTGGTCTTCCAAGTCCTTGACTACCTACTTATTCATTTCTTATATGCGTGCCTCTAAATGATTGTGTGATAATTTTAGGGTGGCATATTGGTCTTGTAACACAACATTAGTAGCAAACAGACCTGAAATCCTTTCTTGGAGATGAGTTGACTAGTCTTGGCACGTGATATTTCTATGTGCCGAAAAATTGTACTCTCGTCGTAGTTGGTTTGCTCAATTGATCATTGTTGTGATGGCGGAGTCAACTATGGATGCATGCATAGTGGATCTAGCATTGAGAGGGTAGGATGCAGGGGGGATGGGAATGGGAAGGGGAAGAGAGGATGGAGTGGAAAAAAATCACATTAGGTGGTAGTGATGTTGGTGGAGGGAGGATTAGGGTTTGTGGTACTGTGGGGGCTAGGCCAGGTGCTGTGGGTGGAGGTGATATGTCCATGGGGTCAAAAGTGCTAGACTGCATGGCATCAATAGTGAATAGTGAGATTGTGGGTTCAATGCATAGTGGTAAGGATGCGGTGCTTGAAAGAAAAATGTGTTGAACTTTTAGGATAAGGTGGTAAATAAAGTAGAACTTGTCAAACATGTGCAAACAAAGATGTGTCCCACCATGAAGGACATGTGGGCTATGGTTGGAATGAGGAAAAAAAGGATGAGGAAAACTGGATTGTGAATGAATAGAATTGTGTGTGTGGGAATGCAGTGAAGGATGGATGAAGAGGAGGGGAGGTTGTGATGGTGGAAAGATGACATATTACAAGATCTTAGAGGAAACTTGTGGTTGTAGAGACACTAGCATGATACAATGGGTTATAATGGGAGGAAAAAAGTTTGGTATGTGATATGGGGCTATAGATGCAAAACTAGGGATCGGAGTTATTATAGTTGTAGGCTCTATGGCTATTTAAACTTCTATGGTAAAGGTTAAAATGGGCTTTCTAGTACTTGGGGGTGAGTTAAGGGGATTATGGAAGATGGTTTTGGTTGTTTGAGTGATTGTTTCAGTAGTGTTCATATATACAAAAGTGGAAGTAACTTCATTGGTGATAGGGGTGATGGTAGATGCTTATTAGAAGTTACAGGTATTATACCAACATGTCTCCCTTACATCCCTATGTAATGTGAGAGTGGATTTCCTCTCTAAACTTAAAAAAATGGTTTCCTATCAACTATGCTAGGAGATGTATTCCTCTTAGTTTGGCACATTGCCATGTTAAATCTAGGGGTTTCGGTGTGGGGAGGGAAATTCACAAGATGAGGCCTCTCTACATTGTTGTTTCTAAACTCACTTTAGCCCTATCTTCTTAACTTCATTCTCTTAATGCATTCTAAGGCTTTGAATTGAGCTTTTTCTCATATCCTTTTCTCTTCCTCTTTATGCTACTTGCCTATATTGAGCATTTCTTCTACCAATGGCTTTTGATAGAGTTGGACTCTAAAACTGCTTATGTAATTTGGAAACACATCTCTTTCTAGGGTGGCTCATTGAATTGCATCGCTGGTTGATATATTATTGATGATCATAGGTGATGGTTGTTTTCCTGCCATTGTTTGTAGTCTAGGTTGTTCTTGGTATTGTGGTTGGTACTATCGTTGTGTTCTATAATATGTTTGTTGCTCATATTGGGTTTGATACCTCCCTAGTTGCAGGTATGGCTACTAATAGTTTTGCCTAATTGTGTATTTGTTGTAGATACAATCGTGAGCCACATTATTTGTGTACTTTCTCTCTATTGTGTAGTACTATGAATTTAAGTTCCCTAGGTCCTGTGTTTGCATTGGACATACATTGGCCATGTGATCACATCCACAAGTGTAGAAATGCTTCACAGTGATCACTCTCTGAGCTTGTCTATTCTTGACTCCTATCTTTTGAGCTAATCATTATATGATTTGATCTATTGATGTCATGGGTTTGGATGCAATACTTGTGAAACAATCTCAATCCTTGTAGTGTTTGTAAAGTTTTAGTTTATCATCCAAGTTATCGTTGACATCAATACACATCCTTAATCATTGCTCTAAAATCCTACGCTCCTTCAACTAGACATATGACCTTAACTTTTCTCTCAATAGACCATCTAAGAACAGGAAAATGTCACGAATCGAACCCACAACCTCCCGGTTAGGAATGCAATGGGCTAACCACTTGCCCCAAAAGCCTTGGTTGAGGATTACTTGCTAATCGTCTCTCTTAAGGCGTGGTTCAACCATCTCCTACTAGGATTATGTGGCATTCCTCCCCCCTTAGACTAAGCCATGGTTGAGGATTACTTGCTAATCCTCTCTCTTAAGGTGTGGTTCAACCATCTCCTACTAGGATTATGTCAGGAATCAAACCCACAACCTCCCGGTTAGGAGTGCAATGGGCTAGCCACTTGCCCCAAAAGCCATGGTTGAGGATTACTTCCTAATCCTCTCTCTTAAGGCGTGGTTCAACCATCTCCTCCTAGGATTATGTGACATTCCTTCCCCCTTAGACTAAGCATTGTCCTCAATGCTCACTTGTGGACCCTTCTAACTCTTGGACCCACTTTCCATGCATGAGCGCTTCCACCAACCTCAAACTCCAGCACATGGACCAAATTTGGACCTATCCCACCCTCCATGGGTGCCCAAATGCCCATGCGCCTTCCTCCAAGACCAGTTTCACACTCACCACATATAAGCGCTTTTTCCAAGTGCCCACGAATGAGGCGTGAACCTCCGCCTTGCCCAGTTTCTCAACTATGCTCTGATACCAATGTCGGGAATCGAACCCACAACCTCCCAGTTAGGAGTGCATTGGGCTAACCACTTGCCCCACAGCCATGGTTGAGGATTACTTCCTAATCCTCTCTCTTAAGGCATGGTTCAACCATCTCCTACTAGGATTATGTGACTGAAAACTTGTGTATCTTGAGTAGGTAGTTGTGCATAGGACCCGAGTTTATCTCTTGGCTGAATAGGGTTATCCTTTTTAGAAATCTTTATCATTCTATGGTCTAGAGTCGTGTCTTTGTTAAGACAATTTTATTCAAAGAATAAATCAACAGGTCATTCAGATACAAGGAATCACCACTCACTCCTTTCAAAGTGAATCTAGTGTTTGAAGGTCATGTAGGGTTTGAAACTAATTATCTTTATTTTCTCACGTGAGTTTCTCTCTTGGCCAAATAGGGTTATCCCTTTTAAACCACTTTATCCTTCTATGTTCTTTCATGCACACCCGAGTTTCTCAGTTGGCCAAATAGGGTTATTCTTTTTCAACCAATTTATCCTTCTATGTTCTATAATCGTGTCTTTATTGAAACAAGTTTATACAAAGAATAAGTTAATAGGTCATACATATACTAAGAATCACCACTCACTCCTTTCAAAGTCAATCTAGTGTCTCAAGGTCACGTAGGGGTTTGAAACTAATAATCTTTATTTCTGTCAAAATGATATTATAGCATGGCTCTTTTGACCTTGCAAAAAGATTTCTAGACCATACAAAACTCCACAAAGTTCATGATACAAATTTCTTCATTCAAGACGACAAGGGTTACTAAATTAGGGCTTGTTTATAGTTCTCTTATAGATCTTCAAGGTCCCATGCCTTTTAATTGAATCAAATTCCTTAGCCTAAATTTTGTTGATTGAATAGCTTACCACCCAAGTGATGATAGCTAATCCAGCCGCAGCATATAAGTGTTGAACACACACACCCCCCCCCCCCCCCGCCCAAAAACCTTGAGAGACTAAGAGCGCAACCAACTGAACTAAAGTGCACGAATTGCACGATTTGTGAAAGTAGTTGAGTGATTCAGCTCGACATTACCTGATCTTTGATCTCTACTTCGATGGTTTCTTTGATCTGTACTACATATGTTTCTGCATGAACTCGTGCTGGTGCAGGAATACATGCAGGATAATGGCATCATGCGCGAACAAAATTTCGCACGATTAGTTTGTTAGTATTTGCATGGGTACTTGCAGCAGAGGATGTATGCGTAGTGGGTTAATCTAGGAAGCTTGGGAATCCGAACTGAAGGCGTTAAACATGATGTTTCCGGCCTCTGCCGCATCGACCTCCTTGACTCTCAATTGCGTCAAACAGCTACAGAGCTGGGGGACATGACGACATGAGTCACTCAGACCGAATTCTTCCACGAATTCTTTGAATTTCGCATCTGGTTTCGAGAAAGCGTTCTCGGCTTTATGTTTTTGCAATTGGACGAGGCATTATGTATACACCAGAGGAGGCAAGTGGCTCTGCATGATCACCTCTAAAGAAGAAGAAGGACCATCTCCTGCAACAGACGTGATGGCATTATTCTTCACTCTGAAGAATGGCAGCTGGCGATGAAGACGAGACTGCACGAATGAATATCATGGGCCCACTACGGCGCGGAGACTAGAAAGCTGAGACGGGCCGCTGAACTGTATTATCATTTTGCTTGAGTTGCGCGACCAGCTTTGCGAGGAGCGCCTGTGCGAACAACTTGGGACTTTCTCATTGGTTGCATATGTGATTCGTCTGGAGCATGTGAAGTCAATATATACACAGACGGCAAGGAGAAAAGAAGTTTTACACAGAGTATACCTTGCGGCCATTTCGTCTCTGCTTGAGCGTACCATATCTCTTTTCTGCTTTGACAGATAAATGTGTGAAGAAGCACAGAACATCTTCTCAAAAGAGCCTGTAGATGGGGGTAAAAGGCAGACAGCATTCACTTCCAAGCTCCTAGTTCAAGCACTTGGTTGGTTACAACTGTCAGACATGAAGGACCTTCTCTCTACCAGACAATAAGCCAGGACAATAAGCCATGATTGATTGTATATCATGAGAATTGAAAAGGTCAGGCCAGATTCTCTACTAGCTTAATCTGATGTCAAGACTCACAGAAACCACAGAAGTTGAAAAGCTGGTCTATGTAAAGCATTTCAAAGCAAATGGCAACAATATGTTCTCTCTAGTGAATGGGCACTTTCAAAGTTAAAGCTCAGGGGAGGGGGAGTAGGCCTCAGCTAAACCTCCATTTTCTATTAAAAAAAATATGTGCTCTCAGAGTATATGATTTGTGATAACAATTCAATACAATTGGAGCAACTAGAATAAGATAGAAGACATTTCGTAGACTCGAGAAGAATCTACGGGTACATGCACCACAATCTCAATAAGAAGTGGTGCACTAATCGCCTCTAAATTAGATGGGATTTCAAATTCAAAGAGATCTGACATCAAATAGTGAAAAGCAAGGAGGCCGTCCTCTTATGGCAAGTCCTCCACCATGGGATATAGGCCAATGCTAGATCTAGCAAAAATATATGGGGTTCCCTCGTGGCGTAAAAGATGCTATAGGGGGAGAGATCATATCGCCCACCTCTTCTTCTCTTGCCCAAAGAGTGCCATCATGTGGAAACAAGTTCGTAGAGCCATCCAATTGGATCCAATGATAGTTCTGGAGAAAGATCTCCTAGATGAGGCCATTGGCTTCTCAATGGCTATCTAGAATCTGCTTAGAAGTGAGGCCATTCAAAAAATTAGGAAGGAAACTCCCAAACAATAGTCCATAGAAAAATTAATCAGAGCTCCAATGTCACTAACTTCGAGGAAACTTCCAAATAGTGGTCCATAGAAAAATCCCTACCTTTTATAGGTAGAAAAATGTAAAAACCTAATAGGAGCCTATAAGGCAATAGTTACGCAATATAACACAGGAGCAATAGCAGAGAAAATAATAGATATAGGAGAATCTCAACAATTTTCTACTAGCAACAAGTATAAAGATGATGGCATTGTCCACCCGTGCGCTCTCAAGGTAGAGCTTAAATGGTGATCTAGACAACTCTAGATAGGGAGATACAAGGTAGAGGTATGCTGGCTCAATTCGATGTCTCAGGTAGTGTAGAAGTCATGTATATATAGGATCATGGGTGGCCTTCCGTGGATGGCTATACATGGGTGGTAGAGCATGGGTGGCCACCGCCTGCATAATTTCCATACACGGCTTAGGCCGGTTGAACCGACATAACAAATATAAATGATTTCTGACTCTGACAAGGAATATTCCATGGAATATTCTCTTTACTGTCATGCCGGGGGCATTGCCCTCGGACCCCTACCAGGGGGCCCACTAGCCCCCTAGGACCCCCCAACCAAGGGGCCCGTTGGCCCCCTTGGACCCCCTAGCCGGGGCTGCTCCCCGCTACCCCCGACCCCACAATTGGGGACCCTGGTAACTCCCTTTCCTTACAATATCTTACATGGTCCAATATGACCTTCATCCAACATGCAAGTTGGGATTCCCATCAATTGGGTAATGCACACTTGGCTTCTCCTCATAATGGGGGCCTTACAAAATGTGCATACATTCATGAGGGGTAGACATTGATCATATACTAACACCCCACCTCAATATTTACCAATGAAAAATCAAGTAGGTTTCGATCCTATGCCCATCTGTTGAAGATGCCTGTTGAGCTGCTCTCTTCCAAGTCCTTTAGTGAATATGTCAGCACAATTTGCCTCTGTTGGGCAATATTCTAGCTCCACAATTTCATCTTCAATTAGCTCATGAATGTAATGGTACCATACTTCTATGTGCTTGGTGCGAGCATGAAATATTGGGTTCTTTGCAATAGCCATACAACTTTGATTATCACAGTTGAGTATAGTCGCCATATTTGATGGAAAGCCTAGATCTGCAAGAATTCTCCTTAACCAGACTGCCTCACAAGAAGCAAAACAAGCTGCCTTGTACTTTGCTTCAGTGGAGGAGAGTGCGAGAGTTGGTTGCTTTCTACTTACCCAAGAAAATATTCCTAAACCAAGTGAGAAACAATATCCAAAAACTGATTTTCTAGAATCACAATCTCCACCCCAATGTGAATCACAATATCCTTGGAGTGTATCACATGTGGTATAAAAAATACCAACATCCAAGGTTCCTGCAATGTACCTTAGAATTCCCATTCGAGCATTCTAGTGACTCTCCTTAGGTTTGTTGGAAAACCTGCTTAATACTCCAACAGCATAGCAAATGTCTCGTCTAGTGTTGCACAAAAAAACAAGACTTCCAACGAGCTTCCTATACTTCTTAGCATCTACATTAGGCATGTTATCATCCATAGATAGCTTATGATTTACCTCCATAGGTGTGCTAGTTGGCTTGCAGTCCATCATTCCAAATGCCTTGAGAATTTCTTTGGCATATTTTTGTTGTGAGATGAAAATGCCATCCTTCCTTTGCCATACTTCAATTCCCACACAAAAATGGAGTAGACCTAAGTCTATCATTTCGAACTCAGTTCCCAAGCTGATCCGAGTTTGATTGATGAGTTTCTGATGATCTCTTGTAATGATCAAATCAGCTACATATACAATGACAACAACTAGCTTGCTATCCCTTTTCGTTATATACAAGTTAGCATCAGAAGTACTTCTTTCAAAACCCATTTTTTTGAAAAAAATATCTATCTGTTGGTACCAAGCCTGTGGAGGTTGCTTAAGTCCATACAAAGCTTTCTTCAACATGCAAACTTTATTTTTTGAATTGGGCACCTCAAAACCTGGTGGTTGAGATACATATACCTCCTCCTTGAGGTGATCATTCAAAAATGCAGATTTGACATCCATCTAGAAAATAGGCTAGGCCTTTTGTGCAGCTACTGCAAGTACCATCTGAATAGTTGTCATGTGTGCTATTGGTGAAAAAGTTTCTTGAACATCAAATCCTTCGATCTGTGAAAAACCCTGTGCAACTAATCTTGCCTTATACTTTTCTAATGTTCCATCTGCTTTATACAATTAGCTTTCCAAATCCATTTAGTACCTATTACCTTCTTCTTTGGCGGCAAGTCGACTAGATCCCATGTATCATTTTTGAGTATACTATCATACTCAGATTGCATTGCCGCTCTCCAACCTGGATCATCAAGGGCTTCTTCAATGGTGCTAGGTTCATTTATCGAGCCCATGACATTTGCCATTAGAGCCACGTTAACAATGTGTTCTGAGGCTCTTCTTTGCTCCTCTGTTCTCTTCGATCTTCGTAATCCATCCGAGGATGGTTCTGGTGCATCTACATGTGGATTGTGATCATCAAAGAGCTATTGTGCCCACTTTGGTAGTGGCTTACGTTGTGAAGCTACAACTGGTTGGCTTTTATTGAGGAAATTTCTTCATCAGATGTTTCCTCCTCCTCAACTTTAACCCGTCTTTTGATAGGCACAAGGTGAGATATTTCTCCATTTGATGAGATAGTAGATTTACCTTTATCTTCTACTAAGTGTGGTCATTCATCAAACACCACATTTCGACTGACAAAAATCTTGCTTGCCTCAGGATCCCACAACCTGTATGCTTTAGACTCTTCACTATATCCTAGGAAGACACATTTTTTGCTTTTTGAATCCAACTTTGATCTTGTTGAATCAGGAATATGTGCATAACAGAAACAACCAAAAATTTTGAAATGCAAAATTGAAGGCTTTTTACCAGAATATGCTTCTTCCGGAGTCATCCCCTTCAGTGCTTTTGTGTAGCTTTGATGGAGGATGTAGACTGCTGTATTGACTACTTCTGCCCAGAATGAATCAGGCATGTCTTGATCCTTTAACATACAACGAGCCATTTCAACTACTCTCCTGTTCCTGCGCTCAACAACGCCATTTTATTGAGGTGTATGAGTTGTGGTAAGTTGCCTTTTCACACCATGCTCCTTACAGTAATTATTGAATTCTGTTGACAAGAATTCACCTCCTCTATCTCTTCTGAATTTCTTCAGTTTCCTTCTTGATTCATTTTCCACATACTTATGTTTTAAATTTTTCAAAAGCATCAGCCTTCTCTCAAATGAAATAAACCCACATGTTTCTACTATAATTGTCGACTAACAACAAAAAGTAGAAAGATCCTCCTAAAGCAAGTGTAGATATTTTATCGAAGAGATCAGCATGTACCAACTCTAGAGGAGCTTGAGATCGATTGCTGGTCTCTCTTGGAAATGCCTTTCGTTGTTGCTTGCCCATCATACAAGCTTCACAAGGTTCCTGCAACTATGAAAATGTAGGCAAATGAGCAACCATCCCTGTTCTTTGCATCTCCTTCAAAACTGCATATCTGAGATGCCCAAATCTTTGGTGCCATAACCTGCTTACGTCTTTATCTTCTGTAGCAGTTAAAGCACTTAACTCATACAAGTTATCCCGTCGTATGCCTTTACCTACAACATTACCTGATGAATCCATGATTTCTGCACCACTCTTATTGAAGCGAACTTCGAGTCCACGATCTGTTATTGAAAAAATTGATAACAAATTTCTTTTAAGTGTAGGTACATAGAGAACATCGGATAACTTTTTCTCAACACCTGGAGAAGTGATAAAAGACATGGTTGCAGTTTCTTCACCTGGACACTTGGAGTCATTTCCCACTACTACATTGATGGATTCCCGCAGAGGCACTAGGGTATTGATGTGTGAAACATCACAAGAAATGAATAAATGTGACACTAGAACACCTCTATGGTTACCGTGAACTCATTGCCACTCCAAACTTTGAGAAATGATAGCCTAAACTGAGAACTTTGCTTCTATAGAAATTCCTAGTCACTAAAATGACATACCTTCAGTATTTTGCTAATTTCTCTTAGCACAAATATTATTTCTCGAAGATATTTTGGTGGAAAAAAATAGAAGAGAAGACCTTTCCAACAAGCTATTATTTCCAAGTAACAAAACTCTAGAACTCAAGATATAGCCTTCACAAGATGACCTTGTATGACTTCCAAAAGTGGAAATTATGCCTGTTTTAGTAAATCTGAGTGTCTAAAAATGAAAATTTGATGCCTAGCATCGACTTCCAACCAAAAGTCGATGCCAAGCATTGAATTTGAGCTTTTTTAGCCACTTTTTCAGTGCTTGAAATGGCCACTTAAACACAAGAACTGAGTAAAGCAGTTTTATGCTAGAAGTCGATGCTAGGCATCGACTTTATGCTGAAACTCGATGCCAAGCATCGACGTGCTCCACAAACCTCATGTTTTCAAGAAGATTCAACAATAGGTAACACTCAAAAAATGAAAACAATGACTTATCAACACAAACTCGATGCCAGGCATCGACTTGCTTGGAAAACTTGAACTTTTGAATTCATCACACAATAGGCAAGCATGGAGATGATGGAGAGAGTCTCATACACAAAACTTTAACTATTTCTTCTCATAGCTATGAAAAAACTCAGAAGTTTTACAGGTGCTTTCTCACTCAGAGAAGCCCGACTCTATTCAATCATACAAAATGAACTCCTTCTCACATTCTATCACTCTCTTCCACTTCTTCTCTCTCTTTGCGCTAGTTGATACAAACTAACTTATATAGATTTTCTCATTCTCGTGATTTTAGAAAACTTCTAGAACTAAAGTGAACTAACTTTACAAATATAATACACTTGTGAATTTGTCCCTTTAGGCATGTGATTTTCTTCTAAAGCTTTGACCTTCAAATATATGACCAATTAGTGAGTGTTTCTCCAATAGATCCCCCTCAATCACTAATTGACATTCTCTGTTTCTTCATATCATCTTCTTTCTTTTACTCCTGCCATGCTTTTGAATCTGCTAGTCTTCACACCATCCAAGGTCTTTGTCATTATGTTTGCTATCTGATCTTTTGTAGAAATGTACTCCACTTCAATTTCTTTCTCCATTAGCTTTTCTCTCAGGAAATGATAATATACCTCTATATGTTTTGTTCTTACATGAAAAACTAGATTTGCTACAAGATAAAGTGAACTCATATTGTCTCCATGTATTCTAGGTATACCTTGATCAATGCCCAAGATTGTGAATAATCTCAGCATCCATATGACCTCCTTAGCTGCTTCCACAAGTACTTTGTACTCAGCTTCAGTTGATGATAATGCTACTATATGTTGTTTCTTTGAACACCAACTTACAAGCTTATCACCAATGTATATCATGTAGCCATGAGTTGATCTTCTGTCATCCTGGTTACCTGCCCAGTCTGAGTCACTATAGGCTCTCAACTTCAAATCTGATGTAAAAGGATAATATAATCCTTCCTTTATAGTTCCTTTGATATATCTGATAACTCTTTGACCTACAATCCAATGTGGGTCCTTTGGACAATGCATGAATTATGACAACACTCCCACTGCATAATTAAGATCAGGTCTTGTTAGTGTAGCATAAATGAGACTACCCATAAGAGATTGATACTTCCTCATATCTTTGTATTCTGCACCATCATATTTACTAAGCTTGTGATTAACTTCAAGTGGAGTTGAAGCTTCTCTGCAATTTTCCATATCAAACGTCTTCAATAGATTCAGAAGATACCTTTTTTGTGATAGATATATGCCATGATCTGTATAAGTGACTTCCATTCCAAGAAAGTATGAAAACTTTTCTAGGTCACTCATCTTGAACTCTTTCTCAAGTAATCTATTTACCTCATTGATTCCTTCATCTGAAGTACCTGTTATTATAATGTCATCTACATAAATACAAATGTAGATTGTACTTTCCTCTGTTCTTTTGATGAGTAGACTTGGATCTGCTTTTGAACTTTGATATCCAAGATCATTGAGATACTTTACTAGTCTATAGTTCCATGATGCCCTTGGAGCTTGCTTCAATCCATACAATGCTCTTCTCAACCTGCAAACAAAATTTGCATACCTGGAATCTATAAACCCTTGAGGTTGTTCCATGTATACCTCATCTAATATGTATCCATTCAAGAATGCATTCTTTATATCCAATTGACTTAGGGTCCATCCTTTTGAAGCTGCAATAGCAATGATTGTCCTTATAGTTGACATCTTAGCTACAGGATTGAATGTCTCATCATAATCTATGCCAGAGGTTTGAGCATAGCCTTTCACCACCAATCTAGCTTTGTATCTGGCTATACTTCCATCTGCAAGCTTCTTCACTTTATAAACCCATTTATTTCCAATTACTTTCCTACCATTTGGTTTAGGAACAAGATCCCATGTCTTGTTCTCCTCTAATGCATTGAATTCTTCCTTCATGGCTTCTTCCCATTGCTTCTTACCTTTAGCTTCATCATAGTTCTGAGGTTCTTTATCATCTTTGACCATATATGCATAGTTCTTTTGAGTTATGTAAGAAGTATCATAAGAATACCTTTCTGGTTGTCTTCTAGTCCTGCTTGACCTTCTTGGTTCACATTCTTCATAAGTGTCTGGATACACCTCTTCATCAAATATAGGAGCTTCTTCATTTCTTCTTGTTAATCCACTTGTGGATGTACTTGCTTGCATATAACCTTCATCTTCATTTACATGCATAATTGATTTTCCTTTCTCACATTTTTTTACCTCTTCTTCAAATTCTTCAGCTGTATGACTTTTATTTGCATACCAACTTTTATGTTCATCAAATGTAACATCTCTAGAAACAAGAAATTGTTTGGTTAAAGGATTCCACAACCTCTAACCCATCTGCTTTTCATCATAACCAATGAACACATATTTTTCTAACTTTGGTTCAAGTTGATGTCTAAGTTGTGATGGCACATAAGCATATGCAATTGATCCAAACACTTTACAATGATCTAATGTTGGTTTATTACCCCACCAAGCTTCATATGGAGTCATACCATTGAGAGTTGCACATGGTAATCTATTCACAAGATATGTAGGTGTATTTAGAGCCTCAACCCAAAGATAATTTGGACAATTCTTCTCCTTCAGCATAGCTCTAGCAAACTCAACCAAACTCCTGTTCCTTCTTTGTGCTACACCATTTTGTTGTGGTGTATACCTGCAAGTTATTTCTCTCTTAATACCTGCATTCCAAAGATAATCATTGAACTCTTGGGAGAAGTATTCTCCCCCTCCATCAGACCTCAGTCTTTTAAGCTTTTGACCTGTGACTCTCTCTGCATATGCATGAAAATGCTTGAAAGCTCCAAACACTTTTGATCTCTCCTTCAAAACATATAATGTTATCCATCTTGTAGAATCATCAATAAAAAGAACATAGTACCTTGAGCCGCTGATAGATCCTTCTTTTGTTGGTCCCCATACATCTGTATGAATGAGCTCTAGTAATCCATCATGTTTGAATCCTTTCGTTTGAAATGGTAACCTGTGTGCTTTTCCCATTTGACATGCTTCACATTTATAAACCATATGTTGACTTTGCACATTTGGTAATCCTAGTACAGACTGATTAGCAACCATAGCTTTAATTTCTCTTTCATTGAAGTGACCTAATCTCTTATGCCAGAGATCAAGTTCTGTAATCACTCCTTCACCATGTGTGAGCAAAGCTTGACCAATGTTTCCTTGAACTCTTAAAGTAAAGATTCTACCTTCTTTCTTACCACAAACAATCTGATTATATCCATTCTGTGGATCTTCAACAAATACTCCTTCATTTGTAAACCTGACTTAAAAACCTTTTTCAACTATCTGTCCCACACTAATCAAGTTTTTAGGTATTGTGGGAACAACCAAAACATTGGTTAGAAAATCTGCTCCACTCTTGCATTTCACTTTTCCAATTGAATGTACACTATGTCTTGTATTGTCACCTCTTTGAACTCTATGACTAGAAATACCTTTTTCCAATTCTAACATCAATTCTATGTTTCCTGACAAATGATTAGAACATCCAGAGTCAATGTAAAATATCTTTAGATCTTCTTTATCTGATGTGCTGATTGAGTTCATCATCAATGATGTATGACCTTCATTCTGTGTATCATTTGCATAATTGTAGTAGGTGGTGCTATAGGATTGATTCTATCCCCAACTTCTTCCTCCACCTCTACCATAGCCTCCTCTTTGATTCTGTCTACCTCTTTGAAAATTACTTTGATATCTTCCACCTCGGCCTCTGCTATTGTTGTTTTGATTCTGGTTTGATCCTTGTTGATTGTGCCAACAGTCATGAGCCAAATGATTACTCAATCCACAGATCCAACAAGCCTTCTTATTGTTATTTTGATTACCTCTTCCTCTTCCAAAACCTCTTGCTCTTCCTCTGCCTGTGCCTCTACCTCTTGCAAAATAAATTTGAGAACTTGACTCTTCTTCATCCTTTTCTTTACCTTTATCTCCTTTCTTCTTATTCTTCATGTACATTGCAAAACTTTGACCTTTATCTCCATCTCCCTTCAAGTCTTGCTCAAATGTGAGCATCAAACCAAGCAACTGTTTCAAATTTGGAACATAATGATTTAATGAAAGTTCTATTGATAAGACAAAAGGTTTCCACCTTTCATCTCCTCTCAAACCTATAAGTAATTGAGCAATCAACCTATGATCTTCAACATGTTCATCTATGGATCCAAGAGTATCTGCTAGATCCTTCATCTTAGTGACATAATCACTAATACTTTGACTTGGCTTCTTCTTGAATGTTGTAAACTCTGACCATACACTTGCTTTCCTTGCTTTAGTAGTGCTTTGGAAATGATACTCCAATGCATTCCATATATCTTCAAATGATTCCAATCCTCTGATGTGTGGTAACAAATGATCTGAGATTATATTGTAGATGTAGGCTTTTGCACTTGCATCCTTCTTCTGCCAATGCTTTAAAGCATCAAGTTCTTCCTTCTTTGGTCGGCTTTCATCTTCAAATACTGGCTTCTCTTCTTCACCTGTTACATATACCATGAGATCCTTACTCATAAGTAAGGCTTCCATTCTCATTACCCATGCGGGGTAATTATCTCTGTCTAGTTTGTCAATGGAGATATGATCTGCCATACTCCTTTCCTTCTGCTACAACCTATGAGCTGAAAGGATAAAGAATAATACCTTTTGGAGTTCTTTGTGTATGAGGATACTTTTGAAGTAACCTTTTGATGCCTTGTGTCTTCAAATGCTTCACCTTTCAACCTTTAATGAAAAACTTTTCAAAACTTCTTGTACCTTTGCTGCCTTCTGCTCTTTAGGACCTTTCTGCTCTGATACCACTTGTTGATGTGTGAAACATCACAAGAAATGAATTAATGTGATACTAGAACACCTTTATGGTCACCATTAACTCATTGCCACTCCAAACTTTGAGAAATGATAGCCTAAACTGAGAACTTTGCTTCTACAGAAATTCCTAGTCACTAAATGGACATACCTTCAGTATTTTGCTATTTTCTCTTAGCAAAAATATTATTTCTCCAAGATAATATGGTTGACAAAAGTAGAAGAGAAGAGATTTCCAACAAGCTAATTTTTGCAAGAAACCGATCTCTAGAACTCAAGATATAGCCTTCACAAGATGACCCTGTATGACTTCTGAAAGTGGAAATTTTGCCTGTTTTAGTAAATCTGAGTGTCTAAAAATGAAAATTCAAAGTCTAGCATCGACTTGCAACCAAAAGTCGATGCCAAGAATCGACTTTGAGCGTTTTTAGCCACTTTTTCAGTGCCTAAAATGGCCAGTTAAACACAAGAACTGAGTAAAGCACTTTTATGCTAAAAGTCGATGCCAGGCATCGACTTTATGCTGAAACTCGACGCCAGGCATCGACTTGCTCCACAAACCTCATGTTTTCAAGAAGATTCAACAATAGGTAACACGCAGAAAATGAAAACAATGGCTTATCAGCACAAACTCAATGCCACGCATCGACTTGCTTGGAAACCTTGAACTTTTGAATTCATCACACAGTAGGCAAGCATGGAGATGATGGAGAGAGTCTCATACACAGAACTTTAACTATTTCTTCTCATAGCTATGAAAAAACTCAAAAGTTTTATAGGTGCTTTCTCACTCAGAGAAGCCCGACTCTATTCAGTCATACAAAATGAACTCCTTGTCACATTCTATCACTCTCTTCCACTTCTTCTCTCTCTTCGTGCTAGTTGATACAAACTAACTTATATAGATTTTTCTCATTCTCGTGATTTTAAAAAACTTCTAGAACTAAAGTGAACTAACTTTACAAATATAATACACTTGTGAATTTGTCCCTTCACATAGGCATGTGATTTTCTTCTAAAGCTTTGACCTTCAAATATATGTCCAATTAGTGAGTGTTTCTCCAACATAGGGAACTATACCAATCCTTTTTACGGGTCATATGGCGAGAAGCTCCACTATCTAAAATCCATGGTTCATCAACACAAACTTGAGCAGATGAGCATACCTCTTCAATAGCTACCCAAAGTTCTAGCTCTGTGTTGTTTGCAGACTCTTTGTTCTTCCACGATGATTTTAGAGTCCCATTCCGTTCATCAGCTTGCTTCTTTCTGCAATCCTTGATGGCATGGCCTTTCTTTTCACAATAGAATCAACTTCCTGTGAACTTTTTCTTCTTTGGCTTCTTCTTTGATCCATCAGAAGAACCTTTTCCTTTTGCATTTGCTGAGAATGCAACATCACTTGTACTTTGCCGATTCTTCAACTGCATCTCTTCTTCTAAAAGCATCGCACAAAACTCTTCAAATGTAATTCAAAGATTGTTTGGAAAAGTAGATTGTAAGATTGAATGTAAAAAAGTCAACTTCAAAAATTAGCAATTTCAAGAGTCCTCACCATTGAAGCGTTGTACTTTCAATTTAAAGGTTTCTTGAAATAGTAGAGCATAAGTTTGAACTTGAAAATGATAATCTTTAAGCATTAGCAATCTCATGATTCCTCACCATTGCATGTGTTTCTCATATAGATTAACGTTTGAGAAAGTAGAAAGTACATATGCAAGAAAATGTAGGAGCATTAAAAGAGAAGAGAACAAATATAATATAATTTCAAGAAAGTATTACTACTAACAACAAATATAAAGATGATGGTGTTGTCTAATCTTGCACTCTCAGGCTAGAGATTAAATGGTGATCTAGACAACTTTAGATAGGGGTTAAAAGGTAGAAGTATTTTGACTCAATCCGGTGCCTAGGGTAGTGCAAAAATAATGTTTATATTATCCTAGTGGAGAGTTGTGGCTTTCCATGGATGCCAAAACATGGGCAATAGAATGTGGGTAGCCATTGTTAGCAAATTCCCCTGTGCGACTTAGGTTGACTCAATCGACTTATCAAATACTAATGATTTCTGAGTTTGATAAAGAATATTCCATGGAATATTCATTTTACCATCATCGGCAAAGGATACTCACTGTTATCTTAAACCCCTTAGAATTCAGCCTTCATCCAATAGGCAAATTGGGATTCCCATAAACTAGGTAATGCATGATTGGCTTCGCCTCATAATGGGGGCCTTACAAAATGTGCAATACAACACACAATCATGAGGTGTAGACATGGTCATATAATAACATCCCCCTCAATGTTTAGAGAATTATAAATTAAGTAGACATAGGTTGTATGCCCATCTATTGAACATGTCTATTAAGTTGCACTTTTCCAAGTGGTTTAGTAAATATATGAGTGCAACTTATCTCTGCTAGACAATATTCCAACTCCACAACGTGATCTTCTATTAGCTCATAAACATAATGGTACTATACTTCTATATAATTGGTGTGAGCATGAAATATTAGACTCTTTGCAATATCCATACAATTATCACATTTAAGTATAGTCATGATTTGTGATGGAAAGATTATATCTACAAGAGTTCTTCTTAAGCAGATTACCTCACAAGAGACAAAGCAAGCTACTTTGTACTCAGCTTTAATGGAAGAGGGTGCCAAAGTTGGATGGTTTCAACTTACCCAAGAAAATATTCTTGAACCAAGTGAGAAATGATGTGTAGAAAGTATTTTTCTATAATTGTAGTCTTTGTCCCAATTTGGATCACAATACCCTTCAAGAATATCACCTATGGTATAAACAATACCAAAATCCAATGTTCATGCAATGTACCTTAGGATTTGCATGCATGTATACCAATGGCTCTCTTCTAGTTTGTTAGAGAACTTTCTCAATACTCCAATAGCATAGAAGATATCTAGTCTAGAACTGCACAAAACGGTAAGACTCCAACAAGTTGTCTCTAATTCTTAGCATCTACTTCTAATGTATTATCCTTTGTTGAAAGCTTAAGATTTACCTCCATTGGTGTGCTAATGGCTTGCAGCCAACATCCCACAAAGTTTAAGGATTTATGGTAGCATATTTCTGTTGTGATATGAAAATTGCATCATCGTTTTGCCATACTTCCATGCTAAGACAATAATGTAGTATCCTAAGATCTATCATCTCAAACTCATTACTCAAGCTAGCTCGACTTTGTCTAATATTCTATAATGAGCATATGAGCTACATACAAGATGACAATCACTAGCAAGTTATCTTTTCTCATATCATATGAATTTGCATTGTAAGTACTTCTTCAAAATTCTTAATAATAAGAAAAAACTATCAATATACTAGTGGTAAAATTTTGGAGCTTGCTTAAGATCATATAATGCCTTCTTTAGTCTACAAACCTTGTTTTTGAATGAGCTATATGAAAGCCTAATGGTTGACATACATTTACCTCCTCCTTTAGGTATCCATCTAGAAATGTTGATTTTACATCCATTTGGAATTATAGGCCAAATTTTATGTGCAGTAATTGCAAGATCTATATGAATTGTATTCATTCAAGCTATTGGTGCAAATGTCTTGTGGACATCAATTCCTTCCACTTGTGAGAATTTTCATGCAACAACTGATTTTTTCGATTCTCTAATCCACTTAGTTCCAATTACCTTTTTATTTGGTAGTAAGTCAACCAATGTACATAATTTGCAAAGAAGGGAGTCTGCTTGGTATATGTATGAACACTATTGTTATAGGCAAACTCTGCAAATGGTAAAAGCTCAAACAAATGATTCTGATGATAGTTGATGGTGCAACAAAGATATTATTCTAGGAATTGATTCACTCATTTTGTATGTCCATTTGTCTATGGGAGGTTAGTAGTAGATAGTTTCACTTGAACACCAAGGAGCTTGCAAAGACTATTCCAAAACTTGGATATGAACTACAGACCTTGGTCACTGACAATATCATCATGCAATCCATGAAGCCTAAAGATGTATCAAAGAAAACATTTAGTAGTGGCTACACTCGTGATTGCCTTAGTAGTTGGAATGAAGTGTGTCATCTTTGTAAATCTATCCACTATAACAAGAATGACATCATACTTATCTGAATTTGGTAGATCTATGATGAAATACATAGATAATGAAGTCTATGGCCTTTCTGAAAAAGGTAAAGGTTGCAAAAGGCCATGAGGTTTATGTCACGGTACCTTAGATATATTGCAAATGTGACAAGTTCAGATATTTCTTTCACCTCCACATTTGAGGCCACAAAAAATACCTTGATGTGAGTTCTATTGTTTTATTCACTCCAAAATGTCTTGTTGGAAGATTGTCATGACGTGGTTGAAGTACTTGGATCCTAGGCTCTCCTTGAGGGATATACAATGGGTTCTTATAGAATAGTAACCCATCTTTTTCCTGAAATTCATTTAGTTCTTGAAATTTTCCTTCTTGAGTTTTTTGCTTAACATTACAAAACAATTCATCATGTGGTAGAGTCTCACGAACCAAATGATTCAAGGCCAAATCTTCATGATGGCTTGACGAGATAGTTGCTAACTAGAGATGCTCAGTCCTGATTAATATACTCTCTTGTTGATAAAATGCCTCTTCACCTTTCTTTTGTGCAAGGTAAGATCTTCTTGACAAGGCATCTGAATGACATTGCAACACCCTATACGGTATGTGATGACAAAGTTGAATCTGGATAAAAAGTTACTCCATCAAGATTGCATTCTATTGAGGATGTGGGTGGTCATAAAATACTCTAAGTTATTGTGATTTCTATACACAGTAACTTTATGAGCTGCTCCTAGATGGTGATGCTAGGTACCAAATATGTCCACTATGGCAATAAATTTTTTATCATGGATTTCATAACTAATATCTAGAGGGGAAAAATTCCTTGAATGATATGCAAGTGGATGTAGGTGTCCATCATATCCATATTGTGATAGAATGGTCCCTAGGGTACATTTTGATGCATGTGTCTTTAGGAAGAAGGGCCTACTAGAATCAATATGAACTAGAATTAGAGTAGTGGTAAATGCTAATTTTAAGGTCTGAAAGGCTTTTTTTTGCTTCTTTGGTCCATGAGAATTTTGTATTTCGTATAAGCTTGATAAGAGGTGTCACTATCTTGGAGTAATGTCTGATGAATATCTTGTAAAAGTTGGCAAACCCTAGAAAACATTGTACATCTTGAACACATGAAGGTGGTCGAGGATTTTCTCGATCTTCTTAGGTTCCATAAAGATTCCTTTATTTGATACAATGTACCCTAAAAACTCCGCTTCTCTCTAATGGAAAGAGCACTTCTCCATTTCACATATAAAGGTTTTTCTCTTAGTTTCTCTAGGACTATCTTTACATGAGATTCATGATCCTATAGATGTTTGGAAAATATCAAAATATCATTGAGATATATTACCACAAAATCATCTAAATTCTCTCAAAAGATATCATTTATCATATCTTGAAAGACGATATGAGCATTTCTGAGACCAAATGGCATAACTACATTTTCAAAATGCCCATACCTTGTTCAAAATGTTGTCCTGCATTTGTCTCCTTCTCTAATCTTGACAAGATTATAAGCTCCTCGAAGCTCAATATTCATGAAGAACTTTTCTTTTCCAAGGTGTTCCAAGAGCTTTGATATAAATGGTAGAGGGTATGTGTTCTTTATTATGACTTTATATAACCCATGATAGTCTACACACATTTAGAGAGCCCCACCCTTCTTCTTTACAAATAGGATAGGGGCTCCTGTAGGAGACTTTGAGTGTTTGATATACCCCTCGGCTTGATTCACATCAATATTCTTCTGTAATTTTGTAAGTTCATCTAGGGATACTCTATAGATTTTTCTGAAGGGTGATTGTGCTCTTTCTTGAAGTTCTATGGCACAATCATAAGTTCTATGCTCTTAGAGGCTATTGTTGGAGGAAATGGTGGATAGTCTTCAGAGATGAAGTGGTGCTACGAAACCCTACTTCACACCAGCCAAGAACAAGTGGTGGAGAGTGTAGTAGGCCCCTTTAGCTTCCTAATGATCACAAATAATCACTTATGTGCTTTGGAACATGATCCACTAAGCAATGGATCAAAATAAATGAGTAGGAAGTTGATCCAAGATCATAGACTTGCTATTTTAGTCTTTGCACATGTTCAATAGAATGAACAATACTCTCAACATGTTAGCAATTAGCCAAATTCCTTTTGGTGGTATCTAACTATCTTAGGTAGCTTCCAATCCTGACTTATTTCAATAAAAATATGGACTACACATTGAGAATGATGCTTAGCAAATTACAGGACTTGCCTAATATTTTTGGGGTGCTTCAGACTACAAACCAGAGAGTAATGATATGAAGATATCTCACACTTAAGAGAAGAAATGACAATAAAACTTTGTAGATATGAAGTAGACAGTATGGTGATTCTATAGCACTTTAAATCACATCAAATGATCAACCATGCATTGAAAACAAGCTTTGAGAATTTCATTATTATGAGAAGATCATAGCAGAGAAGTGAGGTAGAGATATGATCAATGTGTAAGAATAAGTTAAATTCATGTGAGAAGTACTCACCACCTCCATCAGATCTGATCCTCTTCGAGCTTCTACCTATTTGGTTCTCAACCAATGCCAAATACTTTTTGAAATAATTAAATACTTCATCTTTATGCTTCATGAAGTATTGTCCATCTACAATAATCATCTATAAATGAAACATAGTACCTTGAACCTGAGATTGATGGATCTCTGCTAGGACCCCATACTTCAGTGTGCACAAGCTTTAAGTAGTCTTCATACATGTACCCTTTTCTGTTAAATGGTTGCCTGTAAGCTTTGCCAAATTGGCATGCTTCACACTTGTAAATCATGTGTTGTTTGGATACATTTGGAATGCCAAGCACACTCTCATCCCTGCATATTTGCTTTAGTGTTCTTTCACCTATATGACTTAGCCTTTTATGCCATGTCTCTAGTTCAGATAGGGTTTGATCCTTGTAATTGAAGAGTTCAATATTTATGGTATCGTCAACTTCAAATGTAAAGATTCTACTAGATTTCTCACCTTTTGCAATCCTCTTGAAGCCTTGTTGATGGTCTTCCACATATGCTCCATGCATTGTGAGTCTGACCTGTAAGCCTTTCTCAACAATCTACCCAACACTGATTAGGTTTCTTGTTATGGTTGGCACATATAAAACCTTACTTAAGAGGTTCATGTTACCATCAGAAGCCTTGACATTTCCAATTTTCTTAACAGAGAGTCTAGTGTCATCACTTGTCTACACTTCATGCTTTTTAGGTTCTTCAAGATCAGATAGCAATGCTACATTTCCATCCACATGATTGGAACAACTTGAATCAATATAGAAAATGTGTTCATCATCTTTGCCTTGCTTGGATGTCAGGTTCATGATCAGTAATGAATCCTCTTGGTATTCTATGTACTTGTTGTAATCTCTTCTGCCTCGGAAGCTCCTTGGTAGTTTTTGTTGTAGCCTTGATTGTAGTTGTGATGATAGTTGCTTCCTCCATTGTTGAACCTTCCTCTGGATTGTCCATAGCTTCATCTATGGAAGCCTCTTCCCTTCTGGTTTATTGTGTTCTTGAAGCATTCTTCAGTGATGTGATTGGTTAGAGCATAGAAATTGCAAGGTGAAGTGTTGTAAGATGTCCACCTACCTTGCTTTCCTCCTCTGCCCCTTCCTCTAGTACCTCTTCCTCTACCTATGAAGTTCACTTGAGAGGTACTAGCCTCTTCTTCATTCTTTTCGCCTCCACCTTTATCCTTAATTTTATTTCTATCTTTATAAAGGGAAGAAGATTGATTACCTCTAGAATTGTCTCCATTCTTGTTGATCTTTGTCTCATGGGTGAAGAGTTGCCCCATCAAGGTGTTGCGGTCAAGTATCTGCATATCCATATAAAGGTCCATTGTTGTGGTGAAGGACTCCCACTTATCATCATCTTTGATGCCATTTATGATCTTCCTCACTGTATGTTCTTCTTCTATCTCTTCTCTTATGCTTGCAAGCTGGTCAACCACATCCTTCAACTTGGTTACATAGTCAGCTACACTTTGCTTTGGTTGCTTTTTCAAAGTTGTAAACTCCATCCATAGCTCGTTCTTCCTAACTCTTGTATTTGATGAGAAGTATGAAGAAAGTACTTCCCAAGTCTCTTGGGAGGTCTTGCAATTCCTAATGTGAGGTAATAAGAAATCAGATATTGAGTTAAGTAGATAAGACCTGCCAAGAGTATCCTTTGCACACCATGTAGTCAGCATTTCTTGTTCTTCCCTTGTACGTTGATGTTTGCTTCTTAATGTTGGCATTTGTTCATCTCCTAGGATATATCCATCTAAGCTTCTTCCTTAGAGGTAGGCTTGCATACTTAGTGACCATGCTGGATAGTTGCTTCTGTCCAATTTGTCAGCGAATGATGGAAATCCATCTCCCATCTTGTTTCTTGTGCTCTGATACCACTATTGGAGGAGATGGTGGACAGTCTTCAAAGTAGAAGTGGTGCTGCAAAACCTTGCTTCACATCAGCCAAGAACAAGTGGTGCAAAGTGAAGTAGGCCCCTTTAGCTTCCTAATGATCACAAATAATCACTTATGTGCTTTGGAACATGATCCACTAATCAATGGATCAAAAAAGATGAGTAGGAAGTTGATCCAAGATTATAGATTTGTTATTCTACTCTCTACACATGTTCAATAGAATGATGAGTACTCTCAACCTGCTAGCAATCAGCCAAATTCCTTTTGCTGGTATCTATTTAACTTAGATAGCTACCAATCATGACTTATTTCATTAAAAATCATGGACTACAAATTGAGAATGATGCTTAGAAAATTACAAGACTTGCCCCATATTTTCGGGGTGCTTCAGACTACTGACTAGAGAGTAATGATATGAAGATATCTCATGATTAAGAGAACTAATGATAATAAAACTTTGTAGCTATGAAGTAGATAATATGATGATTCTATAACACTTTAAATCACATCAAATGATCAACCATGCACTGATACTACAACATATAAGGTGTATACCGAGGCTTCTATCGGGCAAATGAAGAAGCATGATGATTTTGCCCCGACATTGGTGTAAGGGTTGGCATAGACATTGGAAGCAAACCACCGGTATAGGCGCTGGTATGTATGTCGGTGTAAGCATAAACAATTCTGACATTTATAATGATGCTCAGATCGATGCCCATATCGGCTTCTATAGTGGCACCTATATCAACATGCTACTAGGAGTACCATTGCCCATAACATCGACCATGTAGGGAGTACCATTGTGCATATTGACGACCATATTTGCAATTTTTTTTTGATAGAGTGTGTTGTCTCTTCCTATAGCAACATTACCATGATGTTGTGTAGAAAAAGATAATACACTCTGCCCCAAAAAAACCAAGTACATGTGATGTGTACTTTAATGGCAATCGAAACAAGATTTCATAAAGCAAAATACTATCAGACAGAAAAGAGATGAGTAGAATGAACCATGAACTATGTACAAAAAAAGTTATATATTTCATAAATGAAGCATGTACAAGAGTGTGGCAAACCACTTTCATATATGAGCCACATACAAAATGTGGCAAAGCACTGCCATATAAGAATCAAATACAAAATTCTGGTGCACCACTTGCATATATGAGCCAAATACAAAACTATGGCACACCACTACCATACACATGCACACAAGGATCGAAACATCTATATCAACACTCTTGCAACAAAGAACATTCATGAAATGAGATAAATTGACATGATACTTACAAACAATAAGTAAAAACCAATTTTCTAAGTTCATCACCTCATCGCAAATGCTCCCATGAAACGACTGCACTGCATCCCTCCAAGTCCTCCAATAGTGCAACCAATCCATGACGATATCCATAAGCCTCTTATGTTCGTGTTGGAGGATGACCCATTGCCAGCTCTTGCAACAAATATGCAGAACGTTAGATGAACATACATGACATGCTTAACACAAAAAAATTCAATAAACTAAATGATACTTACAAATTTGTGATGCATAGTGTCATCTTTGTCATTACCCAAATGTGACGGTCCAATCGTATCTAGACATGTGGCTGTGGCATCTCGTTGCTGGCGATATCGGTTAGGAGTCTATTATTGTTCATCGCGAATCATATCCCAATCTGCTATATCTAACCATACAGGCTTTCGTAAGCCTACTCTGCATCACGAGCCTCGAGTCATCGATGGGACATAACTTCACATGCAATGTGCTGAATCCACTCGGAGCTGACAACAGGATGCCCATGTGCTAGTCTGAACTCTTGATAGATCGTCTCTGTGATATATTTTTTACGATCTTTATCTTGTTCATTCCATTTCAACATGATAGAGTGTCCAAACTATATGTAGCAAAGCTATCATATACGCTGACGCATGGCCTTTCCAGCCACATCCATCACTAGAGCTCCATCATGGATACTATACACCTAGGTGGTGTACCATGTGGCATAGCTACATCTGAGGTACTCGCTCTAGGAGTAGAAGTGGGCGAAACAACGTCTATCGCACTGCCTCCACAACATCCGCCTCCTCCAGAGCTATGTGTAGATCCACTCCTAGAACCTCCTCCTCTAGAGCATGAACTCCACCTACAGGACCGACCAACACCTGTATCGCACTGAGGTGTCGAACGCACATGTCTACTACTAGATCCACTAGGAGAAGGCTGAGAAGATGGTCGTGGTGAAGTCATAAATGTAGGAGACATGTTGAGATATCAAGCTCAACATGTGATGATCTAGGATGACGTGCCAACTTACTCATTCGCGGACATTAGGTTTTTCCTTATGAACTGTTATTTATATATTGCCGTAGTTGTATTCTTATTTTCAGGTCATTCTTGTACATTCCTTTTTAATGTAATAGAAGAAGAAGAGAAGATCATTCTTCCTTGCCTCAATCTGAGTGTGTGCTTCTCTTTGATTGTGAGTGTGTGTGTGTGAGCTCTCTTCATTATCTCCTTCCTCATGACATGGTATCAGAGTCAGTGTGGCTGTAGAGAGCTCGTGGCGAAGGCCGATGGTGAAGAGTATGCGAGACGGCATGGAGAAAGCACGATTCACAAACGACCTCAGATTGCTAAGAAAATTGGCATGAAGGTAGAAGACCTCAAAATATTTTCAAGATTTATCCCTTTAGGGTCACTTGTTTTTCTCAGATCAAAGTTTCAGAGCCATCTCGACCTTTGTTCCGAGCCCACAAGGTGGGGCCCACAAGAAAACTAGGCCAGTTTTGGAAACTGTAACTTGCATCGTGTTTGGAAACACTCATATATTCTAGATCCAGAATTTCAAGCAATTTCGTGTACTGTTGATACACTAAAACTGTGTTTTTTTGAGATCGAATTGTCACGTCATAGTGCAACGGTGTTCAAGCAGAAGTGCTACTTGTAGTGTCTTGCAATGTTGTGAATTATTGCAGAAATGACAGACGCAAATGGAATGAGGAAGCTTATGAGCGATAAGCTGGACAAGAATAACTTCCATGCTTGGAGATTCAGAATGATGAATTCCTGATGGGAAAAGGCTACTGGAAGTACATTGAAGGAGAGAACAAAAATGCTCCCCAGTTACTAGAGAGGAATCAGACTACTGAACAATTAAGAGCATATGAGGAATGGGATCAAGGAGCACAAAAGGTAATGTATTGGCTATCTGTTAGTATACAGGATAGCATGATTGGGCACATACAAGATACCAAGACTCCAAAAGAGGCTTGGAACAGTTTGGTCACATTCTATGAGACAAATACAAAGGCATGGAAATTGCAACTCAAGAACGAGCTGCATACATTGGAAAAGAAGAGCATGTCGGTAAGTGACTACACCTTGAAACTTAAAAGCATATGTGAGTCACTTGCATCTATTGGCATGAATGTAGATGATGATGATGATGATAAGGTGGAAGTGTGCCTTCATGGTTTAGGAGCTGCATATAAGCAGTTCAGAACTTCTATACAGATGAGAGAAAATATTCTGAATTTTGCTGATTTGGTATCCATGCTGATTATTGAAGAAAAGAATCTTGGTGAGGATTCAAACTCCCAAGGAAATCCCACTTTTGAGCAGGTATTCTACTCTGGGAGAGCAAGAGCAAGGGTAGAGGTTTCCGAAGTGGAAGAGGAAACAGTAACCAAGAGCAAGGTCAACAACAGAATCATGCAGGAGGAAGAGGATAGTTTCGAGGCAGGGGGAGCCAAAGAGGTCGTAGAAATTTCCAAACAAATGTTTTAGGTAATGATAGTAAAGGATGTTGGAATTGTGGTAAGCCTGGACACTTTCAACGTTATTGCACGTTGAAGAATCAAAATAAAAGAAGGCAATAAAACAACTATGCATGCAGGAGTGTAGATGATTCTAAGAAGCTCTTCATGGTTCAACATCACATGATGAATACAATGTTTGCTAGTGTTTCAAAATCGAATGATAATGTCTGGTACGTTGATTCTGGTGCTTCAAATCACATGACCAGTCATGTGCAATGGTTTAGTACTTTGTAGAAAGTGCCAATTCATGGATATGTTGAAAGAGGTGATAACACATCACACCCTATCGAGCATACAGGAAACATAGCATTGTCCATGGAGGACGGGAAGCTAAAAACATCTTGCTTATGTGCTACATGTTCCAAATATAACAAAGAATCTGGTTTCTGTTGGACAAATGGTTTATTAGGGATTACAAATCAGGTTCAATGCTGATGGGTTATATGTAGAAGAATACAAATGGGATGGAATATTGATTGCCAAAGGAAACAAAGTGGGTAGGTTGTTCACCTTAAATGTGAAAATTCCTGAAATGAATGCAGCCATGTTTGCAAAAGGTGCAGGAGTTATTGCTGATATAGAGATATGGCACAAACTGATTGGACATGCAAACTTGCAAAGGTTGAAATTGATAGAGCTGAAGGAGATTGTCCATGAACTACTAAATTTCAAGGTTGCAAAGATGCAAAAGGTATGTGCAGCATGTCAATTTGGTAAACAGTCAAGATCATTGTTTTCACATGATAAGCATGTTAGTGAGAATGTGCTAGAAATAGTACATACAGATATTTGGGGTCCTGCAAAGACCACATCTATGGGTGGTTGCAGGTTTTATGTTACATTTATTGATGACCATACACGAAAAGTGTGGGTATATTTCATGAAAGAGAAGAGCAAGGTGTTCACTCACTTCCATAATTTTAAAGCTATGGTGGAAAAGCAGAAAGGTAAGTATATTCAAACATTAAGGTCTGATGGACGAGGTGAATACATGTCAAATGAGTTCAAAACAGCGAGTCGTAACAAACGAGAACTATGTCGTAAAAAGAGAACACTTACGTCAAAAATTACATGTTTTCACCTCATTTTTGGAATTCCTTTACACCAGTATACATATATTACAAAAATGAGGTGAAAACAAGTAATTTTTGACGTTTTTTGTCATTTTCTCAAAAAAAATGAGCTCAAAATGTAGTCAAAATTTCACTATATTAGGCATTGACGTGTCCCAAAATGTATATGATAAGACATTGACATGTCCAAAATCTATATGCTAAGACATTGACATGTCTAAAATATATATAAGAATGTAGAAGTCAATAGTTTTTACACAAAAATAACATTTTAGACATATCTTTAATGGGTGGATATCTGATTGTTATTCAAAATTGCTACAAAACATGGTTTCATTAACCAAACTACTTTGAGGCATTTACATAAGCACTAAAAATGTCTGAGAGCTTCAATGCAACTCACAACTTTGTCGATCTATGTCTACACCCTCATCATCTGATGCACTTGATTCAGTCTCATACTGTTGAGAGCTCTCTTCTTCTTCTTCTATATCCACAAGAGCTCTATCTTCATCCACGTACATACCAAATTCTGCAGGATCATGCACAACTCTTCTTGTTTTCCTATGATTTCCTGTACCACATACATCTGGAAGCTTTTGTTTTATCATGTTGATGGTTGCTTTCCTCAAGTGACCAGTTTTTGTCAAGGAAAAATCATAAACAAGAATATCTACATCATCCATTTTAAGAGTGGATGTGCTTCGAATATTCTTTTTCCTTTTTGAACCTGTTCGTTTAGCATCACACACCATTTCTAAGTTATATTTACCTGTGAATGCATTACTACTTTTAGTGTAATACCAATGCACCACCAAAGCCTCTATTCTTCTCTGATCAATATCTTTAGTTATCTCTAAAACCTTTGCAATCCAAAATGGTCTGGTAGCCTCATCACCATCAGCAAGTACTGCAATAAGCGTTCCAACATTTATCTCTATTAAATTTCCTTGCCATCTTGCTTCTGCCTGTTTTGTCATCCTTGGGCCTACATAAATATTTCTTTCTGGTGGATGTATAAAACTTTGAAGTGCATCTGCATTACATGCTTGGGCCACATTCACGGATCTTTGTGTACAAAAATCCCATGTGAATGGAACATCAACTGGCCAGTGACCTGCAATTGTATACTGTATAATCTCTTCTTGATGATTGAAAAAGTCCTCCCACCAAGATACATCTTGATCTCCAGCATATTTTTTTGCACGCTCAATATGTCTCTTCTTTTCAATGAGTGCATGCATCCAGCTTTTACTTTGATCAACCACACTTCCACATCTTTCTGTATTGTTTTTATCTTCATATGGTGATTGTTCTGCACCATACACTGTTACAGTAGACAAATTAGGCACCTGCAATAAGAATCTGCATCCCTCTGTAGGCTCCCACCCAAGAGAAGATGAATACTGCTTTGCAAATAAAAGGGTTATTTCATCAACCCTCCTCATCAAGAATACATGGTTGAAACTAATATTGTGCAATGGAGCCAAAACCTTAGCACTGTTATCAAGGCCCATTGAGCAAAAGTGCTTAAAGTCATAAATCTGTGTGAGGTGTTGAACTTCTGGTTTTGGAGTATATGCTTCTGAAATCAGCTCAGATAAAATCGGAAGAGTAAAAGCATTGTTACGTGCCAACTTCTTAGAGAAAGTACTGAACATTTGATCAATGTGATCATGAGTGTGGCCAACCAGAAGAAAATTTACTTTAACCTTCTGAAATACCTGTTTTTCAACAAGCATGCTTAAATATCCAAAGACTGTAGAATTTTTATTCTCTCTTGGAGTATTATCTAGTTGCAAATATAGAGTTGGTGGCAAAAGACCCTTCCATGATTGCAAAACACGATGAATGACAGTAACTGTAAGGTTTGGATCATTATGCACATTCGGATATGTGAAGAAAACCTTGGACATTACAGTTCCATTGTATACCAAAGCGCCAACCAAATGCATTTGCACAAGGACTTCATCTCCAATGTCCTTAGGGATGCGATAAAAATGTGGCAAACAAGTTTTTTTTTTATCCATACCATCGATCAACAAACACATATAACGCTCCGGATTTCTGAGTGCCTTACTTCGATGATGAATTGCTTTCTTTCTCTCTAATGCTTGACTGTCACGATGGTTGTTAAGAAGGTTTTTAAAATTATGCTTTTCCTGTGGTGTTGTAGCCCCTTTTGCCATGTTTTTCAAAGTGGCACAAACTGAACATTCACCCATTCTAACTTTACGAGGAATAGAAACATTGTTAAACTCCTCCTTCCATAATCGAGTAAAGTGACGATACAACACATACTTCTCATTTCTATTTTCCATGTCTTCTCTATATATTTGAAATACCTCTCGACGAGTAAAGTTATCTGACAAGTGCAACCTTCCAGTTGTAGGCATAACTTCACAATGCAAGCTAAAATAGTTCATCATCCAATTCATTGCATGACGTCCAACAGATCCTTTGGTCCCACCATGGAACGTATCCAAAATGAGATCCCCATTCAAAAACCCTTGTTGAACCCTATGTATTCTAAAATTTCCTACACCCATTGCAATTTTAAATGCAGCCCTACAGCATGGCATCCCTTGAGTAAAGAAATATTCAAAACCAACACGCGTTACTGACATGTTATCCTCAATCATTTGCATGCAAGAAACAAGGTATATATCTTGCCTTTCACTATCTAAATGGAGGAATTTTTCTCTTATGTGCTTTAGTTTCTTCATCCCTAAATTATACAAGCATTTCAAACCACAACAATGCTTCACAATATCCAATGCAATCTGTCTATCTGAAGTAAGAAATTTAAATCTTTTTCGACTTACTTCACGAGACCTTCTTTTAAATCGTAGATTGAGCTTGCTTTGCTTTTTCGTTGCTCCACATGCACTTGAGTCAGAAGGGAGATCAATGGTTGGATCAGATGGGAGATCAAGAGGTGCATTTGTATGAGCAGCATTGCACTATGAATTGGATAACTTAAATGACTCAACAGAAAACATGGAATCATCAGCACGTTCTAAATCATAGGGATCATCACTTCTCTGGAAAGGCTCAACTGAGAACAATGAATCAATATGAGCAGAGGAAGTTGATGCCCAAGCATCCACTGAAAAGATTGAGCTCATCTTCACTGAGTTCACAGAAGACTGAAGATGAATGACCTTTTTAAATAAGTAGAAATCCGAGATCAAGTGAAGATATCACATCAAATGTCACATCAAGAAGATATGAAATCAAAAGCTTATTAAAGTACATTAAATAACATAAAACATCAAATTACATCAAATCACTTAATTACTCAAATATACACTAATAAGGGAACCAAAGATTTGATTCACTTTTGATTCAAATGAGAAACACAGTTGATTTCTAACTTCATATGAGTCATTCAGTCTAAGCATTGTGAATGAATCAAAATATATCAAAGTTGTGTTCCAATAGGAATATATAATAAAATTGTTTGGATGAAATTTTACAAGAAGAAATTTTACAACTGGAATATATCCAAGTTGAGTTCCAACTGGAATATGCTATGCCATTGAACACTATACAAGAAGAAATTTTACATTTGGTTAAGATTTCAAGGATTAGGTTTTATTGTGGTCTTGGCTAGATATCAAAGAGGTAGATGAAAGTATATTGAAAAAGAATTATGTGTAAAAGAGGCACACAGAAAGTATATTCATACATTGATTTTCCATTTCAACAATGTGTTACAAGATAAATGTGAATATGAACTAAAGTGTGGAGGATAACACTATAAAGATGTCATTAATCTCACAACTTAGACCTAATTTTCTCCCAAGCAACAGACTCTAAGAAAAAACATCTACATGAGATTAGAAATCCTCATGTACATACCATACTGTTGCCATTGAAGTTTAATTTCCATGCAAATGTATATGAATAGTTGCAAGGTTCTGTACTATAATGTTTATTCATAGTGATTTTCCATTTCAACAGTGAGTTACAAGATAAATGTGAATATGAACTAAAGTGTGGAGGGTAATACTATGAAGATGTCATTAGTCTCCCACATTTAACACAACTTTGACTTGATTTTCTCCCAAGAAAGAGATTCTTAGAAACAAATCTCTACATGAGTTTAGACATCCTCATGGACATACCATACTCTTGCCATTGAAATGTAATTTCTATGCAAATGTATATAAATAGTTGTAAGGGTCTATGAATATTTCATTAAAGTGGCTGTGAAACAGCCTATTTGTGTGGGTGCTATTCCCTGGTTAGATAAGTTGACAGATTTAGTTAGCAAGTGGACTCATTCAGTTAGATCCAGTTAGTTTCTGGTTCAAGTTACCCAATTGCCTATAAATACCAGAGGAGGAGATCATTCGCATTTTCAAAATCCACGAGCAAGAGAGAGCAGCAGAGCACAGACAGCCATGGAGCACAGAGGTCAGCATACCAGCAAGCCAAGCCTGATGGAGAAGAAGAATGTTGGCAAAAGTACCAAGAGGTAGACAAAATCATAACTAAAAAAAAGATTCCAAAAAGATTCCCTCTGTATGTCTGTGTAAATTTCTCATTTCTAGGTCTTTATTTTTCTTGCCTCTAGAAATATGGATCCAAAGCATGTACAGGTCGATGCCTGGCATCGACTTTAAGGTGTAAGTCGATGCCAGGCATCGACTTAGGATTGCAAGTCGATGCCAGGCATCGACTTGCAGGAGCAAGTCGATGCCAGGCATCGACTTGTGGGTGCAAGTCGATGCCTGGCATCGACTTGCAGCCCCAAGTCGATGCCTGGCATCGACTTGCTCCTGCAAGTCGATGCCTGGCATCGACTTGTCGGTGCAAGTCGATGCCTGGCATCGACTTGCAGCCCCAAGTCGATGCCAGGCATCGACTTGGTCCCAAAAAACGATGCCAAGCATCGACCTGCCAGCATCATCATGCACTGAAAAGTCGATGCCAGGCATCGAGTTGGGGGTGCAAGAGTCGATGAATGGCATCCATTTTTGGGCCAAAGTCGATGCGGCTTTTGGGCCCAAATCGATGCTTGGCATCGACTTTTGTGCCCAAGTCGATGCCAGGCATCGACTTTGTGTTCAAGTCGATGCCAGGCATCGACTTGAGGGTAAAAGTCGATGCCAGGCATCGACTTGGCCCAAAAGTCGATGCCAGGCATCGACTTGGGCCCAAAAATGGATGCCATTCATCGACTCTTGCACCCCCAACTCGATGCCTAGCATCGACTTTCACCCTCAAGTCGATGCCTGGCATCGACTTGCACACAAAGTCGATGCCTGGCATCGACATGCACTTAAACATCGATGCCTGGCATCGACCTGAAGCTCAAAATCCATGCCTTGCATGGACATGGGCTGATATTTCTTATTGCTTGATATTTCCAATTGCTTTCAGGGATGCGGAGTACAAGGATGAAAGGCCCATCAAGAAGCTCAGAGTCACCATGGGCTCTGCTGACCAGCAACGTGACAAAGGCAGTGGTCACCAAGCAAAGGCAAAGAAAATTATTGCACCATTATCCTCTGAGAAGGCCAGCAACCCACTAGGAATATCCTCAGGTGGACAGAGTAGCATTAAAATTCCTGTGGAGGATCCAAATATGAAGGAAAGGTCGAGGGAGACAGAGGTCATGAAGACAGATCGTCCACTTCGGGACATGACAAATCTCGAATGGTGCCTTCAGTACGTTGAAGAGAAGAATGCAGTCCTCCTTGTGTTCGCAGGGGCCTATGGCAGAGGAAAGATCACGACAACACAAGGTTTTCAGTATGGCCTTGTTTACAAATTGGATTATGAAGATGAAGATTCTGACAACCTGCTTTTCTTGGTGGAGACATCGAAGGGATTAAGAAATGTCATATGCAAGATGGATTTCTTGTGCCCAGAATGCTGTGTTCCAGAGGAGCTAGCTCAGATATGCAGAGACTCAGTGAATTTCATCAAGGACCTGATGCCATGGATACAGGGCAATATCATGCCAACACAGCACAAGAAGACGACCCCTGTAAAGGCAAGGGGTAAGCAGAGTGTGCAGAAAAAGCCCCAAAAGAAAAAGAAGATAATTGCATAAGAGGATTTTTCTGACTCAAGCTCTAGCTCTGGGGACATTATTGTTGCACCTGGTGGTGAGCTTGCATCTGGTGTGCTTGGCACTAAGCAGAATAAGATGAGGGAGGACATAGCTAGAAGAAAAGTTGTGAAGAAGGGGCAGTTGTTCCACCTGCCTATTAATATTATCCACAGGCCACCAGTGGATCCAGTCACAGGGAGGAGGCCCCTTGAGATCAGGGAGCCACATAATTTGCATGTCCAAAATCTTAAGAAGAAAATGAAAATTAATCCTCATGCTACTGTTGTGCCATTCCTTGTAATGGTGGATCCGCATGAGTGCAGCTGTGTGGAGGATTTCAATGAGAATTTGTTTGAGGAGTACACTTATTATGTGATTGGAGGTTCACACTCTGCAGAGGCTCGTAGACAGTTAGTGAAGGAGCACCCTACTACATTTTTCTTTAGGTATGCAGAGTGTAAGATATATGCTGGTCTTACAACTGAGGAAGCCAAGCTTCTTGCTTGGGATCACAACAACGATAATGACTACAGGCAGAAAATGTCCTCCATAGAGAGAATTCGGTTCTTCCACCATGAATACGAAGATTGTCTTGTGAAGGAAGCTGGGAGAATACATCCCAATCTACGAAAGCAATGCCTTATTGAGGTTGGAATTGCATTGGATGAGAATAGAAAGTCAGATGCTTTGAGGAAATATGACCCATGGTTTCAACTGGCATTCAGATCAGGTGAGATCTGGGATCTTCAGGATAGAATCTTCACAATGTGGGAGCACAAGGAGGTCAAGGGCCAGAAGCAACGAAAGTCGAGGCCAGACCCACAAATTGATCTGAGGGGAAAGGGAAGGAAAGTTGACCTTTCAATTGAGGAGGCTCCTGAGGACATGAAGCTGACCCCATGGAGGGCCCTTCAAGGAATCAAGGATGATACATTGATCATATCAACTTTGTCAAGGGTAATCTCGAAGGAGTTGAGCCTCGAGGAGATGGTGACTGAGCTCAATAAGTATGTATGTTATTCTCAGATCCTTTTTCCCTCCTCCCATGCTTCTTGTCTAACCTAGTCTCTTTTATATTTATGTGTCTGTAGTCATAAAGTGTACATGAAGATTCAGGAGGTGATGATGAAGAGGCTGGGTTGCTTTTCTTGGACAGAGGTCCAAGCAGACTATCCAACCACATCATCCTACAAAGCCTTATCAGAATATTTCATCCTGTTTCGTGATTGGGTAGATTCTCGTATCAGAATATTTCATACTAAACAATTTGATGCATTGCATGGCATCAACATGGGGGCATAAGTCGATGCCTGGCATCGACTTGGGGGCATAAGTCGATGCCTGGCATCGACTTGCAGCATAAGTCGATGCCTGGTATCGACTTGGGGGCATAAGTCGATGCCTGGCATCGACTTGCAGCATAAGTCGATGCCTGGCATCGACCTGCAACAAAAGTCGATGCCTGGCATCGACCTCGTGGCAAAAGTCGATGCCAGGCATCGACTTAGGTCCCTAGGTCGATGCCAAGCATCGATTTTTAGTAGAAGGTCGATGCCTAGCATCTACCCCAACAAGAAATCGATGCCATACATCCGTTCTTTATGTTCTGTTTGCTGTACTGAAGAGCTCTTCTAATTGTTTTTCCAATTTGTTCTGCAGAAACCAAGGAAAAGTAAGTCTACAGAGGTACTAGATGATTGCCCCCCTGCATTCCTTGCTCACATTCAAAGAGCAAGGCATGAGAAATCTAGACTGAAAGCGAAGGAGATGGATTTTGATGATGAACCCGATCTTAAATGTTTCTCCAATCCCCTAGACCCCCTTAGGCCTGTATATTACAATGTGTTCTGTAGTGATGTAAATAATATTTGTTCTGTTGTGCCTAGAAAACATTTCTCCCTTCTCATAGCGGACATACCCTATGGATTTAGGATGTTAGGATCAGTTAATGATGATGAACCCTTCAAACACCCTCAGATTCGGAAGATGGTCACTGATTTTGCAGAGTTGACTATGTCTCCTCTTTGGAGGATAGTAATTTTCCATAGCAGAGACCAGTCTTTCTCTGTTTCAACTGCTCTGAAGGCAAGATGTCATGCTGTGGAGTGCCTCACTTGGTAAGTAATCTTCTTTCTATCTCCATGGCTTTCATGATGCCCTATGTGACTCATAGTTCTTTTTTGCAGGGTGAAGACAAACGTAAATCACACTCCTTTGCATCGGTTTGTGAGTGCCACTGAATGCATTACAGTGGGCTATTATGATGAAGTAAGCAAAAGGAGAGTCAGGGAGCATTGCAATGAGAATGGGATCTCAAATGTGCTCATGTTCCCAGCCGTTACCAAGAAACTTCGTCATGTAGCTGGGGACATGACATTGGTTAACCCTTATCAGAAGCCACAAAAACTCATAATGAGATTGCTTCAGCTATTTTCCAATGATGATGACTGGGTCCTAGACCTTTTTTCGGGCACAGGTAATTTCAATTTTCACAATTTTCATTAGTCATTGTTGATTGAAGCCTCTAAGAGGTTTTCTGCTGTTTCAGGAACGACTCTGGCTTGCTCCTTAAAGATGTTCAGGCACTGCATAGCTGTGGAGAAGGATGATGCTCAAGTGAGCTTCATTAGAATGAGAATCAATGGGCTGAATGAATGCCCAGATGAAGACCAAGAGGTTGGAAGGAAGCACATTGCAGATACGGAGAGATTCCAAGCAGCTTCAAGGGAGCCTGTTCCCCCACTTGCAGATGAACCTGGGGACATGGCTGACCTTGAAGAGCCAATCTTGGAGCAAGAGAGGCAAGATAGGTGTTCTAATGTGCCAGAGGATACCAATACCCTGGAGCCTGAGGAAAGCTATGATCAGCTTCTATTGTAGATTCACATAACTCTTGTAAAACACATGAAATGTAAAATATCATTTTAATGGAAATATAATTTGGAGTTCTGCTTCCACTTCGTGTTCAGCTTGATTTATCTTGAGCATTTCTCTGATCATGTGTGAATGTTTCTTAGTATAATTTTGTTGAATATTATCTTCTCTTGGGAATGCTTTTGTGAAGTGTATTTCATATTCTGTTAATATGGCCAGGCATTCAATGGGGATCTTAACCATACAAAGGGGATGATCTTAATTGCCTTGTTAAAATGCTCTGATTTTTACAACACATGTTCTCTAACTTTCGAGTAACTCTTAATTAGCTATCTTCTGTGGTTGTTGAGGTTATAGATGTAATGAAGGAGCTTCGCGAATTCTTACATGTACCTTTTCAACTCTAATCTATTGTCCAAGATCATGATGTGGGATTCTTGGTCATGCTCAACAACTAGTTTTCATGGTAGCAAGAATTTTAGTATATCTATCTTGACTACTTGGGATATGAGATCAAGCTTCTAAAGACAATATTTACAAGCAAGACTCGTGATGCTTTCTAGATATTGTAAAATGCCCACTTTTTTGCTTCATATAATGGTATTTAGGTAAAAAGAAAAAGAGAACATGTCTTTGTTCTCCTTTGTTGTGACTCAGTGTTTCAACAACTTTCTTAAAACTCATGGAATTCGACGTCAATTTTCATGCAGGTGCATACCACATCAGAGTGGTGTTGTTGAGCGCAAAAATAGACATATTGCATAAATAGCAAGAGCCTTGATGGCTGAGAAGAATATGCCTCATTGTTATCCGGCAAAAGCTGTGCATAAAGTTGTATACATTATGAACAGAACTCCAACTGCTCCTGTACATCGAGTTACACCTAAAGAAAAGTTCACAGGTAAAAAGCCAAACTTATCACATATGAAAGTTTTTTGTTGTATTGCATATGTACATGTTCCAAATGAGCTGAGGATGAAGCTTGATCCAAAAGAAGAAAAATGTGTCTCCATTGGATACTCCCTTGAGCAAAAGGGATATAAATGTTATAATCCACTCACACGACAAGTGAGGGTGAGCAGAGATGTGGTATTTGATGAAATGTTAAGCGTCTATGTAGATGCCAAAGGACTGAATCTTGAACCAAATGACAAAGAAAATGCTAAAAACTCAAGTGCAGAATCTCAAGTTTTGAGTGGACCAGATGCATCACAAAGCAATAGTTCCAACTCAAATCCATGGAGTGGAAGATTGTGTGGAAATTTTAGTGCAGCAAATTCATCAAATACATCTAAGAAAGGTAAAGAAAAGCTTTCTGCTGATCATAAAACATGTGCAAGTTTTGAAGACGTTGATGGAGATTCAAGCCTTTCAGAAAAGAGTCTTGATGAGGAACTTGGATTGCCGTCTGTGAAGACTCCAGGAGTAAGAAAGACACATGTAGATGATACAAGGAGAAGTGACCCAAGACCAAGAAGATTTGGGAGAATGCAAAATTCAGTGCAATGATTGACATATGATAGTTATATGGCTCATCATTGTGCCTACATGACAAAGGTAATACAAGATGCTGAACCTTCTTGTTTTGAAGATGCAATTGGAAATGCAGATTGACAAAAAGCTATGGATGAGGAGATTGCTGCACTTTATGGAAATGATACATGGAAGCTGGCTCCATTGCCACAAGGAAAGAAATTCATAGGGTGCAAGTGGGTTTACAAGATAAAGCACAATGCTTATGGTAGCATAAGCAGGTATAAAGCACGTTTGGTTGCAAAATGATATGCACAAACTTATGGCATTGATTATGAGGAAACATGCGGCTCTGTAGTTAAAATGTCTACTATCAAAACACTTGTTGCATTAGCTACAACAAAAGGGTGGACTTTGCATCAGATGGATGTGAAGAATGCTTTTCTACATGGTGAGTTACAGGAAGAAGTATAGCATCCAGAATATGTTTGTAGGTTGCAAAAGGCTTTGTATGGGCTAAAGCGAGCTCCTCGTGCATGCCATGCAAGGATTGCTGATTACTTAACCACCATTGGGTTTTCTATGTGTGATGCAGATCATTCACTATATGCAACAAAGGGTGATGATGGCATCAGAATTGTGGCTATTTATGTTGATGACTTGATTTTAGGTGGTGATAACGAAAAAAGCATTAATGAGGTAAAGCAACTTCTTATGCAAGAATTTGACATGAAAGATCTTGGTGTCTTGCACTACTTCTTGGGCATTGAGTTCATACATACAGAAAGAGGTATATGGATGTCGCAAAGGCAATATGCCTTGAATATGCTGCAAAAGTATGGTGTGGCTGATTGTAAGCCAATTTCTATGCCATTAGATCAAAATTTGAAGTTGGATACTACATTAGGTGAAGCATTGGAAAATGCTACTATGTACAGGAAAATTGTGGGAAGCCTTATATATCTCACAATTACAAGGCCTGATCTAAGCTATACTATTGGACTTGAAAGTGAGTTTATGCAAGTTCCTAGGAAGCAACATTTGGATGCTCTGAGGCGCACTCTACGTTATGTGAGTGCTACTTTGGATTATGCATTGTTTTATGAAGCTAGTGTAGAGTACCAATGCAGATTTCGTTGGTAGTATTCTAGATAGAAGATCTACTAGTGGCTTTCTATTCTCACTTGGAGGTGCAGCTATTACATGGAGTAGCAAGAAGCAACCCATTTGTTGCTTTGCTGAGTCCAGAGGCTGAGTATAAAGGTGATACAATGGCAGCATGTGAGGCATCATGGCTAGAGATGCTACTTGTAGATTTAGGTGTGGAAGTGCAAAAGCCTATCACCATCTACTGTGATAATCTTAGTCGCATACAACTAGCACGAAACCCTTTTTTTCATGCTAGAACAAAGCATATCAAGGTACATTACCACTTCATCAGAGAGAAGGTATTAGCAGGTGATATTGATCCTGTTTATGTGAGAACAGATGAGCAGGTTGTTGATATCTTCACTAAAGCACTTGAAGCAGAGAAGCTGAAGAAGTTTCGAAAGATGCTTGGATTAAAGGACATGGAATTGAGCTTGAGGGGGATTGTTGAGATATTGAGCTCAACATGTGATGATCCAAGATGACATGTTATACTTTGTCTCCATAAGCTAAAGGGTTGGTCTTGTGCTGGTTGGCTAGACCAACCTTCCTCGCTTCACAACTCACTTTTCTACCTCCTACAAGCTTCCTCAAGTTCTTTTAGTGGTATCTAAGCTAGATCAAGATGGTGACGGCTTTCCCTCAATGATTGAGAAACTTGATCAAGACAACTATGTGGCTTGACAAATCAGAATGGAGGTCTATTTGCAAGGTAGAAATATTTATGGAATTGTAGCAGGTGATGAAGCTATGCCTATTCCAAGATCCAAAGGAGGACCTACACAAGAGGAGATAGATAAGCTCACACTTTGGTGTGCAAGGGATGGTCAAGCAAGTTTGTACATACTAAACTGTATCTTTGACTTTCTATTACCACATATTAGACGATGCAAGATATCTCAAGAGACTTTAAATGCCCTCAAGACTTTCTTTTCTGCTAGTACCAAAGGAACAAAGAATCATCTTTGGAACAAGTTCAATCGAATGAAGAAGACACCTAAACAAACCATCATAGATTTTTCTACCAAGGTCAAGGGAGGTTGTAGATGAGTAGCATCCATTAGAGAACGGATCGAAGAAGGGCTATCATGAGGCAAATTCTCAATGGAACTCGAAGTGATAAGCAATGGCAATCTTTCACCGTGTCTTATGATCTCATCATGGATATGCAAACTCTAGATTTCAACATCCTTCTTGGACAACTCTTCAATCAAGAGGCCAACAATAGCATAAAGGAAGGTAACTCCTATCATGGTAATTCAACTAGTGCTCTATATGCAAGTAAGAAGGAAAAGAAGTTGAAAGGCAAGAAGAAGGAAGAAGATGAAGAGGAGACTTCCCAAGCCAACTTCGCAAGCAAGAACAAGCGGAAAGGAAAGAAGAAAGGACCAAAGCATGAAAAACCCAAAGGTCAGAATGTTCAACCTTGTGCCATGTGTGATAAAACCAACCACACCACTCAGAATTACTGGTTCAATGGGAAGATCGAGAAAGGAAGTGGAAGAGGTGGATATGGCAACAATAGAGGCAAAGGTGGAAACAAATTCAACAATAACAATAGAGGCCATAATAGAAGGGACTTAATCAATTATTCAGAAGATCAAGCACATGAAGACTCATTGCTTCTAATGAATATGGACTATTCTATAATTTATGAAGAGTAAGAATGAAGTTTTTGATTGCTTCAAAAATTATCTAGCACATGTGGAGAATCGTACATGTAGATCACTCAAGAAGCTCAAATCTGATGGAGGGGGAGAATACTTCTCCAAAAAGTTTGAGGAGTTCTTGCAGGATAAAGGTATCAAAAGGAAAGTGACTACCAGGTACTCTCCTATACTGAATTGAATTGCAGAGTAGAGAAAGAAGACATTGGTTGGATGAGCTAGAACAATGCTTGAAGAGAAGAGGTTACCACATTATCTATGGGTAGAGGCTATTTCAACTGCTGTGTACCTTGTCAATAAACCACCATCCAAATCACTTCAAGGTATGTCTCCTTATGAAGCATGGCATGGAAAAAAATCTAGTCTTGGACATTGCAAGGTGTTTGTTTGTTTAGCTTATGTTCATGTACCATCACAAATAAGAGGTAAGCTAGACGAAAGGGCAAAAAAGACAGTGTTTATTGGCTATAACTCAACTCAAATAGTTTACAGGTTCTATAATCCTTCAACCAGGAAAATCACTACAAGTAGAGATGTTGTGTTTGAACAACACAAGTCTTGGTATGATGAAGACAAACAATAGGTGACTCTATCATATGATCTTGATTATGATTCTCTTAGATTAAGAAGCAAGCATGATACATAGGCCCATGATCAAGAAGTGATAGAGATGATGACCAAGATGAAAAGGAAAAAGATTAAAAACTATGAAAGTCAAGAGGCAAGCAAAGATGGAGGAGTGTGGAGAATGCTCTAAGTAAGCTCCTAGAAGATCAATAAGAGAGAAGAAACAACCAAAACGGTATGGATATGATTCCACATTTGTTACAAAGCATTCAATTTGCTTGGAAAAAGAATCAATTTTACAGGAACCTCATCCTATGGGGAGGCAAAAGGAAACCTTAATCGGGAAAAGGCCATGAAAGAAGAAATAGATGCATTGAAGGAGATGGACACTTGGGATTTGGTTTCAATGTCATCCAATCAAAAGGTAATTGATTCTAGACGGGTTTATAAAGTTAAAAGAATCTCAGATGGATCAGTTTATAAGTACAAGGCAAGGTTAATTGCCAAAGGATGCTCACAAACTCATGGTATAGACTATGAGAAACATTCTCACTAGTTGCAAAGATGACTACAATCAGAACATTGATAAGTGCAGTTGCTACAAGAAATTGGAGACTCCTCCAACTTGATGTAAAAAAATACATTTCTAAATGGTTGGAAAAGTGAAGAGGTATACATGTCACAACCTCCAGGTTTTGAAAACCCTAATCATGAATCTTATGTTTTCATACTTAAGAAAGCATTCTATGGATTGAAATAACCTCATAGAGCTTGGAATTATAGGTTGGTTACATACCTTCAAGATCAGGTTCAAACCTACCAACTCAGATCCTTCTCTATTCATGAGAAAGGATCACAATGAGGTTATCTACCTATGTGTATATGTAGATGATATTATTGTGATAGGTGATGATCTGAATGGAATTCAAAGGATCAAGAGACACATGCAAGAGAGTTAAAAATCAGTGAATTAGGTGAGCTCACATATTTCCTAGGTATGTAAGTGATATACACAGATGAAGGAATGTATTCGACTGAGAGGAGATACATTCATGATCTACTTCTTAAGTTTAAAATGGAGAACACTAAACCTATGGGTACACCTTTGGAGATGAATCATAAACTTAGTGTTTATGAAGGTGAGAAAAGTGAAGCCATTAAAGAATATCAAATCTTGGTAGGTAGCTTGATATATGCTACTCATACAAGAGTAGACATCTCATATAGAAAAGGAATGCTAAGCCAATTCATGCACTCTCCAAGAAGACCACACATGGATGCAGCTAAGATGGTACTTAGGTATCTCAAAGGTACAATCAATGAAGGTATACTCTATCCTTACTCTTTAGATTTGGATATCAAAATCTATTCAGATGCAGATTGGGCAAGAGCAAAGGATGCTAGAAGGAGTACCTCTAGTTACTTAGCAATTGCACGTTCAAAGCTAGTGTCATGGAGTTCCAAGAAGCAACCAACAGTTTCTTTATCCTCGATTGAAGTAGATTATAGAGGTTTGACCATAGCAACTCAAGAGGCAATATGGTTAAAAGCATTGTATACAGATTTGGGACTTGTGAGTTCCAAACTCACATATTTGGAGATAGTGTGAGTTCCATGCATCTAGTAGAAAACCCTATTTTCCATGCAAGAACCAAACACATAGAGGTTCATTACCACTTTATTAGGGAGAAACTCATGGCAAAGGAGATTTACATTTCTTTTGTTCCAACTAAAAAGCAAGTAGAAGATATGATGATGAAGGCACTTGATGGAATAAAGCTTTGTAGATTCGTAGCTATGGAAGGTATTCAACCTATTAGAGAATGAAGAATCAAGCATACTTTAGCTTGAGGGAGAGCTCTTGGAACATCAAGCTTACACTATGCTTGAGGTGGATTTGATCTACATCAAAGTTATTGCTTGGATTACATCAAAAGAATATCCATTGAAGCATTCTTTTACCTATGCTCATTTATTGTAGTTTTTTAAAAAAGATTTTTCGTGGATCTTTTACCATTGTAAAAGCCTAGAGCTTTACACATGTAAAAGTAGAAAAAGAGAGCTAACCATCCACGAATTCAAGGTGCTGAGTTGCAATCAATCAATCAATCAATCACCTAAAAGTAGACCAAACTATATCTTCACTTTTCCTAGATTGTAGGAAAGTGAATTGATTCCCTCCAACAACTAATCCCGCCTTCATCTAAATTCAAGATCCACTTGTAGAAGTTTTAGAGCACTTCAAGAGTCTATATAGAATTCAAATCACTTCTAAAATACATGGAAGCAATATACATACACGTGGCCATCATTGTCTTGCTCCTTCATTTTTCTGCATCATCTTCTTCAACAATAGTAAGCTTGCAGAGGCTACTACTCTCTCTACATAGCTCCGAATTGGATACGTGAGAACTCATTGGAAAGGTATTAGCATCTAATAGTATGAATGTATAAAGTTTCAAAACATTTGGTTCAGTAGATTGGGAGAAATCTTAGTTTTTCTATCTTGAGGTCTATCTTTGCACATTCCTGAAAAATAGGAGGTACCATTGTTGAGTGTCTGATTCATTCCAAAAGCATATTTTGCTTATTTCTTGTACTCTTGTGCATTCTATACACTCAACCCTATGTGTGTCACTCCTCGAAAAGACGTTTTTCTAATTGTAATCACGATGGGTGCTATGAGCATTTGAAGTTGATTGTCTCATCCAAATATAGTATGTTTTTTGAGCTAGTCAATGTGCAAAGCTATCTATTTTGCATCGAGTCTTTCTGCTTGATTATCCAAAGTACATAGTGCATTTTATTGCACTAATTGCATGCCCAGAAGGTCTATTTAAGTCTCCATAAGATCAAGGGCTGGTCTTGTGCCAGTTGGCTAGACCAAATTTCGTCGCTTTGAAACTCACTTTTCTACCTCCTACAAGCTTCCCCAATCTCTTTCCATAATTGAGTATGTTCCAAATTATAAATGATCCCCATGATGCCACTTAGATCATAGCATCATGCGAGCCCGATGATTCTGCCTAAATCATAAGATTAGGTGCCCCGATTACTATGGTGAATTCTCAATTGTCCACACTATAAATCCGTTCATCTAGAGTTTGTCCATAGCACCATTAAAGTTGCATAGTAGGAGTGCATAGTTGGACAATATCATTGTTGTATATACATTACTGTTGGCAAGTCAAGAATGTGAGCTCTCTATCTCTCTTTCTGTGTGTATTTTTGTTAGTGTGTTCTACTTCTCACTACTCTATCTATTGATCATATTTTGTTGTGTCACTATCCTTGATTATTTCTTACATGGTATTAGATCTAAGGAGGTTTTGAGTGTTGTAGAAGCAAAAATGCAAAAATCACAAAATCTTTTGGATGACTTAGGAGAGAAGATGTCAAATAGTGTGTCACCATCTCTTATTGGGAATCAACGTGGTTCATTAGCAGGGGTATGTGGAACACAAATCGGTGCACTAATGATGCCGATCGTGCAAACATTGCGGATACAACCACCAACCTTCATGGAAGGTAAACTTGATGTACTAATTACACCTTGTGGAAGTTTAAGATCACTTCTATCCTTGACTCTTATGAGCTACTTGAGACAATACTTGGGATTGACTATGAGCCCCAAGAAACACATGGTTCAAATGATCTTGGTCAAATGATTCCTCTCGATGGTGACCTTTTATGTGCTTGGAAGAGTAGGAATGCAGATGCACTCTATACTCTAGTTACAAGTACCTTTGATAGTGTTCTAAGTCTTATTCAGCACACCATGAAGGCGTGTGAAGGATTGAACATATTGAGAACTCAATATGAAACTCAGAATCAGACATGGATTTAAAACTTGGAGAATCAGCTAGCAATAGAGAGGTTTGTTGATGGGGAGATAACTTAAGTGTTTATCACTCACATAAAGAATGAGATCAAATGGTAGGAGTAGGTGTACCAAATTCAAGTTAAGAGCTAGCTCAAAGTTGTCTTTGAATTTGTCCACCAAAGTTTGATGGTTTGGTAACTACCCTGAAGAGCCAGATCAAACCTCAACCACTAAAGTTTAAAGAATTCAATGGCTTACTCATGGAGGAGGAGCGGTGGCTCAAGGCAAAGAATGACTGTGGAAAAGGAGAAGCTTCATTCTTGGTAAATGCCAACGATGGCAAACTCAATTCTTCAAAAGATGGAGACAAAAAAAGAATGACAAGAAAAAGCTCAAGGGAGAGTGTTTCCACTGCAAGAAGAAAGGGCCCACAATCTAAAAGTGTTGCATTAAGAAGGCAGAGGAAAAGAGTGGCTCTTCAAAAAGTGGTAAGGGCAAAAATTTTGCCAACATTATAGAAACCAAGTTTGAATTGTTTTTTACGATTAAGGAAATGTGTTCCTCATATGAAGATTTAGCTACAAATGACACATGGGTATTGGATAGTGGTGCCACTTGTCACATGATGACTCTCTCACATAGTGATAATGCACCTCAATATGTTTGGTTCGTGCATGAAACACTGGGTTTCATGCAACAGCCAAAGCACTCTAACTATCTGTGAGAATATGCGTAGCAACATCAATCTCCATGCAAAGATCCATCAATAGGCATCGCAGCCATATACACTCCACTGTCGCTATGAAAACTAGCCTCTACTCAGCTTCACAACTCGATGTCGCCACTGTAGGTTGCTTCTTACTCAACCAAGATATGCATGAGTCTCCAAGGAAAAAGCAATTACCACTAGTGGACATGCGAGTATCATAACAACCAGCCTAATCACTATCTGTAAAAGCATGCAAGCATGGTTGAACATCTCTGCCAGAAAAGAGACCTAAGCTCAAAGTGCCTCGGAGATATCTAAACACATGTTTCACCACTTGCCAAAGCTTAATGCCAGGGCTATGCATGAATCGACTCAACTGGGAAACTGCATACTGTATATCCGGCCTTGTGTTGCATGCATATATAAGACATCCCACAACTTGCTGATAAAGAGAAGTGTCAAATGCATCACTAGAATCCTCAACTGAGGACCTGAATCCTGTCTCAACTGGTGTGGAAACTGGCTTACAATTCTCAAAGTCAAAACGTTGAAGTAGTTTTTCAACATACTTTGCTTGATGCATAACAATTCTCCCCCAAGTGACATCAAAAGTATGCTGCAAATTATCCATAAGAATGTCAAGTTTTGCATCACATGACCCAGTCAAGAGTATGTCATCGACATAAAGAACAAGCACTATAAGATCAACCCCATTTTTGTGTACATAGAGTGTGCTTTCAATCGGACTACATGTGAAGCCAAGAGCAATCAAGTGCTTATGTATTTTGTCATACCATGCACGTGGAGCTTGCTTGAGACCATACAAGGCTTTATGCAAGCGACAAACCATATGCTCTTTCAATTTCATAGCAAATCTAGGAGGTTGCTTCACATAGACCTCTTCTTGCAAATCACCATTCAAGTAGTCATGCGTGAAGTAGGTGCAAAAGTTTCCTCATAGTCAATGCCATATTGTTGCGCATATCCTTTGGCAACCAATCTAGATTTGTAGTGATCAATGCTACAATCAGATTTTCTCTTAATCTTATAAACCCACTTTGTACCGATGGCATTCTTTGCTTTTGACAATTCACATAACTCCCAAGTACCATTTCTATGTATGGAATCCATTTCTGATTGCATAGCACTCATCCATTGTGGATCATCACATGCATCTTCAAAAGAAAGTGGCTCTTCATTACATGTTGTAGCAATAAGAGAATAATCCACAAAATTACTTGATGCATGGTGAGAGCTTGATCTTGTTCTACCAAGTAAAGGTGCACTCAATTTGTTGTCCTGCAAAGTTTGTTTCAGCCACTTTGGCATAGATTGTGCACTCTTGATAGACATGCATTCATTATGTAAAACATCTTCAATATGTACATCATGCATGGGCTGAATTTCATGCTCATTTTCAACCATATTTTGATGCAAATGTTCAGCCATATGTGGCTGGAAATTTCCAACAATTTTGACATTTTTTGGCTGAAAATTTTCAGCCATGTTTGGCTGGAAATTCTCTGCATTTTCAGCCCTATTTGGCTGGAATTTTTCAGCCCTTTGAGCCTCAGTTGGCTGATCTACATGGCCATAGTCAAGCACACCACTTTGGAATAAAGGCATGAGTGTATCGAACACATCTTGTGAGCTAACTGTTGGCAGTTTTTTGCATTCAAGTAGAGGGAAAACTGAATTTTCAGCAAATATCACATCTCGACTGACAAATGATATACCTTAATTTCAGCACTATAACCAACAAATATACAAATGGTGGTACAAACGATATCCCTTACTTTCAGCACTATAACCAACAAATATACATTTCTTTGCCTTGTCATCAAGTTTGTGACGTTGTTGTGATGGCACAAGAGCATATGCCAAACAACCAAACACATGTATATGACTAACCATAGGCTTATGACCATTCCAAACCTCATAAGGAATGATGACTCTCAATGCTTTTGTAGGGAAGCAATTCAACACATAATTTGCACACATGACCGCTTCCATCCAAAACTTATCAGGAAGATGCTTTCCTTTAACCATACATCGTGCCATTTCAAGTAGAGTTCTATTTTTACACTTGGCAACACCATTTTGTTGAGGTGCATATGGCACCTTACATTGGTGTGAAATACCTCTTTCACAAAGAAAAGCATTAAACTCATGTGACATGTATTCAGCACCACGATCCGTGCGTAGAGTCAAAAGCTTTTGCGAAGAAAAATTTTTAGCCATAGCTAAAAATGCTTTGAAGCAAGAAAATACCCCATTCTTTGCTTTCATAGGATACACCCATGTATGGCGAGTAGCATCATCAATGAAGGTAACAAAATATACATGCTTCCCAAAAGATGGAGTCTTGACGGGATCACACACATCACTGTGAACAAGCTGCAATTTTCTTGTAGTGTGTGTATGACCATCTTTTGGAAAAGAAGCACGATGCATTTTTCCAAGAATGCAACCTTCACATGCATGCTTTTTAATGGACTCAAGTGTAGGCAAGCCAATAACCATGTCCTTCTTTTGCAAATAGAGCAAACTATTGAAGTTTAAGTGACCAAAATGAGCATGCCAAAGCTCCATTTTAGCCATGGAAGAAGTATGAGCAACTAAGGCATTCGAGACAGCCCATGCGATACAAACCATTACATAATGTACCGGACATCATGATATCATCGCCATTGCTAAAATCATGAACCATACACTTATCATCAACAAAGTGTACATGAAGTCCAACTTTGGCAATCAACGGAACTGAAATTAAATTCTTCTTGATACTGGGCACATACAATGCATTTTTCAAGAGAATCACACCTCCTTTTGTAGTTGTAAGCGCAATTTCTTTTACTCCAATGATAGGATAAGAGGCATTGTTTGCACACACCACATGTCCTCCTTTGGGTGCATCTTTCAAAGAGGCAAAAAATCTTTTGCATGATGTTATGTGCTTTGAAGGACCACTATCAAAGAACCAATCCGAATCAGCATCACTCACAACCATACATTTAGAATGTAAAGAAGCATCATAATGACATGTAACAACACATGCCCAAAAATCTTGATCCATGTTAGCTTCATCATTCTTTGCATTTGCTGAATTTTCAACAATAGACATGCCGGATTCCTTCTTCTTTTCATTGCGTTTAGCAAGCTTTCTACACTCATCAATAGTATGACCAGCCTTTCGGCAATATTTGCATCTCTTCTTTTGCAAATCACCATCATTAGAGGAATGAGTGGTAGAGGAAGCTTGAGGCTTTGGTTTTGATGAACCCAAAGCTGAACCATACTTGCTTTTCCCCTTTTGTGAGATAGCAAGTGCTTGTGTTCCCTCAATCAAACCACTCCTATTCACTCTAGATTGCTCTTCTTGCAAAAGAAGAGACACAACCTCATCAAATGCATACATATTAGGATTTCCTTTTGCAACCAAATGGAGTGTAGTAGCAAAGCTTTGAAAAGATTCTGGTAATCCTTTCACCAATGTAGAAATGAGTGGTGCATTCCGAATGATCTCATCTATGTTTGCCAATTGCTCTTTCAAGTCCTTGATGCGTGTCACATACACATCCACTGACTCATTTTCAGCCATATATACATCCTCAAGTTGCTTCCTCAAGTATGCAACACGTGCTTCATTACGCACGGCATACAAAGAAGCAAGAGTGTCACATGCCTATCTCGATGTAGAACATGACTGAATGTGTGGAACTATATGATGCTTCACTGAAAGCGCAATCAAAGCATGAGCTTGAGCATCTTTTCCATCCCATCTAAGCTGCTCTTGTGTAGGTGGAGAAGGAGAAACCACTGTACTCGAAGAAGAAGCTCCATCAGTGACAGTAGACTGTGAAGTAGAAGAACCTGCCGATCTTCGATCTACATCTGCCACTATGTTCCAAAGTTGTTTTGCAACAAGAACATGCTTCATCATGTAAGACCACATCAGATATTTGGTCCCATCAAGATTATCTTCAGCTTGAAGCATGCCAAACAAGTCATTGCTGCCCGCCATTTCACAAAGGAACAAGAATGTGATAAAAACTTTACTTCGACGAAAGCTGAAATAAGTGCTGAAATTTCAGCTCACAAATCGTCACTCTAATGGAAATTTTGACTGCACAAATGGCTTCAAAATGGGGGTAAAACCCCAGCGCACCTGGCAGAAATGTTTCTTGGCTACTGAAATTCACAGTTCTATGCTCCGAAGTCGATTTGCACTATTAGAAGTGCGCGCGCATCACGATGCAAAAAACCAAAACTTGAGATGGAGCTGAACTTGCTCTCATACGAGTATTAGGTGTGTGTAGAAGTGCGAGAGACACACAAGAAGCACACACAAGGAGCACAAACTTAGCAAAGACACATGGAGAAGACAATGGCTAGAATAGCTCTCTCTATTGACTATAGAACTGAACTCAAGTAAGATCTGAATGATATCCCTAAGTACAAAAAGTACCACCACATATGAGAGTATCAAGTATGTGGTAACATGGGGAAAAAACCTCTAGCCAGCACTAGAGTAAAAAGTGCCCATGTATAGGGAAAAGGTTCACATCAAAGCCACTCGAGGAACACATAAGTGTAACAACAATTCCCTATAGCCTCTAGAGGAACCCATCATGGTAAAGGTGAGCAACAATGCAAGATGTCCTCCTAAGGTGAGAGGTATGTTGTATTTCATTAACCATAATGAAGACATTATAAAGCTTTCAAACGTGTGGTATGTTCCACAAATCAAATGAAATTTACTTATGATAGCTTCTATAACTAATCAAGGTCATTAGGTGTCTTTCACCAACATAGGAGCTACGATTCTGAACCACAACAACAATATTGTTGGGACCAAAATTAGGAGGAACAACTTGTATGATTTGTATGCTCTTACAGCCACAACAAGTGTGGACACAAGTAAGCTTTGGCATGAGAGTTTTGGCCACATCAGCTACTCAATATTGAAAGAGATGCATCGGAAAGGTATAGTTCCTCACTTGCCTTTGGTTGTAGAGATGAGAGAACCATGAGAAGCTTGTTTGATGGGCAAGCGACAAAGGAAGACATTTCCACAAGTAAGCGAGAATAGAGCAAGTAGTCCTCTAGATTTGGTGCATGCTCTTTTATGCAGGAGAGTGCCTACACAAGCCTTGGGAGGATCTTGCTACTTCATGTTACTCATTGATGACTATAATAGGAAGATATGGGTGTACTTTCTTTGTGATAAGGCTCAAGCGTTTAGTGAGTTTAAAGAATGGCTTTAGCTTATTGAAACTGAAACTAGGAAGAAGACGAAGAAGTTCACGACGGATGGTGGTAGTCAGCTCATGTCAACAAAGTCTGATGATTTCTGCAAGGGCAAAGGAATCAAGAATGAACTCACAGTGGCGCATAGCCCTCAATATAAGGTTGTTGCTAAACACGGGAATCCAACCATCATGGATAGGCAAGGTGCATGTTGAAGGGAAAAAGATTGCCTAATCATTTTTGGGCAGAGGATGTCAATATTGTTGTTTATATCCTGAATCATAGCTACACTAAGGCACTTCATGAAAGGACTTGAGAAGAGGCCTACTTTGGTAGAACGCCTTCTGTTTCCCATCTCAAAGTATTTGAAAGTGAGTATTATGTACACATTCATAGATAAACAAAGGAACAAGCTTTAACCAAAAAGCATCAAATGTATCTTCTTATAGTAGAGTGAAGAGGAGAAAGCTTATAAGCTTTATGACTTAGAGGCAAAGAAGATCATAGCGAGTCGCAATGTGGTGTTCAAGGAGGAGCAGCTACATGCACTAGAAGAGGAAAAGAGTGATGGAGAGTGTTAATCTCCAAAATAACAAGATATCCTCACAAACTTTACCAATTTGGAGGATCAATACTCAATTATCAAAATCTTGAACTAACTATTAAGAAAATCACTACTCAAAAAGTCTGTTGCACATTACTCACTCATTGACTAATCAAATGTGTAACGTTTTTTATGAAACTTTGCATAAGGTGTTGCCTATAGATTTTGCACCTTGTCCAACTTAAACTATCTCAAATGATTCAGTAAATCGTGAGAAATGAAAACAATTCACCTATGTCTGAAACTATTCTCTAGTATAGTCCACTTTGACACCTACAACTTCTAAAGCATGGTTCTCCCAAAGTATGACTTGTTTAATCGAATGTTTTTAGCCATAGGTAGCTTGCCTTCCAACTTAAAGAATGAGTGCTTTCTTGCTCAAAACTTAACACTGTAGAAGGAGCATGGACCAAAACATTAGCATCGAATTTTGCACCTATTGCAACTTCACTTCTTCACATTCACACATGTAAATGTTCCTACTCTTAATTCTCTTAGCCTGATCACAGTTAGGATCTGAAAACTTGTATAGAGGTCAATCAACTATAGACTTAGACTTGTACAAAAGCATTCCACAAAAGATTAAACACAGAAGGAGTACTCAACAAAAGATCGGGTGCAATATTTCTTCATCTCTGAAAATTTTTACATCTGAATGATGAGAGAGATCTCCTACACTTCTAAAGTGTCTAATAACTCTTAGAACTTCGAATTCTTGTCATCACATACTCTCTCATACTTTCCCCAACTTTTTACTTGTATATATAGGCATATATGTACAAGCTCATGGCCATACAAAAGATATATGTGAGCTAGCTACAAACTAATGTACATATGTATACAAGTCTTCTTCTTTTGAACATACTCCATCTTCAATCTTCAACTGTTGATCTTTTCTTCATCCTTTGACTTCAAACCTTTATCTAAAACATCAATTGGTGGTTGAATTGCACCAAGAGCTCCCCCTAAATCATCAATTGAGGTTTTCTCCATCTTCTTTATACATGCCATGTCTTTAAATCTTTGTAGCTTTGGTCCATCCAAGCTTTTGGTTAGCATATCTGCAACCTGATCTTTTGTTGAAGTATGTATGAATTAAATCTCCTTATCAATCACCTTCTCTCTTAAGAAGTGATACTGAATATCAATATGTTTAGTCCTTGCATAGAAAACAGGGTTAGCAACTAGATACAATGAACTCATATTATCTCCATGAATGATGGGTGTACTCTGAATGATGTCAAAACTCTTCATGAGAGTTTTCAACCATTGACTTCCTTTGCAGCTTCCACCATACCTTTATACTCTGCCTCTGTAGATGATAAAGCAACTATGTATTGCTTCTTAGAACACCAAGAGATTAGCTTATCTCCCACATAACACAAGTATCTATAAGTTGATCTCCTATCATCAGGATTACCTGCCCAATCTGTATCACTATATATCTTGATGTTTGTATCTGATGTAAAACCATAATGCAAACCTTCCTTGAGTGTACCCTTAATGTATCTCAACACTCTCTGTCCTGCAACCCAATGTTCTTTCCTAGGAAAATGCAAATTGAGACAACACTCCAACTGCATATGACAAATCAGGCCTTGTTAATGTAGCATAAAATAAGCTACCTACCAAGCTCTGATAAAGCTTCATGTCCTTGAATTCTTCTCCTCCATATCTACTCAACTTATGATTCACCTCCATTGGAGTAGGTGCTACCGTGCAAACGTCCATTTTAAACTTGATTAATAAGTTCTTCAAATACCTTTCTTGAGTTACATACACTCCATGTTGAGTATATGAGATCTCCATGCCCAAGAAATATGACAAGTCTCCCAAGTCACTAATCTTGAACTCTTTCTCCATTTGCTTCTTGAGGCTTTGAATTCCCTTCTCGTCTGTACCTGTAAGAATTATGTCATCAACAGATATGCACATATAAATGATCCCACCATCACTTGCTTTGACAAGAAAGCTACTATTTGCTTTAGATACTTGGAAACCAAGCTCCTTCAAGAACTTCACAAGTCTATAATTCCATGCCCTTGGGGCCTACTTTAAACCATACAAAGATCTCTTGAGCTTACATACATACTCTGGATACCTTTTGTCTTTGAACCCTTGTGGTTGCTCCATGAAAACATCATTTGAAATATAACCATTAAGAAAATAATTCTTCACATCTAATTGACATAATTTCCAACCTTTACATGCAGCAATGGATATGAGTGTCCTGATGGTTGTCATCTTTGCCACAGGACTCTAGGTCTCATCATAATTTATACCATATGTATGAGCATACTCTTTCACAACAAGTCTAGCTTTATACCTAGACACACTTCCATCTGCATACCTCTTTGTCTTATAGACCCATTTACATCCAATGATCCTGACTATTCGGTTTAGGAACCAAATCCCAAGTCTCATTCTCTATCAATGCATCATAATCTTCCTGCATAGCTTTCTCCCAATTTTCCTTACCACTTGCCTCTTCATATGTAGAAGGGTCTTCATCTGTTTTCATCATGTAAGCATAGTCTTTAGTAGTCAAAAAAGAAGTTTCATAGCTATACCATGTAGGTTGCCATTTGTGTCTTGATGACCTCCTGCGTTCTCCACTTCTTGAAGTTTCTAGTTCATCACATTCTGGATCAAACCTTGGCACTTCTTCAACTTCAACTTGTACTTCATTGTTCTCTTCTTCATCAAATATTTGAACCTTTGATTTAGATTTCTTCTGATGCGCAACTTCTTCATCACCTGCATGATTATTGATTGTACCTGCATACCAAGTACCTTGCTCATCAAATGTAACATCCTTTGATACAAGGAATTGCTTTGTGGATGGACTCCACAACCTATATCCCATCTGCTTATCATCATATTCAATGAACACATACTTTTTAGCTTTAGGTTCCAATTTATGCCTCAACTGAGATGGCACATATGCATAGGCCAAACATCCAAATACTTTACAATGATCTAAGCTAGGTCTCTTACCCCACCATGAAATACCCTGCAAAGCTTTACATGGTAACCTATTCACCAAATATGTAGCTATATTTACAACCTCAACCTACAAATAATTTGGACAATTTTTCTCCTTCATCATTGATCTTGCAAACTCAATAAGAGTTCTATTTCTTCTTTCTGCTACACCATTTTTTTGAGGAGAGTACCTGCAAGTAAATTTCCTTTTTATACCTACATTCCATAAGTAATCACTGAACTCATTAGAGAAATACTCTCCCCCTCCATCTCACCTTAGTCTCTTCAACTTTTGACCTGTGATTCTTTCTGCATACACATGATAATGTTTAAATGTATTGAATACCTCTGATTTATATTTGATCACATAGATAGTGATCCACCTGTTAGCATCATCAACATAAATCACATAATATCGTGAACCATTTATACTGAAACCTTTTGATGGTCCCCACACATCTGTGTGTACCAACTCAAGCTTCTCTGAATACATGAAACCATGCTTGGAATATGATTGCTTATGAGCCTTACCTAATTGACATGCCTCAGACCTGCAACATTAGGCAATCCAAGCACTGAACCATTGTTAATCATATCCTTAATACCTCTTTCATTGAAATGTCCAAGCCTTTTGTGCCAAAGATCTAACTCAAAGATCTTATGTCCTCCATAAGTGAACAAGGCATGACCAACATTACCTTGAATCTTGAATGTGAAGAGTCTTCCTTCTTTCTTCCCTGAAACAATTTGTTTATACCCATTTCTAGGGTCTTCCGCAAACACTCCATCATTGGTGAATTTTACTTCATAACCTTTTTCAACAATTTGCCCTACACTTATCAAATTCTTTGGAATTGTAGGAACATACAAGACCTTACTCAGAAGAGTACTTCCATCCTTGGCCTTCACTGATCCAATTGACTTCACATTGTGCTTTGTATTATCACATGTTTGAACTACATGATTAGTTACCTTATTTTCCAAATCAGTCATCAAGGCTATGTTACCACTCAGATGATTGCTACACCCTGAGTCAATGTAGAAGACTCTTTGGTCTTCAATTTGTCTTTCACAAGTTTCATTCATAATCAAGGTTGAATCTTCCTTTTGATCTGAAACATAATTGTAGTAGGTATTGTTGTAGGATTGACTTTGGAAACCTCTACCTGCATTTCTTCCAAAGTAACCTCTACTACCTCTACCTCTGGAATTACCTCTCTGGTTTCTGCCACCTCTTCCTCTTGAATTAAAGTTTTGATTATATGCTCCATTATTTTGAGTATTATGCCAACAATCATTAGCTAAATGATTTGTCTTACCACAAATCCAACAAGCTTTGGCTCCATCTTTATTGCTTTTGCCTCTTTCTCTTCCTTTGCCACCTCCTCTTCCTCTTAGGAAGTTGGCTTGACTAGGTTTACCTTCATCTTCATTTGCTTGTTGCTTGCCTTTGCTATTCTTCTTCTTATCATTTGAATACATTGCTTGTCCTGCACTCTTATCACCATCACCTTTGACATCCGGCTCAAAAGTTAGCATATGTCCTAGCAACTGATTTAAATCAGGAGTGAAATGATCTAGTGGCAATTTTCAATACACAAAATGAATGGCTTCCATTTCTCATCTCCTCTCAAACCTGTGAGGATTTGCCTTACCAATTTATCCTCTTCAATATCTTCATCAACTGCTCCTATGCATCTGCAATGTCATTCATCCTTGTTACATAATCAGAAATGGATTGACAAGCCTTCTTCTTGAATGTGGTAAACTCTGCCCACAAAGATGCCTTCCTTGACTTTGTAGTGTTTTGGAAATGATCCTCCAAAGCATTCCATATATCACTTGCACTTTCAAGACCTCTAATATGAAGTAGCAAGTAGTCATTGACTCCCATGTAGATAATGCTCCTAGCTTGAGCATCTCTCTTCATCCAAGTCTTCAAATCTGAGAGTTCATCCCTAGTTGGAACACTGAGATCTCTGAATTGTGGTTTTTCTTCTTCACCTGTGATGTAACCTATCAGGTCTTTGCTCATGAGATAAGCTTCCATCCTCATTGACCAAGCTGGATAGTTTTCTCTATCCAATTTCTGTATCTAAAGAGAATCTCCCATCCTTTCTTCACTTGCGTATTAAATTCTTCAAGCTTTATGAGAATAAGTGTACCTTTATTTAAAATGAAGTTTCTTTTGATCTTCTTGATAGCTTCAGACCTCCTTCTCAATCTTTAACTTCAAACTTTCGCCTTTTGAACCTTCAAAGGTTGATTTCTGTATACCTACAGCAGTCGGGGTCCTCCTTTCTTCAATTTTAATGATTCCAGCTCTGATACCATTGATGGAGAGTGTTAATCTCGAAAAGAACAAGCTATCCTTGATGTTAGAGCACCTCTATATCAAGAAAAACTCACAAAATTTACCAATTTGGAGGATCAATACTCAATTATCAAAATCTTGAACTAACTGTGAAGAGAATCAGTACTCAGAAAGTCCGCTGCACATAACTCACTCATTGACTAATCAAATGTGTAACGTTTTTTATAAAACTTTTTATAACGTGTTGGCTATAGATTGCACACCTTCTCGAATTTAAATTATCTCAAATGATTCAGTAAATCTTGAGAAATGAATCAAACAGTTCACCTATGTCTGAAACTGTTCTCTAGTATAGTCGACTTTGACACCTCCAACTTCTAAAGCATGGTTCTCCCAAAGTAAAATCCGTTTAATCAAATTTTTTAGCCATAGGTAGCTTATCTTCCAACTTAAAGAATGAGTGCATGCTTGCTCAAAACTTTACACTGTGCAAGGAGTACTAACCAAAACATTAGCATCAAATTTTGCACCTGTTGCAACTTCACTTCTTCACATTTACACGTGTAAATGTTCCTACTCTTAATTCTCTCAGCCTGATCACAATTAGGATCTGAAAACTTGTAGAGAGGTCAAACAACTATAGACTTAGGCTTGTACAAAAGCATTCCACAAAAGATTAAACACAGAATGAGTACTTAGCAAACGATCGGGCACAATATTTCTTCCTCTAAAAATTTTTACATCTGAATGATAAGAGATATCTCCTACAATTCTAAAGTGTCTAATGACTCTTACAACTTCTAATTCTTGTCATCACATACTCTCTCATACTTGCCCCGACTTTTTACTTATATATATAGGCATATATGTATAATCTCATGACCATACAAAAGATATATGTGAGCTAGCTACAAACTAGTGTACATATGTATACAAGTCTTCTTCTTCTAAACATACTCCATCTTCAATCTTCAACTGTTGATCTTTTCTTCATCCTTTGACTTCAAAGCTTTATCCAAAACATCAATCGGTTGACTTACACCAACAAAGAGATCTTCCACTCTATCATCAGATGAGGAAGTAATCAACTATGAACTTGGCCCAAAATCTAGCCCTTCTACACAAGAGAAGGAAGCATCATCCTCATATGATGAGATGAAAAGTCACAAACCTGCTATCACTCAAGTGGAAAAGTTATGCACCACAGAAGCCTATCCCAACACTAAAATTCACACAATAACTACATACTTAAGAAAATAATAATCCAACTATTCTTTACCTTCACAAGATCCCCTACAAGAGCAAGAGCACTCTATCTTACTTCTAGAGTCTCATCATACAACTCTCAAGTAGGAGCTCCCTTAGATTGCTTCCACTCACCTATATAGAAAACCATATAAATTTTCTAGAGATGAACACAAGAACATAGATGATGATTTACTTTCAAAACAAAGAAACAATAGCTTGAACATTATGTGGCTTTCAAAACTACTGCCAAGACCTTCAGTTAATCCTAACAGAAGATCGAGAGAGAAGACAATGAACTCCTTGTCATAGTTGACACTAGCCCTTCCTGATACTAGACATCTCATAAATACAGGCTCTCGATACTGAGGAAAAACCTCGATCAAGGGCTTGATACTAGACATATAGACTTAGATCATGAATATCTTGCTAGATGCCTCATAAAGTGACTAAAGCATCCAACATTGTTCACACACTCATTGAATTTATCAAATTATTGCATATAAAAATGAAAACGCACACCCATACACAACTAGAAAAGACTTTATTCTCATGAAAAAATTTAAGAAAATCAAACTAGAGATAACTTGAGCTTTGAATGTAAAGCACTCTAATAGATAGATCTCTGTCACAGTCCCATAGCGCTTGCCATTTTTGAATTAGTGGAGACATAAGAATGGCTCCATAATTTGCCTAAACAAGGTAATGACAAAAGAACAAAAGGACTTATGCATCAAACATCCAATGATGTGTAATACAAAAATGACAAGCGAACAAAAAGACTCATGTACCAGACATCCAATGACATGTAATGCAGTAATATTGCAATGATTTAAGTTTATGTGATTGAGTTTTGCACCAATATCATCTGCTAGGGTTCCAATAGCATCATACAAAATCCAAAGATTTCATATCTGAAATGAAGGTCAAAGTTAAAGGTAAGCAAAAGAATTTGACCAAAATGGGAATAAAAAAGAAAGGATAGAAAGAGAAAAAGGAAAAACCTTGTGCATGTAAGATTTTAGAGATCAAAATTGAAACATAAAAAAGTTACATTCAATTCTATTCTTATTTCATCACACGACAACAAACTTCACATAATCAAAACCAAAACATTTTCTAGTACCATCAAAATCACACCCTAAGACACAAAAAAAATTCAAAATTGGTGACAAACTCTCATGTACAAAGGCTAAATCATAAAATGTACTCCATCAAAATTTGAGGCACTAAAATATGTTTATCATAGGCATATTAATATTTTTTATACCTAGATATGTAAATTTATGGCCAGAAGACCATCATTAAGATACCAAACAGGGTTTGAGAGCGGTCATAAGCTCCTAAAAACTCGAAGTTTTGAAAATGTGTTTTGACATGAGCAAATATTTTTGAGTCAGACATTTGCTCATTGGAAGCATATTTTTGGATATCATTATATGGCATTAGGCACTAAAAATAAAAGTGAAAAAAAGACAAAAGAATGTCCTGCACTATCACCCAAACTTATTTATCCCATACAAGTTGTAGATCGATTGTTTGGCTCTTGAGAATAAAAAAGATAAAATAATCATGTCTCCACTTTCTACATAGTGTAGTGATGAGTTACAACTAGATAGAGTGATCTATGCAAATGGAGACCTCTGATTCAAAATGAAAATGCAGATTCTTGCACAACCCATAATTTTCTAAGATAATCTTTGCATATATGACTTCTAAAGTATGACAACGAACATGGAAGTCTCAAATAAAGTGTTCCGAATGCACATATGCATATGTAAGATGCATCCCATGATTGTGAACTATTACTCTATAGTATAAATCATCTAACCAATTGGATCCTCTATGATACTTCAATAACAGTCCAGATGGGTAGTGTCTGAGGTAAGATGTTTCTGATGCACATTTGAGTACTTGTAAAGTGCATCCATTGCAAGCAACTATAACATAAGGTCCTTATAAGATTTGAGATGGTGTTCTTGATCCATATGTGCATTGCTTTGATGATCCAATCATAATTCCTAGTGTGATCCTTTTGTTTTAAGTGAAAGTTTTTTATGTGTACACCATAAACCTACTGGCAATGTTGGATCATTCTATCATTATCCTACTCATGAATCTCTCTCTTTGCCCCTCTCTCTCATTTGTTAAGCGTTGATCTCTAAACCCTCTATATATAGACTCTCTCTCTCTCTCATTTGTTAAGCATTGATCTGTTTATGTACCTATTGCATGTTGATTGTTGAACCTTTGAAGTATCTCTTTCTCTCTCTCTCTGTAATATACCTGTTCCGCATTGATTCTTGAACCCTTGGAGTTGATGTGATATTTTTTGTGTAGATGAGGGTGATTCCTATAAGAAACAAGGGCAACACATCATGATCATGGTGAAGTACACTTGCCTAGAGCTCATCGTATGTAGAGATTGGATGAAATTAGTATTCGCTATTCAGAATAGTATATGAAATAATGGCAAAAGGGAGTTCATGACATGACCTAGAATTTTAGATAAAATGGAAAGTTTTGGTGTTTGATTGTTAGAAATCAATAGATAATTTTTTTATAATCTTCTAAAAAATCACCATTCAGCTGACTTTTTCTCTCTAATGAGGAGGCTCCTGAATCTAGTAGAGTTGTAAGGGAAAAGGTCTTCTTAGACCTGATTAACTTGATAGGGAAAAGAAGTGTTTCTATAGGTATAGCAAGAACTATGAGATCCTTTTTTATATCATGGTTTGGTTGTAGGGTCTCTTTGACAATTGGACTTCCTCGTTTCCCTGCTCTACAAGGGTGACTATGACTCTAGAGTTTGTTCTCTTGTTGGGACAATTAATTGCAATATGGCCAAGGTTTCCATAATAGAGGCATAATTTCTTATCTCTCCTTCTTCTTTTCTCTTGTGAAGAAATGTTAGAGGTTGAAGCCTAGTTACATCTATTTGCATAGGTTTAGGCATAGCTTCATCTTTAAGGGTTTCCATTGGCAAAGTCTTCCTTCTACTTGTTTTTTCTTGTTTTCCTTCAAAAAGGTGGATATCACATTGAATAGCTTCAGTGATATATTAATTTCTTAACCTTTGACATCATGAGAAAAAGGTCCTTCACATCATCTCTTAAACCCCATCTAAATTGGCTTATGAAATAATCTTCATGCCTGGTGAGATCGCATATCAAATGCATAAATTTTGATGCATAGGTAGAGGTAGCATGCTTACCTTGACATAGCTTCCAAAGTTTTGTTTTTGACATTCAACTTGTGTCTGCATCTCCAAATGTGGCAGTGAGTTCTCGAAGAAACTCCCCATAGTCCTCAAGTGCTTCCATGTTCTTCTCCAAGATTGGGGTGAAGCACGATAATGCTTCGCCACACATAGTAAGGTTCCAATAAACCCGACCTTGGATGCGTCATTAGGGTATCTATAAGGTTGCATATGGATGTACACTTTGACTAGCATGAGAAATCTGTGAAACTTCATGCAATCCCCATCAAACTTTTCTAGCATGCAAATCTTGGATTCCTTCATGAAGAATGAAAGATGCCATTGATTCACTTGAATACTTCCTTGGTTTGCTTGAGGATTCATGATTTGTTCTTGTATTATTGGAGGATTGTGCCTACATGCACTAGATGTCCCATCTCAACTTGTGCCTATCGATGAGTTAGGTCCTCAAATTATTGTTGGAGACTCTGAAGTGATGCCACAACGTGTTCATAATGTTCTCCATGATGCCTAGTATTGGATAGAAGCTAGTCTTTCCAAAATGTTAGGGGAGCACTAGATTGTGCCCTTTGAGTAGACTAGACAAGATTTCAGCATTACACTTTTGATTACCAGATCACCCACATAGGGAAGTAATACAAGAACATATAAGTGATAAAAGAAATCCCACAACTTGAGATTGATACACATAGATAACTCAACTAGAGATGATTAAGAAGTTCCCACAACCCGAGACCTTAGGTATGAAGCCCATCAAGGAGATGAACTTGATACATAGAATAACTAGAAATGATCTCATACTACAAGATTACAATAGGAGAAGAGAGGATGTCCAAGATACAAGACTAGAAAAGACTAGAGCAAGAGACAAGACTATAAGTCAAAATGGAACTTGAGAGTACTTATTTGGTGATCATGACTCCTTAAGCTCTCAAGACTAGCATGGGCAAGACTAATTATGTATGTGGCCAACCCCTTCTTGTATAGATTTTCAAGGGCAATTAAACAAAGGTAGTTACAAATTGCAATAATTGATGTAGTACTCCAAAATCTTGAGTCATTATCATAAATTGGTTATCTTTATCCATAATTCTAATGTGGACCAAAAATAAATGATCCCCCACTAGTTCGTCTTCATGGAACTAATGACCTCTTGCTTTGATTGTGCTTTCCAAGGGAAATTCTTGGACTTCCTCTTGTTGCATTGCTTTCGAGTCATTAGATGCCATTTGCACTTGAAATAGAATTTGTAATTAATTTATATTCTAAGGAGATATAATTCATTCTTAAGTGCACAATCAATATTTGCTCATCATTCAACTGCTCCCCTAAACATAAATGTTAGTCATAGACAAAGAAATTCTTAGTATGTGTTAGTAGGAATTTTTGTTGAGTACTATTGTACAACTTATATCCTGTTCTGAGTGCAAGGCCTTGTAGAATCGCCCTATAGTGCATATTCTATGTGCATTTAGCATAGCATGAGTGCATGATTGATGCCTTATGTTCAACTAGCATCTTCCTTGGTGTTCTTTTAGTCTCCACATTAAGTGTGTACCCCGATCCTTCTTTGGTAATTTTCTACTCTTGTTTTGATATTTCATCCTTGGTTTTGATTCTCCAAATATATTTTCTTTTCTTCTTGAGCTCCCTTTGTTTTTCTAGTCCTCTTCATCTTTGGCCTTGATGGGAGGCTTTGATGAAAGTGATGCAGGTGTGACTTACTTTGTCTAGGAGCTTTACTTCCTCCCTTGCTCTCTCCATTGTCTTCCTTGGAATCCATACCTGGTTTTATGATGTTTGAACATTCACTAATCATTTGGGTATCCACACTTGTAGTATCCTTGGTTAATCTTGCAGTGAGCTTCGATCTTTTCTCGCTAGTTGCTTCCTAGGGTGTTTTTTTGGTTTCTGTATCCCCTCACATTTGTATTGTTCAAGTTGATCCTTGCGAATCCACAAGCATTTTATGCTCTTGCCATACTATGTTTGAGTTGGTGTCGAGGGGAAATAAGTGTTGACTCTCTCACATTTCTATCTAGAATGAATTACCTCATGAGATCGCTCAAGATTAGTCTCTTGAAAAGGATGGATGGGTTGATTGCATACAATCGAACAAGGTATTTCATTGGTTTTGTGTTCAGTTAGAAAAGTAGATCCGTTGGATAAGGGATTTGTTGGGGATTCTTCTACATGTTCACTTTGATTTGTGACATTAGGGTTTTCCTTACATGTTGATTTTAATGCCATTTCTCGTCCAATAGACTAAAAACCTCTCTATGACCTATTTTTGTCGATATGTATCCTTGGGCTAGGTGGATAGTAACTTTGAATTCAAAAATCCAATCTTGACCTAGGATCAATTCTTCTACAAGGTCTGAGTCTTTGTAGACTAAGAGTCTTTGCTACGTGGTATTATTTTCTAAGTGTAAAGACATGGATACTTCTCCTAGACATTCAATGGTATTACCTCCCATTCCTATTATATGAGCCTTAGTTAGAATGATTTGTTCCTTTAGCTTCTCAGCTATAGAGACTTGTATACTGCTTAGAGTTGCTCTTGAGTCAATTAATAAATCCACTAATTGGTACTCTTCTTTACCAATCCCTAGGTTTAGGTATGGTTTTTGTATTAGAATCCCTAGGGTTTTGCCTATTTGGTGTGCTAGTTTGCCATTAGGATAGGCTCTTCTCCATGCAAGTACCCTTTATCACGTTCTCTTATCCATTCCTTTCATTTCCATATTCCCTCTAAGGTTTCTAATCTGGCTTCTTCCTGTATTATTTCCTCTTCTCTCTTTCTATTTTGTTCTCCTAAGAGTCTCGCCTAACATTTGTTTTGTTAATGGCTCCATATACTTTTTGACCCTATTGCCACTTATGTAGTTGGGTGAGATGTCTCAGTCAAGAGTGGCTAGGTTAATGGCTCCACTTCTCTAGATCCTATTTATAATAAAATGGTCTATTTTCATCATTATTGTAACTTCTTCACGTGTTGTTTTAGTGTGTATACCAACACTAAATCTCCTAGTCTAATACCTTTATCCTTGATATGAGCTACAACTTGTAATCTAATCTCATGCAATTTCTCTATTTGGTACAATTGTTTCGATAATTTGTGTCCCATCTACTCATACTCCTCGAGGACTCATAGAGTACAAACCAAGAAATCAATTGGCAGTAGTGCATTTTATCCATAGACTAGATTAAAAGATATTGTACCGATGGCAATTTTATAAGCTACTCAGAAGGCCCATATTGCATGATGCAATTGTTTGTCCCAATCTCACCTTCTGTTATTGACTATCTTAGTTAGAACCGTGCATAACACTTTATTAGAATTCTCAGCTTATCCATTAGCCTATGGGTGATAGGGTGCTGATTTTTTATGAATCACTATAAATTCGTTCATTAGTTCAATGAATTCATTAATGAAGTGCATACCTCTATCACTTACAATCTCAATAGGTAGTCCAAATCTAGTGAATATTTTCTCAAATAAGAACTTAGTTGTAGTATGAGCATCATTTTTCATAATGTTTTTTTCTTCTACCCATTTTGTCAAATAGTCTATAGCCACTATAATGTATTTGGCATGTGACCCTTTCGTTGGGGGTAAATTGCTCCAACAAAATCAATGCCCCATTTTGATAAAGCTCTTGCACTAATTATGGGTCTTAAGGGCATATCATCATGCCATATTGTATACTTTTGTCACATAATCCTAGTAGGAGATGTTTGAACCATGCCTTAAGAGAGATGATTAGGAATTAATCCTCAACCCATGGCTTTTGGGGCAAGTGGTTAGCCAATTATACTCCTACCCAAGAGGTTGTGAGTTCAATTTCCAACATTGGTATCAGAGCCTAGTTGAGAAATCAAGCAAGACGGAGTTTGCACCTCATCCATGGGCACTTGGAAAATGTGCTTATCTGTGATGAGTATGAAGCTAGCCTTAGACAAAGGCACATGGGCATTTGGGCACCCACAAAGGGTGGGATAGGTCCAAAATCAATCCACGTGCTGGAGTTTGAGGTTGGTGGAAGCACTCATGCATGAAAAGAGGGTCCAAATTAGATGGAAGAGTGCACAAGTGATCATTGAGGACAATGCTCAATCTAAAGGGAGAGGAATTAGTAATTCCAAAATTACCTTAATTTTATCTTCATCGGTTGATATTTTATTTTTGGACACAATATGTCCTAATATTTTACCTTGTCTTACCATGAAGATGCACTTTTCTTGATTTACACAGACTCTCTATTGTCTGCACTTGTTGAATATTTTTCTAAGTTCTAGTATGTGGGCTATTCATTGAGAAGACTATGTACATAGGTCATCCACATAGACTTCCACGTTTTTCCTAAAAAATTCCTTGAACACCACACATCAATCTTTGGAAAATTGTAAGGGTATTTGTTAAGACAAATGGCATAACCTTAAAGGCATACACTCCCCATTTAGTAGAAAAAGCAGTTTTATGCTGGTCCTTCTTAGTGATGGCTACTTGATTGTATCCGGAGAATTCATCAAGGAAGCTTTATATTTCCTTGCCTACTACCCTTTCCAAAAGATGATCAATAATGGGTAAAGGATAGCTATCATGAACAGTGGTTGCATGAATCTTTTTGAAGTTAATACAAACCCTAAGTTTTCCGTCCTTCTTTGGTACTACTACCAAAGGTGAAACCAATTTGGTGTTTCAATTTCATATATAAATCCAGCCACTAATAATTTATCAATTTCCTCTTTGATCTTGGCTGAATATACAACATTATGTTTGTACAGTCTTAGTTTCAAGGGTTTTGCATCTGGAGTCATTGCAATCTTATGAGAATAAATAAAGGGATCCAACCCTTTAAGATTTTTATAAGTCCAAGAAAATACATCTCTATATTCTTGAATCATCTCTATGAGTTTTTTCTCTTCTTCTATCGATATGTCCTTTCCAATATATGTGCATCTCTCTTCTTCACCATCCATGGTCACTAGGACCTCTTTGGTTTGTTCTATGTTATAATAAGCTATTCCATCATGCACCTCTCTCTTAGGCATTTGAATAGCTATTTTCCTTTCTTCTACTTCATTCCTCTTGAAATTTTCCGGTACTTCAAATGATTCATGATGTAAATCTTCATGAATTTTGTTTTTCTCCATTTTAGGGCTTCCTTGATACTCTTCTATGGCTAATTCTTTCATGTTTACTTTGATATCTTCTTTTTATATCTCCCTCAAGTATTGATCCTTTGATTCCAATTGGGGCTCCATTTCTATACTTGCATAGTCCTCTCTCCATTCTTTTTCTACAACTTTGCCTTCTTCACCCTCTTGGAGGGCTACCATGTACAGAGTTACATCGTACCCTTCCTCATCTATGCATTCATTCATCCTCAATACCTCTTTGTTCACACAAACATCTAGGGTCGCTAATATTTCCATCCATCCATGTGGCTCGAATGCTTCATCTTGAAATATTTTCTTCATGTAAGCAAGGTCTTCTATTGGTCTATAACTTTCATGTCCTATTGTTCAAGCTTGTAGTCTCTCTTACTCTGATTTTTCTTCCTTACACATCCATAGTTGGCATCCTCATTCATCCAAGATTGGTCATTTGACCCCGCACTATGAATAGACAGGTCATCTTCTTCTATATGTATAGGGTTCCACTGTAGAGGTGGTACATCCCTATATGCAAAAGTATGCATGTTTACTTTTGTAGCAGAACCTTGACATTGGAGATACAATGAATCTCGTCCCTAATCTTGTACTACATTCAGTTGACTCATGAATGGTCCTCCTAAGATCATTTCATAATTACTCACTTTTCCAAAGTGATAGATAGCTAATGTGTGTTCAAATTCTACTCTGCAAGTAGTCAAGATTACCTTCTGGGGATTCCTAGAGGTCTTTCAACGTGACCCTCGACCAATTGTAATTTTTTTGAGTGGGTCATGAGGATGGCATTTCCCAGTTTTCCTATATCTCTTTGGTCACTATTCCTACTCCCGCTCTTGTGTCTAGAATGTCTTTGGTCATGTATCCTTGAAATGTGATTGGGAGGCATGTATTTCCTTCATCTCCCTCACTAAATATCCCACTTTCTCAACTCGAATTTTAATTGTGGGTGCCGTCTCCACTTTATCCTTTCTTATTGATTTATTTATCTCCTCCAAATTAAATGTTTCACTAATCTATTCCGCAATTGAGGTTTAATTTGTAGCAACTCCTCAGTGTCAAAGAACATTGAACTTTGGTTCGTTTTAACTCGGATAATGTGTTTGAGGTTTCATCTTGTGATTTCTTTTCTTTTCCCCTTATTGTGGGTGCATGGAAAAATTAAGATCTTTGTTTGTATTCTTGCGTGTAGTTGGGAAGCGTAATTAGACAATTCCTCATAGTTTTCTTTGATTTCCAATGTCCATTGATTCCTAGAGGCATCTAACTCTTCAAAAGGAGGGATTTCATTTTCATTCTTCTTCCATCTATCTTCTTGAACTTTGGGCCAAAGGTCATGTGGCTAGTTAGCCTCTAGTTTTGGAATTAAAGAATTTCCTTCTTCATTTTCATAACTCCACTCTTCTTTCAACTCCTTGTCTTGACTATTATTTTTTTGGCCATGGGTTGAAAGTTTCTACACATCCCTAGAATTTTTCTTTGGATATTCTCGTCTCAGGGAGGGTTCATATAGATTGTTCTAGCATGGTGTGAGCAATCGTTATTAATTTCTTCTATATTTCCAATCTTTGTTTTTCGATATCTCCTCTTGGGTAGATTTTTTCATGTTTCTCTAGACTAGGTCCTGTCTCTATCCTAGATTGATAGGCTTTCTCATCACTACACTGGCTTTACTATTTGCGGAATTGTTTTCTTTAGGCTCAACCTCTCTTAATGTCTTTTCTTTCTCATTAGTTCTTTTTTAAATCCATTCGCTTTTAATTTTTCCTCACCTCACCTTCCATCTTTGAGCTTTTCTAAGTTTTGATGTATCTTCTGGCCTTGAGAGTCCTCAACCACTTGATTTGTAGACCCTAGCTCCTCCTCAATCTTGGGACTAATTGTTACCTCTCTTTCCAAGATTTCCTTTGTTTTTGTTGTAGTAATGGATTTTAGAGGAAAAGTGTATTCCTTGTCACTTTCAAAGGATTACATTAATTTGTGTAGTGGGTGAGACTTTGTTAGGATTCTTAGGAAAATCTTTTAAAAAACATTCATTGCCACAATCATTATAGTATCCTTCCCATACGCGTGGGGATGGTGGATGGTATGGCAATGTATACTACCTAATGAAATGGTCTCCAACACATCTATAACATGGTCCTCTCGATGTAGAGGTTCTTGCTAGGGGTTTGTTTGGAATTGGGGCTTTTGGAGTTGTGTACATAAGGCTAGAATGATTAGGCTCATATGAGCTCTCGTTACTTTCATATCCATAATAATGTTGCTTATAGGCTTGGTCATATTTCACAAGTCTAGTGTCATAAGAGTAGTAATCTCCTTGGGTCTAATCACATCCTTGACTAAGGCCATCTATGTTTGTCAATAGGGTTGTAGGTACCATAGCTCTCTCAATATTTTCTTTTTTTTATGCATACTCCACAGGTACTAAATTCTGAGGATGTGGGGGTTGTTGCCCTAATATAGTTTGAGGTTGATTGTACCGTGTGTATTTGTATGGTCTTGGTACCATGGGTGGTCCTTGGTATGGGCCATATCTAGGAACCTCTCTGCCTTGATCTCTGGGGGGTATCCATATGGTCTATACTGTGGTAGTACAAAGGTTCTAGGTTGTCTAAGGAAGGGGAATTTTTTTGTGCTATGATTAGTGTACTTTTGTTCAATGCGACAATAAATTGGGTACCTAGGCCTGTTGCTGATTGTATGGGGGCACTAATCCTCCTCTTACACAAGTATGAGATGGATGATCTGCACCACAATGCATGCATGTTTGTAACATGGATACCCTCAAGGGGGGATAGTGGTATTTTTACTATCCCTAGACACCTAGCTTTTTAGCCACTAAGTTCACAAGTTCCTCTACATTGTGGGTGTGGGAGGTTGCATTATTGGTCATATCCTCTAATTTTGTGGGATCCTATGGGATTTTCAAGTCATCTGCTAGATTATCTTCCAAGTCTATACACTCCCATAGAGAGTCACTTAATGTCTGCAATTGTTTCACATAAACCAAGGTTTTGAATGTCCTATTGGTTAAGCCATCTGAGAACAAAGATATCATCTTTTGTTGGGAGGGTCTCACCATCACATGACACCTTTCCACATATCATTAAGAGTCTGTTTGAAGCCATGGATCAAAGAAGAGTGTGCTTGATACCCCTCTTGGTGAACTCACTCATGAATTCCTAAAAGAATTCCTCAATATTTAAAAAATGATTGGGATCCAAAGGTTAGAGCCAGATCATTATCGTTCCAATAAGGGTGAGGCCAAAAGATTCATTGTTGTTCCAATAAGGGTGAGGCAAAAAGATTTGTATTAGACAAACAACCAGTCCAACTATGCAGCACATAACACTTGTTGGAATTAAGCAATGTGATCATATGGCTCTCTAGAAGCATCAAAATGATTCCTCATGCATTTGGCTACTTGAATAGAACTTTTTCTTCTATCTCGCTTTAGTGGTTGAAGGACTATAGGGAACAAGATGTATCGGTTGTATTCTTGGTCCTCCTCCTTGTGGTGGTCTCATTGAGAAAGGTGGCATATTTGCATTTCCGCTTCCGTGGTTCGCATGCTAGCTGGTATTAGTTTATGGCATGGAAAAGTGTATTTGTGGCCTAATTGGCACACTTTGTTGATTGGTTTTCTGTGAGGCTGGGTTTTCAGAACTCTACTATGTCTGAAAGCGATTCTAAGAAGCGGTGGCTTGATCTCGGGGAGGGAACACTTGCAATCCTAAATATCTCAGTCTAGGCTTTTCACAATCAAATAGAAAAATATCTCCTCTTATTTTGTTCTAGGTAGGTAACTCTAGATGAATCTTCTAGATCTTGTAATTCATAGATAATGGGGGGTTGATGCCTTCTCCTTGTATAGGTAGAGTGGCTTGTAGTAATTTGTCTAGTCCACTTACAATATACACATCCATCAAGTGATCATCCTGAGGGATTTTATATCCTCTCTAAACATTTTTGGTTACCAATTTTCCCCTAGGAGTAGTCATCGTATCTCCACTATCGAGTTTGGTAGGGTTTTTTGGTTCCTCCACATCTCCTCTTTCATTCACTCACTTTGGGTGCTCTGTCACAACATATATGTGTCCTAACTTGTCCATGTAAAATCCTCCTTCATGTTTTATAGCCAATCTTGGGACAATCTCTGACTCTGTGGAAATTTTCATTCTAGTCACAAACCTATTAAGGCCATCGAGGTAGATAGGTAGTCCATGCATATTAGTGGAAATGTATTGCAAGGACTCCCTATACTCCCCGTCTATTACTAACATGAGCTTTACCAAAGGCATTGAGCTATAAATCTCTTCTAAAGCCATAATAGGATATCCTTTTGAGTCAGTAGATGTGTCAGAGTAGACAGAATGGATACTCTTTTGTGTGACACTTCCCACAGATGATATTGCACTTCTTTGACTCCCTAGCACTCCTCCTCATCTTAGGTGCATTCACCACCTAAGACCTTGGGTCTCTTTTGGGTGATGTATCAAATCTAGGGTGTATTTAAGATCAAGATTTAAGAATCATACTTTAATTTTCACTTCTGAGTCCTTCTGTAATTCTTCCTTTTTTTCAACGATACAAAATACTTGTCTTTAGATGATACATGGTACCTATCATGGCCAAAAAACACGATATTGCCGAGCTATGATACATAATACTTGAGAGCAAATGATACACGATATCTGAGCTATACAATACACGATACCTTTGTTTGGACGATACATGATATCTCTTCCCCATGATACATGATATTTGATCTAACAATACGATACTTGTCTTAGGTACGATACATGACACACAATACTTGGGTACATGCCATACTATAGCAGAATGGATCGTGATACATAATACATGATACATAGTACTTTGATATGACACGATACAAGATACTCCAATATTGATGATATTATACTTGAGCTCATCATAACACACGATACATGATAGGGTGGGGATACACAACACTTTAGAAGTATCACCGATGTGAGAAGTGGAGAATGACATAACACACGATACATGATAGAGTGGGGATACACAACACTTTAGAAGTATCGCCAATGTGAGAAGTGGAGAATGACATGCTTCGGACTCACCTCCCAACCTATTACTAGCCCTTGCCTAGTCACCATCTAGAGTTCTCTCTAAGGTCCCTCTACTCATATGGCCATCATGAGTAGGTACCTTGTATGAACTCTCTAGCTTTTGGCCTTGGCTATCCCTTGAGCAAGGAACTTCTCGTTCCTCCAAGCATGTACATCTCTCGAATATAACACTCATCCCCCTTCTAAAGATCATTGTCCTCAATGATATAGAAGGAGCTATAAACCTGGGAATCAGAATCTGTGATTCCAAATAATAAGAGTAGAGTGTACTAGATGTCTAAAATACTAGATAATAAAAAAGAGGACCACTCATCTCTCTGCTTCCCATCTAGCATTTCCATCCATAAATAGTAGTCCTTTCCTTGGGCATACTATAGGAATCCCTCTGAGGCCCAATGAGTCCATGCGTGTGTAGCATAAGTACTCGGAATATCCTCGGACTCCCTATGCCTAGACCTTCACCACTAACTTGTGATGGCTTGTCACTTGTAGAAACCTTGGCAACTTGCCCTTGTCTCCCCGGAATACCCATTGACAGCTTGTACTATGGTATAATTGTACAAAATCACTTACTCCACTAGAGCAATGAAAACTATTATGCTAATCCAAAACAATGTGACTATGTCCCAATCTTTGTGGAAAAATACTTAAGATAAATGGAAATATTTTCCAAATAGTGCTTAATCTCTAAGCTCGAGTACATTTTCTTGATTTACTCACTTTAATGAAATGAAACTCAAGAAAGTCTCATCATGATCCAAACTGCAAATCCGAGATGATAAGCTATCAATGATCCAAATTATGGACCAAGATGTCAATCTATCAATGATCCAGTCTATGGACTAAGATATCAATCTGTCAATGATCCAGACTATGGACCAACATATCAATCTGTCAATGATCCAAACTATGGACTAAGATCTCAATCAGTCACATCCAAACTATGGATCAAAATCTTGATGTATCATATATATATATAATCCAAACTATGGATCAAAATCTGTCCCATACATAGTAAGTGCCAATCCACTCTGTCGAACTAAGTCCATCATGCCAAATGAAGACATACTAAGAAAGTGTAGCAACTAGTGGAACTATCACTGCCTTCTCAATAATAACATGCAAGATGTTCCAAGTGGATGAAACTTGCTTTATCCATGACCACCATCTGATCGTCACTATGATTAAATCATTCCTAACTAGGAAAAAGATGTCTCAAGTAAACTATTGTAATAATCTAGCACTCCAAGATATAATGAGAACCATAATATGGATCCACTAAATACAATGAAAAAAATGGTAAGTAGATGTGTGCAAACTCATAGCCCACTAGGCTAAGCATCTAGCTCACCTCATACACACTATGTATGAAATATGGCCTATCCTCAGGCATATCAAATAAAGTAGTACGTACTCTATGAATTTGTTCTTAATGCAATTGCCTATTCAGAGATCTTATTTGAAAACCTTGTCTTTTCGCTTCTAGGCCACTTGCCTGCGGACTTGCCTTGTTTGCGATCATATACAGAGTGATTGCCTCGAGTGCCCCTCTATTGTCTAATAATAAGAAGATCATATGAATGAACTGCAAATCATATAAAAAATACACTCTCAATGACTTCTCTCACATACCATCTGTCCTACACCTAGGTAGAATAAAAAGTTTTATGTCCCATGCCACCAAACTTTATACCCCACATAGATGTGTGTACGAGATTAAAGTCAAACACTTTTCTCCAAAACAATAAGAATAACTCGGTGAGAACTCACAACCATAAATAATGTAATGAAATCATGAAGTGTTGCTGAAGTGTTTCCTTCCCTCGATGGAAAGAACAGAGTCATTCCTATGACTCTATCACTCATAACTATCTCTAACATCAACTCAGCTTAGAGTTGAGAAATGAAAAACTATATAATAAATCAACTCAAATAGAGTTGTGAAGGATGCGGCTTGCATCAAATCTCAACTCATGTGACTTGAATCAAATATTGACTCACAGTAAATTGGAACGTATACAACTTGTATGAGTCCAATTACATTAGGGCGAAAAACGGCCCAAAAAGGGCCGTGTAAGGATTTCAATTAGTTGTGCTTAATCGGGATTAAAGTTGTCAAATCCTTTAAGAAATTCCGTGTAAGTTCATTTAAAACGTATCTTATGCAAATTTTGAAGAGAGAGAAACTCGTATCATATAATCATGAAAAGTTTGTATGATATCTTACGCCTCGAAGTTTGTGCTCATCGGGCGCTGATCAAAAGTCGAATTTTCCTCTTGTTCACAGACCTATATAATGTGTGTTGATGATGTTTTGCGCTTTTTTTTCTCTACTTTTCATAGCAAGCCTGTTTCTCCCTTTCACGTCATTTTAGACACTTGTCGGTCATTTTTCATAGCAGACCATGGAGAACATTAACCCAAATACTCTCGCTGAGCTTTCAAACAATCGAAATCATTGTGAAAAGTTCCATATCAACATTGCAGTTAGTCAGGAGTATGCGACGACAAGAAAAGTATTTTGAAGGGCTCTTCATCCTCCTGAAGTGGATGGATTGCGAAAGGAAGGCAAGAAACATATCGACATATGGACAGATCGATCTGTTTATCCAATTGATCCACAAACTGGAAGGTGCCCCCCTTTTCATAATCTTCATGATCTGATTAGATTTGTGGGAGATGGTGAGGATGGTTTACGAGGCTATTGTTCAAGGCTCTGGGATATTTCAAGGAATTATGTACAATACATAAACTGTTTACAAAACACACTACACCAGAAGAATTTACATATGAGGGAGCTAGAAAACAAATTATCCACTTTATCTTCTCAGTTAGAGTCTTTTAAAAAAATGAAAGAAACTCCTATAGGTTTGAGAATGCGGTCAAAACGAGTAAAACCTTTTTTAGATTTGATATTCAAAATCTGGCCAGGAAAAGAAAAGAATGAAAATTGTTAGAGATCATGTGACAAATGTGCTAGGTTTCAATATGTCGAGCAGTTTTGAGCGCATACATTTCTGTAATGAAATTTTGAGTCAAAATGATGTTTTAAGACTATTGAAACTAAATGAAAATACATGCTTGAAACGCTTTGTTTTTCAAAAACTCATGACAGAAATGAATCTTTTACTAGAACCATCTCAAATTCGTGTCAGAGTGAGTAGGAAAGGTTATAGAGCAATTTCAAAAGTTTGGTGTGAATTTTTAAAATTTAACAAAGTTAGAAGTTTTGGATTGCCTAGACCCCATCATGTAGGAAAGTTTCGGCTCTGCTTGAATAAGAAGATCACATCAGTATTTGGTGAATATAAACATATTCACGGTAACATGCCTTACGAAGTAGGAAAACAAAAGTTACATTTCACTTACAATGCATTTAACAACATATGGATAGATGTTATAAAACTTCAAACATACATGGTTCAGTTCTATAATATAAAAGAGCATGAATGTTCTGGTCTATTGAAATTTGTAATCAAACTTGATGAAGCTGAGCTTAAAAAACATCAAAAGATGGAGAGAATAAGCATTGCGCTGATGAACAAAGCTTTGGACTATAGCCTTGGGAAATTGGATACTCCATCTCTCAAAGTACAATAAAAAATGCAGTTATGGTGGGTTGGCTGTGCTCAAGTTCCATCTGAGAGCCATAAAGCACTTAAATGGTTATTCTCACAGACAAACATTCCAAATGTTATCCAAGGGCATCATGCAGGAGAATTGTTGAATGTCAAAGACTACGGGAACTTTCAAGTTGAGTGGCATTTGAGTGGAGACCTAAAGACACTCAAATGCATGTTTGGTATAAGTGGGGGAGCAAATTCTAAGTACCCTTGCTAGTACTGCATGCAAAGCCTAGGCACAAATGGATGGATTGCTAGAGCTGAGGGTGAAGAGGCTCCTTCTAGACAAAATGTTATTCTTCGTAACTACTCATCTTCTTCAATGATTTGGGATCCCATACTTCCAATAGCATTGACAAATGTACACATATGTACACTACATGCAGAGTTAAGAATCATTGACAAGTTGGTCCGTCTTCACTTGGATTATGCATATTCTATCAAGCCTACAACTCTTGCAGATGAATGCATAAAAAAATGTGAATGTCTTCTTTCATAAATGGGATTTCATGGTGGTGATGTTTATCTAAGAAAAGATCCAAAGCTTTTAAAAAAATACAGGTGATGTTTTACAGGATGTCTCAATGGGAGGTGCAAAAGCAAGCAGATTCTTCAGCAACCATGATGGCAAACAACTTAATGCCATGTGGAATTCATGGAAAACATTTTGTGAGGTCACGACTAATGTAAAAAGCAAACCAGAAATAGCAAAAAAGAGAATGGAGGTGTGGGTCAAACTAGATAATCTTTTAAAGATCATGAGGCAGCAGGTAACATCAAAAAGTTATGTGACAGATTTCAGAAAGGCGACCACAGAGCTTATAGAAACCATCATAGAGGCATGGGGTGCCAAAGACATAACATACTACTTGGTGAGCTCCAAAGATATTTTATTCAATTTATTTATTTTTAATTGAAATAAAGATCTAATGAGATTCTTCTGCTTTCTAGCATATTCTTGTGCATGGTGCATTCTTTGCAGAAAAAGAACCACTTGCCATGCGGAACACCCAAGGCATGGAAAAATCTCATTATCAAGCAAGGACAAGCTTCTTTAGGTGTACAAGGAAAGGAGGAGGAGTAACAAAGAGCAATGCCTTCAGAGAGCTTTTTGATTGGTTCTTTAGAAGACAATTACAAAGGACCTCATGCCAAATATAATCAGAAGGATATGGCTATCTCCAAACAAAATCATCATGTATCAATATCACAAACTGAAAAAGACCACATTTCAAACAGAGCTTTAACATTTGCAATGTCTTTTATTTCTTTGAGAAATAAAAGATGTCATGTATGTACATTTCATGATGTATTATGCTTTGAAAAGAAATATGTCTACTACCATCAGATGACTTTGACCAGAGAATCTTTGACCAGAGAATCAATAACAATTAATATTAGGCCATGGATCAATTACACCAGAAAAATTTGCAATGTCTTATATCACGTTGGGCAATTTCTGTATATGTACATTTGTTGAGATATAGAATTTGAAAAAATCAAGTCATTCCTTGAGCCTTTTTAAAGAGCTTGGCTCTGGCAAATCACCTCTATATCTGAGGAACTCTTTTCTCTTGTATCCAGCAATGCTTTTTAAATCTGACACCCCTGTAGCCATTGCATAACTTGAATAACAAAGAAAGTACCCTGCCCTTGAAGCATTGAGTCCTGGGGCATATCCAAAAGTTCTGAATGCAGTTGCTCTTTCAAGCAGTAAAACTCTGAAAGCACTAAAGGGTATTGCAGTAAAACCCATGTATTTTGATAGAGTCCTCAAGCAGAACAATGCAAAGTCTGGCTCCTCACTATAGTGCTTGTGAATAACACAAAAAGTTTCTGGGTTCAAGTTTGGAAGATAGTGGATAATAGAATGAATATCCACCTTTGCTTTTCCTTTCTCTTCTATGGCTTTTCTTGTTCCCTTGCCCCTGCCAAGGTAATTGTCTTCATCCAATAAAGTTAACTATGGTAAAAATGAAAAACAAGGTTAGATGAAGTGCAAGCACACTTTAGGAAACATGTGAAGTAACTTGAAACTATTAGAAAGAAAAGCAAGAGACACGACTGATGCAAGCGATAAGGGTCTTCAGAGAAATTCAGACAGTCGTTATCGCTTGCATCAGTCGTCATCAATATCTATTTGCCAACTGCCTAGAAACATCTAATGTTTGATAAATGAGGGGAATTCCCACAAGCAAGATATGTATTATCATTGCTGCATGCAACTCCTATACACAACCCATACAAGCGATAAGGCCCAACGGAAAATATCCGATGGGCCTAATTGCTTGCATCGGTCGTGATCGATTTCTGACACTTCTAATGGAGAACTTGGACAAATCTGATACAAGAAAGAGATTTTGCATTGGTCCCATCTCATATCCCTAACCTAAAGTTCTTGAGAATATAGTTAACTGTATACTTTGACGTCATCTTCCTCAAGTCCAAACACGACCCTCTTGAACCATGAAATCAAGAAGTTTCTCTGATGGAGAGACACTAAGGATCTCATTCATTCCCTCCATCTTAGCTGCAGCTTCTCCTGTATGCCTGTTAGGAGAACACAACCGATGCAAGCGACTAGAGCGAGTCAACGTAGGTCAAACGGCGAAAATCGCTTGTATCGATCGTGTCGGGGATGAAAGAAAAATACGCATGTAAGTGAGACAAATTCTCTGAAGGTTGAAAGTTTGAGTTTGTGAAGGAAGTAGCTATTTATAGGCGAGGAGGGAAGAAACGATCGAATGATGTGGACCAATCACAGAGTGCCACGTGGTAAAGTGTACGTTGCCCGATGCAACGGATAGATGATGTGGACCAATCAAATCATGCCACGTGGCAAAAGACGTTGGAATTTGCAATGGCTATATGACGTGGACCAATCGGGGCATGCCACGTGGCACAACGGTCAACTCAGTTCTGGACCTATTTAAGCTTCCCTATTCATTTGCTTCATTTTTTTGTGTCAACACTTGCCAAGCGTCGAGGTTCCATCGCCACCAAGTTTTTTGGCTACTTCACAATTTCTATAGAGAGCGCTCTCTTCGTAAGGTAATGTGGACACGATCGATGCAAGCGATTAGGGACATCCGAGATTTTTGGATAACCATAATCGCTTGGATCGGTCATGTTTTTTAAATAGCATCGAGTCCTTGATCATACCTTGCAAATTTTGGTTTCCTTTGTGTTGCTTGAGTATAACGCATTGTTACCTTTATTTTAACTTCTATTTATTGAAATATGATGATGAATTCAGGGACGACCGATGCAAGCGATGAGGGACATCCGGGCATTTACGGATGACTCTTATCGCTTGGATCGGTCGTGTCTCTAGTGAGACAAATTCTTTGAAGGTTGAAAGTTTGAGTTTGTGAAGGAAGTAGCTATCTATAGGCGAGGAGGGAAGAAACGGTCGAATGACGTGGACCAATCACAGAGTGCCACGTGGCAAAGTGTACGTTGCCCGATGCAACGGATAGATGATGTGGACCAATCAAATCATGCCACGTGGCAAAAGACGTTGGAATTCGCAACGGCTATATGATGTGGACCAATCGGGGCATGCCACGTGGTACAACGGTCAACTCAGTTTTGGGACCTATTTAAGCTTCCCTATTCATTTCCTTCATTTTTTTCTGTCAACACTTGCCAAGCGTCGAGGTTCCATCGCCACCATGTTTTTAGGCTACTTCACAATTTCTATAGAGAGCGCTCTCTGCGTAAGGTAATGTGGACACGACCGATGCAAGCGATTAGGGACATCCGAGATTTTTGGATAACCCTAATCACTTGGATCGGTCATGTTTTTTAAATAGCATCGAGTCCTTGATCATAGCTTGCAAATTTTGGTTTCCTTTGTGATGCTTAAGTATAACGCATTGTTACCTTTATTTTAACTTCTATTTATTGAAATATGATGATGAATTCAGGGACGACCGATGCAAGCGATGAGGGACATCCGGGCATTTACGGATGACTCTTATCACTTGGATCGGTCGTGTCTCTTAGAGTGGAATGAGTCATTGATTATAGCTTTCCAATTATCTTTTTCTTAGTGATAATTGAGTATTTTGCATTGTAAGATATATTTTATTGATATTTGATGAAAAATTTAAAGACGACCGATGCAAGCGATCAGGGATATCCGGGCATTTTCGGATGACTGCTATCGCTTGCATCGGTCGTGCCTCTGATAGTGGAAAGAGTCATTGATCATAGCTTTTTGAGAGTAAGTTTTGACTGTGGAAAGAGTCATTGATCATAGCTTTCTGAGAGTAAGTTTCCACTTTTCCTAATTCCTTGCCTAAAGACTCTGATTTTGTGCAGAGTATGGCTAGAACCAAAAAGACAGCAAGGAAGTTGTACCCTGAGGGTCAGGACCAAAATGCCCAGGGGGAAAATGTCCAGGAGCAAAATTCCCAGAAGGTTCAAGCCAATGTGCCAGACAAGCCTTCAAAAAAAAGGGTCAAGTACCATGTAAAGTCCTTGAGGGAAATTAGAAGAGCTCAAAAGTCTGTGGGATTGTTGATCCCAAGACTTCCATTTATGAGAGTTGTCAAGCAGATCTCAACCAACCTCTGCTCTTTGATGAAGACCTCATCCTTTGTCAATGTGAGGTGGCAAACTCAAGCACTGCTATGCCTGCAAGAAGCTGCAGAGGACTTTGCTATTGATTTTATGAATGATGCCTACTTATGTGCTGCTCATTCTCATAGGGTAACACTAATGGCGAAGGATTATGTTATTGTTTCAAGAATAAGATATAAATTTGATAAAGCTCTGGTTCTTATTGATCACCACGATAAAAAATTCTTCGATATTTTAAATATACCTCCAGCTCGAGCACCCAAAACAACAGTTTTCATTGAAGAGATCAACGCTCAAGTCACTCATGATCATGAAACTAGAACTGCAGCAAATAGTGAGGAGGAGAGGAAAAAGCAGGGATTATTTACAGAGGAAAGTGTCATCTTAACCCAGATTCAAAAGTTACAGAAAGCAAATAAAGAGCTCCTCAAGAAAGGAGATGGGCAGGTAATCGTTAATGTTGCAATGCCATGGCAAAATGAATTGCTTCTTGACATTAGACCTGAAGACAACAAAATGTTGAGGGAGCTTCATGTTGAAATATCAGATAGTGTGGCCTGTTGGAACATCAAGCTTACACTATGCTTGAGGTGGATTTGATCTACATCAAAGGCTATCGCATCAAAGAATATCCGTTGGAGAGTTCTTTTTCATATGCTCATTTATTGTATTTTTTTGAGAAATTTTTGATGGCTCATTTACCGTTGTAAAAGCCTTGAGCTTGACACATGTAAAGGTAGAAATATAGAGCCAAAATCCCACGAAATTTTGGTGGTTGAAGTTGCATTCAATCAAGCAAATCAAGTCACTTAAAAGTAGATCAATCAAGATCTTCACTTTTCCTAGATTGTAGGAAAGTGAATTGATTCCCTCCAACAACCATTCCCACCTTCATTTGAATTCAAATTCAAGTTGTAAAAGTCGTGGAACACTCCTAGAGGCTATATAAGGAGTTGAAATCACTTGTACATTACATGGAAGCAATATACATACACTTGTGACCATCATTGTCTTGCTCCTTCAATTTCTGCATCATCTTCTTCGCCAACAGTAATCTTGCAGAGGCTGCTGCTCTCTCCTCAGAGCTCCAAATTGAGTGCAAGAGGACTCATTGGAAAGGTATCAGTGTCTAGTTTATGCCTGTAAATTTTCAAAGAATTTGGTTCAGCAGATGTGGAGAAATCTCAGTTTTTCTGCCTCGGGGTCAACCTTCCTGAAAAATAGGAGGTACCACCGGTGAATGTCACATTCATTCCTATAGCATATTTTGCTTATTCCTTATACTTTTGTGCATTCCATACACTCAACCCTATGTGTATCACTCCCATAAAAGGATTTTTTCTAATTGTAATCACGCTGGTCGCTATGGGCATTTGAAGTTCATTGTCTCTTCCATAGATAGTAAGTTTTTTGAGCTAGTCGACCCGCGAACCTATCTATTTTGTATCGACTCATTCTCCTTGATGCTCCAAGGTACATAGTGTGTTTCTTTGCACTTATAGCATGCCTATAAGGTCTATTTGAGTCTCCAAAAGCTCAAGGGCTGGTCTTGTGCCGGTTGGCTTGACCAAACTTCATCGCTTCGAAACGCACTTTTCTACCTTCGACAAGCTTCTCCAAGTTCTTTCAGTGGTATCAGAGCTAGTTCAAGATGGGTGACGGCTTTCCCTCAATGATCGAGAAGCTTGATCGACACAACTACGCGGCTTGGCAAATTAGAATGGAGGCCTATTTGCAAGGTAGAAATCTTTATGGAATTGTAGCAGGTGATGAAGCTATGCCTATTCCAAGATCCAAAGGAGGACCTACACAAGAGGAGACAGATAAGCTTACACTTTGGTGCGCAAGGGATGCTCAAGCAAGGTCGTACATACTAAACTCTATCTCTGACTTTCTATTACCACATATTAGAGGATGCAAGACATCTCAAGAGACTTGGGATGCCCTGGAGACTTTCTTTTCTGCTAGTACCAAAGCAAGAAAGAATCATCTTTGGAACGAGTTCAACCAAATGAAGAAGACACCTAAACAAACCATCACAGAGTTTGTTACCAAGGTCAAGGAGGTTGCGGATCAGTTAGCATCCATTGGAGAGCTGATTGAAGAAGAGGTCATCATGAGGCAAATTCTCAACGGCATTCGAAGTGATAAGCAATGGCAATCCTTCACGACGGCTTATGATCTTATCATGGATGTGCAAACTCCAGACTTCAACATCTTTCTTGGACAACTCTTCAATCAAGAAGCCAATAATAGCATAAAGGAAGGTAACTCTTATCATGGTAGTTCAACTAGTGCTCTATATGCAGATAAGAAGGATAAGAAGCAGAAAGGCAAGAAGAAGGAAGAAGATGAAGAAGAGACTTCCCAAGCCAACTTCGCAAGCAAGAGCAAGTGGAAAGGGAAGAAGAAAGGACCAAAGCAAGACAAAGCCAAAGGTCAGAATGTTCAACCTTGTGCCATATGCGATAAGACCAACCACACCACTCAGAATTGCTGGTTCAATGGGAAGACCCAGAAAGGAAGTGGAAGAGGTGGATATGGCGGCAATAGAGGCAAAGGTGGACACAACTTCAACAACAACAATAGAAGCTATAATAGAAGGGACTACAACAATTATTCAGAAGATCAACCACATGAAGACTCATTACTTCTTATGAACCTAAGCCACAAAGAAGGTAAAGAAGATGATCATTTGTTCTACATAGATTCAGGATGTTCGAATCATGTTGCAGGCAACATTGCTCTTCTATCTGACTTGGAAAGTCCAAAGCATAGACATGAAGTGCAAACAGGGGATGACACGAAGCACAATGTGGAGAAGATTGGTAATGTCAAAGCTTCCAATGGCAGGACAAACATTCTGAGTAAGGTTCTCTATGTACCCACTATCACTAAAAACCTAATAAGTGTAGGCCAAATAGTTGAAAAAGGCTTGCAAGTTAGGTTCACCCAACATGGAGCTTTTGTGGAAGATCCATGTCAAGGCTTCAAGAAGATAGCCCGAGGTGAGAAGCATGGTAGGCTCTTTACTTTTGAAGTAGGAGATACCAGGAACATAGCTCTATTCAACTTTGGGTCTCAAACCCTAAGTGAGCTTGAAGTGTGGCATAAGAGACTTGCTCATGTGAATGAAAGAACCTTGAAGGATATATGCAGGGATCAAAGTGTTCTAGGACTGCCGAACATATCAAAGCAACACATGATCAACAGGTGTGATGCATGTCAGATTGGGAAGGCACAAAGACAACCATTCAACCACAAAGGCTACCTCCACAACAACTTATTAGACTTAGTACATACAGATGTATGGGGACCAAGTCAAGAACCTTCATTGGCAGGATCAAGGTATTATGTCTCATTTATTGACGACCATAGTAGATGGACTGTTCTATACTTTATCAAGAGTAAGAATGAAGTATTTGATTGCTTCAAGAAGTATCTTGCACATGTGGAGAATCATACAAGTAGATCACTAAAGAAGCTCAGATCTGATGGAGGGGGAGAATACTTCTCCAAAGATTTTGATGAGTTCTTGCAGGATAAAGGTATCAAAAGGGAAGTGACTACCAGGTACTCTCCTCAACTAAATGGAATTGCAGAGAGGAGAAACAAGACATTAGTTGGATCAGCCCGAACAATGCTTGAAGAGAAGAAGTTGCCACATTATCTATGGGCAGAAGCTATTTCAACTGCAGTGTACCTTGTCAATCGACTACCATCCAAATCACTTCAAGGTATGACTCCTTATGAAGCATGGCATGGAAGAAAACCTAGTCTTGGACATTGCAAGGTTTTTGGTTGTTTAGCTTATGTTCATGTACCATCACAAATAAGAGGTAAGCTAGATGAAAGGGCAACAAAGGCAGTGTTTATTGGATATGATTCAACTCAGATGGGTTACAGGTTCTTCAATCCTTCAACCAAGCAATTCACTACAAGTAGAGATGTTGTGTTTGAAGAACACAGGTCTTGGTATGATGAAGACAAACAAAAGGTAACACTACCATATGATCTTGATTATGGCTCTCATCAATTAGGAAGCAAGCATGATACACAGGTCCAGGATCCAAGAAGTGATACAGACGATGACCAACATGAAAGAGAAAGGGATTACAAGCTATGGAAGTCAAGAGGCAAAGCAAAGATGCAAGAGGTTGGAGAATGCTCCAAACAAGCACCTAGAAGATTAGCAAGAGAGAAGAAACAACCAGAAAGGTATGGATATGATTCCACATTTTTTACAAAGCATTCAATCTACTTGGCAAAAGACTCTATTTCAGAGGAACCCTCAACCTATGAAGAGGCAAAGGGAAACCCTAATTGGGAAAAGGCCATGAACGAAGAGATAGATGCATTGAAGGAAATGGACACTTGGGATTTGGTTCCAATGTCACCAAATCAAAAGGTAATTGGTTGCCGATGGGTATATAAAGTTAAAAGAAATTCAGATGGATCAGTTTGCAGGTACAAGGCAAGATTAGTTGCCAAAGGATGCTCACAAACTCATGGTATAGACTATGAGGAAACATTCTCACCAGTTGCAAAGATGACTACAATCAGGACATTGATAAGTGTAGCTGCTGCAAGGAATTGGAGACTCCTCCAACTTGATGTGAAAAATGCATTCCTAAATGGTTGGATAAGTGAAGAGGTATACATGTCACAACCACCAGGTTTTGAAAACCCTAATCATCCATCTTATGTTTGCAGACTTAAGAAAGCATTGTATGGATTGAAACAAGCTCCAAGAGCTTGGAATTACAGGTTGGTTACATATCTTCAAGACCAAGGGTTCAAAGCTAGCAGCTCCGATCCTTCTCTATTCATCAAAAGGGATCACAATGAGGTTATCTATCTATGTGTATATGTAGATGATATTATTGTGACAGGTGATGATCTAAATGGCATTCAAAGGATCAAGAGACACATGCAAGAGGAGTTCAAAATCAGTGACCTAGGTGAGCTCACATATTTCCTAGGTATGCACGTGATATATACAGATGAAGGAATGTATTTGACTCAAAGAAGATACATTCAGGATCTTCTTCTCAAGTTCAAAATGGAGAACACTAAACCTGCAAGTACACCTTTAGAGATGAATCATAAACTTAGTGTTTATGAAGGTGAGAAAATTGAAGACATTAAAGAGTATCAAAGCTTGGTAGGTAGCTTGATATATGCTACTCACACAAGGGTAGACATCTCATATAGTGTGGGAGTGCTTAGTCAGTTCATGCACTCACCGAGAAGACGACACATGGATGCGGCTAAGAGAGTACTTAAGTATCTCAAAGGTACAATCAACGAAGGTATATTCTATTCTTACTCTTCCGATTTGGATATCAAAATCTACTCAGATGCAGATTGGGCAGGAGCTAAGGATGATAGAAAAAGTACATCTGGTTACTTAGCATTTGCAGGTTCGAAGCTAGTGTCATGGAGTTCCAAGAAGCAACCAACAATTGCTTTATCCTCAACTGAAGCAGAGTACAGAGGCTTGACCATAGCAACTCAAGAGGCAATATGGTTAAAAGCATTGTATACAGATTTGGGACTTGTGAGTTCCAAACCTCACATATTTGGAGACAATGTAAGTTCCATGCATCTAGCGGCAAATCCTATTTTTCATGCGAGAACCAAGCACATAGAAGTCCATTACCACTTCATCAGGGAGAAGCTCATGGCAAAGGAGATTGACATTTCTTTTGTTCCGACTGAAAAGCAAGTAGCAGATATGATGACAAAGGCACTTGATGGAATAAAGCTTTGTAGATTCAAAGCTATGGCAGGTATTCAACCTATCAGAGAATGAAGACTCAAGCATACTTTAGCTTGAGGGGGAGCTGTTGGAACATCAAGCTTACACTATGCTTGAGGTGGATTTGATCTACATCAAAGGCTATCGCATCAAAGAATATCCGTTGGAGAGTTCTTTTTCATATGCTCATTTATTATATTTTTTTGAGAAATTTTTGATGGCTCATTTACCATTGTAAAAGCCTCGAGCTTGACACATGTAAAGGTAGAAATATAGAGCCAAAATCCCACGAAATTTTGGTGGTTGAAGTTGCATTCAATCAAGCAAATCAAGTCACCTAAAAGTAGATCAATCAAGATCTTCACTTTTCCTAGATTGTAGGAAAGTGAATTGATTCCCTCCAACAACCATTCCCACCTTCATTTGAATTCAAATTCAAGTTGTAAAAGTCGTGGAACACTCCTAGAGGCTATATAAGGAGTTGAAATCACTTGTACATTACATGGAAGCAATATACATACACTTGTGACCATCATTGTCTTGCTCCTTCAATTTCTGCATCATCTTCTTCGCCAACAGTAATCTTGCAGAGGCTGCCGGTCTCTCCTCAGAGCTCCAAATTGAGTGCAAGAGGACTCATTGGAAAGGTATCAGTGTCTAGTTTATGCCTGTAAATTTTCAAAGAATTTGGTTCAGCAGATTTGGAGAAATCTCAGTTTTTCTGCCTCGGAGTCAATCTCTGCGTATTCCTGAAAAATAGGAGGTACCACCGGTGAATGTCACATTCATTCCTATAGCATATTTTGCTTATTCCTTATACTTTTGTGCATTCCATACACTCAACCCTATGTGTATCACTCCCATAAAAGTATTTTTTCTAATTGTAATTACGCTGGTCGCTATGGGCATTTGAAGTTCATTGTCTCTTCCATAGATAGTAAGTTTTTTGAGCTAGTCGACCCGCGAACCTATCTGTTTTGTATCGACTCATTCTCCTTGATGCTCCAAGGTACATAGTGTGTTTCTTTGCACTTATAGCATGCCTATAAGGTCTATTTGAGTCTCCAAAAGCTCAAGGGCTGGTCTTGTGCCGGTTGGCTTGACCAAACTTCATCGCTTCGAAACGCACTTTTCTACCTTTGACAAGCTTCTCCAAGTTCTTTCATGGTCAACATTTCACTCAGGTATATCTAGAGGCCTTAAAATGCTTTTATTTTGCATAATTTCCTAGTTCCTTAACTGCATTTTGTAGGGTTCTTCTTCAACAATGTGAGGAAGCGGTTCAAAGAAAAGTATTTATTTTAGATCCTCTGGTGACACACTATTTTTTGCATAAGCATGGAGATGCCAAGTCCTTTCTACAGGATTTTACAGAAGAGGTAGAATGTGTTATTTACCCATATATTGAAAAGTAAGTATTCATCTTCATTTTGGAAACATATTTGTTTCATTTAAGAAAGTATATTTACATGGGGCCATTGGAGTTTGATTATTATGGACTTCAATGCATATCAAGCTCTTTTCCTCAATTCTCTTCCATCACAGCATGGGAATTGCAAAGTGTAAGTTACTATACATTTTGTTGTTCTCTATTTCAAAGTCATGCCATCCATTATAATTTTCACTTTACAATGCAGTGCTGCAAAGCTTCTCAAGATGCATATTGATCAGAATTTTCCTAGAATTGCTAAAATGAATGAACAAAAGCAATTTGGATACAGCCAAATTCATGGGCCATTGCAGAGAGACTCAACATCATGTGGCTGGAGAGTGATTGCAAATGTTGTAAGATTCTTGGAAAGAAGGTTCTACAGTCCTGATTTGAATTTATCAGACTACCCAAATGCATGGATCATCTTGATAAGAGAGAGAGCAATAAATAGTATTATGAAACATGCAATCTGCCCACATGATCCAGACTCACCTCCACCCCCTCCACCTGATAAAAAACAGTCTGAAGATAAAAAGAAAGGGCTTCCTCTTCACTCACCATTAAAGCATGGGAACAACAAAAAGAGTCAAGCTGAAAGCTCCAAAAAGGGACAGAAGCAACAGAGAAAGCAGGGCTCCAAAAAGGATAGAAAGGGTTAAATCATTTTTGAATCTTAGATTGAAATCAATTGTAAAACCAACCAAGGTTGGAAGATTTATTTATGTACAAATTGTATGTACTTATGCCAATCTTCATCTGGAAGATGGTCACTGTAACCATATTTATTTGCCTTTACAATATTTATATGTTTGAGAAATATACAGTTGTATTGAACCTCTTGAGAGTTAAACAAAAGTTCATTGCATGGTCCAATTAAATTTGTTCATGTCACAAATATGAATGCATTGTTGGTTTCTTACTTCATTCCTGTTGGAAAGTTTAAATTGGAGAAGATACAGAAGGACATAAAGAATTAAGAGGACACGACCGATACAAGCGATACGGGGAATCGGAGAATTTTGGATTGCCCCTATCGCTTGCATCGGTCATATTATCCATTTCATCGTTGTTGCTAGTTGTTTTTATACTCGTGAGTCAAATCTTTATGCAAGGTCACTTCTTGAAGTCTCTCACGGTAGGTTGCTAACACGACCGATCTAAGCGATAAGGGCCATCCGACAATTTCAGATTGCACTAGTCGCTTGCATCGGTCGTCTTCACTTATCTCGTCTCCTCTGTTTTATGCCTTAAGACATGCTCTTCTAATATTGAAATACCAAACCTTGGATTGTAATTTGCACTAGGTTCTCCACACTCTCTTATATTACTTGTTATGTGTACCATGATAATTTCTCTTGCATTACTTGAGGACATAAAAGTTGGATAGAATCAAATTATTTAACTGAGACTAATGTGCACCTTTGATAGACTATAATTATTAAATTGAAATTAGATATTGAATTCTAGATCTCTTGTTCATCTAGAATTAACTTATGCAAGTTCCTGTATAATTATTTCTTAGTTGTAACCTCATCAGAATGTTAAGATTAAACAAATAAATGCCAATATGAGTTTAGATGAAGGGGGATAATTGAAGTCATCAATTCACTCCTGCAAAAAAAAATCAATGGAAATTAAGGACCTAAAAAATATCTACGGATGTCTTGGTTTATATTCTTATCATTATACAATAAGAACCTCATCAAAATCTTGAAAGTAAATTTAAAAACGCAAATATGACTATAGACATTTAAAATTAATAATTTAACACACATAGTTTGTAACCATCCTGCAAAGAAAATTCAATGGAAGTATCAATAGAAGCTTCTATTAGATGAAGATACATTATGTAAGAATGTCAGGGTTAACTTGTTACAATCTTAAAGGTTGGAACTTAATCACCCTTGGTGGCAGGCAACTTATGCAAGATAATGATTTCTCTGATCTAATGTTAACTATTGCATCATCAATTGGGAATCTACACTGAGATGATACCTCATCAAGGTATTCTAGAAGCTCCCTTACATTTCTGAGATTCCAATTTGTAGTGACAATTATTTTCCTTGATTGAAAATCTGGATGAATCAATACTTCTAACTCAAATTCTGGACAGCTCTCCTCTGAGTCCAAGGCTATCCAAACTCCAAGCTTTTTTTTCCACCTTCTATGGTCATATCCTAGAACCAAAGATTGTCGACATATCTGATATGAGATTGAAAGAGAATTGGGACTAACTTTACATAAAATAATGTCACCTAGCTTTTGAACTTCTTTGCTATCCCATTCCCTACCTAAAACATCATCAATCTCTGAAATAGAGACTCTCCTATTCAACCACATTGTTTTTGTTTTCTGTAATAACATGTTTTTAAAGCATGCTACAAAGAAATGAATAGGCAAAAACCATTGAATCTTTATCCTTCTTGAAATTTGGCCTGCTGACATTGCCTTTTGGATGTCAAATTTAATTTTGTAGAGAAAACTTGAAACTGTTGAATGATCAGGAGCATCCCAATCTAATGAAGAGATGCAAGGACCAGGTACATGTACAAGAATTCCATAAGAACTCCTCCCTGATGGCACTTGATAATCTGCATAATGGACAAATAACTCTATGCTATTGAAAAATTGAACAGATTTGTCTGCATACATGAGTTCTGCATATTCCTTATGAAGAACTCTGAATGTTCCTGTTAAACATTCAACAGGTTGCCATTCCACAATATTGGAAGGAAAGATATCTGCAATATAAAAACATATGTTTTATTATACAAAATCAACTGGAATGATAGAAGAGCATTGTCAAACTTCACTTATAGTACGAAGGGAATTGCAGATGATTTTCTAGAACAAGATCCTTAGCGGTGTACACATGTTGTACTCGTGCAAACCAACCGCATCTCTTCAATTTGAAACTGAGAATACGTCCCTTCCAATGGTTTCTTGTGTTGTCTCTTTTGGCACGCTTGACTTTATGGGCACCTTTACAGCTAGGAAGCATAGTTACCCAGTCATTTACTTTCATGGAAAGAGGTTTCCACAAAGAATCCTCTCTTCTGTTGTAAACCTCACATGAAGTTACGCGATTGGAAGGACGACGAGAAGAAGAAGCCATTTGAACTTAGGAGAAGAAGAATGTTCAAAGCGAGAAACTGACGTTCACAAATTTTGGCAGTATTTATAGAGAAAAAGGCTTTGTACACGTGGAAACTTAAACCCTATCGCTGAATGATCATGACATTTTGTGAACCCAAAAATATTTCGTATCTTCAAAAATCAATTCCTTCTTGGAAATTCGAGAATATGCTTTGTGTAGTGTGCAAAAGTATCTTTTTTTGCATCAAACCAAAAAATTGTACACTGAATACGAGACTCTTCATAACTTTAGCGGCGCTTTGAGAGAAAATTGTATTAAAAAAAGAAATTCTCCATACGGTTAAAAGAGACAACAATGTTATATTCTTGTACACGTGGAAAGACGCTATTTGTCAATTTCCTTAATCTCTCATTAGCAAACAGCCCCTTTTCGGCCGTTTTCTGCCCTAATGATATGAAATGAGAACAACTAGCAAAGTTATCCTATTCCATGCTCTCATTGCACTATATATATTCTTGAAAATTTCGACATAGTCTCCTCTGTCCTATTGAGAATGGTCACCAAAAACCAATGATCAATCAACAAGTATCTAGGGCATAGATAGCCCATGGTGATCACACCATCTCAAAAAAAGTATCATAAAAACCTGTGGAAATCTTTTCCTTTCAACAACATCTCCTGCATAAACAATTTCCAACAGTAGTAGAGTAAAGCTTAATTTTAACTAATTTTTACTTACACAAAATCTAGGAAATTTTCCAGCCTCTTTTAGGTTTTTTCAAGTTTTCATTAAGCACAAAAATAACTTGATTTGGATATTTTCTTAGAGTTTCATAGCCATTTTATTGGAAGGGTCGAACACTTGACGACCAACTCTGAAAGTGTACACGGCCATCTTCTTGAAGCCCTTAGACTAATCTGAACTCCAAATTTGATTTTCTTTTTGCCCAAATTTACATGAACTTATCTAGTTTAGTATCACAAACTTTCAATTCAAAATTAAATCAAATACTCATTCAAATGTATTATTCTCTCTCTGCTACACCTGCACCTAGGTGCACTTAAAACCAATGCTATTGCACCTTTAAAATATCTTCTAACTATGAAGCTAAATTCCAAAATCTTTGAGTTTTGGATATATCATATTGTCTATACTAGATTATCTTCCCCAAGAAAAATTTTTGAAATTGGAGTTTCCAATAGGAAATAATAAATTATTCATGAAATGCATGTACCACTCTTTGGCAAATTCTCGCCATCAACTGTTCTGTGAGGAATAGGTCATTTGACCTACCAAATGATGTCCAATTTCTTTAAAATTTGCACCACACATAGCTACTAATACCTTAAGTCATTAGTATAAATTTCATAGTATTTGAACATTTGAGACTTTCACAATGACCAAAATCCTAAGCCTCTATACCTCCAATATTTTAAAACTTTACAGAGGCTAACTTTTACTCTTTTTCTATATATCTACTAAATGGAGAATCATTTCATCTTGAAATTTTGTAGACACCATTTGGACATGTGCAGCTAATGTTAAAAACAAAAATAATCTAATTTGAGTAAATGAGCTAAGAGAACCATTCATCTCTAGGTGACATGGTCTTTGGTCATTCCATAAATTCTAGAGGTTGCACTTTCATGTGCAGAGATCGTTTGACGTACCAAATGATCTTCACAAATAATGAAACTTAGTACACACATGCTGCATTTATCAACCTTTTATTTCCAAGAAAAATCATTCAATTGGGATCTACCAATGAAGAGAAATGCCCTTTCTAACAGGCCTATGTCACTTGTTTCAGGCCTCTACCTCTACTAGCAGCACTTCTAGTACAGAGGTCATTTGAAAGTTTCTAAAAGTATCCAAATTACTTGAAAATTGGTCATCTTAAAGAGAAGGATATGAGCTATTTGCCCTCAAAATTTCAATAAATTTGAGCATTCCCTGAAAGAGTAACATCCAAATCTCTATGAGGCTGCTACCTTACTAACTATTTGCTCAATTATTTTTTTCAAATCTAAAAGAAATGACAAGACATATTAATCCTTGTGATTAGACATAATCATTAATTCTCTTGGATGCATTATGACATGGAGACGTATCCATGCATATAATGATTGTCTACATTAATGCAAACCAATTAATAATCCAAATCATCTCGTTGAAAAATCAACCCTTTATATAGTATCGGATTGGTGAAAGTGAATATCTATGGATATCATTCTATTCATTTTGCTTCTTGCACATTTATTAACCTCATCATCATAATCATAGCACTCTTGTGCGGACTCGGGATAAACTTCTATATCAAGTACATAGACTCACAGGAAGAACAATTCATGTGCTCATGCATTACTAGGCGAAAACAACATCGTCGTTGTACTTGATGCATATACCTTGTCATTTACTTTCTAGAGGAACAATTAGCCTACGCATGGTACCTCTATCACATACCTCATGCTCACCCTAACTCATCGTGGTGATACATAAAAGTGATCTTCTATAGACAAAAGTGCATCATGCACTTCAACTTTCTAGCAATCATATTGTCTATGTATGCATGCATCCACTCATGCATCTTCTTCTCTACTTCAATCAATTTATATGCTTTTAGTTATGCACACATAAGACTTTCTCTCTCTCACAAGACAACATCACTCTAGTTCTCACACGATATATAACGCCATGTGGCTACAAAATTTTTGGCAACACTTCCCCAGGAATATGAAGCCTGATAAAAATAATAATAACCATTACAATGATAGGCATCAGCCTTATGGTTGGCAAACCACTTTCTTTACTCCAGAAACCTGCAAATAAGAAACTTTTCCATAATGTGTTGTTGGGCACTACACGTCCTTATAACCAGATCTTTTCTTGCTCCAATACCTGTGCAAAGATCTTGAAACACACAACAATAACTTGTGCAGAATATTGGTTTCATAAAATTGGAAGAGAATACAATGCAAAATTATAAACTTTGATGCAAAAATTATTCAAATGAATATATTTGGGATAAAACATATGATGCAAAGGTATGAAAAACAATTCATTCCTATCCAAAATGGTTCAAAACATGATTAAAAACTCCTAATTATCATAATTGAACACTCAATTCACTCTAAAAGAGTTTCTTGCCAATCAACAACCATCTAAAAGATTGTGCAGAGATAGCTTCAAATAGTCAAAATATGGATTATAACTAGTCCAAAGAAATGTCTTGAAGTCTAGAATCTATACCAAGTCCAATTTCTTGATTTGGATACTCTATGAGGAAGTTATGGCCAAAACAATGGAGCTACGTGAGTGGGCAGCATACCTCCTTGAAGAAGTATGCAGAGAATTAAATACTCTCTACAGGTAGTTTTTGATTGCCTTGCATTTGAAAGTGCTTTGGAGTATATGTTCTATAATAAGTGGAATCATCCAATTTGGGTATCATACGAGAGAGTTATGCCCATTTTAGTAAAGGTAGGTACGCTAACCTTGCTCTTTCTCGTACTCCCTATCTTTCTTTTTTTTCTTTTTCTTTACTCTTCTCTCTCTTTCTAATCTTTTCATTATCTCTCTATTTATCAATTTATCTCACTTAGGATCTCCTCCTTCTCTCTTTCTCTTCTTTCATCCTTTCTCTTTGTCCTTCATTTTCTTTTCTTCCTCTCTAACTCTCTCTTTATTTATTTATATCTTAGATATGTGTAGATGCATAATCAAATGCATAAGTACATTCATTATTAGATTACTTATGTATGTAGTTATGTGAGCAAACATGAGTGTGTATGTGTGTGTGTAAACATAATCAATTCTATGTATGTATGCTTGAGTTTAAGAATCTTTCCTCTTTCTTTCTTTAAATTCAAAGTTGAATGTGCTGCAGAATTTCTCGAAGTAGTATCTCTTTGATCTTGAGAGGTCACTGCCCCTTGTCGCATATCAAAATGTGTGGAATGTAATGTTCCACATGTCAACACAAACAGATCTGCAAAAACAATAAGAAACAAATAGAAAACAGGCTTCGAAAGTTTGGTAGAAACATATTACCTCACATCGGAGCTCATCATGCAGGTATGAAGCCATTGATGCATGGAAAAATGCTCTCAATGTTTGCATACCCCCTTAGAACACTCATTCCTCACCATATCCATGCCCATCCAGCCAAGAGAAGGAAGAAAAATGCCTGAGAAGAGAGAGTTACGAAATTTCCCAAAACCTCTCTCTATGCTCTAATACCAGATCTGAGAAGTGGAGAATGACATGCCTGGGACTCACCTCTGAGCCTATTTATAGCCCTTGCCTAGTCACCATCTAGAGTTCTCTTGAAGGTCCCTCTACTCATATGGCCATCATGAGTAGGTAACTCGTATGAACTCTTCGGTTTTTGGCCTTGACTATCCCTCGAGCAAGGAACTTGTCGTTCCTCCAAGCATGTACATCTCTCGAATATAACAGTCGATACATGATATCGAGTGATCATGATACTCAACTTGGCCATACACGATACCTAGATATGGTGATACATGGGGAGTATGAGGTATCAATGATACATGATACCTACCAAGTATCTCGATACATAGGAATTCTTGTATCACGGTACCAAAACTCGACTACTCAGGATACTTGGACTTTGTGAAGTCCAAATGTAAAACTTTTTGTAGATATGTGCACCTTGTGCCCTCTTTGTCACCCCTATGTGCCTGTGGAATAAAAATCTCTATATGAAATCTCATGATACTACACTCACAATATCTATCAAGTGTCGTTTCATGCCCAATGAGTGGTCAATCAAATTTTAATTCACTGAGAGTGTAAAGCTCACCTTCAAGAGTGTTTCCTCAAACTTTCAACTCTTAACTTTCTCTTTAGGTTCCACACTTTGCACGATACCTGCTCGGCAATACAGATCCACACTGAGCTCCTTACACTTGCACACAACAAATGGCTCAAATGTACTGACTTTTGGGTTTTAGTCCCTAACTATGATCAGCGACTCAAAGAAAAAGTGAAAGAAACTTTTGTTTTGGTTGGTGAATTTGGAAGTGAAAAATCTATATATATATATATATATATATATATATATATATATATATATATATATATATATATATATATATATATATATATATATATATATATATGCATACACACGTGCACACACACCTACATACATACATTATATAATTTGGGTATGAAGCTCCAAAATTGTAGAAAGCTGTATGAATTTCGATTGTTGTCCACCCACTCTTTCATTTTCTGAATCTTGGGATTGGGCACCTGTTACTCTCACCAATGTTTTTCGTGGTCATGGTGTGCTACAAACCTTCATTGCACAGCAGACATCTTTTAGATAAATTATTATGATGGTGTTCCTGGTCTTCTGAAAACCGTGTATGGGAAGAAGTGGAGACTGTTTTAAGCATGACCTGCTGGTTCCATGGGTCAAAAAGAATTGCACGGAAACCTCATATACTGATTTATTTTTTATCGTGCAGATCGACAGCGTCATTCCCTCAGAACTTAGAAATAGTCCATGGCTTCCTTGATCGTCACAATCGCCGCATGTCGCTGTTATCGCAAAGTTGATATTTTTGCACGTGAAATCTAGGATATATCTGTGGGCTTCCGCTGAAGGCGCAGCCGGATCAATCGAAAGGTAGAGCTCAAGAAAAGATATTTGGCTACGACATGAGAAAATCGATTGGTAGTTCACCTTCTCCAGTGTTCTGGTAAATAAAATCATGCTTCCATTCGTCGAAATGGTTATCTGATAAATAGAATGGCACGTAAAAATTTCTGTCCCTTTTTGCAGAGATAATTTTTGACTAATCTCGACAACTTTCCTGGTTGTCGGAGAACTTCATGTAGCATGAATATTGAATCTCTTTTAACTTATCTGAAAGAATATGGGAGAGATCACTGTATTTCGCAGATGCCATTGCTAATGAAGAACTCTCATGGAAACTTCACAGCGCTTCGACTCGTAAAACCTGAGAAAGTAATATTAATCTTTGCATACTGCTTTGCGATATGCTGTCTGTTCACCTTTTCGTACTTCTGTTCATGCTTAACAACGCCACAGCGTTTCTCAGCTATAATTGAGATTCTGTCGCTATTGTCTTGATAATCTCAGCTCGTTTCCCTGAATATTTGATGATCTGTTTCCCTGCATATTTGATGATCTGTATACAATCTCAACGGTTAGTCTGCATATGTAAATCGTGTCGTGCTTCTCACCTACAAATTCTATTTTACTGTCAACATCGTTTCTTCATATTCTCTCTTATGTGGGAAATATTTCTTTCATGCATCGGCAGACTTGCAGAGATTAAAGATTTTAGTACAACCTGTGCTGTTTCCAAGAAACAGAAAGTGAAGTACTCGACAGCGCTTCGGAACCTTATCTGTGTCTTCCTTTTCCGAGCATTGCTTGTGTATGCTGCGTAACAAATACTCTTATGGAACAGCGAGTATGGAACGGAGAGAGATACCTCGTTTCAAGCACGATTCTTTTCGTAAACAAACGACTGACGTTGAAGGATCAACTTCTCTAGAAAACCAGGTTGTTCTCAAAGCACAAGGGATGGAGACGAACCATTCTAAATATGCAATTTTCCCAATGCGTGATCATAATCGTGCGCTAAACATCGGCAGACTTGCGAGGTAGGTTAGTGAAATTGATTCCGTGTGCAAAACGCTCTTGCTTCTTTGTATATGCATTCAATTACAGAGAATGTTCTAGAGAACAAAGCATCTTGTATATTGAAAATTCAGCTATTTGGTAAGTGAATTTTTTTTTTCCTTAAATGGAGGTTCAACGAAAGCTTACTCCCCGAGCTTTAATTTTGAGAGTGTAACTGTACAAGTGAATGGACATAGTACCCACAGGACACCTCGTATCCCAGAAAGGAGGGGTTAAACAAGATGACAACTTGTTTACAACTAGTTTAACTGGCTTAAACCATCACATGTCTAGCTCGGGGGTTGAACCCTCCACCTCCGCCTCAAGAGGTGAAAGCCAAACCAATTCCCCTATGGGACGCGGACAATTCTAAGTGAACTTTGTGTTCATGATCCTATCTAAGAATTTAAAGCTACAAGAGATAGTAACCACATCCATATTTACATGTCCAGCCCGGGGGTTGAACCCTCCACCTCAAGAGGTGAAAGCCAAACCAATTCCCCTATGGGACGCGGACAATTCTAAGTGAACTTTGTGCTCATGATCCTGTCTAAGAATTTAATAGCTAAGTTTTTATACGAGGCCGCATACAAAACCATTGATATTGGGATTCGCATTGATAACTGACCTGAAATATTTATTAATGTCTGCTTTAACATTTGCATCACTAGAAGTGCAAGTATAGTAGCTAAAATGTGCTGTCATATCCATTTTGTTGGACATTATAAGAAGTACAAAAACTCATTGATTGAGATATATGAATGTATATGAAATTCGATAACAAAAACATAAACCAAAATGCTTGAAGCAATCCAGCGGAAAAGATAGTCATGCTTTGCATTAAACGTTTGTCTTCTCACCATAATCATTCCATCCTGATCTCTCCCTTGTATTGTCCTAACATCTAAATCCTTAATATAGTTCTGGCTCATTCAATTCCCCTCTGTTACCTAATCATCTCATGCTCTGTCTTTGTTTACGTTGTAGATGCTTAAGCACTCGCAAGCACAATCCTGAAGCTTGCCGGGCATGCATGATCCCTAATAGTGTGAGATGATAACCTTCCTTCAATTGACTTATTTCAAACACATAGACACACACACAGAGAATAGTCAAATAGGAGACGAGTAAATGAATTTCATTCACTCGAATCGAGTTCATGTTTTTACGATGACCTTTTTAAATTGATGTGCAAAGCCTTAGATATAATCAATAATCCACCCTAAATTGACCACAAATGATCCATGGTCATTTAAGTTGTAAGGCCCTCATTACGAGGAGAATTCATTGTGTGAGGCAAGACATTCACGAAACTCTTTCTTTCAAGCTAAGTGAGATCTTTGTGTGACCATTGGTGGTAAGAGATGATCTTTCTGAGCCTAGCAATCAGGTTAGGTAGGGCATAAAATTTCGGGCCATTAAGCTGCCCTTTAAGGGGAAAATAAAGGCCTTTTGGCATTGCACGGTCTCCCCATAGAATGTTAATGGGGTGACCACAGAGGGGGCTTGCTCCCTTCTATGGAGCCTTGGGCCCTATGCCCCAGGCTGCTAGGGATGAAATGGTAGGACTTGTGGTCATGGACATATTGTCAGAATATATATTTTTTGCCGACTATTTTGTCTCTCTAGACTACATTTATGTATACTGACTCCCATTGTGAACACTATATAAGCATGGCCCATGTTTAGCTCTATATAGCATTCTGAACTTGTAAACCCTTCATTTGGAGTCTTTGTAGATCACCATCTAAGCTCCATATATGGGAGCATAGGGATGGATAGCACAATATAGCACAATCTTTGTAGCTACATTCCTCTTTGAAGTTAGGGAATTTGAGTTTTTTATCTCTTAGTTTGCATCTCTCTTGGTCCTTTTTTTTCCAAGTATGTATACTCATCTATTCTATTGTGCTATTATTTCTTATATGATATCTGAGATGAGGAGGCTCTCAGTGGTGGAAAAAATAGAAATGTAGAGGTTTTAGAGGCTTTAAGGACAAACGAGAGAATATGTGAAGTGGTGCATCATCGTCTATGAATTGGAATCAATGTGATTCATCAACAAGAGTAGGTGGTGCATAAGCATGAGTAGCAATGATACCGGTCATCCAAAGATTGAGGATACAACCACCAGTCTTCGCAAAATGTAAGCTTGATGGTATGAATTACAACTGATGGAATTTTAAAGTCACATCTATCCTTGATTTATATGAGCCTTTGCAGACTATTCTTGGGACTAATCATGAGCCCCAAGAAACATCTGATCCAAATAATCTTGGTCAAATGACTCCTCTTGATGTGGATCTTCTATGTGCTTGGAAATGTAGAAACACAAATTCACTCTATGCTCTAGTTACAAGTAGTACTCATGTTGACTCTCATTCAACAGACTACTAATGCTTGTGAAGCATGAAACATATGAGACATAGATTCAGAACCTGGAGGATCAACTAGCAATAGAAAGGTTTGTTGTTGGGGAGATCGCAAAGGTTCTCATCACTCCCATAAAGAGTCTACGAGATCAAATGGTAGGAAAAGATGTAGAAAATTCAAGTAAGGAGCTAGCTGGTGTTGTCTTTGAATCTTTCTACCAAAGTTTGATGGTTTGGTAACTGCTCTTAATACTCAAATTAGACTTCAACCTTTAAATTTTGAAGAAATTAGTGCCTTCCTCATAGTGGAGGAGCTTTGACTCAAGGCAAGGAGTGGCATCAACAAAGGAGATGCTAGATTCACAGCAAATCCCAAAAGATTCAAAGAAATTAATTCTTTGAAAGATGGAGACAAAAAGAAGAATGAAAAAAAGAAGATCAAGGGAGATTGTTTCCACTAAAAGAAGAAAGGCCGAAAAATTCAAAACTATCGCATCAAGAACGTAGAAGAGAAGAATGACTCTTCAGAGGGTGCCAAGGGCAAAAATTTAGGAGAGATGGTGATGGTGAGTTTACATCAATAGAGTTTGAAGATTTCTATAAGCATAAAAGAATTAAGCTTCAAATCATATTTTCACAAAGCCCTCAACAAATCGATGTTGCAAAATGTCCAAATGGAACCATCATGGAGATGCAAAGGTGCATGTTGAAGGGAGATGGTTTGTCAAATCAATTTTGGATAGAGGCTATCAGCATTGCTACCTACATCTTCAATCAAAGTTACACTAAGGCACTTGATGGAAAGACTCCACAAGAGCCCTAAACTAGTAAAAATCCATCTCTTTCCCATTTCAAAAATTTTGAAAGGGAATGTATACATTTTCTAGATAGAGAAATAAGCTTTAATTAAAAAACATCAAATGCATATTCTTACCATACAACCATGATAAGAAGGCTTATAAGCTTTAAAAACCTAAGGCTAACATGATCATGGTGAGTTGTGATGTGGTGTTTAAGGAGGTGCCATTTTTTATAACGAAGACATTAGTAACATCAAAATTTAATTTCAATACCTCTATCATAGAGACGAGACAATCATGATTCTCATGGAACCACAGAGTCAACTTGAATAGCACTTTGCAAGGTGATAAATACTCATAAAATCATCAACAAATCACCATGAAAGCTAAATGGTGAGATTTAGAAAAGATAGGAAAGGCAAGTTTGCATTCATCATCCAAGTACAAAAATGATCATCCCCAAAAATAATTCATAATTAACTTATATACTTTTCCAAGCGTCCTCTTTGACGCTTGAAAATAAGTTCTTCTAGGCTTATAATCTAATTTTCTACTCACTTGAGAGCTCTAAAAACTTCCAAAAGATTACATAAGTTACTTCTACTTACGAGAAAGATTCTTCCTCATTTTTACATCCATTGGGACTTTCTATATTAAAAAAGTACAATTTTATAAAACATTTCTTTGTCACAAAGTTATTATTCCAACATCCTTCCCTCCTTGCCTTTTGTCATCCTTGAAAAAAAAAAATCTGATAGTGGTCGAAATTATTGCCTTTTCTTTCTTTGGTATACATAAGCCACTAAATCATGACTCTTTCTCTCTGTGATGTTAAGATCATTGACAATTTCAAGAAGCACATTTCTCCACTATACAACTGCTATTGGTTTGTCTATAAATCCTTCTTAATATATTTTGTATATGCCGCTTCATAGGCTGATAATCTAGTTGTTATAACTAGCGATAATTTTCCAAAACCTATTGATTCTCTCTCAAAAAATCCATAATCAAATGCATCTAGAATATCTCTACATAATGAATCCCATAAATACAACTCTACTATAGTAAGCCATCAAGCATATTCTATCTGAGGTTTCGCACAGATAAAAAAAGAAGTGCATCTCAGGATGATTTCAAACCTAGATAATTGAGGGTTCTTACATTTGTGTAAGTAAACATTCATATACAAGTGATGATCAATTTCAAAATGCTAATTAGTAATATAAAAGCTGAGTCATCTGATCTAGGCTCACGCGGTTTTCTAATGCAAATTTAACAATTTGATCTTCATATTGATGATGCATCTTTCTTATATATCTCATCCTAGCTTCCCTGTTTGCAAGCAGTTGTTGTATGAGTTCATCTGACTCCTCATCTAACTGCTCGATAAATCTTCGTTCTTCTTCATGCATTTCATGCACAAGAGACAATGTCATAACTGTGGTACTTGGCCTTTCTTGAACTACACCTTGTATGAGTACTTCGTTTATTTGAATCACTCTTTCCATTCTTCAATCTCTTTCAACAACTCAACTCTGTATTATTCCCATATAGCTCTTTCTTTTTCCACTTTTTCATTGAGGCTATTATATCCCCTCATGGCATTGGCCGCATGCACATTAGCTTGCTTTTCCAAATCTCCGGTATCCTTCAATTCCTCTTGATTTGAGTTACTTCTTGTCTTAACTTCTCTAATTTTTCATTTTGAGTTCCACAACTTTGTGCTTTTGCCTTTATATGCCCTTCTCCCTCAATATTGTATTGATTTCCTCATTGGATTTGGAGAGCACCTGATATGAGGTCTGTAGGACTATCTTCTTTGATTCTAATTGCCTCATGTCTTCTCCAATTTTTGTGATGATCTAAGTCAGTCTTGTGCATCTTTCTTTCAAAAGCTTCACTCTATTCTTGTTTTGTACTACTTCAGTCTCGAGTGCAATAGTTTTTTCTAAATACTTTTTGCTTTTCTGTTGTTGTTGTCTCAATTGCTCTTCTATTTTTATCTTTTGATTATTCTATTCCTCTATTGCTTTGCTACCTTTAATGAATTCTGACTCAGCTACAATGCCAAATATAATTATAATCCTGCTAGCTGGTCTAAAATCTTCAATCATTTATTCATTATTGTTTCACAGACTCCTTTGACATCCCTAGGATTTCTCTCCAGACCTGTGGTGATCTCTTACTCCTTCTCTTCTATTTGTTTGTCTTTCTATTCATCTTCATTTAATTCCCCTGGTTCTTAATTTTTATTTGCTTCTTCATTTTCATCCTCTGCTTGTAGGATTGTAATCTCCTCATGATGCTTCTCCTCCTCATGTGTTGCCTCTGAATCTTCTTGCTCTATACTGAATACATCTTTCATTTCTACATCTATGTGTGAACCTTCATTTTAAATATAATTTAACACGTTTTGAAGTTCTTCTACTGCATCATGTGTTGAGTCCTTTTTTTCTACTTCTTTCTCTTCTAATTCATCCATTCTAACACCATAATCGCATTCTTTTGGATGATCTTTTCTTTCCATTGTGATGTGGCTCATCACCACACAACCTTCTTCAATTGCTTTTTCTTTTGTGGTTGTTGTAGCTCCATTGATTTTTTCCTCCTTATTATAAGTTGTGTTTCCTTTGGAAGCTTCCCTTTTTGCTTCTTGGTATTCATGGGTGAGGAATGCTCCTTCATCTTCTTTCTCCCCTCAAGTGGTTTCCCTAGAAGTACTGACCTTTATTTATTATGCTTTCTTCTCTAATTCTTCAACACTTTGTATTTGAGTATATACTAGTTTGATGGGAACTGATAAATTCAAACTTCTTGACAAGAAAACTTCAATATCAATGTCTATGTCAGAAACTAATCTCTCTTTAGGGACACTAACATTTTTCTATTATCTTTTTTTTCTTCCCTTTTAACTTCAATTTTGAAGATTAATGTTGAGCGTGATCTTCTTCTTCATTACCCTTCTCCATGGTTGGTTTCTTCCTTAATCCCTTGAGTTTTTTTTTTCTTTATCTCTTTTCTTGGTTTCTTGACCATAGCCACAATAGTGTTCCTTGTTTCAAGTAGACCTTGTAGTTCTTTGAAATAGTCTATGAGTGTAGTTTAATTTTTAAAAAACACAACCTCTGTTTTTGCACTCATCATCTAGTCATGGATTTCTTCATAGTTCTCCATCTCCTACTCATTCTAGTCTATAGCCTTGTTAGAAAAATCGTCCAGCATCTTATGATATTGTGCTTCATAGGAAGCTCTCTTATCATGACCTTGCATAAGATATTAATGGAGCTTTTCAGTGCTAGTTTGAGGAGGATGTGGCTCTTTTCCTACTTCTACTTTCTTGTGTTCTACTTTTTTTTCCTCCTCAGTGTTCTCCCTTTCTTCTAACTCTACCTTCCTTGGATCTACTCTTCTTCTCTTTGTTGGTTGTGGTACTATTATTACAATTTCTTTTCTCTTTCTCCCTATCTTCTAAATAGGCACAATCTTAAGTGGAATTTTGACTTCAATCATAGCTGCTCTGAATACTTTAGCTTCAAGGGCTAAGGTTAATTTGTCTTCAATCCCCAAGACATGATATATTATCTTTGCTAGCAACTAGTCTCCATTTATGAATTTCTTGGATTCTGAGTGCTTAGTTGCTTCCTTTAATTGCTCATGGATATATGGTGCCATGTCTACCACTCTAAAGGGTTTTGTTTTATCTTTATTGTTCATCCTCACCAAAGTGACTCGCTTATGTGGCACAATGTATCTGGGCAACCTTATAAAACATAGAAGCCGTAAGAAAATTCTTATAGCTAACTCTTCATTTTCCTTATCCTTGAAGTCAAAGGACTTTGTGAATCTAGCATATGTGGCTGAGTTCTTGTTGACAAAATTGACATCCACTTTGGTTCCCATTGGATAGAAATTTAGGGTAGCTTTGATGTGTTCTACCTTGATAGTGATGTTTATTGTTTCATTTTCCAAGTTTTTGACTTTACAGACAAAATAAGCTTCTATACGTATTTTCAATTCCTATAAGGAGGACATTACATGCTCAAATCTCTCAAAGCCAATGAAAAACAGAGGTTCCTCAAGAAGCTTGTGTAGGCCAACTGCTTTCCACCTCTTGTATGTTGCTGCTTATCTCTGCAAGTTATAGAATTCTTGACATAGCATGGTGTACTTGAACTTCCCTTTCTTTAAAGTGAAGATGTCTTTACTCACTATTTTCAAGAAATCTTTCAACTCCTTTTCTATCTGTTCCTCTTTGTAACTTTTTCTTGGTCTGAATCCTGCTCCACAACTTCATTTGTTGAATTGTTGTCCAAGAACTGATGTCCTCTGGATAAAGACTCTTCATCCACGTCCAATTCAGCTATTGGAAGCCCTTTCGTCATCCTGTAATAGAAATCACACCAAAATGCCACACACATTAAGAAAAAACTCAAGAAATCACTTTGCATCAATCACCAGAAGATAAAATAATTCACACCACCCATCATCACATATTAATATTACCAAATTTTTCCAAAAAACTTTGTGCTCATCACACTATAGCAAGATTTTTCTAATGCAATTGGAAGGATCTTGAAGGTAGAACACCAAGAAGCTAGACATAGAAATGACTATTCTCATTGAATATCAAGAAAAAAGAAAAATTGGAAATAATTAAGATCTCAAAAATACCACTCACACACACTTCCATGTCTTGCTTTGTGCTTTATAAAATAAAAAATATTTATGTACACATATAAAAGTATATAAATATTTTTTAATCTCTTTCCTTCTCTCTCTCTTGTTTTTTCTAATATTGATGAAGAATCAAAAGGTAATAATGAGAAGGCATGAGAGGTCCAAGTATTTCCTCTTACTTTTCTTCCCCTCCCAGCTCTTTATACTAAAGTGAAAAGAGCTTTTCCATGTGAATGGGCTTAACTATTTTGTGCCTAATGAATTCACGTCTTTGTAGTGTAGCCCTAGACATGCATACTTTGATAATGCATCCTCTTTATGGCATAAACTTTAGGTCTTAAGTAATGTACTTAAGTGGTTTTCTGATGATGAAGTTTCCTTATGATTGCTCATCTTTTTATGTTGTTTTTGAATTGTGTTATGTATGTTCATTGTTGTCTTTCTTCTCAAGTACCAGCTTGCTTTGTCTTTTTTTTATTGTTTTTCTTTTATGTACATTAGATGAATTTTCTTGATTCTCTTTGGTTGTCAATTTTTTGGGTCTCCAAACTTGCTTTACTTTTGCATTTTGTTCTAGTAGCCTTTCTTTTGGTCTCCATATTTGTTTCATCCTCCTATGATCATGATGGAAGGTTTGTACTTGCCATATTCTTCTTGAGTTTTCTTTGCAATCATATGACACCTTTACAAGATCTTGTATTGATTCCTTCTTCATGCTTTTCTTCAAATCTATTGAGTTTTCTTCAAATGGACATTTGAAAGTTTCCATATATAGACTGTGTATGCTTCCTTTTGATTCCTTCACATCTCACAATATCCTCATTTTTTATTGTTGACTTTTATATGAATCATCAGTTTATCAAAGTCAATGGATACTTTGTTCTCTTTCATCCAAGATTGACCGAATATTAGTTTTCCAGGCATTAATTCATCACCCCATTCTTCACATGATTCTACTCTAGATTCTTCTTGTCCTACCTTAAGAAGGATTTTTTGGGTTGATAATGTTGGAAGTGTTTGTCCATCAATCATTCTAATTAATGTTGTGCTATGTTTTCTCCTTCTCCTAAAGTGATTGAGTATTTCGAAAATAACTAGGTTTACTTGAGATATTTTGTTGAGTAAAACCCTAATTTGAGTTTCCTTAAAATGCATAGAATTGACTAGTAGATGTCTATTTTTTCTTTTGGAATTTTTCTCACACACAATTAATTCCCTTGCTTCCTTGTATTTCCTAATACTATCTTTAGCTTCTTTTTGAGCCTCTTATCTCATGTTTTTCTCTTTTTGTTTTCTTTTGTGTGTTTTATATATTCTTCTCCACTCTTGAATTGTTAGGGGTTTCATATGTCTTTTAATTTTGCATCCACTCACATAATTTGGCATGATTTGCCCCCTCCAAATTTTCCAATTGTATTCCTCCAGTAGGACTAATCCTATGAATGATATATGGTCCATGTTCTCTTTTTTCTGATTTCCTATTATATTCCTTGAGTGTATATGCTAGGACTAGGTCTCCTTCTTGTAAACCTTTTTCCTTGATGTGTATGTCATGGTAAGCCTTTTGTCTTTTTTATCTACACATATACCCATAACTGCTTGCATTCTAGAAGTTCCTAGTTGTTCCAACTCCAACATTCTATCAGATTCATGTCCAGTCCACTATAGATTCCCTATCCTCAAAGTAGGTATAAGGAATTCCGTAGGTAGAACTACAAAAACTTCGAACCACTCCTTTCCATTTTGGCCATAAACTAAATTGAAAGGAGTTGTTGGAATTGAGGTTTTATATGCCACTCTATATGCCCATAATACAAGATGCAATTGCATATCCCTGTCTATTATGTCGGTATTCACTAGTTTGGAGAGCATAAGGCATAACACATTGTTGGTACTTTCTGCAAGACCATTGGCTTGAGGGTGATAAGGTGAAGATTTCCTATGTGTGATCATGAATTGATCTATCAAGGTTTCAATCACTTGATTCAAGAAATGACTCCCTCTATCACGTACCAACTCAATTGGTGCTCCATATCTAGTGAGAATATTCTCATATAAGAATTTTGCAATTGTATGAGCATCATTTTTCATAGTGGCTTTGTTATACTTTATGGGATATTTGGAATGAAGGTGTAATGCCTTGAGGATTTTAATGTGTTTTGTGTTTTGATTTAGCAGGTGAAGATCCATGAGGGTGTGAATGCGCATGGACTTGGAGATATTTAGAAGAATATTTTTAGAAGATGGTTATTTTTAGTTATTTTTGTAAAAAATAATGGATCGCTTTAGAAAGCGACGTTTTTGTAAAAATAGAAAATTACAAACTTGTAAATAAAGCAAAAACATGCTTTTCGGAGCGCAGCCCTCATGTATCTTCTATTCAGGACGTAATAGGAATTTACTATAAATACGCATGCTCTGGTAGAGTGTCCATCAGAGCATGTGGGGGGAGATTGTACCCAATTTGGTGTCGTCTCTTATCTCTTTCTGTCTTTGAGTATTTTTTTCTCTGTGTTCGTGCGTCTGTGGTACCTGGGGCAAGAATGGTATCAGAGCCAAGACGTTCGCGGAGGTGGTTGCAGCGTTTGATTGCGATTTGCAGCATTCGGGTCTGTTCGCGAATCGGCGTCCATCTCAACCGTCTAGTCCAGGTTTTTCGTTCATTAAGTTTTTTTTTGAAGTTTTTTTTTTTTTTTTTTGTTTTAGTTCGCCGGTCAAGTTTTTCGAATTTCACACTGTCACCCTCTGTACCCTCTGTACCCCCTGTGCTCTATGTGCTCTCTGTACCCTCTGTACCCCTTGTGCTCACTGTGCTCTCTGTGCTCTCTGTACCCTCTGTACCCCTTGTGCTCACTGTGCTCACTGTGCTCTCTGTGCTCTCTGTACCCTCTGTACCCCCTGTGCTCACTGTGCTCTCTGTGCTGTCTGTACCCTCTGTACCCATTGTGCTCCTTTTCGGTTACTCCTTTTCGGTTACTCCTTCGGCTTACTCCAAGGCGGCGACTAAGGCATAGAACTAGGGCATAACTTTGGCATCTTTGGCTTCTCTGGCACTCATGGTTCTCTTGGTTCTCTTGGTTCTCTTGGCAGCCGTTGGCTACGCGCGAACCAATTCTAACATACGAGTGGCAATAAGGGCTTAGTTATTTCCCTAGTTAGCCTAGTTAACCCACATAGTTCCTTATTTAGTATGTAGGGGATTTAAACCCACAACCTCATACTACCAAGAGATAAGTTTTATCCACTAGGCTATTTCCTCTTTTTGATACTCTATTCCTTTTAATAAATATTTAACATAACTTTTATCTCTCTCTCCTTTTATTTATTTGTTTATTTATTTTTATTTTATTTTTCTTTTATTTATTTATCACAATACTTCTATTTATTTATTAGTAATATTATTATTATTATTATTAGTAGTAGTAGTTATTTAAATGTTATTGTTAAACGTCTTTTCCTATGTTTAGACCTAGGTTTTGCATCTTTCCATACGGCCATGGACACTACTCAAAATATCGATGATTTTAGTTCCTCACCCCTCCTTGGGGTATCAATTGAGCAACAAGTCGAACTTTTACGACATGAACTTCAACATGCCCAAAATGAAATAAAAGAACGTGATGTTGCACTCCAACTACTACAAAGCGATGACAATAACCTAGTCCAGGTAGTGAAGGCCATTATTACCGCCCAAGAGCAAGGAACACAATCCAAGATTGGTGCCAAAAATTTCCAATTTTCACGATTTGACGGACGAAAAGATGGCCAATTTGTTCTCTCATGGTTATCCCAGTTTGATGATTTCTACTCTGATGAATCTTATTCTGAACAGGAAAAAGTGAAATTTGTAACCAACTACTTAGTGGGAAAGGCTCAGTTATGGTGGAATGTTTTGCGCCATAGCACAGATCGCCCCACCACATGGCAAGCCTTTCAAGACAAGCTCAAGGAGTCCTTCCTTCCTCTTCAGTTTCACTTACATGCCCGTCGCTCTTGGTCGACTTTTGGATGGAAAGATGGAGATACTGTTTTTTCTACCTATACTGAACGTTTTTGGCAACGTTTATTACTTATACGTTCACTTGAAATGATTCCTGAAGATACTTTACAGCGGAAATATGAAGATGGTTTGGAGATGGGAATCCAAGCTAAGCTCAACACCTTACGTCCGACGACGCTCTATGAAGCTATTTCTTTTGCACATGATGCTGAGAAAGAATTTCAATCTATCAAAGTCCATTCGCTTACAACAAACACATCAACAACCACAACTAATCAAACCCACTTTTCCACTCAAGCGTTCCTTTTCTACTTTTTCTTCTCCTCCTTTTCAACGTCCACCTACTTTTCAACGACCACCTATTTTTCAACGACCTCCTCAATCCACTTTTTCCCCAATCCCCAAGACAAACCCCTTACACCCTACCAAACCTCCAACCTTTCAAACTATGACGATGGATGCCCAACAAAAGAGGTCCCGTATCATTTGTTGGAATTGTGGTAAGATTGGTCATACCAAAGCTAGATGTAGGTTCCCAACTAACCACATGCAACCTGGCGGAGCTAAAGTACATAACATGGAGGTGGTTCCTGAAGATATTCAATTTGAAGACATTCAACCTGATTGGACTGAAGACGCATTGGAGCAGGATCTAAGTACCTTGGGTAACACAATTTCTATTCATTCTTTACTTTGCATGCAAGGTACTATTAATGGTAAAGTTGTTAATATTTTACATGATGATGGTAGTTCACATGACTTTATTTCTCACATATTAGTCAAAGATCTCCAATTAACCCCACTTCCTTCTATGTACAAAGTTAAGGCTGCATTCCAAGGAAACAGATATAATGTTACAAGTGAAGTGCATAATGTTCAAATTTGTATAGGCTCATACATGGATAAACACACATTCTTAATTGCTCCTTTGCAGTCCTATGATGTTATACTTGGTATGCCTTTTCGTCACCATTATAATCCATGCATTGATTATCATACACACACCATGTGTTTTAAGTTTAACAATCAAGATATCTGTTTGTCTGCAATACATGATTTCCAACCATTCCCATTAATTAGTCATACACAAGTAAAACGTGCATTCCGAAAAGGCTACAATTCATGTATTGTTTTTATCAATAACATAGTCGATTATATACATACACTTCCTAATACCCATAAATCATTTATGGATTCTTATAAGGATTGTTTTATGGCTGATTTTCCTTCTAAACTACCACCTTCGAGAGGATCCCTTGATCATAGTATAGACTTAATTCCTGGTAGTTCTCCTCCCCATAAAGCACCTTATAGGCATGGACCTTTGCATCAACAAGAAATAACCAATCAAGTTAAGGATTTACTTCACAAAGGACTTATCAGGCCTAGTTCTTCTCCCTTTGGAGCACCTGTTCTTTTAGTAGAGAAGAAGAACAAGACTTATAGGATGTGCATTGATTATAGAGCACTCGATAAGATCACAATAAAAAATAGATATCCTATTCCTAGGATAGATGATTTATTAGATAAACTTCGTGGAGCACGTGTCTTTAGTAAAATTGATCTTAAATCTGGGTATCATCAAATAAGAATGTCACCAAATGATATTTTTAAGAGTGCCTTTCGAACTCAGACCGGTCACTTTGAATTCATGGTAATGCCTTTTGGACTTACCAATGCACCTGCTACATTTGCACGCATGATGAATAATATTTTTCTTGAATACCAAGCTTTTGTTCTTGTTTTCTTCGATGACATACTTGTCTATAGTAAGAATGATGATGACCATGAAGAGCATTTAGCAATAGTTTTTAATTTGTTACGCACCAACCAACTTTATGCAAATCCTGAAAAGAGTTACTTTTTCCAAAGAGAATTAGAGTACTTAGGCCATATTGTTTCAAGTCAAGGAGTTCATGTAGATCCAAAGAAGATTAAAGTAATTAAAGAATGGCCTATACCACAATCGGTGAATGATGTTCGCTCTTTTCTTGGATTAGCTAGTTTTTATAGAAAGTTTGTAAAAGGTTTTTTTTATTTAGCCCTCACACTCACTTTATTATTAAAGAAAAAGTTAAAATTTGCATGGGGATTGCCACAACACCAATCTTTTGAAAAACTTAAACAATCACTTTCTCATGTACCTGTTTTGCAATTACCTGATTTTACACAACCTTTCCATGTAGTTACAGATGCTAGTGGCTCAGGTATAGGTGCTTGTTGGCAGCAGTCAGGGAACCGAAGGAGCCACAAGACGAAGAGAGTCAGAGCGAAGGGACAGCACAAGCAGACATGGCAGTCAAAGAAGATCTGGCAAGTAGGCCAATAATTCTCTTCATGAAGAAGCAAGTATGAGCATTCACGCAGATCTAGCACTAAGGCAACCTTTAATTTTTCAAAACCTTTACACCAATTAAAAGTGATTCTCATCACTAAACACCATTGTAAATACCATTTCATCTTTTTGTAGCTCCATTTTGTGCAAGCCAAGGAGTCCTTGAGCTTGAGGAGCTTTAGAAGTATTTACCTGCCAATTTTCACATTTTTTAGATCTCGTTTGAGCCCTCTAATAGGCCCTGGAACCTAATTTTTAACTAGGCCGGACAATAGGTCTGAACAGGGCCAAAACTAGTCAAAAACTATAAAAGGAGCTAGAGAGCTCATTTTGGAGGTTAGATTGTAATTGAAAAAAACTTGTAAGAGCTTTTTGAAAGTAATCCAAGAACTCCATTGATTCTCACTCTTTGTCTTGCCGTGTGTGCGCGTGTGTGTGTATGTGTGTGCATGTTTGTGTGCTTCTCACTCACGCATTTGTGCCGCCACTTGCTCGAGGTCTTCATACCATCCTCACGTCTTCCCGGATTGACATTAAAGGAGGTGCTACTCATCACTGAGCTACACCAAATTTTGGCGCCGTTGCCGGGGATCGAGCTTTGAGGACGAGCGTGTGATGGTAAGACGTAGAGTTGACGCGTTGGAGTTGTAGGTATTTTCTTCACTTTCATCTATTTTCTTGTTTTTTCTTCACCATCCTCATCACCATCATCATCATCACCATCTTCCACCTCCATTTCCAGCATCGCGAAAATTTCAATTTTTTGAGTATATCACCATCTCCACCTCATTTCCCTCATTTCACTTGTGAGAGAGAGCGAGAGAGCGAAATTGCGTGTGCTTTTTTTGCATGTTTCTTGAGCTGTCTTGCAGGTACAGGTCACACCATCATCCCCAGCACTCTGTGCAGGTACGGATTTCGAAGTAACTGTCTGTGTGTCGCCGACTTCTGTCAATCGCGACCGACAGAAAAAACGCTCAAATTACCAAACAAAGTGCAAAACCATGATCTACAGGCCTAGAGCTTCCCAAAAATGTGTTTAGTTTCTTGAAATTCCTCAGATTTCTGTCAATCGCGATCGCTCTGTCAATCGCGACCGACAAACCACGACGGACAGATCTGTCAATCGCGATCGACACGTCAATCGCGACCGACAGACCACGACGGCTCTGTCAATCGCGACCGACAGAGTCAACGACCGATTGACCACGACCGACGGACCATACGCGTGACACGTGTCAATCGCGATCGAGTCATCAATCGCGATCGACTCATCAATCGCGACCGACATAGTCAACGATTGTTTGACCACGATTGACAGCCCCGACGGCTCTGTCAATCGCGACCGACACAGTCAACGATTGTTTGACCACGACGGACAGACCCTCGCGACCGACCTGTCAATCGCGATCGACCCATCAATCGCGACCGACAGAGTCAACGACCCTTTGACCACGACCGATTGACTTTTCGTAACCCCTGTCAATCGCGACTGACCAGTCAATCGCGACTGACAGCCACGACGGACCTGTCAATCGCGATCGACACATCGATCGCGACTGACCTGTCAATCGCGACCGACAGACTTTGCGAACACGTTAGAAGGGCAAATTAGGTCAAATTTTTAAGGCAAAAATAGTGGTTTAAATTTTGGCCAAGTGTGGGACAAACACAAGGGTGTAGTATTGCATTACGAGGGCATGACCCAAGTAACTCGCGAATTCCTGTTTGCCTGTTAACCTAGTTTAATCCTGTTTAGCCCCAAAACCTTGAACTGGCATAACTTTCTCATACAAAATCCGTTTGCCGTGATTCTTGTTTTGTTGGAAAGCTCGCAGGGAGTACAACAAAAACATCGACTGGTTATGGTTAAATTAAGATCAGGAATATTAGCTAGGGTATTTTGAAGTTGACCATACCAAGGGGGAACAAAAATTCAGGGGTCACTAGAGTTGTGTCCAAAAAGTCATAGTGCAAATTGGTGAAGTGTTACATGAATGAAAGTGATTGGTTCTGTCTTTTGAATTTAAGTCTTGAGCTAACAGTGGGCCTTTTACAGGTCCTTTGAGAGAAGCAAAGGGTACGCAAGGCAAGAGTAAGTGCAGGCTTGGGAACACGCGTCCTGGGCACACCAGGGCAACAATACAAGGAAAGGAACTCAAGGTTGGAAAACCCGCAACACCCTCTGTCAATTCTTAGTTTAGGCTAAGTGCGGGTAGTGTTAGAAGTAATTCCAGGCAACGATAGGCACGAGATAAATCAAAGACTATCTAAGGAATCAAGTGCAAGTCAAGAAATAACCTGTGTGTGTGCGAACGACAACCTTAAAAGGAAAAGAACCTAACGTGAAACGACCAAACTCAAATGCAAAATTAAACCCAAGTATTCCTAACGACGTGATATCAGACAAGAGTATAAACACGATAATCAACATAAAAAGAACCAAGTGACCGATACAAAAGGGCTCAGAAACGTGGTTGTACCTGAAAAAATTGGGCTAATCAGTTAGGCATATGAACCTTAGATCAGGACGACACCTAGTAAGAGAGAGACAAAGCCTTAGGTCTTCAGAGGCAAGTGTCAATCACACTGCAAGGTCTTGGGCCCAGCAGTTGAGTCACCACTCTCATTACCCTAGCTCTGATACCAGTGAATCAGAGATGTCTCAAGGCATGGACAGACCTACGGGAAGTTCAGGGGTGCCATACTTGTACAGGGTAGAAGGCCCTTACAAAACACAGTTGGAATACCTTAGGACCAACCGATTAGGTGCCAGCATCTATGAGGATGGCCTAGGAAGATCTGTGGTGCAGATTAAGAATCCTGACCAATCCATAGGACTAGAGCACCCAGCTGTCAAGTTCGAAAGCGGAGCATACATGGACAAAGAAGGAACCATATACGTAGTCACCAGTCACCCAGATAGGACAGATGAATTTGGGAATGTGATCTCAGAAGCAAATTTAGGTGACCTAGAGCAAGGAAACATGGGTGCAGAACCTAGAACCCCTCGAGGTAAATCGGTTCTCACTAGGATTATCACACCGGAATCGATTCCCCAAGACAACAAGAGCATAGATTTGCTCCTCAATCGAGAAACTGACGAAGCCTTTTGGAGGTATAAATCTGATCAGCCAACTAATATAGGAACAATCATGATCTATGAGTTTAAGTATCCTGATAGCCCAGGTAGAGTGACCTACTTAGATCACACTTCGGAGAGGATCTTTGTGGTGACAGAAAATGATACGCATGCTTACACTTGGAAGGGCGAATTTGTTTTTCCCCAACCAAGATCAAACGTATCCTATGGTCACCCTGGAGCTGGAACATCCCATGCTTATGGAATGCAAAGAGACAGAAGTAGAGATAGACCAGAAGTAAGCTTTGCCAACCCAGTGCGCAGAGAAAGAACAAGGACGGAAACAAATAGAGTAGAACCTGAGATACTGAGAGCTCACAGGAATCAAAGAAATGCAGATGAGTTCCCTCTACCACGACCAAGAGAGCACACAAGGACTTTGAGACCGACTCAGCTAGTGAAGTCCATGACGAACTACTTCGATGGCACTGGAGATCCATACGATCATGTGGCTGAGTTTAGGCAAGTCTTGAGAGCTGAACAAGTGGAGGATCTATTCACGCAATACAATGCCTTTGGTCTGACCCTTAGGAACACTGCCCTGACATGGTTTCAGCCACTAAATGAGAGGCAGTTCAGGAGCATAGACCAACTCCTAGAAGCTTTCATTATTGAATTCTCTAAGAGTGGCATAAGGCATAATACCTCCTCGCTGATTCACAGCTTCAAGCAAACCCCGCAAGAGACCGTGAGACTTGCAGGAAGGAGATTTAGGCAATATCTTGAAAGATGCCCTGTTTCGGAGCTACCCACACCAGCTAAGCAAGTGGCTTTATTCCTGGATGGATTGCTAAGTACTAAATTGAGATCTTATGTGTACTTGAAGGTTCCAAGATATACAAAGATTCGGATAGTGCCTCTAACATCTCTTCCACACACTCCACATCAATCGAGGAACTTGCGGAAAAAGTAGCTCAAAAATTAGGCGTCTCTAGTAAACAAATTCCTAGATTTGCCCCAGTAAAAAGATGTTATGCTTGTGGTGGCGACCACATGGCGATTGTATGTCCCATTATGGCCCAACCCCAAGTTAATCCTAGTAGTCAGTACTGCACCATAGAACGAAGGTACACCAATCACACCGCGCAAGATTGCCCCTACAATAAGCAAACCGTTAGGCAGACGTACCCACAGCCATACCCTCAACAAGGAAGATACCAGAACCAGTACCCACCTCAGCAGTATGCTAGGCCTCAACAAACTTATCAACCACAATATCAAAACCAACAAAGGCCTCAGCCTGTGTTAGCTCAACAACCCCTTGCCCCAGCTAATGTGATCCCAGTAAAATATGCAGCAGCAGAAGAAAACCTGAATAGAGCCATAGTCCCTGTAACCCCATTGCTTTCCGAAAGTGACCCCAGTGACCATAGCTTTGATTCTACACATGTCGATAGTCCCCAGGCTTACTACATGCAGTCTCCAGAACATGGTGAGTCCTATTACAGCGAAGAGCCAAATGAACCTAGTTGGGAGTCAGATTACACAAACGTCATGTATGCAAACCCCAACCCTAGGCCTCAACCTAGGCAAGTAAGACCTCCGTTCCCAAGAGGACCGTGCTACAGATGCCAAGGAGATCACCTCATTCGTGATTGCCCCTTACCTCCACCTACACAAAACCAGTCAGTGACGATCCAAGGCTTTTGCCAAGATTGTGGAAAAGAGCATTCTTACGAGATTGCCCAAAGAACCCCAATAATATGCCAAAAATCACGCCTATCAATGTTATTGGGTTAGTGGTAGATTCCACAGGAAGTGTCACTTCCACTGCACCGGTACAGGTAGTGACTAGAGCTCAGGCATTGCAGCAGAACCAAGGAGTAAACCAGGATAAGAACCCAGAGGCTAGTGAAACCGAGAGCATAACAAAGAAAAGGACTAGAGCATGGAAAGATAGTCGGGAAAGAATGAAAAGACAATGGGCTAAAAAGATGAGTGAACTTGAGGAAAGCATAAGAGAAACCAAAGCTAGGATAACCGAACTCACATCTCAACCTCCCTCTCACACTATCCCACCACCACCATTCTCATCGCCATCCGAACCGCCACCTTCCAACCCACCTCATATGATTCCACCACCCCCTAGAGTAGGATCAGTATTAGCTGATCCCACTCCTGAAGATATAGACATGATGCTTAAAGCATACCAGGCCAGAATCCAAGAAGGGCCAAATGTCACGGATCATGACAAGTGTTACCCTAGAGCTGACCTAGAGATAGAAAGAACCAAGCTTTGCGCGAAAATGGTCGCATTGGCTCAGACTATGTTTGAAGCCAGTCGCCTTTTCAATTACTCGAGCTCAGCTAAGATGCAATTACACTTGGATGGACTTCTAGAGAAGTTAGAGGGCATAATTGCTAGATCTGCCAAGGAAGAAAAAAATCAAGAAAGGGAGAACGTAAGTAAAAACATGACCCATTCCCCATCAAAAGTTTATGTGGCCAAGTCCACTGAACCAGACAACCCCCCCTCCCTAGAAAGAATGGAGAATCTAATGGCACAATCACAAAAGGAACCAGCCTCTCAACACAAGGGCAAGGCAAGTGAAAGAGTAAGCATTCCTGCCCAAGAAGCCTATGTGCCTAACTCTACGGAGCCGGACACATCATCTTCTATGAATCGGTTCACACCAGAATTCCTACGCGAGATTCAAGAAGACAAATGGGCTAAGGAAAGTGAAGTCCCTCCTCCCATTGAACTTGTGGATGATGCACATGACCAATTCCCACAAGACATCCCATCCATTTACGGAGAGCAGGAGAGCATCCAATCTCAAGAAAGATTAGACTTCGAGTCTAATTCTTTACAGGAACTACCCCATTTCACAGGCCCATGGGAAGCAAGGTCCACCTGTGTTAGCAGCGGACAAGGAAGAGAAGGCACAAGCAGACAAGGGAGTCAACGAAGATCTGGCAAGTAGGCCAACAATTTTCTTCAGGAAGAAGCACTTATGAACATTCACGCAGATTTAGCACTAAGGCAACCTTAATTTTTCAAAACCTCTACACCAATTAAAAGTGATTCTCATCACTAAACACCATTGTAAATATCATTTCATCTTTTTGTAGCTCCATTTTGTGCAAGCCAAGGAGTCCTTGAGCTTGAGGAGCTTTAGAAGTATCTACCTGCCAATTTTCGTAATTTTTGGATCTCGTGTGAGCCCTCAAATAAGCCCTGGAACCTAACTTTTAACTAGGCCGGACACTAGGTCTGGACAGGGCCAAAACCTAGTCAAAAACTATAAAAAGAGCTAGAGAGCTCATTTTTGGGGGCTAGATTGTAATTGAAACAAACTTGTAAGAGCTTTTGAAAGTAATCTAAGAACTCCATTGATTTTCTCTCTTTGTCTTGCCGTGTGTGCGCGTGTGTGTGTATGTGTGTGCATGATTGTGTGCTTCTCACTCATGCACTTGAGCCGCCACTTGCTCGAGGTCTTCATACCATCCTCACGTCTTCCCGGATTGACATTAAAGGAGGTGCTACTCATCACTGAGCTACACCAAATTTTGGCGCCGTTGTCGGGGATCGAGCTTTGAGGACGAGCGTGTGATGGTAAGACGTAGAGTTGACGCGTTGGAGTTGTAGGTATTTTCTTCACTCTCCTCGATTTTCTTTTACTTTCTTCGCCATCTTCATCACCATAATCATCATCACCATCTCCCACCTCCATATCCATCATCGCGAAAACTTCTGTTTTTTGATCATATCACCTTCCCCACCTCATTTCCCTCATTTCACTTGTGAGAGAGAGCGAGAGAGCGATATTGTGTGTGCGGATTTTGCATGTTTCTTGAGTTTCATTGCAGGTTCTTGCTGTATCATCATCCCCAGCTTCCTGCGCAGGTACGAAAATCATCGAAACTGTCTCGCGGTCGCAGGCTTCTGTCGATCGCGACTGACAGAAATTTTTGACTTTTCACAAAAGTGAGTACACCACTAGAACAAGCACAAGGAGCACATCCTAAAACACTAAAAACAGTAGAAAAATTCCGAGGTTTTCTGTCAATCGCGACCGACAGCCTCTATCAATCGCGACCGACAGACCCTGTCAATCGCGACCGACAGACTCTGTCAATCGCGATCGACAAACTTCCACGATCGACTGACTGCCACGTAGGACCCTGTCAATCGCGATTGATACCGTCGATCGCGATCGACAGCCACGTCCGACACCTCTGTCAGTCGCGATTGACATCGTCGATCGCGATCGACTGAAATTCCACGATTGATTGACTTTTACGTGTAGCCACGTGTCCATCGCGACTGATAGACCCCCGATTGACTGAAATCTCGGCGATAAAACCGGAAAACGTGTCGATCGCGATTGATACTGTCGATCGCGATTGACAGCCACGATCGACTCTGTCAATCGCGATTGACACTGTCGATCGCGACTGACAGCCCCGACGGACACCTCTGTCAATCGCGATTGACAGACCTGTCGATCGCGATTGACAGGCTTTTCGGCCAAAAATTAGGGTTTGATTTTGTTCAAAAGTTGGGATAATTTTGGGGCAAAATAGTCAATCTATTAGCATTTTGGGAGGTTCCTACACTTGTGATTTGGAGAAAATCCTAGGATCTGTCGGCCAGATTGAATCTTGTTTTAACCCCCTAAACCCTGAACAGTCATACCTTTTTCATACGAAATCAAATTTTTGAGCTCTAGGGCTTGTTGGAAAGCTCGTGGCATATACTACACTCCCTCAACTGTTTTTTATAAAGATAATGCATTGATTTTCAGATAGGGTTTTTTGAAGTTGACCATACCCAGGGGGATCAAAGTCAGGGGTTCTTAGGATTGTTTCCTTGGAAATCACTATGCAAGTTTGTGTTTGTGCTACAGGAATGAAAATCATTGGTACTGTCTTTGGAATTTAAATCTTTAAGCTAACTTTGGAACTCTTACAGATCTATTGAGAGCATCGAAAGACGTTCTAAGCAAGAGTAAGTGCAAGCTTGGGAACACACCTTGTTGAAGCTCAAGATCAAGGACAAAGAATGGAAGTGCATCAAGGAGGTGGACACACAAGAAGAAGGAGCAAGTAGGGAGCTCCAAGAAGCACCTGTCAAATTTTCAGAAGAAATCCCTACAAAAATAGTGATTTTTATCACTAAAAACCATTGTAAATACCATTTTCCATTTTTGTAACTCCATTTTGTTCAAGCCGAGGAGTCCTCGAGCTTGAGGAGTATTAGAACTACCATCATACCAATTTTCATGATTTTTAGACTCCGTTTGAGCCCCCAAATAAGCCCTGGAACCTATTTTTTAACTAGGCCGGACACTAGGTCTGGACAGGGCCAAAACCACTCAAAAACTATAAAAAGGGCTGGAGAGCTCATTTTTGAGGTTGGCTTGTTGTAGATTTCAGTTTTGTAAGAGAGCTCTTTGGTAATCGAAGCTTTCCATTGTTCCACTCTTTGCTCTTACCTTGTGCGCGTGTGTGTGTATGTGTGTGCATGCTTGTGTGCTTTCACTCACGCACTTGTGCCATCACTTGCTCGCGGTCTTCATACCGGTCCTCACGTCTCCACGGATTGACATTTATGAGGTGTATCTCCTCACGTTGGTACTCACCATTGTGCTAGAGTGACACCAAATTTGGCGCCGTTGCCGGGGAGAGAGCTTGGAGGACGAGCGTGTGACGGTAAGACGTAGAGTAGCGACGTTGGAAGGTAAAAAAATCGTCATTTTCAGTTCAGTTTTTGAATTTTCCTTCTTCTTCATCTTCACCATCATCACCATCTCCACCCACCTTCATCTTCTCAGTTTTTCTCCATTTTTTAGAGTACATTCACCTTGTTTTTACTTGTGGTTGTGAGCAAGAAGCTTAGAGAGGGTGCAGAACAGAGGCGCTGAAGAAGTAGTACCTAAAATAACAAAAAATCTGAGTGAATAGTCCCGGACAAGACGAACCTGCACCAAGTATCGTGAGCTGCAGTGTCGAGTATCGCGGAACCTGCGCCAGAGATCGTGAGTGAGAAATCGGGCAAACTGGGGTTACACAGAGGAAGGGGAAGTGACTAAGAAGTTAGAGAGGCTCTCAAGGTGAAAAAACACACATTTAATCTATACTTTCTCAGTAAACTAAGTGTGGAAAGGGAAACGATCTGCGTCAGGTATCGTTTGGTACTGACAGAGGTGAAAAGAAGTGATTTGGGGTGATACAAAGAGTGAGGAGAGGGGAGAAGGACTAGGAAAACAAGGGCATCAAAACAAAACTTAAAAAATCTTGCAAAAATCTTGGCAAAGGGTCAAGTATCGTTTTGCTCCCGCGGTCGAGTATCGCGATACCTGACAAGTATCGTGAATCTCCTGTGGTCGAGTATCGCGATATTTCCCTCCGATCGTGTATCGTTTCATACCGATCGCGATACTTGGCCAGCGATCGTTTTGTTCAGCGATCGTTTGTGAGAGATCGTTTGCCAAAGATCGTTTCATCAGCGATCGTTTCGCAAAGATCGTCGATCGAGTATCGTTTGGTTCAGCGATCGCGATACCTGGCAAGTATCGAGTATCGTTTTGAGTCAGCGATCGTTTTGTCAAAGATCGTTTTGTCCAGCGATCGTTTGGTGAAAGATCGGTATCGTTTCGGTCGGAGATCGGTATCGTTTGTCAAAGATCGCGATATTTATCAGAGATCGGGTATCGCCTAAGTCAGGAATCGTGTATCGTTTTCTTCCAAATATCGAGTATCATCTTGAGCCAAGTATCGTTTTGCCCGAGTATCGTGGACTTCAAGTATCGCGATATTTCTCAACTATCGTGTATCGTGACAGGGTAAGTATCGTGTATCGTCATACAGCGATCGCGATACCTATCAAAGATCGTGTATCGTGGAGTTTGCTCACGATACTTGTTGAAGATCGTGTATCACCTACTTCAAGTATCACGATACATACCACGTATCGTGTATCGAGTTCCTCAAGTACCAAGTATCGTGTCCTACAAATGTCATGTATCGCCTGATTTGAAGCATTTTCTGAGAGACCCTGTTTCCCTGTTTTAACCCCCAAAACCCTGAACTGGCATAACTTTCTCATACGAAATCCGTTTGCTGTGATTTTGGTTTTGTTGGAAAGCAAGGTGTTCCGAAGGATTTTGAGCAATATAAGAGAACTTTGGGACTAGAAGCCAAGGCTTATGAACCTGAGATCTGGCAGACACTTAGGCAAGGATAGACAAAGCATTAGGTCATCTGAGGCTAGTGTCAACCATACATCCAAGTCTTGGGCTCAACAGCTTAGTGGTTATCCTTACACACGAAGTTCAGAAACCAGTGACTCGGAAATGTCTTTTAGCATGGAAAGACCCACACGTAGCTCAGGCATTGCCTATTTACAGACACCATAAGGTCCTTATAAGACCCAATTGGAGTATATCAGGACCAACCAATTAGGTGCTCGCATCTATGAGGATGGTCTAAGACGATCAGTGGTTCAACTCAAAAATCCTGACCAACCCTTTGGACTTGAACACCCAGTAGTCAAGTTCGAGGAGGGTGCTTACATTGATAAGGAAGGAACCATGTATGTGGTTACCAACTTACCAGATAGGACAGATGAGTTTGGAAATATCATTCCTGAGAATGAGATAGGAGACCTAGAGCAAGGAGACCTAGGAGGAGAACCCAAGACCCCTAGAGGTAAGTCAGTCTTAACCAGAGTGCTCACTCCAGAATGGATTCCTCAAGATAATAAAAGCATAGAACTATTCGTGAATAGAGAAACGGAGGAAGCCTTTTGGAGATTTAGGCCGGATCAACCCAGCCCAGTAGTCACCATCTATGAATTCAAGGACCCAGAGACACCAGGGAAAGCTGTCTACCTAGATCACACATCTCAGAAATTATTCTTGGTATCAGATCATGACAGACATGCTTACACTTGGCAAGGTGAATCAATTTTCCCTCCACCAAGATCTAATGTTTCCCAGGGCCTCCAAGGAGCCGGATCATCCAAGGCTCATGAAACCCAGAGAGAAAGAACTAGAGAGAGACCGGAGGTAAGCTTTGCAGACACTATAGGCAGAGACAGATCAGGATATGGAACAGAAAGACTTGAAAGGGAGAGACATAGAGTTCATAGACATCAAAGAGATGATCATGATTTCCCATTGCCTAGACCACGAGAACACTCAAGAACCCTTAGACCCTCTCAAGTGGTTAAGACAATGAAGAACTACTTTGATGGATTTGGAGATCCTTATGATCATGTGGCGGAGTTCAAACAAGTGCTAAGAGCTGAACAGGTTGAAGACTTGTTCACCCAGTTCGAGGCATTTGGTTTGACTCTTAAGGGTACTGCCTTAGCTTGGTTTCAACCTCTAAACAGTCGCAACTATAGAGAGATAGGTCAGCTTCTAGAAGAATTCATTGTAGAATTTTCCAAGAGTGGTATCAGACATAACACATCATCCTTGATCCACAGCTTCAAGCAGACACCCCAAGAAACAGTGCGACTTGCAGGAAGAAGGTTTAGACAGTACTTGGAAAGATGCCCTGTACCAGAATTACCCACATCAGCCAAACAAGTGGCACTGTTTTTAGATGGCCTATTGAGCACAAAATTAAGGTCATATGTATACTTGAAAGAGCCTAGATCCATAGAAGAGTGTATACGGATGTGCATTGACATAGAAGACAACTTGGGTGAGGAATTAGGACTATCCAAACTCTATAAGGATTCTGATAGTTCTACAAGTCATACCTCTAGAGCCTCCACTGAGATAGATGAGATAGCTGAGCAAGTGGCCAAAAAGCTAGGAGTTCAAAATAGACAAATGCCAAGGGTCACTTCAGTGAAGCGATGTTATACGTGTGGAGGAGATCACATGGCTAATGTTTGTCCATTGACGACTCAACCCCAAGGAAACCCTAATGCTCTGTATTGCACCATTGAGAGAAAATACACAAATCATACGGCCCAAGATTGTCCCTATAACAGGCAGGCTGTTAAACAAAATTATCAGCAACCTTACCAACAGGGTAGGTATCAGAATCAGTACCAACAGCCATATTATAGGCCACAACAATATCAACCGCAATACCAGCAGCAATATCAAGCACCATATAGGCCACAACCTGTCCTAGGAAACCAACCGCCAGCTCCTGCCAATGTGATCCCTGTTAAATATACGATGGCGGAGGAGAACTCTAATAGAGCATTGGTACCACTAACCCCATTGATACCAGAAAATGATTTTCACGCTCATGGTTCAGACTACGTCCAAGAAGATAGTCCACATGCTTACTATATAGAGTCACCTGAGCAAAGTGAGATTTCTCAGTGCCAATATGAGACACCACCTATGGAACAAAATTGGGAGCCAGAATACTCCAATGTCATGTATACGAATCCAAATCCTAGGCCCCAATTGAGACAATTAAGACCACAAGCCCCTAGAGGACCATGCTTTAGATGTCAGGGTGATCATTTCATTCGTGAATGTCCCCACCAACCAGCTCTGGGACTAGGACAAAACATCACAATACAAGGCTTTTGTCCTGAGTGCGGCAAGGAACATCTTCCTAGAGAGTGTCCTAGGAATCCCTCTAGTGCACCCAAGGTCACACCCATCAACGTGGTAGGCTTAGTGGCAGATTCAAGTTCAAGTAGTAGTAATGTGGCTCCTGTACAGGCAGTTACTAGGGCACAGGCTACACAACAAGCAAAACCATCTGAGCAATCGGAGTCAAGTGAGGCAGGAGAGCCTAGTAAGAGGAAACCAAGAACATGAAGGATACCAGAGAGAAGGCTAATCGCAAGTGGAACAAAAAGCTATCCGAGCTAGAAGAAAGCCTAAGGGATACCAAAACAAAAATAGAAGACATCGCGTCTCAAAGCCCCTCGCATGCCGAAGCTCCATCCACTCCACCTCATTCCACCCCAACACCCATTGTAAATAATCCACAACCAGGGTCTGTTCTTGCAGATCCAACCCCAGAAGGTTTGGACATGATGTTCAAGGCCTACCAGGCTCGTCTTCAAGAAGGGCCAACAGCTGCAAACCTAGACAAGAGTTACCCTAGAGCAGATTTAGAGATTGAACGGATGAAAATGTGCATGAAAATGGTAGAACAAGCTCAAGCTATACTTGAGACTAGTCAAAAGTTCAATCAGACAAACTCTGTCAAACCGGATTTGCATTTCCAAGGCTTACTAGAAAGATTAGAGCAGTTGGTAAATAAACCACAAATTTCTTTACCTCCACAGGCTCAACCAACTATTGAAAGAGGAAGCTCACCACCAATGGGAGCTTATGTTCCTAATTCCACGGATGTTGGAATGCCTCCTTCAATTCAACAGTACTCTCAAGAGTTCTTGCGGGAAATACAGGAAGAGAAATGGGCCAAGGAGAAGGGTAATTCCCCTCCTATTCCTGAGATTGATGATCTTCATGATCAATTTCCCCAAGACATTCCGTCTATCTATGGAGACCAAGCTGAGCAACAAGAAGATGAAAGATTAGATTTTGAATCTAATTCTTTACAAGAGTTGCCTCATTACACAGGCCCATGGGAATCTGAATCTCTCCAGATCAGAGCTCCCACAATATTGGTAAGAAATGAAGACTCGGTGATTCCAAGAAACACTGATGTTGTGAAGAACACTAAGGTTCAATGTCATCTCACTGTGGAAGAGCTGCTCAAAGCAAAACCTGAGCTCTGGAATCATGTGAAGGATCAGGTTCCAGAACTTGAATCCAATATGCCAAAAGTAGGCTCTAAGCAAAAAGTTCCAGAGATACCTCTCGACAAGATAGGAGACATGAGCGAAGGTGAAGAAGGTAACACTTATCTTCCGATCACCTATCAAGGTTACACAACCAAAGCAATTGTAGATTCGGGTGCCGGTGTTGCTATTGCGACCACCTCCTTGTGGAAGCGATGGGGCAAACCCACATTAAGACCAACTAGAATGAAGCTTCAAATGGCAGATGGTCATTTTGAAAGACCTTTAGGATTGCTCGAAGGGATAACTCTAACCACTTGTGGTGTAGAGTTTGAACATACATTTGCTATATGTGACTTTGAGAAAAATAATGTCTACGAGATGATCCTAGGAAGACCCTTCCTACGACAGTTGCAAATAGTACAGGATTGGGGAACCAACTCCTTGTACTTACAACACTTAGGGGTCACAACTAAGGTCAATCTGAAGGATTACACCTTCAGAGATGTACCACCCCTACAGTGGAATCCTATCCACAAAGCGAAAGAAGATTCTATCTCCGTGCATTCTGGAAGTTCACCTGATCCATCCTGGCTGCATGAAGATACTCACTTGTGGATGTGCAAGGTCGCAGAGGAAGAGGAAAAGCGCCTAAAAGCGAGAGAAGAAGGAACTTCCCCAGGAGATAGACCAATAAAAGACCCAGCCTATACACCAATGATATTTCCAGATGAGGAATTTGAACCTCATGGTTGGGCAGAAATCTTAGCTACCATGGACATAGCAGTCAATGAAGAACAGTGGACACCTCATTGTGATGAGGAGGGTTATGATATTTCAGTGTTCATGTGTCAGCCCCTGTTGGAAGAGTGTGATCCTAGTGAGTTCATAGAAGAAGAAGAGAATGACGATGACCTAGAATCCATTGTGATGGATACTTACTTTGACTCAGAGGAACACTACTTAGAAGACATAGGAGTGCTAACCCAAAAAGAAGAAGAACCCCTCACAAGTATTAAAACGATAAACTCAAAGGAAGGAAGTGAAGGAGGTCAAAAGAAAAAGAAAAGAAAAGCAGTAAAACAAGAAGAAGAAGAATCGTTGTTTGAAGTACCAGAAAATTTCAAGAAATATGAAGTGGAAGACCGAAAAATTTTGGTACGAATGCCTAAGAGAGAGGCCATTATAGGAGAAGCATATGACAATAAAGAAAAGACCAAAAAAATTGTAGTGACCATTGAAGGGAACGAAGAACGATGTACGTACATAGGAGATGACCTAAGTGCAAAAGAAGAAGCAGAGCTTGTAGCTCTATTAAGGGAATATAGGGATGTGTTCGCATGGCACTATAGAGACTTGAAAGGAGTAGATCCAAAGATTTGCTCTCATACGATTCCGATGACCGCTGATGCCAAGCCCACCAAACAAAAGCCCTACACATATAATGACAATTATGCAGCCAAAATAAAGGAGGAAATTGACAGGCTGATTGAAGCTGGATTCATCTATGAGATTGAGCACACTGAATGGGTGTCCCCCATTGTGGTGGTGCCCAAGAAGAATGGGAAATTGCGAGTGTGCATTAACCTTAAAAAAGTTAATGCCGCAACGATCAGAGATAGTTATCCACTTCCAATCACCGAACATCTATTGGAGCGTGTTGCAGGCAAGGAAGTTTATAGCTTCCTTGATGGATTTTCAGGTTACAACCAAGTAGCCATTGCCCCCGAAGATCAACACAAAACGGCCTTTGCCACAGAATGGGGAATCTTTGCATTTCGTGTGATGCCATTTGGGCTCACCAATGCACCTGCAACATTCCAAAGGCTCATGTGTCATGTCTTCAAAGAGTTCTTGCGGAAGAGCTTAGAAGTATATGTGGATGACTTATGTGCTCATTCCCAACAAAGAAGTTACCACATCCCTGAGCTCAGACAAATCTTCAACAAGTGTAGAGATTATCGAGTTTGTCTGAACCCAGAGAAGTGTGTGTTCATGGTACGACAAGGTAAAATCTTAGGTCATATTGTTTCTAAGAATGGAGTTTCAACAGATGAGGACAAGGTAAGAGCGATAGCAGAGTTGCCAAGACCAAGAAATGTTAAAGAGGTACAGGCCTTTATGGGCCATTGTGGATATTACCGTAGGTTTATCCACATGTATGCCATCATAACTAAACCTCTTTATGGGTTGTTAACAAATTTTGAGTGGAACGAGGAATGCGAGAATTCCTTCAACGAGCTAAAAAGACGCTTGTGCTCAGCACCAATACTGACCACTCCGGATTGGAGCAAACCCTTTCATGTCCATGTAGATGCCTCCAATCATGCAATAGGATGTGTGCTAGCACAACCCACAGGTGAAGGAAACCTAGATTTGCCGATAGCATATGCTAGTAGGCAATTAAATGCAGCTGAACGAAATTATACCACAACGGAGAGGGAAGGCTTAGGTATGGTATATGCCGTGAAGAAGTTTAGACACTATCTATTGGCCAATAAGTTCAAGTTTTTCACTGATCATCAAGCTTTACTATATTTGGTCAATAAACCTTGCAATACAGGCCGCTTAGTAAGATGGTTCCTCTTACTAATGGAATACGACTTTGAAGTTGTTGTCAGGAAAGGTAGAACCCATCTTAGGGCAGACCATCTTTCTCGTATCACTTCAGGAGAGCCACCGCAAGGAGTGTCTGATGAATTGCCCGATGCTTATCTGTTCAATTTAGAAGTTGTTCCTAAATGGGCAAATAAGTTGGTGCCAGTCCTAACCTTCGGACCTACAAATAAAAATGTGAAAACAAGCAAAGAAGAAATTGTAAAATCACAAAAGTATCAAATATTGGCCGGAAGTATGTACAAGCAAGATACCGAGGGCGTATTAGCTTGTTGTGTTGAGGACGACGAACATACTAGTTGGATGCAACAAGCCCATGAGGGATTGCTAGGAAATCATTACTGTAAACAACGAACATTGCAGAATTTAAAACGTTTAGGAGTGTATTGGCCTAGCATGGACAAAGAAATACAGGAGTGGATCCAGAATTGTCCAGTGTGCTAGAAGAGACCCCCAGTGGAGCATGCCACTCTTTATCACGTGTCATTAATCCCAGATTGGAGTGCTCCATTGGTTGAGTTCATGAGATCGGGAACATTACCCAATCAGGCTAGTCTTGCAAGAAAACGGAGCATGGAGCAAGAGGCTCAAGACTATGCCTTAGTAGGAGACAACCTATATCGAAGAGGCAAGGATGGTTACCTAAGATTGTGCGTTCATGAATCAGACTATTTGAAAGTCTTAGAAACTGCACACAGCGGTGCTGCAGGTGGACACTTTGGGCCTGACAGAGTAATTAAGACCATTTTATTCTCAGGACTTTGGTGGCCCACTCTTCATATGGATGCACATACTTATGTGAAGAAATGTGACACATGCCAACGTGCCCAATATCCGATAAGAAAAGACGAGATGCCTTTAAGGCCAATGATGGGAGGACGTGCATTTTCAAAGTGGGGTATAGACTTTGTTGGTCCTATTAAACCCCCAGCTAGAAACTCCCATGCAGAATACATTATTGTAGCCACAGATTACCTTACAAAGTGGGTGGAAGTAAAAGCCACGACAAAGAATGATGCTCAAACGACGGCTAAGTTCTTATTCGAAAATGTGTTCACTAGATATGGGTTACCAATAGAGTTGGTTAGTGATAGAGGTACGCACTTCTTGAATGAGGTCATTGAAAATCTCCTTCAAGAATTCATGGTGATACACAAGAAGTCTGCACCTTATCACCCACAAGCCAACGGACAAGCCGAGAGCACGAATAAGATCCTATGTAACGTGTTGACGAAACTTGTAAATAATAAACGCTCTGATTGGGACAAACAACTTCATCATGCTGTTTGGGCATACCGAGTTGCCTACAAAACGGTACTCAATGCTACCCCATTTCAGATGGTCTTTGGACAGAATGCTGTGCTACCATTGGACTTCCTAATCCCAGCCTTGAAAGTAGCACAAGAGCATGAGTGGAATGGACATGAGTTGTCTTCCAGGATCTTTGATCTAGAACGCTTAGGTGAGACGAGGCTACGGGCAGCAGCAGGCATTTATGCTGCAAAGAAAAGGCAAAAGGCATACTTTGATGCCCATGTAAAGGATAAAGGATTGAAGGAAGGAGATCTAGTGCTGGTATATACGCTAAAGCAACATGCCCGCAAATTGGAGAAACGAGGATATGGACCCATGATCATTAATAGACTCTCCACTAGCGGTGCAGTGCAATTGGCCACTTTAGAAGGTGATATCCTACCAAACTATATTAGTGGATGCCGAGTCAAATTATATCAAGAACCTCTTACAGAGGAAATGCTCATGAGACTCAATACCGCTAAGAAGCGAAAAGAAGAGGAGTTAAGGGTTAGAGAAGAAGCACAAGCAGAGGCTAGAGAGCGCATCAGAAGAAATAAGCTACGGCGGCTAGGCCTAGATGTCAACACAAAAGCTCCAAAATATCACATGGACATGTGCCAAAAATCGGGCATAACTACTTCTCAAATAATTGATCGACGACCCTTTGTGACTATAGAGGTAGGACGAGGAAAGAGTGTAAGAACTGTGAGAGCACTGATTGACTCAGGAGCAGCAACTAGTGCAGTTAGACTTTCATACTGCCAAGACCTGCAATTGAACATCGAGCCCATAGAAGCCTACCTCATAGGTTTAGGAGGCGTGGAAACCCCTTGTTTAGGAGAGGTGGAACTTCCCATCTACCTTCAAGATGTTCCAATAAAAGTCAGGATCCTAGTGTGTCATGATGAGGACCTCACAGAGCCACTTGTCTTGGGACAAGATTGGATTTACGACCATGCTGTCAACTTGAACCTAAGAAGTCAACTTCTTCAAGTGTGGGTATATAATCAATGCATTACATTAGAATTGGAGAATCGCATGCCCACTGAAACTGACACCACACACTCTCTTTGTTCCTCTAAGGCTAATCTTCTCGAACAAGATGTTGTAGATGTCAAAAGCTCTATGATCCAGACGGACGCAATCACGGAAGGACAGTCGCAAAGGCAAGATGAACCTTCTTCTTGTTTTTTAAAGAGCAAAGCATCCACAGGAGCTCAACCTCAGAAGCAAGCAAAACAGTGCAAGACAGACAGTCTATCAAATAGACAAAGAGCCCTCAAGAAGAAAGAAGTGTTGGGCATGACACAGATCTGGGTAAAGAAAGGAGTACAACCATCGATGTTGCCTCAAAGACTCCCACCCAACCAGATCGACCATGACAACAGAAGGACCAAGCACCTACGACAGGCTCAAACACGAGAAATCCAACTACTTTGGGTACCGAAACAATCGATGAAGGCCGACCATAATAAGGTACAAATTTGGGTGCCTAAAAAATTAGCTACAGCTCAACACGGGCGATTACAGATGTGGGTACCCAAGAAGCTCTTACATACGCAACGGCCTATGCTCCCCACCATGCAAAAGGTCTCAACAAAGAAGCCAAGGAAAACAAAGGATAAGAACAGAGCACAAAGACCAAAAGAAGATAAACTTAACCCTTCTACAAAAATAAGCAGGCACTCACCCAGGATATGGGTTTGGAAGCCAAAAGCACAAGCAACATCCACAAAACCAAGGGGTCAACCACACTGGATACCAAAGCTTGGACAGCATCCAAAGAAGAACTGGCCTAAGGTGATCTCTACAGGGCCAAATACTATTCGGAAATGGGTTCCCATTAGGAGGATTACATCATTTCGAGATCCAATCGACACCTCCAAACAAAGAATTCATCAAGTATACAAGTAACATCAAAAGCCTCGACCAGCAGCAACCATGTGCCTTTGGCATAACCAAGTCGTTTGCACCATTCAGGTCATGCATTTCCAAAGTATGCATCAATATAGGGCCACCTTACATGGCCGTGCATAGACACAATTGAGAAATCCCAGGCACATGAGACACAATTTTCACATGAAAAATATGTTATTGATACTAACCTCTTTCTTCTTGTTTGATGCCATTGTTCTATAAAAAAAAAAAAAAAAAAAAAAAAAAAGAGACTATGTGCTTGAAAGTGCTCATCAGCGAACTTCCAGCAAGGACATCCCTCAACAAAAAGGACAAGCCGACGATCAAACATCATGAGCAAACCACAACACGAAGAGATGAAGACCAACGGACCCTTCACCATGGTAAGACGTGTATGTTTCAACAACACTATAACCATGATAGATTAGGAAACCTCTTCATCAGCATACCCTTGAGCACTTAGCTCAAGACCCAATCTCTTGCACCATACTTCTTGCCATGCATTATCCAAGTACGCATACGTAGGGCCACATTACAAGGCCATGCACAAGGCACATAATTTGTTCAACCCATGCACTAATGCACTTAACCATCATCCATTATGGGTTACAAGTACTTGGCACGAAAACTATGAAAGCCATCTTTGGAAGAATCAGAGGACATCACGGTGACCACTACAAGAACAAGGGAGCCATCCACCACCGAGAGTTGCTCACAATCAACATTGACCACATCCTTTGAGCAGCTAGCAGTTTTGGAAAACTCACAAATGCACCACCCAGATGGAATACAAGGCAGAAGTACGTACAAAGGGACTACAAACTGCAAGAGATAACAGTGGCAAAGTGAAGAACCAGACAAACGACCAGGATACATTGGGAAGAGGGATCGCCCCTGTTGGACGCAAAGGACGCTACCTCTCAACGTACTACATGGAACGACCACTACAACAAGGGTCTGTCAGGGACGACAGACTCAAGAGGGGGGGGAGTGTTGAAGCTCAAGATCAAGGACAAAGAATGGAAGTGCATCAAGGAGGTGGACACACAAGAAGAAGGAGCAAGTAGGGAGCTCCAAGAAGCACCTGTCAAATTTTCAGAAGAAATCCCTACAAAAATAGTGATTTTTATCACTAAAAACCATTGTAAATACCATTTTCCATTTTTGTAACTCCATTTTGTTCAAGCCGAGGAGTCCTCGAGCTTGAGGAGTATTAGAACTACCATCATACCAATTTTCATGATTTTTAGACTCCGTTTGAGCCCCCAAATAAGCCCTGGAACCTATTTTTTAACTAGGCCGGACACTAGGTCTGGACAGGGCCAAAACCACTCAAAAACTATAAAAAGGGCTGGAGAGCTCATTTTTGAGGTTGGCTTGTTGTAGATTTCATTTTTGTAAGAGAGCTCTTTGGTAATCGAAGCTTTCCATTGTTCCACTCTTTGCTCTTACCTTGTGCGCGTGTGTGTGTATGTGTGTGCATGCTTGTGTGCTTTCACTCACGCACTTGTGCCATCACTTGCTCGCGGTCTTCATACCGGTCCTCACGTGGAAACGATCAACCTGAAAGTACGAAGAACATTCAAGTATTCCTGACGACGTAATATCAGACAAGATCTTACACACGAGAAATCCCACCTACACAAACTCAGTCCGTGACGATCCAAGGCTTTTGCCAAGATTGCGGAAAAGAGCATCTCTTACGAGATTGCCCAAAAAACCCCAATAATATGCCAAAAATCACTCCTATCAATGTGATTGGGTTGGTTGTAGATTCCTCAAGAAGGGTCACTTCCACTGCCCCCATACAGGTATTCACTAGAGCTCAAGCATTGCAGCAGAATCAAGGGGTGAACCAGGATAAGAGCCCAGAGGCTAGTGAAACTGAGAGCATAACAAAGAAAAGGACTAGAGCGTGGAAAGATAGTCGAGAAAGAATGAAAAGGCAATGGGCAAAAAAGATGAGTGAACTCGAGGAAAGCGTAAGAGAAACAAGAGCCAGGATAACCGAACTCACATCTCAAACTCCCTCTCACACTACTCCACCACCACCATTCCCATCTCCATCCGACCCACCACTTTCCAACCCGCTTCATACGACTCCACCAACCCCCAAAGTAGGATCAGTCCTAGCAGATCCCACTCCCGAGGACCTAAACATGATGCTTAAAGCGTATCAGGCCAGAATCCAAGAAGGGCCAACCATAACCAATCATGAAAAGTGCTACCCTAGAGCCGAACTAGAGCTTGAACGAACTAAAATTTATGCTAAGATGGTGGAATTGGCTCAAGCCATGTTCGAAGCTAGCCGCCTCTTTAACATCTCTAGCTCAGCTAAGACGCAGTTACACTTCGATGGACTGCTAGAAAGAATAGAGAGGCTAATTGCACAATCAGAAAAGGAACCTGCCACTCTAGGAAAGGAAAGGGCAAGGGAACGGACAAGCCAGCCTCTTCAGGAAGCCCATGTGCCTCCTCAAGAAGCTTATCTTTCTCCCCAAAAGGCAGATGAGCCTCCCTCGAAAGCTTACACACCTCCACAGGTTGCCTACATTCCTTCTCAGGGAGCGTATGAGCCTGCTCGGAAGAGTAATAGAATGAGTAATCCTCCCCAGGAAGTTTGTGCTCCAGCCATCTATGAGAACGAGGAGAGAGCCAACGATAGAATAAGCCCTCCTTCCCAGGTTGCTTATGTGCCTAATTCTACAGAGCCAGACACTTCTTCTTCTATGAATCGGTTTGCACCAGACTTCTTACGAGAGATTCAAGAAGACAAATGGGATAACGAAAGTGAAGTCGCCCCTCCTTTTGAACTTGTGGATGATACACACGACCAATTCCCACAAGACATCCCATCCATATACGGGGAACATGAGAGTACTCAGTCGCACGAGAGATTGGACTTTGAGTCTAACTCCATACAAGAGCTACCCCACTTCACAGGCCCATGGGAAGCGAAGTCCACATGTATGAGAGCACCCACAGTCATGGTAAGGAACAACGACTCAGTCATACCTAGGAACACGGAGGTAATAAAGAACGCCAAGGTGCAGCGCGATCTCACTTTGGAAGAACTGCCTAAGGATAGACCAAAAGCGCAGAATTATGTAGCCAGTCAAGTAACTGAAGTTGCAAAACCACGTTCCTGGGTAGGATCCCATAGGACACTGCCAGAAATTCCCTTGGACAAGATAGGAGATATGTGTGAAGGTGAAGAAGGGAACACCTATCTTCCCATTACCTACCAGGACTACACCACCAAGACAATTTTGGACTCAAGCGCAGGAGTTGCAATTGCTACCACCTCCCTATGGAAGCGTTGGGGCAAGCGAGCACTCAGACCAACGAGAATGAAATTGCAAATGGCCGATGGTCACATAGAGAGACCCTTAGGATTGCTAGAAGGAATAACTCTCACCACTTGTGGTGTTGAGTTTGAGCATACATTTGCTATATGTGACTTCAGCAAAAATCATGCTTATGAGATGATTTTGGGAAGACCATTTATGCGACAGTTGCAAGTGGTACAGGATTGGGGAACCAATTCTTTGTACCTGCAACACTTAGGTGTTACGACCAAAGTCAATCTCAAGGATTATTCTCATAGAGATGTCCCTCCTATCCAATGGAATCCCATCCATAGAGCCAAAGATGATACAGAATCGGTGCATTCCATAGGGTCTGGATCCTCATGGATGCATGAAGACACTCACTTATGGATGTGCAAGATAGCAGTAGAAGAAGAGAAGAGAGAGAAAGCCAGAGAGGTAGGTGCGAAAGAAACCCATAGATCAATCCAAGACCCAGCCTATGCACCTGTAGTTTTTCCAGACGAAGAATCTGAACCTCGCGGTTGGGCAGAAATTTTAGCAACAATGGACGTAGCCATCAATGAAGAACAATGGACACCTCACTGTGATGAGGATGGCTATGACATTTCAGTCTTCTCCATAGAGCCAATCATGGGAGAGGCAGTTCTAGAAGAATGCGAACCTAGCCCTGATGCATTTGAGGATGCAAGTGATTCCGATCTAGAGTCAATCATTATGGACCCACCATTTGCATCAGATGAAGAATACTTCCATGAAGTAGAATTTCAACCCCAGAGGCATGGAGAGGTTACAAATGATGTAAGATTAGCAACACATGTGACCCCGAAGGAGGACGGAAAGAAACAAAAGAAGAGAGAAGTTTCACCAGAAGAGGAAGAATCTTTGTTTGAGGTCCCAGCAAATTTTAAGAAGTATGAGATAGATGACAGGAGAGTCATGATAAGAATGCCTAAACGAGAGGCACAATCAGGAGAGGCCTATGATAACAAAGAAACCACCAAGAAAATAGTAGTGGCCCTAGAAGAAGGAGAGGAGAGATGCACGTACATAGGCCATGACCTAACAGAAGAAGAAGAGCATGCATTAATTGCCTTGCTAAGAGAATACAGAGATGTATTCGCTTGGAGTTACAAGGATTTGAAAGGTGTTGACCCGGACATATGCTCACACACCATTCCCATGACCTCAGATGCTAAACCTTCTAAGCAAAAGCCCTATACATATAACGATAATTACGCTGCTAAGATCAAAGAAGAGATAGATAGACTGGTCGAAGCTGGATTTATCTATGAAATTGAGCACACTGAATGGGTATCTCCCATCGTAGTGGTGCCCAAGAAGAATGGCAAGCTGCGTGTGTGTATTAACTTGAAAAAGGTTAATGCAGCCACAATTCGAGATAACTATCCGCTTCCCATCACAGAACATCTCTTAGAAAGAGTGGCAGGCAAGGAAGTGTACAACTTCCTTGATGGATTTTCGGGCTACAATCAAGTAGCCATAGCTCCAGAGGATCAGCATAAGACAGCCTTTGCCACAGAATGGGGCATTTTTGCTTTTAGAGTAATGCCATTTGGGCTTACCAATGCACCAGCTACCTTCCAGAGGCTGATGTGCCATGTGTTTAAGGAGTTCCTGAGGAAGAGTTTAGAAGTCTACGTTGATGATCTTTGTGCTCATTCCAACATTAGACAAACCCATATCCCTGAGCTCAGACAAATCTTTAACAAAATGTAGAGAATATCAAGTCTGCCTAAACCCAGAAAAATGTGTTTTCATGGTCAGGCAAGGCAAGATTTTAGGGCACATAGTGTCAAAGAATGGCATATCTACCGACGAAGAGAAAGTGAGAGCCATAGCAGAGCTACCTAGGCCAAAGAATGTCAAGGAAGTACAAGCTTTCATGGGGCACTGTGGTTATTACCGACGATTTATACACATGTATGCTGTCATTGCAAAGCCCATGTACGGACTTCTGACAAACTTTGAGTGGACGGATGAATGTGAGAATTCCTTCCAGGAGCTTAAACGAAGATTGTGTTCAGCACCAATCTTGACCACACCAGATTGGAATAAGCCATTCCATGATCATGTTGATGCATCCAATTATGCTATTGGATGTGTGCTTGCTCAACCTACTGGTGAAGGTAATATGGATCTTCCGATTGCCTATGCCAGTAGACAGTTGAATGCAGCTGAACGAAATTACACCACTACGGAGAGAGAAGGCTTAGGCATGGTTTATGCAGTTAAGAAATTTAGACACTATTTGCTTGCAAATAAGTTTAAATTTTTTACGGATCATCAAGCATTGCTATACCTCGTAAACAAGCCTTGCAATACAGGAAGATTAGTGAGATGGTTTCTCTTGCTAATGGAATATGATTTTGAGGTTGTGGTAAGGAAAGGGAGGACTCACTTGAGAGCAGATCATCTCTCTAGGCTCACATCGGGAGAAGTCCCACAAGGAGTGTCAGATGACCTTCTTGATGCTTACTTGTTTAACTTGGAAGTTGTACCGCAGTGGGCTAAGCCATTGGTACCAGTATTGACATATGGGCCTAATCATCCAGTGGTGAACACGTGGAATAAAGAAGTTGTAGCCCAAAAATACCACATCATGGCAGGAAGTATGTACAAGCACACAGATCAAGGGATGTTGGCTTGTTGCGTAGAAGAGGATGAGTACGCTAAATGGTTGCAATTAGCACATGTAGGTACATTAGAGCAACACTACTCAAAGCAACGAACTTTACAGACGCTAAGGAGACTCGGAGTACATTGGCCAACTATGGAAGCTGACGTCCAAAAGTTGTGCAAGGGATGCCCAATCTGTTGCACTAAACCACCAGTGGAACACGCCACTCTTTATCAAGTATCCATTGTGCCAGATTGGAGCGAACCTCTAGTATCCTTCCTGAGAACAAACACATTCCCTCCAGACATGACTCTGGCTAGGAAAAGGAGTTTCGAACAAGAAGCCCTGGATTACTCACTCATTGGTGATAATCTATATAAGCGCGGTAAAGATGGTTACCTGAGGCTATGTGTCCATGAAAGTGAATATCTTAAGATCTTAGAAACTGCTCACCAAGGTGTAGCAGGAGGACACTTTGGACCGGATCGGGTGATCAAGGCAATACTATTTGCGGGCTTCTGGTGGCCTACCCTTCACATGGATGCACATACCTATGTGAAACGGTGTGATGTCTGTCAGAGGACTCAGTATCCTATACGCAAAGATGAGATGCCACTGAAACCTATGATGGGTGGACGTGCGTTTTCTAAGTGGGGAATAGACTTCGTAGGTCCTATTAATCCCCCAGCTAAGGGTTCTCATGCGGAATACATCATTGTTGCAACAGACTATCTAACTAAGTGGGTAGAGGTAAAGGCTACGACAAGGAACGATGCTCAAACAACTGCTAAATTCTTGTTTGAGAATGTATTCACGAGATATGGGCTACCTATAGAGCTTGTAAGTGATAGAGGCACTCATTTCTTGAACGAAGTGATTGAAAATCTACTCCAAGAATTCTTGGTAATACACAAGAAGTCTGCCCCCTATCACCCTCAAGCTGATGGACAAGCTGAGAGCACTAATAAGATCTTATGCAATGTACTGACGAAATTAGTGAACACTAAACGCTCTGATTGGGACAAACAGCTACACCATGCTGTTTGGGCATACCGACTTGCCTACAAAACGGTACTCCAAGCCACCCCCTTTCAGATGGTATTCGGCCAAAACGCTGTGCTACCCTTGGATTTCCTGATTCCTACGTTGAAAGTAGCACAAGAGCACGAATGGACAGGTCATGAGCTCTCCTCTAGGATCTTTGACCTTGAACGATTAGGGGAAACAAGACTAAGAGCCGCTGCAGGAATATATGCAGCCAAGAAGAGACAGAAGGCATACTTCGATGCCCATGTGAAGGATAAGGGCTTGAAAGCAGGAGATCTAGTTTTAGTCTATACACTGAAACAACACGCAAGGAAACTAGAAAAGAGAGGCTACGGACCTATGATCATCAATAGGATCTCCACGAGTGGAGCAGTACAACTGGCCACGTTAGAGGTGATGTTCTCCCTAACTATATTAGCGGTTGCAGAGTCAAGTTGTATCAAGAACCCCTCACAGAGGAAATGCTTAGCCGACTCAACACTGCTAAGAAACGCAAAGAGGAAGAAAAGCGAATTAGAGAAGAAGCTCAAGCAGAAGCTTTAGAACGCATCAGAAGGATGAAATTACGAAGGCAAGGTAGAGATCAGCCTAGAACAAGTGACTATGCAGATCAAGGATATCATATGGCAATGTGTGCAGTCGCAGGAACAAGCTCACATAGGATAACTGATCGACGTCCTTTCGTAACCTTAGATATAGGACAAGGAAAGAGTGCAAGGACCGTAAGAGCCTTGATTGACTCAGGTGCAGCCACTAGTGCTGTTAGAATGTCTTACTGTCAAGAGTTGCAGTTAACTGTCAATCCTGTGGAAGCATATCTCATAGGATTGGGAGGCGTGGAAACCCCTTGCATGGGCGAGGTGGAACTTCCTCTCTACATTCATGATGAGGCAATGACAGTTAAAGTACTAGTGTGTCAGGACGAGGATCTCACTGAACCTCTTGTTTTGGGTCAAGACTGGATCTATGACCAAGCAGTCAACTTAAACCTAAGAAGTGGACTTCTTCAGGTTTGGGTCAATCATAGTCGAATTACCGTAGAGTTGGATAATGGAGCACTCAAGGAACTAGGAAAGGCACAGACTCCTGGTCCTTCCAGGGGTACACATGAAGATGACCATGCTGTTCTTGTCCAAAACTATGTGTTGCAGAGGAATGATATTCGCAAAAAAGGAGTCAGCGATGCAACGGAACTCCCTTCTTTTCCAAAGGCTAGAAGGAGGCAGCAACCAAAGGTGGATCCAAGACAGAAGAAGCAGAGTACTACCTATGCCAGAAATCAAAAGTACCTGCGCAGCAGAATGTCCCAGAAAGTAAACCAAGTGTGGGTGCGGAAAGGCGAACACCCGGTTGCACTCACAACAACCACACGGGCAAAACCTCTTACTAGTAACCAACAACACGAAACCAATAAGAAGTCTTTCAGAAATTCTTCTGCTAGAGTGACATCTATTTGGGTGCCCAAGAAGTCGATGAAGGCTAGCCCACAATCAAGACAAATTTGGGTGCCTAAGGTTTGCTTGAGGGCACAAGTAGCTACGCCGAGGCCACAACCTAAACAGCATAACCCATCTATGCATACTGCCAGTATTCACTCGTTCTCAACACTCAGGAACACACCAAGACCCAAGAGCATGCATGTAATCACTTGTACATGGGACCCTAAAAGGCCTCATTTTCAAACCGCGACACCTAGAAAGCTCTCTAGTGTCTCTAAGACCTGTAATAAACCCCCCGACCCCAATTTGTAAATTCATCTCCACTTACTAACTTCATTAGTCTCCTAGGACTACCCAAGCATTAACTACACACACGTGCACCGAATACTTACTAACCCATTAGTCGCTCCCGACCCTCATGTTAATATTGTGATGGGAACAACAACGGTCCTCCCTTGTCCTGTACAATATTAACACATGTTTGTATATTCTCACAGAGACAGACAGCAAGAAGTAAAATGGCAGATACAGTAGGAACCAGCTCCCAGGCAGGCACCAGCCCACAAGTGGTGGACATCGAAAGCCTTCCAGTCGAGGAAGAATTAAAGGAAAGACCAGTGGCATTACGGGCATTACATGCCATACCAATTCAGAATCCTCCGCAGGGTCACACAATGTCGGTGGGCAAAACCTCACACTGGTTCAGTGACGTTGCTGGACCTCTGGGTGAAGGCACATATATGTGGGAGTCCGAGGTCGAATTCAATGGACGATGGGGCAGATACCATTTCTTTACCAGGGAGTTTGAAAAGCTACAGAACGATGAAGGACTGAAGTCGATATGGAAGAAGGCCGGACTTAATGATTACTTCAAGTTCCAACTACCAAAGCCAGATTTTCTAAGGTGCTCATACTTAATTAGTACCCTCACTCCCAGCAAAGACAAGAAAGGATACAGCTCCTTTGTGCTCCCATCACTCACAAGGGGCAACGAGCTGAAGCGTTTCCGCTTGACTATCAACTTGGTGAGAGAAGCACTCGACATGAAAGGTATGCACATCCCAACAGAGAAAGAGACCATGGTTCCAGACAGTATGAAGAACAGGAATCTGACAAAATTAAAGGATATGGTTGCGATGACACCCACGATTGCCATTCATTTACGCATGGTCATGCAACATTTCGCATTCCCCGCGCAGGAAAGGTTCACGATGCCGCCCAAAAAGATCTGGTTTAGCCTCTACCTGGCGGATGCTTTTGATTTGTCCATCAATATGCCTCACTGGATTATCGACCAGATTCATATGGCTCATCAGAGATGGTATAAGAAGCAAAAGTCGATGATGTATGGTTGCTGTGCACTTACAAGAATTGTATACAGATGTCTCGCATATGATGTGCCGGTGCAGAGGGCACTCATTTGGTCCAGAGCACAGGAGTTTCAACGCAGATTGTCAGCTGTAGGACCTCCCTCAAAGAAGATGAGAGGCTCTGTCCAGATGCCTTGTGCACAAGCTCGCGGTGCAACCCTAACGCCTGAGACGACCCCAAGACTCCCACGTCGAGTGCAACCATTTACTATCAGGTTACCCAGGCACAGCACAGATGGCCCTAATCTTGTGTTTCCACGAGTACCGACTGATCTGGAATTCCCGCATGGATTCACTCTGGAGGATCTAACGGACGAAGAAGTTGCAAGAATCATAGATGCTGTAAATGCGGAAGTTGAAGAAGAGCAAGCCGGTGGACAGCAAACTACCCCAGACCAAGCCCAGCCCAGCCAACCGGACGTAGTCAATGTGGACGATGAAGAAGAAGCTCATGAGGAGGCACAGGGTGGACAATCAGAAGCAGAAGAACAAGAGTATGATCAAGAAGCCCTACAAGTACTGGAAGGTGCCCCCGCCTATACTAGCGCATTAAAGAAGCTTTACGATACAATGAATCGAGTTCAAGAGCAACACAGGCTCTCATTAGCTGCAGGTAAAGCTCTCATGAACCAGATTCTGGAGGAGGAAGGTGTGGACGAGCAATACCGTGCCACTTTGGAAATGATATCAGATGCTTTGGGAGTACCGGAAACGGTGCACACCGCACTAGCGCAATCACGAAGGACAGAGAGAAGATATGGAAGACGCCCCCCACGAACGGGAAAACGAATGAATGTATTAGGATCAGGACCACAAGGCACCCCCACAACCACTGGCACAGCACACACAGTTCACGACACCGAGGGAGCCCACACATCGAGTGCACCCCCATCACCTCCCTTGCCACCTTCTCCCCCACATCCACCTCACTCACCTCCCTCTACCACTGTAACCTCCACTGTCACCACCTTTGAAACCACTACACACACCAACGCACAAACCATCAGCCAACCCCCACACTCTACTTCCACTGAAAACATAAGTCTAACTTCAGCCACGGTACACCTCACTACCCCGAGCACACTTTCTGGGAGTTCACAATTACACACACCTCTATACACATTCACAACCCTCACCGCTACCACAATCCCCATGTTCACAGTCACTCCCACCACGGCCCCCACTTTCATGGAGGTGTCACCCACCTCTGCACCTCTCCCACCCCCCAGTTACCCACAATCTCCCATTCCCCCACCTCCCCCCTCACCCGTCCCCAGTACTGCATCCACAATTCCCTTTCCCTTTCCCTTCCCCTCTGCATTCAACACCATTCCTCTCAGTAACTTATTTAATAATATGCATCAATGCATGGCCCAACTTCAGCAACACTACCAACACCTGGACAACCAACATACAAGGCTCTTCCGAAGCCACGAAGATCTCCAAGCACGATGTAGGGATCTTGAAGAGCAGAAGCAGCTACTAGAACAGCAACACGTGACATTACAGGAGCAATACGCACAATTAGAAGCCAACCCACCCCAAGCAGATGATGAAGAACGACGACACATGGATGAGCTGCTACATTCTCAGATCACGGAAAACCTGAAACTTCGACGGAACTTGGGCCTCCTCCGCAAGCATATGTCTACAGCGCTAGAGGAGAATAAAAGATTACAGAAACAGAACGAAGAAAATCTAGAGGCGGCCATGGAGGGTTCCCCACAGGAAATTGACCCAGAGCGATTCAAGGCCATTCCCTCTGAGAATATGAAGGTGGTGTTAGAAACTCATGCAGATCTAATGGAGGCCCATGCCGCTTTAGAAAAAGAGAGAGATGAGTTACGAAGACAGTTGGCCACCCGACAGACAGAACTCAGCCAAAGCAATACCGCAGAAGATACAGCTGAAGAGGTCACTAAACTTCGGGCAGAACTCGAGGAATTACGCAGCAAGGTCATGCAATACGAGTGTCAGCCCTCCCCTCTGGTAGAGCCCGAACCTGACGATCTGGTGCCAATTGAAGTAGAAGAAACATTCGAGGATCCCTATGTACCAATGCCAACACCCGGCGGTAAGCGAACAGAACAGGGCATGGACACAATTGAGATTGAGGCACTGGAATGGATGCAAAAGTTAGAGAAAGTAGCCACGACGCATGATGACAGGGTGGCAGTCCAAATCGCATTGATGTCAAAATTGGAAGAGGTGGTAATAAAATCCGATTATTTTCAGAATCTCTCACACCATAGGTGGATCGGCCCATCGGATGATCTGTATGTGCCTTTTTGCGTGCTAATGGCGGATTATAATGCGGAGATCAAGCGCCACACCTCAAGGGAACCCACCTCTGCCACCCAATTTGTACCTGATGACATCCCAGAGAGTGCCAAGCAAGGACATATTCACCAACCAACGTGGAGAATTCGGCTGCTCGAAACCTACCCGGAAATGGTAAGAACATGGAACAACATGCCATTGTACATCAAATATAATCCATGTTATTGCCCTGTATTTCGAAGGAGATCATGGCCGGAGTACACACAAACAGTGCTGACGATTAAAGGATGTGAGAAGTGGCTAAATTACGTGTACTTCGCACCCCCTAAGGGCGCACCTACAATTGGATATATGATTTCAACGATTCGACATTGGGGGGTCCGTTTCAAGAATGTACCTGATATCATGACTCAGATGTGCCTGAAAATTTTCGAACTTATGCTGGTCATCTTCAAGACCTTCAAAAATGTCAAGGAACCGCATCTCTCAGCACTAGGATTTAATGAAGGGAACCAGGACCTTGTATACGACATGAGCACAACCCCACCGATCAATGTTGTGTATGCATGGCACGCTCGCATCAAATATCTACCGGCCTGCTTCAAACAAACGTTTGAAGAGATGTTTGTCACGGGATTCTGGGAATATCACTCCGAGATATTCATTCCCAGACCATCCCATCTCTTGCAGTTGTTTGCAGTGGAACAAGCTCTCCATTCCGAAAAGCTACGTATGCCACATCCAGAGGTTCCTGGGCCGGTAGACTGGGATGCTCTCCTGACAGATTTGGCCAAAGGGTTGCGAATTGCTGAACATCATTTAGCGCAGGACGTCGTCGAGTACTACATCCAAAAACCCTCTCAACAAGGGTCTGTCAGGGACGACAGACGCGAGAGAGGGGGGGGTGTTAGCAGCGGACAAGGGAGAGAAGGCACAAGCAGACAAGGGAGTCAACGAAGATCTGGCAAGTAGGCCAACAATTTTCTTCAGGAAGAAGCACTTATGAACATTCACGCAGATTTAGCACTAAGGCAACCTTAATTTTTCAAAACCTCTACACCAATTAAAAGTGATTCTCATCACTAAACACCATTGTAAATATCATTTCATCTTTTTGTAGCTCCATTTTGTGCAAGCCAAGGAGTCCTTGAGCTTGAGGAGCTTTAGAAGTATCTACCTGCCAATTTTCGTAATTTTTGAATCTCGTGTGAGCCCTCAAATAAGCCCTGGAACCTAACTTTTAACTAGGCCGGACACTAGGTCTGGACAGGGCCAAAACCTAGTCAAAAACTATAAAAAGAGCTAGAGAGCTCATTTTTGGGGGCTAGATTGTAATTGAAACAAACTTGTAAGAGCTTTTGAAAGTAATCTAAGAACTCCATTGATTTTCTCTCTTTGTCTTGCCGTGTGTGCGCGTGTGTGTGTATGTGTGTGCATGATTGTGTGCTTCTCACTCATGCACTTGAGCCGCCACTTGCTCGAGGTCTTCATACCATCCTCATGTCTTCCCGGATTGACATTAAAGGAGGTGCTACTCATCACTGAGCTACAACCTGTATGAGAGCACCTACAGTCATGGTAAGAAACGAAGATTCAGTCATACCTAGGAACACAGAGGTAGTGAAGAACACTAACGTGTAGTGCAATCTCAAGTTAGAAGAGCTACTCAAGGTTAGACCTGAATTATGGAAACATGTCGCCAAACAAGTACCAGAAATAGCCAAACCTCGTTCCCAGGTAAGATCTCATAGGACAGTGCCAGAAATTCCCTTGGATAAGATAGGAGATATGTGTGAAGGTGAAGAAGGGAACACCTATCTTCCCATCACCTACCAGGAGTACACCACCAAGGCAATTTTGGACTCAGGTACAGGAGTTGCAATTGCCACTACTTCCCTATGGAAGCGTTGGGGCAAGCCAGCACTCAGGCCAACGAGAATGAAATTGTAGATGGCCGATGGTCACATAGAGAGACCCCTAGGATTGTTAGAAGGAATAACTCTCACCACTTGTGGTGTCGAGTTTGAGCATACATTTGCTATATGTGACTTCAGCAAAAATCATGCCTATGAGATGATTTTGGGAAGACCATTTATGCGACAGTTGCAAGTGGTACAGGACTGGGGAACCAACTCCTTGTATCTGCAGCACTTAGGTGTTACGACCAAAGTGAATCTCAAGGATTACTCTCATAGAGATGTCCCTCCTATCCAATGGAATCCCATCCATAGAGCCAAAGATGATACAGAATCGATGCATTCCATAGGGTCAGGATCCTCTTGGATGCATGAAGACACCCACTTATGGATGTGCAAAGTAGCAGTGGACGAAGAGAAGAGAGAAAAAGCCAGAGAGGTAGGTGCAAAAGAAACCCATAGATCAATCCAAGACCCAGCCTATGCACCTGTAGTTTTTCCAGACGAAGAATTCGAACCTCACGGCTGGGCAGAAATTTTAGCAACCATGGATGTAGCCATCAATGAGGAACAATGGACACCTCACTGTGATGAGGATGGCTATGACATTTCAATCTTCTCCATAGAGCCAATCATGGGAGAGGCAGTTCTAGAAGAATGCGACCCGAGCCCTGATGCATTTGAGGATGCAAGTGACTCCGATCTAGAGTCAATCATTATGGACCCACCATTTGCATCAGATGAAGAATACTTCCATGAAGTAGAATTTCAACCCCAAAGACACGGAGAGCTTACAAATGATGTAAGATTAGCAACACATGTGACCCCGAAGGAAGAAGGGAAGAAACGAAAGAAGAAAGAAGTCTCACCAGAAGAGGAAGAATCTTTGTTTGAGGTCCCAAAAAATTTTAAGAAGTATGAGATAGATGACAGAAGAGTCATGATCAGAATGCCTAAACGAGAGGCACAATCAGGAGAGGCCTATGATAACAGAGAAACCACCAAAAAAATAATAGTGGCCCTAGAAGAAGGAGAGGAGAGATGCACGTACATAGGCCATGACCTAACAGAGGAGGAAGAGCATGCGTTAATTGCCTTGCTAAGAGAATACAGAGATGTATTCGCGTGGAGTTACAAAGATTTGAAAGGTGTTGACCCTGATATATGCTCACACACCATTCCCATGACCTCAGATGCTAAACCCTCTAAGCAAAAGCCCTATACATATAACGATAATTACGCTGCTAAGATCAAAGAAGAGATAGATAGACTGGTTGAAGCTGGATTTATCTATGAAATTGAGCACACTGAGTGGGTATCCCCCATCGTAGTGGTGCCCAAGAAAAATGGAAAGCTGCACGTATGCATTAACTTGAAGAAGGTCAATGCAGCCACAATTCGAGATAACTATCCACTTCCCATCACAGAACATCTCTTAGAAAGAGTGGCAGGCAAGGAAGTGTACAGCTTCCTTGATGGATGTTCGGGCTACAATCAAGTAGCCATAGCTCCAGAGGATCAACATAAGACAGCATTTGCCACTGAATGGGGTATATTTGCCTTTCGTGTAATGCCATTTGGGCTTACCAATGCACCAGCCACCTTCCAGAGACTAATGTGCCATGTATTTAAGGAGTTCCTGAGGAAAAACTTAGAAGTCTATGTTGATGATCTTTGTGCTCATTCCAACATTAGCCAAACTCATATTCCTGAACTCAGACAAATCTTTGACAAATGTAGAGAATATCAAGTCTGCCTAAACCCAGAAAAATGTGTTTTCATGGTCAGGCAAGGCAAGATTTTAGGACACATAGTGTCAAAGAACGGCATATCTACTGACGAAGAGAAAGTGAGAGCTATAGCAGAGCTACCTAGGCCAAAGAATGTCAAGGAAGTACAAGCTTTCATGGGGCATTGTGGTTATTACCGACGATTTATACACATGTATGCTGTCATTGCAAAGCCCATGTACGGACTTCTGACTAACTTTGAGTGGACGGAGGAATGTGAGAATTCCTTCCAAGAGCTTAAACGAAGATTATGTTCAGCACCAATCTTGACCACACCAGATTGGAATAAGCCTTTCCATGTTCATGTGGATGCATCCAATTATGCTATTGGATGTGTGCTTGCACAACCTACTGGTGAAGGTAATATGGATCTTCCAATTGCCTATGCCAGTAGACAATTGAATGCGGCTGAACGGAATTACACCACTACAAAGCGAGAAGGATTAGGCATGGTATATGCAGTTAAGAAATTTAGACACTATTTGCTTGCAAATAAGTTTAAATTTTTTACTGATCATCAGGCATTGCTATACCTCGTAAACAAACCATGCAATACAGGAAGATTAGTGAGATGGTTTCTCTTGCTCATGGAATATGACTTTGAGGTTGTGGTAAGGAAAGGTAGGACTCATTTAAGAGCAGATCATCTCTCTAGGCTCACATCGGGAGAAGCCCCACAAGGAGTATCAGATGACCTTCCTGATGCTTACTTGTTTAATTTGGAAGTTGTACGGCAGTGGGCTAAGCCATTGGCACCAGTATTGACATAGGGGCCTAACCATCCAGTGGTAAACACACGGAATAGAGAGGTTGTAAAAGCCCAAGAGTACCACATCATGGCAGGAAGCATGTACAAGCACACAGATCAAGGAATCTTGGCTTGTTGCGTAGAAGAGGATGAGTACGCTAAATGGTTGCAATTAGCACATGTAGGAGCGTTGGAGCAACACTACTCAAAGCAACGAACTTTACAGACCCTAAAGAGACTCGGAGTACATTGGCCAACTATGGAAGCTGATGTCCAAAAGTTGTGCAAGGAATGCCCAATCTGCTGCACTAAACCACCTGTGGAACACGCCACTCTTTATCAAGTATCCATTGTGCCAGATTGGAGCGAACCTCTAGTATCCTTCATGAGGACAAACACCTTCCCTCCAGACATGACTCTGGCTAGGAAAAGGAGTTTAGAACAAGAAGCCCAGGATTACTCACTTATTGGTGATAATCTATACAAGCGTGGTAAAGACGGTTACTTGAGGCTATGTGTCCATGAAAGTGAATATCTTAAGATTTTGGAAACTGCTCACCAAGGTGTAGCAGGAGGACACTTTGGACCAGATCGGGTGATCAAGGCAATACTATTTGCGGGCTTCTGGTGGCCTACCCTTCACATGGATGCACATACCTATGTGAAACGGTGTGATGTCTGTCAGAGGACTCAGTATCCTATACGCAAAGATGAGATGCCACTGAAACCTATGATGGGTGGACGTGCGTTCTCTAAGTGGGGAATAGACTTCGTAGGTCCTATTAATCCCCCAGCTAAGGGTTCTCATGCGGAATACATCATTGTTGCAACAGACTATCTAACTAAGTGGGTAGAGGTAAAAGCTACGACAAAGAATGACGCTCAGACAACTGCTAAATTCTTGTTTGAGAATGTATTCACGAGATATGGGCTACCTATAGAGCTTGTAAGTGATAGAGGCACTCATTTCTTGAACGAAGTGATTGAAAATCTACTCCAAGAATTCTTGGTAATACACAAGAAGTCTGCCCCCTATCACCCTCAAGCTAATGGACAAGCTGAGAGCACTAATAAGATCTTATGCAATGTACTGACAAAATTAGTGAACACTAAACGCTCTGATTGGGACAAACAGCTACACCATGCTGTTTGGGCATACCGAGTTGCCTACAAAACGGTACTCCAAGCCACCCCCTTTCAGATGGTATTTGGCCAAAACGCAGTGCTACCCTTGGACTTCTTAATACCTACGTTGAAAGTAGCACAAGAGCACGAATGGACGGGTCATGAACTCTCCTCTAGACTTTTTGACCTTGAACGATTAGGAGAAACAAGACTGAGAGCAGCTGCAGGAATATATGCAGCTAAGAAGAGACAGAAGGCATACTTTGATGCCCATGTGAAGGATAAGGGCTTGAAAGCAGGAGATCTAGTTTTAGTCTATACACTGAAACAACACGCAAGGAAGCTAGAAAAGAGAGGCTACGGACCTATGATCATCAATAGGATTTCCACGAGTGGAGCAGTACAACTAGCCACATTAGAGGGTGATGTTCTCCCACACTATATTAGCGGTTGCAGAGTCAAGTTGTATCAGGAACCCCTCACGGAGGAAATGCTCAGCCGACTCAACACTGCTAAGAAACGCAAGGAAGAAGAAAAGCGAGTTCGAGAAGAAGCTTAAGCAGAAGCTTTAGAACGCATCAGAAGGATGAAATTAAGAAGACAAGGTAGAGAGCACCCTAGGCAAGATGCATACGCAGATCAAAGATATGACATGGCTATGTGCAAAGTTTCAGGTGTTAGCTCACACAAGATAACCGATCGACGTCCTTTCATAACCATAGATATTGGACAAGGAAAGAGTGCAAGGACCGTAAGAGCCTTGATTGACTCAGGTGCAGCCACTAGTGCTGTTAAATTGTCTTACTGTCAAGAGTTGCAATTGACTGTCAATCCTGTGGAAGCATATCTCATAGGATTGGGAGGCATGGAAACCCCTTGCATGGGCGAGGTGGAACTTCCCCTCTATATTCATGATGAGACAATGACAGTTAAACTACTAGTGTGTCAAGATGAGGACCTCACTGAACCCCTTGTCTTGGGTCAAGACTGGATCTATGACCAAGCAGTCAACTTAAACCTAAGAAGCGGACTTCTTCAGGTATGGGTCAATCATAGTTGAATTACAGTAGAGCTAGATAATGAAGCACTCAAGGAACTAGGAAAGGCACAGACTCCTGGTCCTTCCAGGAGTACACATGAAGATGACCATGCTGTTCTTGTCCAAAACTATGTGTTGTAGAGGAATGATATTCTCAACAAAGGAGTCAGGGATGCAACGGAACTCCCTTCTTTTCCAAAGGCCAGAAGGAGGCAGCAACCAAAGGTGGATCAAAGACAGAAGAAGCAGGGTACTACCTATGTTGGAGATCAAAAGTACCTGCGTAGCAAAATGTCTCAGCTAGTGAACCAAGTGTGGGTGCGGAAAGGCGAACACCCAGTTGCACTCACGCCAACCACACGGGCAAAGCCTCTTATTAGTAACCAACAACACGACACTAATAAGAAGTCTCTCAGAAGTTCTTCTGCTAACGTGAAGTCTATTTGGGTGCCCAAGAAGTCGATGAAGGCCAGCCCACAATCAAGACAAATTTGGGTGCCTAAGGCTTGTTTGCGGGCTCAAATAGCTACACCAAGACCACATCCTATACAACATGATCCATTCACTCGCACAGCCAGCATTCACTCGTTTTCAACACTCAAGAACCCACCAAGGCCCATGAGCACGAACATAATCGCTTGTAAATGGGTCCCTAAAAGGCCTCATTTTCAAGCCGATACACCTATAAAGCTCTCTAGAGTCTCTACGAAACCAAGAACAAAATCCATCCACTGCATTTGGCAGCCTAAGACCTGTAATAAACCCCCCGACCCCAATTTGTAAATTCATCCCCACTTACTAACTGCATTAGTCTCCTAGGACTACCCAAGCATTAACTACACACACTGTCTTCGTGCACTTACTAACCACTAACTCACCATATACCTCATGTTAATGTTGCAACGGGGACAACAACGGATTTATTCTGTCCATTACGATGTTAACACGTGGTTCTATATTCTCACAGAACCAACCAGCAAGCAGGGCCATGGCAGAAGCAGGAGGTGCCAGTTCTCAAGCCGGATCCGATGCACAGATTGTGGACATAGAAACACTCCTCCTCGAGCCACATCTCACCGCAAAGCCGCAAGAACTTCAAGCTGTGCATGTGCTCCCCATTCAGGATCCTCCTCAAGGGCACACTTCTCAAGTGGGTAAACACGCTCACTGGTTCAGTGATGTCGTTGGACCATTGGGCGATGGAACCTATTTCTGGGAAGCAGAATTGGAATTTAATGGTAAATGGGGACGATATCACTTTTTCACGCGTGAGTTTGAAAGCTATCAGAACGCCGAAGTCATGCGATCAGTTTGGACCAAAGCCGGTGTGGACAGTTATTTCAGGGCCCACTTACCAAAGCCGGATTTCTTATGTTGTTCATATCTTATAAGTACCATCACGCCAAGCAGGGCCAAGGGAGGCGACAGCACCTTTGTGTTACCCTCACTACTGCCGGGTCATGAGCTTAAAAGATTCAAGCTGACCCTTAATCTGGTACGAGAAGCGTTGGGCATGTATGGCATGCACATCCCCACTGAAAAGGAAACCATGGTTCCAGGTCGAATGAAACACAAAGATCTTAATAAGCTGAAGGATATGGTAGCGATGACACCTACCATTGCGCTTCACCTGCGGACCGTCATGCAACATTTTGCTTTCCCCGCCCAGGAAAGATTCACCATGCCCCCAAAGAAAATTTGGTTCAGCTTGTATCTAGCAGAGACAGAAAGCCTTCCCATAAACGTGCCACATTGGATCATAGATCAGATCCACCTAGCCCATCAAAGGTGGAACAAGAAGCAGAAAAATGTGCTTCATGGATGTTGCGCTCTAACAAAGATAATCTACCGATGTCTGGCCTATGACGTGCCTATTTAGCGGGCACTCATATGGCCCCGCGCCCAAGAATTCTAGAGAAGACTATCAGCAGCAGGTCCCCCATCAAAAAAGATGAGGGGGGGAGTACAGTTACCCTGCGCTCAACCAAGGGGAGCCACCACCACACCAGAAATTACCCCTCCCCAGACACGACGCGTTAGGCCATTCACAATCCGGCTACCAAGACCAAGCACAGATGGACCTAATCTGGTATTTCCACCCGTCCCATCAGATCTGGAATTCCCACAAGGTTTTACTCTCAATGATCTCACGGATGAAGAAGTGGCTAGACTGATCTATGACTCTAATCTCGAGACGGAAACAGAACGAGCTCAGGAACCACAACCCCAGACAACAACAGTAGCCCCCACCCGACCAGAAGTGGTAGAAGTCGACGTCGAGGAACAAGAGACTAAACAAGAAGAAGAAGCCTACAAGGAACAAGAATATGACGAGCTTTCAGAGCTGGCAAGTGCCCCTGCGTATTCGGCACAAATCAAAAGACTATATCGAACCATGCAACTAGTTCAAGAACAGCATAAGATGTCACTGGAATCGGGCAAGAAACTCATGAACCAGTTGCTAGCTGAGGAAGGTGTGGACGATTTGTTCATTGAGTCCATAAATCTTCATGCCGACGCCGTAGGAGTGGATGAGGCCATCCATGAGGCAATGGCTTACATTCACAGATTTGAGAAGAGGGTTCCCGTTCGTCCCAGGAGGTCCGGGAAACAAATTCATATCAATGTATCAGCACCAGGAGAGACAACGCAAGCAGACGAACATCAGGAAGCACCACTGTCACCACCATCCCCACCTCGCACTACACAATTCACTCCACCACATGACACTAGCACCACCACGTCCACTACCACCCCCATTGTCATGGGTATCCCACTCTCTCCGGGAATCCAATTCGGGGGAGTCACCATGCCCACTTTCACCACTCTTTTCACTGATGTCACATCCACTCCACCCACGATCCCCATCTACACTGTCACTCAAACAATTGACACTATGGTAACATCTCCTGCCACAGCACCGCTCCCTCCCCCCATGCCACCTTCATCTCCCATACCCCCTCCACCCACATCTCCACTTGCATCCACATCATTCACAACTCCCTTTCCCGCCCCCATTCCCCCTGCATCTTCACCCCTCCCAGCATCATTTAATGTAAATAGCATATTTTTAGCATTAAATCAATGTGTATATCAGCTTCAAAATGAGTACAGAGCTCTGGACGGCCGGTATCAACAACTGACAACACACCACCAGAACTTACAAAGGCAATTTCACATTCTACAAGAGGAAAATGCAGAAGTGAATCAACGCTATACAACGCTTGAGCAGGCTCACCAAACATTATTGGAGGCACCACAACCATCAACAGAATCAGGCGTCAAACAACTAGAAGCCTTGCTCGAAGTATACCAGGCCGATAACCTACGAGTCAGACGCAACTTGGCGCTACTAAGGAAACATATGGCCACAGCACTGGAGGAGAACAAAAGACTGCAAAAACAAAATGAAGAGAATCTGGAAGCGGCAATGGAAGGCTCCCCTCACGAGATAGATCCAGAGCAGTTCAAAGCAATTCCCACGGAGACGATGAAAACCATTTTGGAAAGCTATGCAGATCTCCTGGAAGCCCATGATGATTTGGAAAGAGAGCGTGACACACTTCATAGCAGACTTAAGGAACAAGAAGAACAACCGAAGAGTGTCCAATCAACCTCCACCTCAGACGAAGTAAAGGCGTTAACTGAGCAGGTAGCAGAATTACAGCAGAGGTTACTGACATACGAGAGGTAGCCATCTCCAGTGGTAGAACCAGAGCAAGAAGAGTTGGTCCCTATTGAGGTAGATGATTCGTACGAGGAACCGTATGTTCCTATGCCAATGCCAGGCGGGCGACGAACCTTAGAGGGACTAGACACATTGGAAGTGGAAGCACCCGAGTGGCTTCAGACACTGGAAAGGACAGCAAACACCCACGAAGAACGGGTGGCCATTCAGATCCAATCACTAGCGAACTTAGAAAAACTGTCATAAAGTCTGAATATTTCAGAAGCATGTCTCATCATAGATGGATCGGCACCAATAATGACCAATATGTGCCATTCTGTATACTTTTGGCCGATTACAACGCGGAGATTCAACGACAATGTGGCAAGCCTCCCACATTTGCTACACAATTTGGTCCAGATGATATACCGGAAAGTGCTCAGCGTGGGTCCATCCATCAACCCACCTGGAGAATCAGGCTTTTGGAAACGTATCCTGAAATGGTCCGAACCTGGAATAATATGCCGTTGTTTATTAAATATAATCCTTGTTACATTCCAGTTCTTCGATGACGCACCTGGCCTGAATTCACTATTGCCGTCAGAGACATCAAAGCCTGTGCAAAATGGTTGAATTATGTTTATCTAGCACCTCCACGAGGACCCCCCACCATCAATTACATGATTTCTACAATCCGTCACTGGAGTACTCGGCTACGCAATAATCCTGATGTGATGGCCCAGATGTGTATGAAAATATTTGAATTAATGCTGATCACTTTCAGGACGTTTAAGAACATTAAGGACCCTCACTTCTCAGGTGCAGGCTTTGTGACAGGAAACCAGGATCTAGTGTACGATATGAGTACCACCCCATCAATTGAAGTAATTTATGCTTGGCACGCCAGAATCAAATACCTCCCAGCCTGCTTTAAACAGACATTTGAGGAGATGTTCATCACAGGATTCTAGGAATATCACTCCGAAATCTTTATACCCAGACCATCACATCTCCTCCAATTATTTGCTGTGGAGAGAACTATTTACTCAGAACAATTGAGGGTGCCTCATCCAGATGTTCCCGGACCTGTGAATTGGGATGAATTGCTCACAGATCTAGCACGCGGCTTGCGACTCGAAGAACACCACCTAGCCTCCGATGTCGTCCAATACTATGTTCAAAAATCCTCTAGACAAGGGTCTGTCAGGGGCGACAGACGCGAGAGTGGGGGGGGTGTTGGCAGTAGTCAGGGAACCGAAGGAGCCACAAGACGAAGAGAGTCAAAGCGAAGGGACAGCACAAGCAGACATGGCAGTCAAAGAAGATCTGGCAAGTAGGCCAATAATTCTCTTCATGAAGAAGCAAGTATGAGCATTCACGCAGATCTAGCACTAAGGCAACCTTTAATTTTTCAAAACCTTTACACCAATTAAAAGTGATTCTCATCACTAAACACCATTGTAAATACCATTTCATCTTTTTGTAGCTCCATTTTGTGCAAGCCAAGGAGTCCTTGAGCTTGAGGAGCTTTATAAGTATTTACCTGCCAATTTTCACATTTTTTAGATCTCGTTTGAGCCCTCTAATAGGCCCTGGAACCTAATTTTTAACTAGGCCAGACAATAGGTCTGAACAGGGCCAAAACTAGTCAAAAACTATAAAAGGAGCTAGAGAGCTCATTTTGGAGGTTAGATTGTAATTGAAACAAACTTGTAAGAGCTTTTTGAAAGTAATCCAAGAACTCCATTGATTCTCACTCTTTGTCTTGCCGTGTGTGCGCGTGTGTGTGTATGTGTGTGCATGTTTGTGTGCTTCTCACTCACGCATTTGTGCCGCCACTTGCTCGAGGTCTTCATACCATCCTCACGTCTTCCCGGATTGACATTAAAGGAGGTGCTACTCATCACTGAGCTACAGTGCTGTATTGATGCAAAATGATCATCCCATTGCATTTGAAAGTAGGAAGCTTAAACCTTCTGAAAAGAACTACAGTACATATGATAAAGAACTTTTGGCAGTTGTACATGCTTTAAAAATTTGGAAACATTATCTCATGGGTACAGAAGTCATAATCAAAACCGACCAACAAGCTATTAAACATTTACTCAATCAACCATTGATTTCAGATCGACATATCAAATGGGCTTCATACATACAAAATTTTCAGCCTATGATTCAATATCAACCTGGCAAAGCTAATGTTGTAGCTGATGCCCTGAGTCGTTTTCCATCCCCACAAACAAATATTGTTTTTATTAATAACATTTCTGTGGTTCATATTCATTCATTTCATGACATGATTCCTACATATGCATCTGATTTATATTTCTCACAAACATGGAATGCTTTCAATAATTCTACTACATTTAGTGAAGACCATTACACATTTCATAATGGATTCTTGTATTTTGATCATAAGCTATGTATTACACAAGATTTTAAAGAATTTGTTATGAAAGAGATGCATGAACCACCATATATGGGTCATAGGGGCATACAAAGGACTGTTTCTACATGTAAAGAATTCTCCTTTTGGCCAAATATGGAAAACGATATTACACAATATGTTTCCCAATGCATTGTTTGTCAACGTGATCAAAAGACATCATGGTAAAGCATTTGGATTATTAATGCCACTTCCCATACCTAATGGGCCATGGGAACAAATTTCTATGGATTTTATTACTGGTCTTCCGACAACTTCATCACATCATGATATGATTTGGACAATTGTTGATAGGTTTAGTAAACAAGCATATTTCATTCCTTGTACGAAAACTCTTTCTGCACCTCAAGCTGCCAAATTATTTATTAAATGTATTTTTCCACATCATGGTTTTCCAAAAGTAATTTTATCCGATCGTGATGTTCGTTTTTGTAATCACTTTTGGGTTGCATTATTTAAAAATTTAGGCTCTAAAATAGATTTTATTTCTGCATTTCATCCTGAAAGTAATGGGCAAAGTGAAGCTACGAATAGTACTATTTTGGATCTATTACGTTGTTATTCTTTAGATAATCCAACTAATTGGGATGAGAAACTTTCTTTACTCCAATTTTCATATAATAACACAACACATACCACTACTGGACGTGCACCAAATGAAATTGTGTATGGTAAAAAGCTTCCTACTCCCATGTCTATCATTCAAACTGACATACCTATGGCTGATTCTTTTGCACAAGATCATATTTCTATACTTCATGAGGTTAATGAGCATATTAAAAAGAGTCAGGAACGTTATACCCGTAATATTAATAAGAAACGAGCAGCTAAACAATTTAATGAAAATGATTATGTTTGGTTACGCATAATTAAACGATGTTTGAAAAATATTCTACAACATCCTAAGGTAAAAGTTGCACCACGTTATTATGGACCTTTCCGTATTATTCAAAAAATTAATGAGAATGCTTTTAGATTAGATATACCTTCTCATTGGAATATTCATAATTCTTTTCATATCAGTTTATTGAAACCATTTAAAGGAATTTTACCACTCATTCCTATTTTGGATGATCCTCCATTGTTAGAAGAGGATGCTGAAGTTTTAATTCCAGAAAATAATACTTGATCATGATGTTACTACTACACGCACAGGTAATCAATACCATAGATATTTGATTAAATATAAAAATCATTCATTCGAAGAATCACAATGGATTCACAAAACATCACTAATTCCACATTATCATCATTTGATTTCTGCTTATCATTCACAATCACATTAAATTCCAGTTTTCCAGTTCCATGCATGTTTTTTTTATTTACATGGCACATGCCTATGATTGTTCAGTGATGCGACATGTGATTGGCCATCCATGTCTATTTTATTTTTTATCAATTGAGGTCAGTTGCTCGTCAACTGGGCGGCATGTTATACTTTATGGGATATTTGGAATGAAGGTGTAATGCCTTGAGGATTTTAATGTGTTTTGTGTTTTGATTTAGCAGGTGAAGATCCATGAGGGTGTGAACGCACATGGACTTGGAGATATTTAGAAGAATATTTTTAGAAGATGGTTATTTTTAGTTATTTTTGTAAAAAATAATGGATCGCTTTAGAAAGCGACGTTTTTGTAAAAATAGAAAATTACGAACTTGTAAATAAAGCAAAAACACGCTTTTCGGAGCGCGGCCCTCATGTATCTTCTATTCAGGATGTAATAGGAATTTACTATAAATACGCATGCTCTGGTAGAGTGTCCATTAGAGCATGTGGGGGGAGATTGTACCCAATTTGGTGTCATCTCTTATCTCTTTCTGTCTTTGAGTTATTTTTTCTCTGCGTTCGTGCGTCTGTGGTACCTGGGGCAACAGGCTTTGGCTTCAGCCCATTTGTTGAAATAGTTTGTTGCCACTAAAATATATTTTGCATGTGAGCTTTTAGGTGGTGGATGTATAGGTCCAATGAAGTCCAATCCCCATTTGCTATAGACTCATGTAGATATCAAAGGCTTAAGGTGCCTTTCATCTTTCCTTACTGGATTCCTTGTTCTTTGGCAAGTATCACATCTTTGTGCAAATAGTTTTGCATTTCGAAATAAGGATCAATTTAGCAGTTCTCTCAAAAGAGAAAAGTGACCTCCTACTACATTTGAGTGAGCCATCTCTAACATTTCTAAGTATTTATCTTTAGGGATAAATATTCTTAAGTATCCATTCATATCTTTCATGTAATAATTGAGCTTTTATGAGTACAAAATCTTTACTTAGTCCGCACATATTTCTTTTGTTTGAATTTTCTTCTTTTGAACTCTTGAGATTATCTTGTTTTAGTTGTTTCACAATATGAGTACTCCATTTAGCATTTTCTTGAAACCAAAACAATTTTATGAACTCAGTATGATGATTCATTTGACATTTTTCACACTAGGCTATAGGAACTTCCACGTCTTTTTCTCTATTTGGCCAATGAACTCCCATACTTGCTAAATTATTCAAAGTGATAATTTTTGAAGCATGAAAACATGGATTCCAAAGATGTGCCTTTTGTAAATAAGTGGCTTGTTTTTCTTCAAGAACACAGTGTTCTAGTACTTCAATGTTATTCATATGGTACAAATGAAAAAATAAAGTCTTTACATTGGAAAATTAAGTGTGTGGAAATCCATTTGGAAATTTTTCATCCAATTGACAAAATTGATACCAAGCAGCTTGCCCATCCTGGTATGCTTTTTATATTAAAGACATATGCATCAGGCAATTCAGCATCAATTAGATGTGATTTTTTTTTGCATAGGTGATGGGAAAATCTAATTTGCTTCCTTCTATGGGTTGTACCAGCACACATCCTAATGCAAATTTAGAAGCATCTTTACATGAAATATCACATCACATTGTGGCATTTTTAGGATAGGTACTGTGACCAAACAAGTTTTTAGGGTTTGAAAGGCTTTCTCACATTCATCCGTCCACTCAAATTTAGTGATCAATGCATACAAAGGTTTACCAATATCTACAAACTTATATACAAATTTCCTATAATAACCACAGTGTCCATAAATGTTTGTAATTCCTTGACATTTGTTGGCTTTGAAAGATTCACTCTAGCTTTTATCTTCTCTTCATCAGTCAATATTCTGTTTTTGGAGACTATGTGTCCTAACATTCTTCCTTGTCTAACAAAAAGGACACATTTTTCAGGGTTTAGAGACACTCTGTAAGTTATACATTTTTTGAATATATTTTTGATGTCTTGTAGATGATCTACTCTTTGATTAGAAAAAGTCTGTAAATCATCTACATTAATTTCCATTATGCTTCTTAGAAAATCTTTGAACACTTGACACATCAACCTTTGGAATGTGGCTGGTGCATTTGGGTGAAAAGGCATAACCCTAAATGCATAGACACCCCATTGAGTTGCAAAGGCAGTCTTGTGTTGATCTTCTAATGCAATAGGTACTTGGTTATAGCCTAAGAATCCATCCAAAAAGCTATAAACTTCTTTTCTAGCAACTCTCTCTAGCAATTGATTGGTTATTAGAGGTGTGTAACTATCTCTAGTAGTTGCAACATTAACTCTTTTAAGATTTATGCAAACCCTAAGTTTTACATTCTTCTTTGGAACCACAACTATTGTTAGATGTCCATTCTATGTACTCAATTTCATAGATGAAATTGGCAACCAAGAATTTATCTATTTCCTCTTTAATCTTTGTAGAGTATTTATCATTGTATGTATAATTTCTTTGCTTACTAGGTTTTGAATTTGGTGCATTAGGTATTTTATGCACAAATATATTGGGATCTATTCCTTTCAAATCTTTGTAGATATGGGCAAATACATCTCCAAATTCTCCGACTATTTTGATTAAAGCTTTTTCTTCCTTTCTTTCCATGTCATTTGCTATCACTATCTGTTTGTCTTCCTCCCCTTCTCGAGCTATCACAATCTTTTTTGTTTCTTCTTGATTGTCATAGGACTCTCCTTTTTTCTTCTCTCTCCTAAGTTTCAAATTGAGAAATAATCTCTCCTCAATTTCATATTTCTTGAAATTATGTGTAACATCAAATTTTTCTTCTTGTTCCTGCTTATCTTCTAGTTTTTCATGTTTTGAATTACTTTGTGAAATTTTTTGTTCTGGCTCCTCTTGGTGTCTGAATTTATTATATTTTCCTAAAATTTTATCCTTGATCACATTGTTGGTATTCTAAGGTCTGAATACCATATGTTGGAAGTTGTAGTGGGCCACAATATATGACAGGTTTATAGGATCTTCCAACAGATGAACCTTAACATACACACCTTAAGGCTCAATTGAGTGAGAGGTAGAGAGAGAATAGAGGAGATTTCAAGTGTAACATCACGCAATGAGGCTCACCTACACTATCTATATTCCATTGTCAATTACAATGTGTGAATATGATACAAAATGACAATTTCTATATCTAGGTAGAAATAGGAACTAAATACAAGAAATTGTGTGCCTAAGAGGTATGAAGAGTGTGTGTGTCTATGTGAGAATATGGAGAATATGAACAATTTAGAGCTGTTGTACACCAAACCCAAATTTTAATCAACCTAAATTAGAAAGGAGTGACCTAGCAAGTAAGAATAGAAATAGACTTGCTACTCATAGTAAATCAACAATGTTGACGGTATGCTGGCAGAATCTCGTCCAAATAATCACCAAGATGTAGAAGAAAACTCCTCCAAGAGTGTGAGAACTCCTCCTCCAAGATAGAGCACCTGAAGTAACTCACATTGGGCTTCTTTCCATAATAAGCTTCATAAGGTGTAATGACCTTCAAAGCTTTTGTGGAAGACCTATTCAGAATGTGATTACTTGTATGTACTACATCAAACCAAAACTTGGGAGAAAGCCCTTTGGATGATATCATACTACACATCATCTCAACAAGTATCCTATTCTTTCTCTCTGCAACACCATTCTGTTCAGGTGTGTAAGCAATAGTGAGTTGATGAGAGATACCTTTGTCTTCTAAAAAAAACTTAAAATCTTTTGAAATGTACTCTCCTCCTCTATCACGTCTCAAAATTTGGATCTTTGATTGACTTTCATTTTTAACCATAGCAAAGAACTTCTTTAAAGTAGGAAAAACCTTTGATTTTGCTTTAAGACCGTAAATCCATGAATATCTTGAGAAATCATCAATGAACATAACAAAGTACCTGTAACCTTGAATATAATCTCTTCTCATTTGACGATTCACATCTGAATGTAGGATCTCAACTTCCTTGTGGCCGTGATAAATCCATGTTTCTTGAAAGGTAATTTGTGAAGCTTTCCTTCAAGACATCCTTCACATGACTCTGCATCATCTGGTAAAGATAAATTAGGAAAACGCTCCACCATACCTTGATCTTTGATATGCTTGAGAGGTGTGTAGGTGATATGACCAAATCTAGCATGTGATAACTTCATGTTCTCCTTAGGTGTAGTAGACCTAGTAACATTAGTATGACTTATTTTGGACAAAAAAAACCTGCCACTTCTGTTTTCACCTTGAAGTAGGCAATGCTCCTCATCAGGTGAGAGGATCTGACATGAATCTTTCTTAAAAACTACTTTATTACCATCTAACAAGAAAGTAGAGATAGAGAGCAAATTCTTCTTGATATCTGCTACATAAAGAGCATTGGAAATTGTGAAATTTCCACCTACTCTGGACTTAAGGTTCACTTCTCCAACACCAAAATCATGATCATCTGCAATGGTCACTCTTCTACCTAAAGAGTTTGAAAGGGCAAAAAATAGCTTTTTGTAACTTGGCATATGCTTAATAGCTCCAAAATGAAAAATCCAAAGATTATCTGAGATTGCATTTAACGCTACCTAATCAAAAGCTCTCTCTTTAATAGTAGCACATACATATGAATCTACCATTGAAGATTTAGGTTTTGGATCATCTTCAACACTATTACCTGATGCTTTCTTCTTCTCATTAGAAATCCTTGCTCTGCATTTTGCTATGAAATGACCTAGTTTCTTACAGTAATGGCATACTCCTTTCTTTGAATCAGATGTAGTCAAAGAATTTTATTTGGGTGTAGAGGAATCATTGATAAAAGGACTAGAAGGTTGAGGATTAAAAGACTTACTTTCCTTCTTGGATTGTTGAATCTTCTGCTCCTTCTTCTTCTTTCCCTTTGATGATGATAACATGGCTTCATTATTCTCTTCCATACCCTTTTTTTTATCTTCATCTTGAAGTAACAGGAACTTTAGCTCTTCGAATGAAACTTCTCTATCTCTTGTAGAGAGAAATAACAAGTAACAAAAGCACAATATGCTGATGGATGTGAGTTTAGAAGTGTGTCTACCATCTCTTCATCTGAAATGTTGACTTCAACATTGAGTAATTGATCTCATACATCTTTAAGCTTCAAAATATGTGTCTGAACTGATTCACCAACTTTCATCCTTGTGTTGGCTAGTTATCTCCTTAGATGAGCTTTCCTAGCAGGGTTTTTGCTTTGATAGAGATTCTCTAACTCCAACCAAGCCTAACGAGAGGTTCTGCAAGACCTGATTTGGGGTATAATATGTCTCTTAACTCCCATAGCAATGTATGAAAGTGCTAGTGCATCCCTTGAATCCCATCTCGATTGCTCTTTTGTAGGAAGTAATCTGGTAGTAGTAAGAACTCCTCATGATGAAAGAGTTTCTTCTTCTTCACTAACCTCCTGTTGAGCAAAAAGAAGATGAAGTAGCCTCTTCTCTGACTTGTCTTGGCCTTGGATAAGTGCCATTGACAATATTCCACAAGTCCTTTGTTACTAACAGATTCATCATCATAAAACTGCACATTGGATGATTCAACATGCCCTCAATCTTGTCTTCATTCGCAAGTATATAGTCACTCATCTTCTTAAGGGTGTATGTCAACTATGCTCTAATACCAAATGTTGGTGTTCTAAGGTCTGAATACCATATGTTGGAAGTTGTAGTGGGCCAAAATATATCACAGGTTTAGAGGATCTTCCAACAGATGAACCTTAACATACACACCTTAAGACGCAAAAATAGATGAGTGAGAGATAGAGAGAGAATAGATGAGATTTCAAGTATAACGGTAAGCTATGAGGCTCACGTACACTATCTATATTCCAATGTCAACTACAATGTGTGAATACGATACAAACTAACAATTTCTGTATCTAGGCAGAAATAGGAACTAAATACAAGAAATTGTGTGCCTAAGAGGTATGAAGAGTGTGTGTGTGAGAGAATATGGATAATACAAAAAATTTAGAACTGTTGTACAACAAACCCAAATTTTGATCAACCTAAATAAAAAACGAGTGACCAAGCAAGTAATAACGGCAATACATTTGCTAATCACAATAAATTAACAATGGATGTTGAGGGTATGCTGGTAGAATCTCCTCCAAATAATCACCAAGATGTAGACCACAACTCCTCCAAGAGTATGAGAACTCCTCCTGCAAGATAGCGCACCTCCTAGTTGATCACCTCCTCAAGAGTGTGTGAACATTGTCTCTTCAAGAATACCTCCTCCGTGCATTGAGCACTTAAGCTCCTTGAGATGATCCTTGAGTGATCTAAAGAATAAGCCCATGATCTTCTTATATAATATTGTGTTCCCTTCAAAGGCATAATCGATGTCAAAGTTTTAAAACAAATCAACTCAAAAATCTCTGTCATCATCGGCATATGTTTCTGTGTTTTATCTTTTCACAAAAACTCCATAGCGCCCAATGTTGCAACCCACAGGAATTGAACCCAAGTCACGTGTGTGGGAGCGATCCATTCTATCCATGCTGCCCACCATTATTCCTTGCTTTAATCTTCTAACAGACAAGATTCAACTATGTATGCTTCTGCGCTCCTCTAGGACTTGAAGAGAAAGGTTCTAACGAAGCTATTGTTGTACCATACTGACATTGACTCCAACACACATCTCTAGATTGCACTTCATCTAAATATGAGATTTTATTGCTAACTTCTTGGATGTATTTCTCTGTTTTGGATGCAAAATGTCCTACCTTCATTCTTATCATTCTCAATCCTATATAGAAAATATCATACCTTTCTTCATTTTGTTCTTCATAAGCTACATCTAAAGTAGATAGTATCTGACTTCATCCATATGGTTCTAAATCTTCATCATAAAACTTTTATGACATGTACCTTGTATCTTCTACCTTCTTCTCATTTATGCAATCTCCTTTCTCAACATAAATATTTTAGGTAATTTTCTATTTGTGCAAACACATGTGCAAATTGTTGCTTCATTATCAGTGCTATCATTTTAATCTATCACACTTCCATGTTCATGATGTACTTTGTTCCATTATCTTGGGGATATGTTGTAATAAATTCCTCTTCTCATGTTAACATTGGTAATATTCCCTTGATTTTGGAGATAAAGAAAATATTTTCCCCAATCATAAACAACTTGCATTTGCCTCATAAAGGGTCTTCCCAAGATAATCTCATAAGAGGTGAGCTATGGAAATTCTACTATTGCAAATGTGTGTTTGATTTCAATTCCATAGATTTCTATATCACTTTGGCATTTCTATGTGCCCATCCGCAAGATGAAGTTTCATTTTAGTAGAATGAAGTGGTCGAGCCCCCCATTTTTCCCAAGTTGTTTGAGTCATGATGGCTACACAACATCCACTATCTAAAATAGCATTTGTTTTTTTCGCCAAAATGGACTAAGAGTATTGTATTTCCCCATTCTCCTTCACAATATCCCCCAATTTTATCTATGGGTATCTACATGATTGGTTTTCTATCTCTATCAGTACTAGAGATTTCTACTGATTTTGTCAAGAGACATTCAAAGTGAGGATTTTCCATAATTATTTCTCCTAAAGTCCATTGGCATACAATCTTGTAATGATCAGATACTCAGACTTGCATTTTCAATAATATTTCCTCCTCATTTTGTGGCTTTCTCTTTTTTTCCTCTTGTTTCTCATTGAGCATATGTATCTTGTCTTTTAAAAAATCCTCCCATACTTTTTCTTCTATACTTCCTTTGTTTTGAATTGGAGTTTCTATATTTTCTTGTTGAGGTAATTGTTGGGTTTTCTGCATTACTTCATTAGTATCATTCTTTCACCTTCTAGATCAGGCATGGGTATACTTTTTCATGGTCTCTGATACCTAGTCCTTCCTCTAGTCTTGTTTTGTATGCCTTCATTAAAGTGTCCAATTGCTTTGATAATCTTTTTTACATGGTTACAATTCTGATTTTGTGTTAGATCTTGATCTTGTAGTGTCTTTTGAATGTTGGTCTATGTCTTTTTCTCTATCTCTTCTAATTTTTTATCCCACTTGGCTTTTTGTTTAGCTCTCCTTTCTTTCCATGGATCATTCTGTTTCAACTCACTTTTATCCTCTTTTGGTGTTATTTTCTGTTCTCTTGTATGTGCTCTTGTCACTACTTGTATGGGTGTTATTTTGTTTTGCTCATCTTCTATATTCTCTAGAATCTCCACTGATTTCATGCGGATGTGAGAGTTGATGTTTTGTCTTTGTGGAGTTTTTTGGCAATCTTTGATTAAGTTTGGTCTTCCATAATCCATGCAGTAAGCTCCTTCTACTCTCAAAATAGATGGTTGAGTGCATTCTCTCACAAAATGGTGTCCCCCACACCTTTAACAAGTCACCTTCTGTGTTGTTTTGAACTGAGGTTTCGGGTTTGACATATAATTGTTGGTTATGTACATGAAGGTTGTTGCATCCACTTCAATTCTCCCATTCCCTAAATCCAGTGCTTGAAGAACAGTTCATTATCATAAGTATACTCCAAACGTTCTTTAGAATAATCCTCTGGATGACTATGGTAATCTTCAAGGTACTCCTTAGATGGTACTTATGACCTTTCCAAATTTTCTTCTACTAGATCATATTTCACTAGTACTACATTGGTTGGTATATGTGGTTCTTGTCCTAGAATAGGTCTAGGTTGTTCCACAAAATCTCTATCTCTATGTTGACTTGGTTTAACTTGGTAATCCCTTTCCCTCATAGGTTGTTTGTTGTAGAAACACTCATCTCTTGTATATTTTGTCCATTTTTTTCTCTAAATTATAATACTTGAGTGTTCTCCTATCTTGTAAGTGTTGTGGCTTTTGATGACTAGTACACATGCATGTAGGATGGTTCTCTCCACACACATAACATTTCTTAATCTTTTTCATTCTAGGGTCAACTATATCTACTCTACCTATAGCTCTTAAAGCTTTAGCTATGGAATCGGCTAACTCTTATGTTGGTGGAAATTTGGTTTCATTGTTTTGTTGTTGGTAAAAAGTTTCAAGATCATTCCCTCTATTATCTTCCAGATCAATGGCTTTCTTCACACATGAATTTGGTTGATTACATCTTCTATAGTAAACCATAGTCCTCAATTGTGCATTATTTAATCCCTCTATGAATAAAGACACTCTTTTAGGCATTGATGGTTTTCCATCCATAGGGCATCTATCCAAATATTGTTTGAATATTCTGCTACTTTTCTTACACTTTCATTATTTATTTTCCTAAATTTGTGCATCAATATAGGAGTGCTATGTTCAATCCCTTTTTTAGAGAATTCTCCTATGAATCCTTCTAGAAATCCTTTTATGTCCATGAACATTTCCTTTCTCAATAGCAAAAACCTTGTCAAAGCAGCTCCTAATAGAGTCAGTCCAAATGCTTCAAATTCTATTTTATAATCTTGTATTTATTTTTCTATGAGGATTTGGTTATATTCAGCTACATGTTCATGGCGATTTGAAGATCCATCATACGAAATTTTCACACACTTTGCTACTTGATACGGTCTCATAGTTCTTCTAGTGTTATTCCACTCATGTCTTGTTCTTATAGGAAATCACTACAAGAAATAGGGGGGCATAGCGACGCCCCCGAATAAAAAAAAAATGAGATTCGTCGCTTATGCGACGCTAGCGTCGCATAAGCGACGGTAAAGTTTTTGAAATTTTTTTTTCCCGGGGTTCGTCGCATAAGCGATGCTAGTGTCGCTTATGCGACGCTAAATTGCAGCGTTGCAAGTACCATCGCTGACTAGCAACGTGATTAGCGGCGTTGGCAAACTGAAGAACGTCGCATATGCGACGCTCTAGAATGTAAAAAAAAAAATTTGTTAAATGTGCGGGGATTTGGACGCGAGAGCAAGAAGAGACCGAGAGAGAGAGAGAGAGAGAGAGAGAGAGAGAGAGAGAGAGAGAGAGACGCATCTACTTGAAGCAAGGTATGCGCACACACATACACACATACATATGCATACACACACACATATACACACATAGACACACACACATACACATAGACACACACACCCATACACACAAATACACACACATATACACACATACACAAATAATGTTGCATACACACATGCACACATAATGCATACACATGCACACACATATACACATACATATACACACACATACACACACATACACACACACACATATATGCATACACACACACATAGAGAGACATGAACACACATACACATACATGCATACATAATGCATATGCATATGCGTACATCCATACATACTTACATGCATACACACACATATGCATACATAATGCATATGCATATGCGTACATACATACATACTTACATGCATACACACATATGCATGCATAATGCACATGCATACATACACATGCATAATGCATATGCATACATAATGCACATGCATACATACACATACATAATGCATACACACACATATGCATACATAATGCATACACACACATACACACACATATGCATACATACATACATGCATACACATACACACATAGACACATACACACACATAGACACATACACACACATAAACACACACACTCATAGACGCGTAGCGACACATACACATATACACACACACATACACACACATATACACAAACACATACACACATAATGATGCATACACACACATACACATGCATACACATACATATGCATACATACATGCATACACATACACACATAGACACATACACACACATAGACACATACACACACATAGACACATACATACACACATAAACACATACACACTCATAGATACACACACATACACATAGACACACACACATACACACACATATACAAACACACATACACACATAGACACATGCATACACACATACAGCCACAGTATGTGCATGTGCATGTGTATGTGTGTGTATATGTATATGCATGTATATGTATATGTGTGTATATGTATATGTATATGTATATGTGTATATGTATATGCATGTGTATATGTATGAAACATGCATGTGTATGTGGATGCATTTCCATTTGCATGCATGTGGATGCATTTCCATTTGCATGCATGTGCATGCATGTGAATGTGCATGCATGGGATGTGCATATACATGTGTTTTCGTATATGTTAATGTGTGTATATGTGTGTGTGTATATATATATGCAATAATGCATGCATGTAAGTCTTTTTATGTGGTTGTAGAAATGTTTATGCATATGCATGTGTATATGTGTGTATGTCTAAGTGTATGTGCACATGTATCTGTGTATATACGTGTGTGTATGTGCATGTGTATATGTGTATATGTGTGAAAGTGCATCTTCATCATGTATAAGTGTATAAGTGCATATCAATAAGTGTGAGTATGCTATGTAATGAAAATAACACAATTCAAATGATATACAAAGAATAGAATCTGTACTTACAATAGTTAGCCATACTTTTTGCTTGGCTAGCTTCTTGAATAACCTGCAATAAAGAGAGAAAGAAGAGAAAGAGAGAGAGAGAGAGAGAGTTCAAAGAGAGAAAGATGTAGAAAGAGAGAAACAGAGACAAAGGGAGACAATAAAAGAGAGCTTAGGCAAAACAACAATTCTGCATATACGTGCTTCAGCTCGTAAGCGCAGCGCAATTGCGAATGTTGGAGAGCTCTTCGATCGGATGCGTGAAAATGCCGATCGAAGAGCCTCCAATGTTTAATTTTTTTCTGTCAGCAGACCGTCGTGTAAGCGATGCTACCCGTCGTCGCATAAGCGACATGTTTTTAGCGTCGCTTATGCGATGCCAAAATCATCACCTATGCGACGTAACAAAGCATCGCTTATGCGACGCTATTTAAAAGCGTCATGTTAGGGATGTTGTATGGGAGCGTCGCAGCCCCGTCACGCCACAAGTCGCAAAAACCGTCGTTTCCTTCGTCGTTTAATCGACGGTCCATGCAGGACGCTAATTACGATGTATGTTGCAATTTTATAGCGACGAAATTCTGTCGCCTTAACCGTCGCTATACGCCCGTATTCCTTGTAGTGAATTCATGCATAGCTTCACCTTCCCTCAGGAAAGGATTAGGTGAAGTCTATTGCCTTTTCTCCTTTTGTCACTCTACTGTAGTATTATTCCTACTAGCTCTAGGAATATGTAGTTGTTCTAGATTCTATTCCTGTGCTCCTTTCTCTGAGTGTTTCTCGAAATCATTTGTATTTTTAGGATCATTTGTAAAGAGATAGATATATCCTTGCCTATCCTCATACTTGCCATCTTTCAATTGAGCCAGTGGCATCAAATTTAAATATATTTCTATGTTTCTCAACCTAATGAGAGCCTTATGAAGCCATCTTGATACACATAGGCTCCAAACCTATTTGTATACAAGTATTTGAGGATGTTCCTATGGACTCTAGTGTCAGAGGTTTTTGCCTCACCATTTATGTTTTCCATATTTGTCTTTGAAGGATCTAGATATTCTTCACTTTCTCTTGTGTTTTGTTGCACCCAATTCTTACTAGGTCCTTGGTTATGGTCGACAATGACTCCTGATCTCAATTTCATTCACCTTTTCTCTATTCCATAATGAACCCTAATTTGTTTGAGGAAACTAGGTTTTTCTATTTGTTTGACTTGATCTTTGTATCCCTTTCCCAAATATAGTTGTTTATGTCAAAATTTTTTAATTACTTTTGCATGTTCATTCAATTTTTCAAGTTTGGTAAATTTCTAGAAAAATCACGATTCTGACTCACAATCGCATTTTTGGTAAAAAATCACAATTTTTATGGTGTTTAAGATTTTTTATTAATTTTTATAATTTTGTGTCTTTGTGAGTTTTTTTATTTTTTTAATATTTTTCATGTGAAGGAAATCGTGTTTCTGTCATATTTGAAAAACCTTAATTTTGTACAGAGAATCACGTTTGTCAATTGAAAATTGTGATTTTGAGAAATTACGATTCTCAGCCAAGAATCACGATTTTCTAACTCAAAATCACGTTGTTCTTCTCACAATCGGGTTTGAACACAATCCTGAATTTTCATGATTTTGAGGTCAAAATCGTGAAATTTTGACCCTCATAGTCGCAATTTTCCAACAAAAAATGTGAGTTTGAGAAATCAAGATTCTCAATTGGGAATCGTGATTTTTAGAATCTAAATCATATTTCTCCACTCATAATTGAATTTTTATACCATTGTGAGGTCAAAATCGTGAAATTTTGGACTTGATAATCGTGATTTTTAAACACAATCATGATATTTAAACACAATCGTGATTGTTCACAATCATGAAAATCACAATTTTCATGAAAATCATGTTTTCTAAAAATTGTATGTTTTTTAAACACAAAATCGCGATTCTCTGTGATTTTTTGCGAAACTTTTGATGTACTATTTGCTTGTTTTCTTACCCAAACTAGAACCAACTTTTCAAAATATTTCCATTCAATAAAACAAAGTTATAAGAATTTATCTTTTGATCATGCAAATGCAATTTTTTTTTAATTATGATTCTTGCAAAATATTATTAGGCAAACATATTATATAATCCAAAAAAGTGTTTTTTACCTTGACTTGGATAGCTCCCAACTACTTGTAGTGATCGCTTGCAAAACATGATTCTCATGCTCTCTCTCTCACTCACTCACACTCACTCCCACAATTGAAGTGAATTTTTTCTAAGTCTTTCTTTTATACCTCTTGCTCACAATCGCAATTTTCACTTCATGTTATGAATTTTCAAATTTTCCTTTTGATTTGAACATAATATTATTTCTTCCTTACTTTGCAATAAAAAGTTTCAATTTGCCGAATGATCTTATCATAACCAAAAAATCATGATTTTTTACAAAAAATCTTGTTTTTGAGTTTCACCTTTGTTTTTGCAAATTTTTTCACTTCTTTGGTTTCAATATCTTCCTTTGAAATCCAACACCATTTTCCCACCTGTTTGTGTTGACGACATGATTGCTCCTACTTCATCTACATTTGTATCCGCATGAGTGCATCTCCATTTTGTATCTAGGAGGCACTCCATTTCTAGTCTATTTCCATTTTATATTGTACTTCCTTTGTATTTGGGTACATTGCCATGTGCTTCTACCAGTTGTATTCATTCTCCTTTCAGGAGACTTATCCCACATATGATGTACTTTTGAGATCCCCTCCCAAATCTATATAAGGAGGGCCTCTCCCCTCATTTGTACTTGGTTAGAATCTTGAAGAGCCTACTCCATGCTCTTGGCAAGCTCATTTCTAATCCACATGAGTTTACCCACTTCATGGTCTACTCATTTTGTGTCTCACACATTCTTTGTTTTGTGAGAGTACTTTCCTTTTCATTTTGCTTCCACATGTGTACTCTCTACATGGTACCAGAGCACTAGGTGGAGGTCTTGGTGGTGCGTTTGGTGGTCATTTTGGTGGTGGTGGTGCTTGAGTGGTGGTGGGTTTGCTTGCTCCTCATTGAGAGAGGCGCTTACCATCAATTTCACTCTTTTGGGGACTCATTTTTCCCATTTTCCCACCCTCCCACCCCTCTTTCTCATCAATCTATACCCCTTTTAAACCCACTTTCCCCATCCTTATATTTGACGTACTTTGTGATCATTTAGTGGTTCACAAGTATCCTCCTCATGTGGAGACATTGGTGAATCTCTTTTGTTCAAGTGTTTATAAAGACTTCAGTCAATCTTCATTGTTACTTTTTTTTTTGGCATAGTTTCAATCTTGATTACCAAGCAGCGTTGTCACAGCTTGCGTTCTATATCCTAACAACAAATTTGCCGCTGTTTGAAGATATTATTATTATGTTGTCATGGTGCATTGGCATAGAGGATAGACTACATGTTCTCCTCTGAGAGGAGTGGGGTCTTATCGTTTGAAGATGTTATTTTTGCTCTGCATGTTGTCATGGTATGTTGGTGTAACGGATAGACGACACGTTCTCCAAACTCTGTCAGTCTTCATCGTTTCCACTTCAACTTATCAATAGGTCTGGTCAATCGTGTGTGCATCACAACTCTGTGTTGTAACATTATCTCTAGCATACAGGCCTCTGAAGCACCACCATGATCCCATATTACTCCAAGATAAACACAGTGAATAGTGATGGGAGACTGTGTTCGACGCCTGCATAATTAACAACAGAGTGTGACACTTACACTTTGGCACATCTTTTCAGTGCACATATTGTAGTGGACCAAAAGTACTTCGTTCTTCCAATTCATTCGTTGTGTTCTCTGTGCAACAGCAAGGAAACAAGTCAACTTGTTGGCATCGCTAGAGAAGATCACCTACCGGGGCCGAACGTGACAAAGCACAATTGAAGCATGAAGAGAAGGCAATCACGCAACCTTGCAGAAGGACGAATTCAAAGCAAGAAAGACAGGCTGCTTCTACTTTTGGCCGTTCTCTCAGAAAAAGTCAGATAGAGAGCAGAAGAATGAAGGCATGATTCACCTTCTGATCGCTCTCAGACCGGGAGACATAGATCTTGTGATCTGTAGTTTCTGTTATTGATTCAAAAGCCCAAAAGCGAATGCTAGAGAAGGCAATACGAAGAAGGTCTGAGCAGACGACTGTGGGTATCACATTTTGGCTATCAAGGTCGTCTACTACAATGTCCTGCCTCTACACCTCCAACAATGAAAAGTGCTAAAGAGTTTTGGAGTCTGCACTTCGAGATATGCCAAAGCTGGTAGCAGGTGTAATCTGTGGAGCACAAAACATGCAGCGATCGCACCAAGCTAACTGGTATACACTATGATCAAGAACAAAAGAGGCCTCTAAGCAGCGATTAGAACTCCAATCAACATCTGCACTAACATTGGAATTTGCACATGGCCAAGTTTTGCCCCTAACTCAGTCGCGCCAGTGCAAGTAGGCCCCGCTTTTGGACTATCCGCAGCTACTCACAGCTCCTTTGGACCTTCAAAAGTCTGCCATTTGTGTATAACAGACCCGAATCAGTGTCGCACCAGCACAGTAACAAGATCCAAGATGGCAAAGAGAAATAATGGGTGCCCAGAAACTAGAGATCCTGTGCGCCTAAGGGAGTGACCGGATCGGTGGTCCTTAGCAAATGCGCGCCATCTCCCAGTCAGAGGAAACAAATGCACGAAAGATTCTCTACCAAATGATTTAGGATGCCTGATTGCTTTACTTATTTGGTGCAAGAGGATGAATCCCCTCTGATGTCATACACACTTACACATGGCAACATAAGTTATTGATGACCAGCTTGGTTCAGATGATGTGCAAGGCCCACTTTCTCAGATTTCCTCGGTACAAAGAATCTGGAAGCACCTTTTTTTTTCAGATTCATCCTCCAAGACCGATGATGTCATGAGCAGACAATAACTATTGGGGTGTTGTAGGTACATGCATTCGATTTGCATAACTCAACTTATCTATATTTAGAGGTTATTTTGTGCTAGTTGCAAATGCATCACTTTTATCAAGTTGTGATATCATTTGGGAAATTCACATTGACTCTCTATCATCGTACTCATTAAGGGTACACACTTTTTATTGTTCAAACTCTTCCTCTTGTACCTTTCCCAAGGGTCTTAGCTCACCAATCTTGGGTCATAGACACTCAAAGTCCCCAAGGGTACCCACCTTGTAAGCACACTTTGTATTCGTGCAAGAGGTTACTTCTCAAACCACTTTATTTTGGCACTCTCATAAGTCCTCATTTGTATTTCTCACAAGGGTTTATCTCTCAACACCAATTGACACTAAGCACCCCATCATTGTACATCAAGAATATAAGAAGAAGAATCTCTTGCGTGTGTATGATTGTGGGATTGGAGGCTAGTCTAAGCCCACCCACAAGTTCTCTTTGCGCATTGACTCTCCCCACTCCACGGTGTCTCTCTTTGCAAAAGTGAAGGGCTATTCTAAGCCCCCTTGAAGTGTTTCTTCTAATTCTTGGTGCAAGTGAAGGGCTACTCTAAGCCCTCCCTCCCTAAGGTGTTTTTCAGTCTGGTATTGAGTCCTCCATTTCAAGCTTTGCAATTATTTTTGGCAAGTATCTTTGATAGTGTTTCTAAACCCTTTATCCTCAAAGCTTTGTAATGACCAAGTGAAGGTAGCTCATCATCTATGGCTAACTTCTTACCCTCTTTCACCCCTATTTTTATGCCTAAGGTTGAACGCCTCAGTGGACAAATTTACAATCTATGGAAAGATGTCATGCGTGCATATCTCTACACGAATCTTCTTCATGAGGTGGAATGTCAAGGACAAAAGAGCTTTCGGTCAGCTGTTACTTTCTTGCGATGAATTGACGAAAGGCCATATCACAGCCTACAAGACGTCCAAGGATGCTTGGGATACGTTAGCCGCTTTATATGAAGACAAAACCCCTTCGAAGATATATGCATTAGAGGCCGAGTTTCATAATTTGACCATTAGGACACACGACACAATTACCAAGTTCATAGCCCAATTTGAGGACTACCAACGTAAATTAGCACTTTGTGGTAGGCAGATCTCTAGTGAAGACATGGTCATTAGGCATCTCAACAAGTTATCTAAGTCGTACGAGACATTTGTGTAGCTCAATGATGAGTAGCACCTCCTTTAATGTCAATCCGGGAAGACGTGAGGATGGTATGAAGACCTCGAGCAAGTGGCGGCACAAGTGCGTGAGTGAGAAGCACACTAGCATGCACACACATACACACACACGCGCACACAAGGCAAGACAAAGAGTGAGAATCAATGGAGTTCTTAGATTACTTTCAAAAGCTCTTACAAGTTTGTTTCAATTACAATCTAACCTGAAAAATGAGCTCTCTAGCTCCTTTTATAGTTTTTGACTAGCTTTGGCCCTGTTCAGACCTAGTGTCCGGCCTAGTTAAAAATTAGGTTCCAGGGCTTATTTGGGGGCTCAAACGATATCCAAAAATTACGAAAATTGGCAGGTAGATACTTCTAATGCTCCTCAAGCTCAAGGACTCCTTGGCTTGCACAAAATGGAGCTACAAAAAGATGAAATGATATTTACAATGGTGCTTAGTGATGAGAATCACTTTTAATTGGTGTAGAGGTTTTGAAAGATTAAGGTTGCCTTAGTGCTAAATCTGCGTGAATGTTCATAAGTGCTTCTTTCTGAAGAAAATTGTTGGCCTACTTGCCAGATCTTCGTTGACTCCCTTGTCTGCTGCTAACACTCCCCCCTCTCTCGCGTCTGTCATCCCTGACAGACCCTTGTTGAGAGGGTTTCTGGATGTAGTACTCGACGACGTCCTGCGCTAAATGATGTTCAGCAATTCGCAACCCTTTGGCCAAGTCTGTCAGAAGAGCCTCCCAGTCTACCGGCCCAGGAACCTCTGGATGTGGCATACGTAGCTTTTCGGAGTGGAGAGCTTGTTCCACTGCAAACAACTGCAAGAGATGGGATGGTCTGGGAATGAATATCTCGGAGTGATATTCCCAGAATCCCGTGACAAACATCTCTTCGAACGTTTGTTTGAAGCAGGCCGGTAGATATTTGATGCGAGCGTGCCATGCATACACCACATTGATCGATGGAGTTGTGCTCATGTCGTATACAAGGTCCTGGTTCCCTTCATTAAATCCTAGTGCTGAGAGATGCGGTTCCTTGACATTTTTGAAGGTCCTGAAGGTGACCAGCATAAGTTCGAAAATTTTCAGGCACATCTGAGTCATGATATCAGGAACATTCTTGAAACGGACCCCCCAATGTCGGATCGTTGAAATCATATAGCCAATTGTAGGTGCGCCTTTAGGGGGTGCGAAGTACACGTAATTTAGCCACTTCTCACATCCTTTAATCGTCAGCACTGTATGTGTGTACTCCGGCCAGGATCTCCTTCGAAACACAGGGCAATAACATGGATTATATTTGATGTACAATGGCATGTTGTTCCATGTTCTTACCATTTCCGGGTAGGTTTCGAGCAGCCGAATTCTCCACGTTGGTTGGCGAATATGTCCTTGCTTGGCACTCTCTGGGATGTCATCGGGTGCAAATTGGGTGGCAGAGGTGGGTTCCCTTGAGGTGTGGCACTTGATCTCCGCATTATAATCCGCCATTAGCACGCAAAAAGGTACATACAGATCATCCGATGGGCCGATCCACCTATGGTGTGAAAGATTCTGAAAATAATCAGATTTTATTACCACCTCTTCCAATTTGGTCATCAATGCGATTTGGACTGCCACCCTGTCATCATGCGTCGTGGCTACTTTCTCTAACTTTTGCATCCATTCCGGTGCCTCGATCTCAATTGTGTCCATTCCCTGTTCTGTGCGCTTACCGCCGGGTGTTGGCATTGGTACATAGGGATCCTCGAATGTTTCTTCCACTTCAATTGGCACAAGATCGTCAGGCTCGGGCTCTACCAGAGGGGAGGCTGACGCTCGTATTGCATGACCTTGCTACGTAATTCCTCAAGTTCGGCCCGGAGTTTAGTGACCTCTTCAGCTGTTTCTTCTGCGGTTATGCTCGGGCTGGGTTCTGTCTGTCGGGTGGCCAACTGTCTTCGTAACTCGTCTCTCTCTTTTTCTAAAGCGGCATGGGCCTCCATTAGATCGGCATGAGTTTCTAACACCACCTGCATATTCTCCGAGGGAATTGCCTTGAATCGTTCTGGGTCAATCTCCTGTGGGGAGCCCTCCATGGCTGCCTCCAGGTTTTCTTCGTTCTGTTTCTGTAATCTTTTATTCTCCTCTAACGCGGTAGACATATGCTTGCGGAGGAGGCCCAAGTTCCGTCGAAGCTTCAGGTTTTCCGTGATCTGAGAATGTAGCAGCTCGTCCATGTGTCGTCGTTCGTCGTCATCTGCCTGGGGTGGGTTGGCTTCTAATTGTGCGTATTGCTCCTGTAATGTCACGTGCTGCTGTTCTAGTCGCTGCTTCTGCTCTTCAAGATCCCTACATCTTGCTTGGAGATCCTCGTGGCTTCGGAAGAGCCTTGTATGTTGGTTGTCCAAGTGTTGGTAATGTTGTTGAAGTTGGGCCATGCATTGATGCATATTATTAAATAAGTTATCGAGAGGAATAGTGTTGAATGCAGAGGGGTAGGGAAAGGGAAAGGGGATTGTGAATGCAGTACTGGGGACGGGTGAGGGGGGAGGTGGGGGAATGGGAGATTGTGGGTAAATGGGGGATGGGAGAGGTGCAGAGGTGGGTGACACCTCCATGAAATTGGGGTTCGTGGTGGGAGTGACTGTGAACATGGGGATTGTGGTAGCGGTGAGGGTTGTGAATGTGTATAGAGGTGTGTGTAATTGTGAACTTCTAGGAAGTGTGCTCGGGGTGGTGAGGTGCACCGTGGCTGTAGTTAGACTTATGTTTTCAGTGGGAGTAGAGTGTGTGGGTTGGCTGATGGTTTGTGCGTGGGTGTGTGTAGTAGTTTCAGAGGTGGTGACAGTGGAGGTCACAGGGGTAGAGGGAGGTGAGTGAGGTCGATGTGGGGGAGAAGGTGGCAAGGGAGGTGATGGGGGTGCACTCGATGTGTGGGCTTCCTCGGTGTTGTGAACTGTGTGTGCTGTGCCAGTGGTTGTGGAGGTGCCTTGTGGTCCTGATCCTAATACATTCATTCGTTTTCCCGTTCGTGGGGGACGTCTTCCATATCTTCTCTCTGTCCTTCGTGATTGCGCTAGTGCGCTGTGCACTGTTTCCGGTACTCCCAAAGCATCTGATATCATTTCCAAGGTGGCACGGTATTGCTCGTCCACACCTTCCTCCTCCAGAATCTGGTTCATGAGAGCTTTACCTGCAGCTAATGAGAGCCTGTGTTGCTCTTGAACTCGGTTCATTGTATCGTAAAGCTTCTTTAATGCGCTAGTATAGGCGGGAGCACCTTCCAGTACTTGTAGGGCTTCTTGATCATACTCTTGTTCTTCTTCTTCTGATTGTCCACCCTGTGCCTCCTCATGAGCTTCTTCTTCATCGTCCACATTGACTACGTCCGGTTGGCTGGGCTGGGCTTGGTCTGGGGCAGTTTGCTGTCCACCGGCTTGCTCTTCTTCAACTTCCGCGTTTACAGCATCTATGATTCTTGCAACTTCTTCGTCCGTTAGATCCTCCAGAGTGAACCCATGCGGGAATTCCAGATCAGTCGGTACTGGTGGAAACACAAGATTAGGTCCATCTGTGCTGTGCCTGGGTAACCTGATAGTAAATGGTTGCACTCGTCGGGGGAGTCTTGGGGTGGTCTCAGGCGTCAGGGTAGCACCGCAAGCTTGTGCGCAAGGCATCTGGACAGCACCTCTCATCTTCTTTGAGGGAGGCCCTACAGCTGAGAATCTTCGTTGAAATTCCTGTGCTCTGGACCAGATAAGAGCCCTCTGCACCGGTACATCATATGCGAGACATCTGTATACAATTCTGGTGAGTGCACAGCAACCATACAACACAGATTTTTGCTTTTTGTACCATCTCTGATGGGCCATATGAATCTGGTCGATAATCCAGTGGGGCATATTGATGGTCAACTCAAAAGCATCCGCCAGGTAGAGGCTAAACCAGATCTTTTTGGGAGGCATTGTGAACCTCTCCTGCGCGGGGAAGGCGAAATGTTGCATGACCATACGTAAGTGGATGGCGATCGTGGGTGTCATTGCAACCATGTCTTTCAGCTTCGTCAGATTCCTGTTCTTCATGTTGTTTGGAACCATTGTCTCTTTCTCTGTTGGAATGTGCATACCAGTCATGTCGAGCGCTTCTCTTACCAGGTTGATAGTCAAGCGGAAACGCTTCAGCTCGTTGCCCCTTGTGAGTGATGGGAGCACAAAGGAGCTGTATCCTTTCTTGTCTTTGCTGGGGGTGAGGGTACTAATTAGATATGAGCATCTTAGGAAATCTGGCTTTGGTAGTTGGGACTTGAAGTAGTCATATAGCCCTGCCTTCTTCCAGATCGGCTTCAGTCCTTCGTTATTCTATAGCCTTTCAAACTCCTTGGTAAAGAAATGGTATCTGCCCCATCGTCCGTTGAATTCGACCTCGGACTCCCACATATATGTGCCTTCACCCAGAGGTCCAGCAACGTCACTGAACCAGTGTGAGGTTTTGCCCACCGGCATTGTGTGACCCTGCGTAGGATTCTGAATTGGTATGGCGTGCAATGCCCGTAATGCCGCTGGTCTTTCCTTTAATTCTTCCTCGACTGGAAGGCTTTCGATGTCCACCACTTGTGGGCTAGTGCCTGCCTGGGAGCTAGTTCCTACTGTATCTGCCATTTTAGTTCTTGCTGTCTGTCTCTGTGAGAATATACAAACATGTGTTAATATTGTACAGGACAAGGGAGGACCGTTGTTGTTCCCATCACAATATTAACATGAGGGTCGGGAGCGAATAATGGGTTAGTAAGTGTTCGGTGCACGTGTGTGTAGTTAATGCTTGGGTAGTCCTAGGAGACTAATGAAGTTAGTAAGTGGGGATGAATTTACAACTTGGGGTCAGGGGGCTTATTACAGGTCTTAGGCTGCCAAATGCAGTGGATGGGCTTTGCTTTCGGTTTCGTAGAGACTCTAGAGAGCTTTCTCGGTGTCGCGGTTTGAAAATGGGGTCTTTTAGGGACCCATTTACAAGTGATTACATGCGCGCTCTTGGGTCTTGGTGTGTTCTTGAGTGTTGAGAACGAGTGAATACTGGCAGTATGCGTAGCTGCGTTATGCTGTTTAGGTTGTGGCCTCGGCGTAGCTACTTGTGCCCTCAAGCAAGCCTTAGGCACCCAAATTTGTCTTGATTGTGGGCTAGCCTTCATCGACTTCTTGGGCACCCAAATAGATTTCACGTTAGCAGGAGAATTTCTGCAAGACTTCTTATTAATGTCGTGTTGTTGGTTATTAATAAGAAACTTCGCCCGTGTAGTTGACGGTGGTGCAACCGGTTGTTTGCCTTTCCGCACCCACACATGGTTTATTTTCTGGGACATTCTGCTGCGCAGGTACTTTTGATCTCGGACATAGGTAGTACTCTGCTTCTTTTGCCTTTGATCCACCTTGGGTTGCTGCCTCCTTCTGGCCTTTGGAAAAGAAGGGAGTTCCGTTGCATCCTTGACTCCTTTTTTGCAAATATCGTTCCTCTGCAACACATGGTTTTGAACAAGAACAGCATGATCATCTTCATGTGTACCCCTGGAAGGACCAGGAGCCTGTGCCTTTCCTAGTTCCTTGAGTGCTCCATTGTCTAATTCTACTATAACTCGACTATGATTGACCCAAACCTGGAGAAGTCCACTTCTTAGGTTTAAATTAATTGCTTGGTCATAGATCCAATCTTGGCCCAAGACTAGAGGTTCAGTGAGATCCTCATCTTGACACACCAGTACTTTAACTGTCATTGCCTCATCATGAATGTAAAGGGGAAGTTCCACCTCGCCCATGCAAGGGGTTTCCACTCCTCCCAATCCTATAAGATATGCTTCCACAGGATTGACAGTCAACTGTAATTCTTGGCAGTAAGACACTCTAACAGCACTAGTGGCTGCGCCTGAGTCAATCAAGGCTCTTACGTTCCTTGCACTCTTTCCTTGTCCTATAGCTAGGGTTATGAAAGGACGTCTATCAATTATCCTATGCGAGCTAGTTCCTGCAACTTCACACATGGCCATAGGAAATCCTTGATCTGCATAGTCATTCGCTCTAGGCTGATCTCTACCTTGCCTTCGTAATTTCATCCTTCTGATGCGTTCTAAAGCTTCTGCTTGAGCTTCTTCTCGAACTCGCTTTTCTTCCTCTTTGCGTTTCTTAGCAGTGTTGAGTCGGCTGAGCATTTCCTCCGTGAGGGGTTCCTGATACAACTTGACTCTGCAACCGCTAATATAGTTAGGGAGAACGTCACCCTCTAACGTGGCCAGTTGTACTGCTCCACTCGTGGAGATCCTATTGATGATCATAGGTCCGTAGCCTCTCTTTTCTAGTTTCCTTGCGTGTTGTTTCAGTGTATAGACTAAGACTAGATCTCCTGCTTTCAAACCCTTATCCTTCACATGGGCATCGAAATATGCCTTCTGTCTCTTCTTGGCTGCATATATTCCTGCAGCTGCTCTCAGTCTTGTTTCTCCTAATCGTTCAAGGTCAAAGATCCTAGAGGAGAGCTCATGACCTGTCCATTCGTGCTCTTGTGCTACTCTCAATGTAGGGATCAGGAAGTCCAAGGGTAGCACAGCGTTTTGGCCGAATACCATCTGAAAGGGGGTGGCTTGGAGTACCGTTTTGTAGGCCACTCGGTATGCCCAAACAGCATGGTGTAGCTGTTTGTCCCAATCAGAGCGTTTTGTGTTCACTAATTTTGTCAGTACATTGCATAAGATCTTATTAGTGCTCTCAGCTTGTCCATTAGCCTGAGGGTGATAAGGGGCAGACTTCTTGTGTATTACCAAGAATTCTTGGAGTAGATTTTCAATCACTTCGTTCAAGAAATGAGTGCCTCTATCACTTACAAGCTCTATAGGTAGTCCATATCTTGTGAATACATTCTCAAACAAGAATTTGGCAGTTGTTTGAGCATCGTTCTTTGTCGTAGCCTTTACCTCTACCCACTTAGTGAGATAATCTGTTGCAACAATGATGTATTCCGCATGAGAACCTTTAGCTGGGGGATTAATAGGACCTACGAAGTCTATTCCCCACTTAGAGAATGCACGTCCACCCATCATAGGTTTCAGTGGCATCTCATCTTTGCGTATAGGATACTGAGTCCTCTGACAGACATCACACCGTTTCACATAGGTATGTGCATCCATGTGAAGGGTAGGCCACCAGAAGCCCGCAAATAGAATTGCCTTGATCACCCGATCCGGTCCAAAGTGTCCTCCTGCTACACCTTGGTGAGCAGTTTCTAAGATCTTAAGATACTCACTCTCATGGACACACAGTCTTAGGTAACCATCTTTACCACGCTTATATAGATTATCACCAATGAGTGAATAATCCTGGGCTTCTTGTTCTAAACTCCTTTTCCTAGCTAGAGTCATGTCTGGAGGGAATGTGTTTGTCCTCAAGAATGATACTAGAGGTTCACTCCAATCTGGCATATTGGATACTTGATACAGAGTGGCGTGTTCCACTGGTGGTTTAGTGCAACAGCTTGGGCATTCCTTGCACAACTTTTGGACATCCGCTTCCATAGTTGGCCAATGCACTCCGAACCTCTTTAGAGTCTGTAAAGTTTGTTGCTTTGAATGGTGTTGCTCTAACGCACCTACATGTGCTAATTGCAACCATTTAGCGTACTCTTCCTCTTCTACGCAACAAGCCAAGATCCCTTGATCTGTGTGCTTGTACATGCTTCCCGCCATAATGTGGTACTTTTGGGCTTTTACAACCTCTCTATTCCGTGTGTTTACCACTAGATGATTAGGCCCGTATGTCAATACTGGTACCAATGGCTTAGCCCACTGCGGCACCACTTCCAAATTAAACAAGTAAGCATCAGGAAGGTCATCTGATACTCCTTGTGGGGCTTCTCCCGATGTGAGCCTAGAAAGATGATCAGCTCTCAAATGGGTCCTCCCTTTTCTTACCACAACCTCAAAATCATATTCCATTAGCAAGAGAAACCATCTTACTAATCTTCCTGTATTGCATGGCTTGTTTACGAGATATAACAATGCCTGATGATCAGTAAAAAATTTAAACTTATTTGCCAGCAAATAGTGTCTAAATTTCTTAACTGCATATACCATGCCTAATCCTTCTCGCTCTGTAGTGGTGTAATTCCGTTCAGCCGCATTCAATTGTCTACTGGCATAGGCAATTGGAAGATCCATATTACCTTCACCAGTAGGTTGTGCAAGCACACATCCAATAGCATAATTGGATGCATCCACGTGAACATGGAATGGCTTATTCCAATCTGGTGTGGTCAAGATTGGTGCTGAACATAATCTTCGTTTAAGCTCCTGGAAGGAATTCTCACAGTCATCAGTCCACTCAAAGTTAGTCAGAAGTCCGTACATGGGCTTTGCAATGACAGCATACATGTGTATAAATCGTCGGTAATAACCACAATGCCCCATGAAAGCTTGTACTTCCTTGACATTCTTTGGCCTCGGTAGCTCTGCTATGGCTCTCACTTTTTCTTCATCGGTAGATATGCCATTCTTTGACACGATGTGTCCTAGGATCTTGCCTTGCCTGACCATAAAAACGCACTTTTCTGGGTTCAAGCAGACTTGATATTCTCTACATTTGTCAAAGATTTGTCTGAGTTCAGGAATATGGGTTTGTCTAATATTGGAATGATTACAGAGATCATTGACATAGACTTCTAAACTCTTCCTCAGGAACTCCTTAAACACATGGCACATCAGCCTCTGGAAGGTAGCTGGTGCATTGGTAAGCCCAAATGGCATTACTCTAAAAGCAAAAATGCCCCATTCTGTGGCAAAGGCTGTCTTATGCTGATCCTCTGGAGCTATGGCTACTTGATTGTAGCCCGAAAATCCATCAAGGAAGCTGTACACTTCCTTGCCTGCCACTCTTTCTAAGAGATGTTCTGTGATGGGAAGCGGATAGTTATCTCGAATTGTGGCTGCATTAACCTTTTTCAAGTTAATGCACACACGCAACTTGCCATTCTTCTTGGGCACCACTACGATGGGGGATACCCATTCAGTGTGCTCAATTTCATAGATAAATCCAGCTTCGACCAGTCTATCTATCTCTTCCTTGATCTTAGCAACGTAATTATCATTATATGTGTAGGGCTTTTGCTTAGAGGGTTTGGCATCTGAGGTCATGGGAATGGTGTGTGAGCATATGTCAGGGTCAACACCTTTCAAATCCTTGTAACTCCAAGCGAATACATCTCTGTATTCTCTTAGCAAGGCAATCAATTCGTACTCTTCTTCTTCTGTTAGGTCATGCCCTATGTACGTACATCTCTCCTCTCCTTCTTCTAGGGCCACTACGATTTTCTTGGTAGTTTCTTTGTTATCATAGGCCTCTCCTGATTGTGCCTCTCGTTTAGGCATTCTTATCATGACTCTCCTGTCATCTATCTCATACTTCTTAAAATTTTCTGGGACCTCAAACAAAGATTCTTCCTCTTTTGGTGAGGCTTCTCTCTTCTTTCGTTTCTTTCCTTCTTCCTTCGGGGTCACATGTGTTGCTAATCTTACATCATTTGTAACCTCTCCATGCCTTTGGGGTTGAAATTCTACTTCATGGAAGTATTCTTCATCTGATGCAAATGGTGGGTCCATAATGATAGACTCAAGATCGGAGTCACTTGCATCCTCATATGCATCAGGGCTAGGTTCGCATTCTTCTAGAACTGCCTCTCCCATGATTGGCTCTATGGAGAAGACTGAAATGTCATAGCCATCCTCATCACAGTGAGGTGTCCATTGTTCTTCATTGATGGCTACGTCCATTGTTGCTAAAATTTCTGCCCAGCCATGGGGTTCGAATTCCTCATCAGGAAAAACTACAGGTGCATAGGCTGGGTCTTGAATTGCTCTATGTGTTTCTTTTGCACCTATTTCTCTGGCCTTTTCTCTCTTCTCTTCCTCTACTACTACTTTGCACATCCATAAGTGAGTGTCTTCATGCATCCATGAGGATCCAGGCCCTATGGAATGCACAGATTCCGTATCATCTTTGGCTCTATGGATGGGATTCCACTGGATAGGAGGTACATCTCTATGAGAATAATCCTTGAGATTGACTTTGGTCGTAACGCCCAAGTGTTGCAAATACAAGGAGTTGGTTCCCCAATCCTGTACCACTTGCAACTGTCTCATAAATGGTCTTCCCAAAATCATCTCATAGGCATGATTTTTGCTGAAGTCACATATAGCAAAGCTATGCTCAAACTCAACACCACATGTGGTGAGAGTTATGCCTTCTAGCAATCCCAAGGGTCTCTCAATATGACCATCGGCCATCTGCAGTTTCATCCTCGTTGGCCTGAGTGCTGGCTTGCCCCAACGCTTCCATAAGGAGGTGGTGGCAATTGCAACTCCTGCACCTGAGTCCAAAATTGCCTTGGTGGTGTACTCCTGGTAGGTGATGGGAAGATAGGTGTTCCCTTCTTCACCTTCACACATATCTCCTATCTTATCCAAGGGAATTTCTGGCACTGTCCTATGGGATCCTACCTTGGAACGAGGTTTTGCAGCTTCAGTTATCTGACTGGCTACATATTTTCGCGCTTCTGGTCTATCCTTAGGCAGTTCTTCCAAAGTGGGATCGCACACCTCCGAGTTCCTAGGTATGACTGAGCCGTCGTTCCTTACCTTGATTGTGGGTGCTCTCATACACGTGGACTTTGCTTCCCATGGGCCTGTGAAGTGGGGTAGCTCTTGTATGGAATTAGACTCAAAGTCCAATCTCTCGTGAGACTGAGTACTCTCATGTTCCCCGTAAATGGATGGGATGTCTTGTGGGAATTGGCCGTGTGCATCGTCCACAAGTTCAAAAGGAGGGGCAACTTCACTTTCGTTATCCCATTTGTCTTCTTGAATCTCTCGTAGGAAGTCTGGTGCAAACCGATTCATAGAAGAAGAAGTGTCTGGCTCTGTAGAATTAGGCGCATAAGCAACCTGGGAAGGAGGGCTTATTCTATCATTGGCTCTCTCCCCGTTCTCATAGATGGCTGGAGCACAAGCTTCCTAGGGAGGATTACTTATTCTATTACTCTTCCGAGCAGGCTCATACGCTCCCTGAGAAGGGATGTAGGCAACCTGTGGAGGTACGTAAGCTTTCGAGGGAGGCACATGTGCCTTTTGGGGGGGAAGATAAGCTTCTTGAGAAGGCACATGGGCTTCCTGAAGAGGCTGGCTTATCCGTTCCCTTGTCCTTTCCTTTCTTTGAGGGGCAGGTTCCTTTTCTGATTGTGCAATTAGCCTCTCTATTCTTTCTAGCAGTCCATCAAAGTGTAACTGCGTCTTAGCTGAGCTAGAGATGTTAAAGAGGCGGCTAGCTTCGAACATGGCTTGAGCCAATTCCACCATCTTAGCACAAATTTTTGTTCGTTCAAGCTCTAGCTCGGCTCTAGGGTAGCATTTTTCATGATCGGTTATGGTTGGCCCTTCTTGGATTCTGGCCTGATATGCTTTCAGCATCATATTTAGGTCTTCAGGAGTGGGGTCAGCTAGGACTGATCCTACTCTAGGGGGTGGTGGGATTTGATGAGGCGGTGGAGGAGGTGGTGGGTCGGATGGAGATGGGAGTGGTGGTGGTGGAGTAGTGTGAGAGTGAGTTTGAGTTGTGAGTTCGGTTATTCTGGCTCTTGTTTCCCTTACGCTTTCCTCGAGTTCACTCATCTTTTTAGCCCATTGTCTTTTCATTCTTTCCCTACTATCTTTCCAAGCTCTAGTCCTTTTCTTGGTTATGCTCTCAGTTTCACTCGCCTCTGGGCCCTTTTCCTGGCTCGCCTCTTGGTTTTGCTGCAATGCCTGAGCTCTAGTGACTACCTGTACTGGTGCAGTGGAAGTGACACTTCCTGAGGAGTCTACCACTAACCCAACAACGTTGATAGGGGTGATTTTTGGCATGTTATTGGGGTTCTTTGGGCAATCTCGTAAGAGATGCACTTTTCCACAGTCTTGGCAAAAGCCTTGGATGGTCACTGACTGGGGTTGTGTAGGTGGAGGCAAGGGACAATCACGAATGAGGTGATCTCCTTGGCACCTGTAGCACGGTCCTCTTGGGAATGGAGGTCTTACTGGCCTAGGTTGAGGCCTAGGGTTGGGATTTGTATACATGACATTCGTGTAATCTGACTCCCAACTTATTTCATTTGGCTCTTCACTATAGTAGGAATCACCATGTTCTGGAGACTGCATGTAGTAAGCCTGGGGGCTATCAACATGGGTAGAATCAAAGCTATGGTCACTAGGGTCACTTTCTGAGATCAATGGGGTTACTGGTACTATGGCCCTATTCAGGTTTTCTTCTGCAACAGCGTACTTGACCGGAATCACATTAGCTGGGTTTGGAGGCTGTTGAACTAGCACTGGTTGGGGTCTCTGTTGGTTTTGGTATGGTTGCGGATAGGGTTGCTGTTGCCTGCCATATGGCTGTGGAGGGTACTGGTTCTGGTATCTTCCCTGTTGAGGGTATGGCTGAGGGTAGGGTTGCCTAACCGCCTGCCTGTTGTATGGACAATCTTGCGCAGTGTGATTGGTGTACTTCCGTTCTATGGTGCAGTACTGGCTACTAGGATTAACTTGGGGTTGAGCCATAATGGGACATACATTCGCCATGTGGTCGCCACCACAAGTATAGCATCTTTTCACAGGGGCAAACCTCGGAATTTGTTTGCTAGAGACGCCTAGTTTTTGTGCCACTTTCTCTGCGAGTTCCTCAATTGATGTGGATTGCGTGGAAGAGTGACTAGAAGCACTATCTGAATCTTTGTAGATTTTGGAAAGCTCTAGTTCTTCCCCTAGGTTATCTTCAATGTCAATGCACATGCGTACACACTCTTCTATAGTCCTAGGATCTTTCAGATACACATAGGATCTCAATTTCGTACTCAGCAATCCGTCAAGGAATAAGGCTACTTGTTTAGCAGATGTGGGTAGCTCCGAAACAGGGCACCTTTCAAGATATTGTCTAAATCTTCTTCCGGCCAATCTGACAGTCTCTTGGGGGGTCTATTTGAAGCTGTGAATCAATGAGGAGGTATTGTGTCTTATGCCGCTCTTAGAGAACTCTACAATGAAAGCCTCTATGAGTTGGTCTATGTTCCTGAACTGCCGCTCATCCAATGGCTGAAACCATGTAAGTGCCGTGTTCCTCAGGGTTAGACCGAAGGCATTGTACTGCGTGAATAGATCCTCCACTTGTTCAGCTCTCAAGACTTGCTTGAACTCCGCCACATGATCATAGGGATCTCCTGTGCCATCAAAGTAATTCTTCATGGAATTAACTAGCTGGGTGGGTCTCAAAGTTCTTGTGTGCTCTCTAGGCCTCGGCAGAGGGAATCCATCTACATTTCTTTGGTTCCTGTGAGCTCTAAGCATCTCAGGTTCTACCCTATTCGTCTCCGTCCTCGTTCTTTCTCTGCCCACTGGGTTGGCAAAACTTACTTCTGGTCTATCTCTACTCCTGTCTCTTTGCATTCCATGAGCTTGGGATGCTCCAGCCCCAGGGTGACCATAGGATACGTTCGATCTTGGTTGAGGGAAAATGAATTCACCCTTCCAAGTGTAAGCATGCCTATCATTTTCTGTCACCACAAAGATCCTCTCCGATGTGTGATCTAAGTAGGTCGCTCTACCTAGGCTATCCGGATCCTTAAACTCATAGATCATGATATTTCCTATATCCGTTGGCTGATTAGATTTATACCTCCAGAAGGCTTCGTCGGTTTCTCGATTGAGGAGCAAGTCTATGCTCTTGTTATCTTGGGGTACCCACTCAGGTGTGATAATCCTAGTGAGAACTGATTTACCTCGGGGTGTTCTTGGTTCCGCACCCATGTTTCCTTGTTCCAAGTCACCTAAGTCCGCTTCTGAGATTACATTCCCAAATTCATCTGTCCTATCCGGGTGACTAGTGACTACATATATGGTTCCTTCTTTGTCCAGGTATGCACCGTTTTCAAACTTGACAGCTGGGTGCTCTAGTCCTATGGATTGGTCTGGGTTTTTAATCTGGACCACGGATCTTCCTAGGCCGTCCTCATAGATGCTAGCACCTAATCGGTTGGTCCTAAGGTATTCCAACTGTGTTTTGTATGGGCCTTCTACCCTGTGCAAGTAAGGCACTCCTGAACTTCCTGTAGGTCTGTCCATGCCTTGAGACATCTCTGACTCACTGGTCTCAGAGCTAGGGTAGTACGAGTGGTGGCTCAACTGCTGGGCCCAAGACCAAGCAGTGTGGTTAACACTAGCCTCTGAGGACCTAAGGCTTTGTCTTTCCCTTACTAGATGTCGTCCTGATCTAAGGTTCATATGCCTATCTAAGTAGCCCAATTCTTTGCCCAGAGTACAACCTCGTTGCCGATCACTTGGTATCAGTCACTTGATTCTTTTTAGTTATTTCTCGTGTTTAAGGTCTTGTCTGATATTACGTCGTCAGGAATACTTGAATGTTCTTCATGCTTTCAGGTTGATCGTTCCACGTTAGGTTCTTTTCCTTTATGTTATCGACAGTACAGAGGTTAGATTTTTAACTTGAACTTGAATTTTTAGGTAGTCTTCACTTGATAACTGCCTATCGTCGCCCTGACTTACTCCTACCTCTCGTCGTCTTAGCTTAGACTATGAATTGACTGAGGGAGTTGAGAATTTCCAACCTTTTGTTTCCTGCTTGGTTGCCTTTGGATGCTCAGGAAGTGTGTTCCCAAGCTTGCACTTACACTTGCTCAAAACGCCTTGCGATGCTCTCAATAGATCTGTAAGAGTTCCAAAGTTAGCTCAAGACTTAAACTCCAAAGACAGAACCAATGATTTTCATTCAGGTAGCACAACACCAATTTTCACTATGATTCTTTTTGGAAAATAATTCTAGAGATCCCTGACTTTGATCCCCCTGGGTATGGTCCACTTCAAAATACCCTATCTGAAAATCAACGCATTATCTTTATAAAAAACAGTTGAGGGCGTGTAGTATATGCCACGAGCTTTCCAACAAGCCCAAGAGCTCAAAAAATGGATTTCGTATGGAAAAGTTATGACTGTTCAGGGTTTAGGGGGTTAAAACAGGATTCAAACTGGCTGACAGATCCTAGAGTTTTCTCCCAATTCACAAGTGTAGGAACCTCAAAAATGCTAATGGATTGACTATTGTGCCCCAAAATTGCCCCAAATTTTGAAATTAAAAACCCTAATTTTTTGGCCGAAAAGCCTGTCAATCGCGATCGACAGGTCTGTCAATCGCGATTGACAGAGGTGTCCATCGGGGCTGTCAATCGCGATCGACGGTGTCAATCACGATCGACAGAGTCGATCGTGGCTGTCAATCGCGATCGACACGTTTTCCGAATTTTTCACCGAGATTTCAGTCAATCGGGGGCCTATCAGTCGCGATGGACACGTGGCTACGCGCAAAAGTCAATCAATCGTGGAATTTCAGTCAATCGCGATCGACGGTGTCAATCGCGATCGACAGGGGTGTCGGTCGTGGCTGTCAGTCGCGATCGACAGTATCAATCGCGATTGACAGGGTCCTACGTGGCAGTCAGTCGGTCGCGGGGGTCTGTCGATCGCGATTGACAGGATCTGTCGGTCGCGATTGACAGGGTCTGTCGGTCGCGATTGACAGAGGCTGTCGGTCGCGATTGACAGAAAACCTCGGAATTTTTCTATTGTTTTTAGTGTTTTAGGATGTGCTCCTTGTGCTTGTTCTAGTGGTGCACTCACTTTTGTGAAAAGCCAAAAATTTCTATCAGTCGCGATCGACAGGAGCCTGCGACCGCGAGACAGTTTCTGAGATTTTCGTACCTGTGCGCAGCGTGCTGGGGATGATGATGATGGCAGTACCTGCAAGAATCACAACAACATGCAAAAACAGTGCAAGCAATATCGCTCTCTCGCTCTCTCTCACAAGTGGAATGGAGGAAATGAGGTGGAGATGGTGATATGATCAAAACTGAAAATTTTCGCGATGATGGAGATGGAGGTGGGAGATGGTGATGATGAGATGGTGATGAAGATGGTGAAGAAAGTAAAAGAAAATCGATGAGAGTGAAGAAAATACCTACAACTCCAACGCGTCAACTCTACGTCTTACCATCACACGCTCGTCCTCAAAGCTCGATCCCTGGCAACGGCGCCAAAATTTGGTGTAGCTCAATGATGAGTAGCACCTCCTTTAATGTCAATCCGGGAAGACGTGAGGATGGTATGAAGACCTCGAGCAAGTGGCGGCACAAGTGCGTGAGTGAGAAGCACACTAGCATGCACACACATACACACACACGCGCACACAAGGCAAGACAAAGAGTGAGAATCAATGGAGTTCTTAGATTACTTTCAAAAGCTCTTACAAGTTTGTTTCAATTACAATCTAACCTGAAAAATGAGCTCTCTAGCTCCTTTTATAGTTTTTGACTAGCTTTGGCCCTGTTCAGACCTAGTGTCCGGCCTAGTTAAAAATTAGGTTCCAGGGCTTATTTGGGGGCTCAAACGATATCCAAAAATTACGAAAATTGGCAGGTAGATACTTCTAATGCTCCTCAAGCTCAAGGACTCCTTGGCTTGCACAAAATGGAGCTACAAAAAGATGAAATGATATTTACAATGGTGCTTAGTGATGAGAATCACTTTTAATTGGTGTAGAGGTTTTGAAAGATTAAGGTTGCCTTAGTGCTAAATCTGCGTGAATGTTCATAAGTGCTTCTTTCTGAAGAAAATTGTTGGCCTACTTGCCAGATCTTCGTTGACTCCCTTGTCTGCTGCTAACAATTTGTCACAACTTTGTATAATCGCGGCCAAGTCTTATCTTGGGAAGAGGTTCGTCGACTATTGCTCCTTCACGACTCGCGAGCCAAATGGACTTCCTCACAAGATTCTGCCATGAAGGCCAAAGGGCCATTCAATAAGGGCAAAACCACAAGTCATCATGCTAGAAACGGATCTAAGCAAGGATCGCATAATTCATCGAAGAAGTTTACCTGTAATTTTTGTGGAAAATTAGGACACTTAGAAAAGTTTTGCTATAAAAAGAAACAATCATCGAAGGCTTCTACGTCTAGGCAAGCATCCAAAGGATCCCACCATAGATCCCACTGCTCGAGTGAGGAACTCTACATCTCCATAGAAGCCAATGCCCTAGTCACTTCAAGCTCCCCGCATGAGTGGATATTTGATAGTAGAGCTACCTCCCATATGTGCGAAGACAAGGACTCCTTTCAAGAACTCAAAGAACATACACGAGAAATCTATCTTGGCAACAACAAAAGTTTACCCATCGAAGGAAAAGGGAAAGTTCAAATTTCCAACCCTCACGGGGAATGCAAGTCTTTGTCCAATGTTCTTTTTGTTCCAAATTTATGTATGAATCTACTTTCTGTCAAGGCCATTACAGATCAGGACAAACAAGTATGGTTTGAGAACACCTCAGTTAAGGTAGTTGATCCCCAAAAGAATGTCATTGCACGAGGTATTGAAGAAAAGGGCCTCTACAAGCCATCTTGCTTTGTATCCAAAGAATCAACCTCAAGTTTGTGGCACTAGAGATTTGGCCACACTTCATACTTATCAAAAATCCCTTCATCCCAACTTGTGAAGGGATTGCCAAAGATAGGGCAACTTCCTGATGTCTGCCAAGCTTGCACCCAAGGCAAGCAACGGGCCCCAGTTCCCAAGGAAGCTTCAACACGAGCAAGGCACCCACTAGCCCTAATCCACATGGACTTATGTGGACCTATGAATACCCCATCCCTGAGTGGATCCCTCTACTTTTATCTTCTAGTAGATGAACACTCTCGCTTTCTTTGGGTGTACATTTTGAAGTCAAAGGTAGACACATTCTCTAAGTTTCAAACTTGGATCAAGGAAGTTGAGAATGAAGCTTCAACTAAAGACAAAACCATCAAATTAGATGGAGGTGGCGAGCTTATCAATCATGACTTTGATAACTTTCTCACCCAAAAAGGGATCAAAAGACAAGTCACTCAGCCTCATAATCCATCACATAATGGAGTAGCTGAAAGGAAGATACGCAGTGTGATGGAAATGGCACAAACAATGCTTCATCACAAGGATCTACCCTACAAGTTCTGGGCAGAAGTCGTGCATACTGCCATTCACATTCTTAATCGAGGATTTACAAGTGCATTACACAACAAAACACCCTTCGAAGCCTACTATGGAAGAAAACCAAATGTGAATTACTTTCGACTCTTTGGTAGTGAAGCTTTTGTCCATGTACCTAAAGAAGATAGAAAAAAGTTACAATCAAAGTCCAAGAAACACATATTCATAGGCTACAGTGACCAATCAAAGGCATACTGTCTATATGATATGGAAAACCACTCCATCACCATTTCGAAGGATGTGATCTTCAATGAAGCTTCCTCATACTCAAGAAAAGATTCAAGTACAAGTGTTAGTCCACCTATCTACACTTCAGAGGGGGACTCTGTATTTCCAACCTCCAACTCAGAAGCAAGTACTTCACAACAACCATGCTGATCTCAAAGGCTTCTTGATAAGTGCCAACGTGAACAAAGTCATTATGTTAATTAGGCTCTAATGCACCAAATTCAGCAAATCCCAGAGCCATCCAACTACAAAGAAGCTCAAGGCCAACCAAAGTGGGAAGCAGCTATGCAAGAGGAGCTGGATGCAATAGCAAAGAACAAAACTTGGACATTAGTTCCCAAACCAACCAACCATCAAGTCATAGGAGTCAAGTGGATATATAAAGTCAAATACAAGTCTGATGGCACTCTGGATAAATATAAGGCAAGATTATTCACTAAGGGATACAAGCAACAACATGGCATTGACTATGAAGAAACCTTTGCTCCTACTACAAGATTCACAACCATAAGAATCATCTTAACACTAAGTGCTCACTTTAAGTGGCCCATTTACCAGCTAGACGCCAAAAGTGCATTCCTCAATGGAGATCTTCAAGAAGAAGTGTATGTTGAACAACCTGAAGGCTTCAAGATCAAAGGCAAAGAAGATCAAGTCTACAAGCTTCACAAAGCAATTTATGGACTCAAGCAAGCTCCCAGGGCCTGGTATGAAAAGATTCACAAGTTCTTTGAAGACAAGGAATTTCATAGAAGCAATGCTGATGCTAATCTCTATATCTATCAAAAGGAGTCTTTAGTAGCCATCATCATTCTCTATGTAGATGAATTGATCTTGACAGGATCAGATGAAGAATGCATCTAGTTTATCATCTCACATCTTCACCTTGAGTACTCTATGACAGATCTCGGATTACTACACTACTTCTTGGGTATGGAAGTTTGGCAAACAAAAGAAGGTATATTTCTATCACAGAAGAAGTACTGCTCTGATCTACTTTCTAGATATAACATGGATCAGTGTCGCTCAGTTTCTACACCACTTGATCCAAACATCAAGCTTACACTGGAGGACTCATCATCACTTGTGGATGTGCATACCTATCGACAGCCTGTTGGCTCGTTACTCTATCTTGCCAACACTAGACCAGATATTGCTTATGCAGTTGGTATACTCAGTCTGTTTGCACATCAGCCTCGTTAGACTCATTGGGATGTTGCTCAGAGACTACTTCGTTACCTTGCCCTCACCCGACATCATGGTCTTTGGTACAGAGGGGGCATCGAACTCGCCGGATATTCCGATTCAGATTGGGCTGGTGATCTTGTTTCTCGACGGTCTACTTCTGGGTATATATTCTTGCTTGGCTCAGGACCTATCTCTTGGGCAAGTAAGAAGCAGCCTACAGTTGCTCTATCATCTACCGAGGCCGAGTACCGCGCATCGAGCTTTGTAGCATGTGAGGCCATCTGGCTTGGCCGTTTATTATCTGACATTGGTGTTTTGTAGGATACTCCGACATGTCTTCGCACGGACAGCTAGTCAGCCTTGGCCATCGCCAAGAATCCAGTGTTCCATGCTCGGACGAAGCACATCGAGATCCAGTTCCACTTCATCCATGAGAAGCTCATATCTCAGGAGATTACTCTGGATCAGTGTACCCCTCAGGAAAACCTGGCGGACATGTTTACGAAGGCTCTACCTCCAGTTCCTCTTCAGCGCTTGGTGGACCTCTATAGCATTTAGCCGCTCCAAAATGGAGCTGCAGAGGGGGTGTTGATGACATGATTGCTCCTACTTCATCTACATTTGTATCCGCATGAGTGCATCTCCATTTTGTATCTAGGAGGCACTCCATTTCTAGTCTATTTCCATTTTATATTGTACTTCCTTTATATTTGGGTACCTTGCCATGTGCTTCTACCAGTTGTATTCATTCTCCTTTTAGGAGACTTATCCCACATATGATGTACTTTTGAGAGCCCCTCCCAAATCTATATAAGGAGGGCCTCTCCCCTCATTTGTACTTGGTTAGAAGCTTGAAGAGCCTACTCCATGCTCTTGGCAGCTCATTTCTAATCCACATGAGTTTACCCACTTCATGGTCTACTCATTTTGTGTCTCACACATTCTTTGTTTTGTGAGAGTACTTTCCTTTTCATTTTGCTTCCGCATGCGTACTCTCTACAGTTTGTACTAGGAAAACCAAAAGAATAGTGATTTTTTCACAAAGAATAATGTAGAAAAGAAATTACTTCTAACTATATTTTTCTTGATTTTCTTGGATCTTTTGATTAATGGTAATTCACTAATATTATCCCTTTGTTTCACTCAATTACCTTGGTTTCTTTTACATTTTGTTTGATATATCATATTTATATTTTTTTTATTTTTCCCCCAACAAAAACGTGAGCAGTCTATCTAGGGTTTCATGTAAATGATGCTAAAGATGATAAAGAAAGATGGAGATCTTGTAATTTCAAATAAGAGAACAACATGCAACTCTTTTCTTTTACTTCTAAACACAATGCATGAAGTAATCTTTCCCAATGATAATCTTTTCACACTTGATGATTCAAAATGGTTTTATAAAAGTGTTTGTTAGCATCAACTTGGAAGATCTAGCAAAGGTCCAAAGCTCAAATGCTTGAAAGATTTGCTTACTTCCCCAACAATGGTGCCAAATCCCTCTTTCTCTCTTCATTTTTTACAAGAAAACATAAAAATTTGAGTTTTTATTGACCATGCATTTCGTAGTCTAGTGGACATTGGATGCTTGTGATCTTCAAAATCATAATTTCTTTTGCATATACATGCATATTTTTAAATGGGGAGGGGGGGGGTCTTGGTTCTCCTCCCCTCTATCACTTTGTCAAGACCCTACACGAATTTGGGGGAGAAAAAGCATTAACTTTCTACCTCTCTCTCTTATGTGGTTGGACATAATGCAAAACCTCTTATTGCAAATTCGGAGAGGTGGGATTGATTCTCCATCTCTCCCTCTTTATTGTCGATAGTTGGGTTCATGATTTTTTTTGTGAAGTGGATACCTTAGATAGATCATAGGACATTTGAGGGGATTGAATCCTCTCTCTCTCTCTCTCTCTCTCTCTCTCTCTCTCTCTTCTAGTTAAGGCTTGTTGTTTGTACCTTTTGTTTCCTCACTTATTGCATTTCCACCAATCGTGGCCATGCATATGTCGAGACTATCACTCCTTTCTCCCTTTTCTCTCAAGTTACCTCTTGCAATGGGTTGAGCTATGCACCCCATTTTCCATTCCTACAAGTGAATGCTATGGTGGGTTGAGCTCCATGATCCCTATCTTCATGTTCTATTGCATTTTGAGGGGTTGAGTTATCGGGATCCTGTTCCTATGCACATACTATGTTGAGGGGTGAGCACTCAAGCTCCCGCTCTTGCCAGTCTATTGCCAAGGTTCACAAAATCTCTACCCCCTATTATGTTGAGCTTTGTTACACACATAGTTGGCCATATACTCCCATGACTCCATTTCAAGGTCCTTTTGTGGACTTGGGTGAGAGCGTTGAGCTCGCCCATGCTTGGGGTTGAGCTTGGCTCCCCTAGAATATTGTCTTCCTTTAGTTCATGATTGATGATCTCTAATTTTCGTGATGTCCTCACAGGTGCCATGGTGTATGTGAAGATCTAGAGCTTCAAGACCAATGGTGGTGATTTAGAAAACATAAGTTGGAGGATCTATCAAGTATGGAGCTATTGCTTAAGGAGGGCCTAAAATATAGGTTTTCTGATATGAATTTTTGGCAAATGCCATGCTCTACGTGTTCTATATTAGGATCACGGGGATGTTTGTAGCTCCATGCAATGCCCTTGTCAGTCGCCTTCTGCATTCAAAAAATATCTAGAAGTATTGCTCAAGCTAGTTAAAGAATCTTGTTGCTAGTACAAACAATGGACTTCTCTATCCTTATAGATTGGATGAACTAGACCATGTTTGACAAATCTATGCCCTCCAAAGTCCTCTCACTACTTGTTGGTAGTGTTGGAGGAGGACATATATGACATGGAAGCATGTAAACATGTGTGCAAAAGAGTATTGGAGGTAGAGCCTTCACGTTTTCCAAAGTTTTTGTGCCTTTGAAGTTTACAAACATCATTAAGCATTTAATAGTGATTTTCATCATAAATCTTCAATTTTTTGTTGTATTAGGTCATTCTTGTATATTACTTTTATGTAATAGAAGAAGAACAAGATCATTCTTCCTTTCTTCAATTTATGTGTGCTCCTCTTCAGTGTGTGAGATCTCTCTTCCTTATTTCCTTTCTCTTGACATGGTATCAGAGACAGTGTGGTTGTAGAGAGCTCTTGGAGAATGCCGACAATGAAGAGTTCGTGAGAAGGCATGGAGAAAGTGTGCTTCACAAATGACCTTAGATTGCTATGAAATTTGGTGTGAAGGTAGATGGAATCAAAACTTTTGTGTGAGTTATTCCTTTAGGATCACTCATTTTTCTCTGAATTGTTTTAGCCATCTCGACATTTGTTTTGATCGGTAAAGTGAGGCCCACCAAAAGACCAAGTGAGTTTGCAAAACTATAACTTGCATTCTATTTTGAAACACTCAAGTATTCTTGATCCATAATTTCAACCAATTCTATGTACTCTTGATACACGAAAATTGTGTTGTTCTAAGATTGAATTCTCATGTCAAAGTGTGACATTGTTCAAGTAGAGGTACCGCTTATAGTGTTTTTGCAGTATTTTGAATTGCTACAAAAATGGAAAATGCTGATGGAATGAGTCAAGTTATGAGCGATAGGTTGAACAAGAACAAATTTCATGCTTGCTGATTGAGAATCTTGAATTTCTTGATGGGAAAAGGTTATTGGAAAAACATCGAAGGGGAGAATAAAAACACTCTACAGTTACTAGAGAGGATTTGTAGACCAATTAAGAGCATATGAAGAATGGAATCAATGAGCATGAAAGGTAATGTATAGGCTATTCATTAGCAAACATGATAGCATGATTGGGCACATACAAGATGCAAAAAACATGAAAGATTCTTGGAATAGTTTGGTCACATTGTATGAGACCAATACAAAGGCAAAAAAATTGTAAGTAAAAAATGAGCTACATACACTGGATAAAAATAGCATGTTGATAAGTGACTACACCCTAAAAATCAAAAGCATATGTGAGAAACTTGCATCTATTGGTGTCAATGCAGATGATGATGGTAAGATTGAAGTGTTCCTTTGTGGTTTAGGAATTGCATATAAGCAGTTTTGAACTTCTATTCAAACCAAGGAAAATATTCTGAATTTTACTGATTTGGTATCCATGTTGAATATTGGAAAAAAGAATCTCAGTGAGGATTCAAACTTCCAAGGAAACCCTAGTTTGTTGAAGGTATTCTACTTTGGCAGTGGAAGAGGCAGAGGTAGAGGTTTTGGAAGTGGAAGAGTAATTAGTAACAAAGACCAAGGTCAACAACAGAATCATGCAGGAGTTAGAGGACAGTTTCAAGGTAGGAGGAACCAAAGAAGCTGCAAAAAGTTTCCAAAGAAATGATTTAGGTGATGATTGTAAAGTATGTTGGAATTATGGTAAACACGATTGCATGTTGATGAATCAAAATAAGAGAAGGCAACAAAACACAATGCATCTATAAGTGTAGATGATTCAAAGAAGCTATTCATGTTCCAACATCACATGATGTCTGCTAATGTTTCAAAATCAAATGTTAATGTCTCGTATGCTAATTCAAGTGTCTCAAATCACATGACCAGCCATGGGGAATGGTTTAATAGTTTGCAAAAGTTCTTTGTTCCTAGATTTATTGAAAGAGGTGATGACACATGACATCCTATCGAGAATACAAGAAACATAGAACTATCTATGGAGGATGAGAAGGTAAAACATCTTGTTGATGTGCTACAGGTTTCAAATATAACAAAGAATCTAGATTTTGTTGGAGAAATGGTTGACCAAGGAACACAACTCACATTCAATGATGATGGTTTATATGTAGAAAAGTACAAAGAGAATGGAAGGTTGATCCCCAAAGGGAGAAAAGTTGGTAGGATGTTCATCTTGAATATGAAAATTCTTAAAATGAATTCATCCATATTTGCAAAAGGTGCAGGTTCTATTGTTGATATAGAGATTTGGCACAAGCAAATTGGACATGCAAATTTGTAGAGGCCGAATTTGATGTAGTCAAAGGAGCTTGTCAATGGACTATCACATTTCAAGTTTGCAAGAGATGCAGAAGGTATGTGAATCATATCAAGTTGATAAAAACTCAAGGGCATCATTTCCACATGACAAGCATGTTGATAATGTGAACTATGCAAGCTTTAGGTGGACAAGGGGATCTAAAAAACCTTAATGTGGTCAAAAGTCACACCCTAGATCACTTAGGGTGATCTCAAGGTCGGGCAAGGTTGGCCAAGGTAGTCCTAAGGCACTAGAAAAGTCAGGAGAGGCATCCAAAAGGTATAAAAGGAGGTGAAGAGACCTCAAATGTATGGAAGTATTGTAGGTCATTGAAGACCAAGAGACATATACTCAAGGAGGCTCAAGGAGAGAGTCATCCAAGGCTCAAGGAGCTGAAATGCAGTTGTCCAAGCTAGGAAAAATGTAGAGGAGAGCATTACATGCATAGAGCAGGAACAAGGAGGAGTTATGAAGCCCATACTCCCTCTAGTCTCTTGTAGGTATAGACAAAGTCTGCTTATAATAGGTGTAACTCCTTGTGTGCATATCCAATTCAAGAGATTTAAAGTGCATTCTATAGCTTAAATTTGTGTCTTACTTTCCTTAACAGGTTGAAGGGCATCATTTCCTTTAATTTCCTTAAAGGTCATCATTTCCACATGACAAGCATGTTGAAAATGTGAACTATGCAAGATTTAGGTGGACAAGGGAATCTAAAAGACCTTAATGTGGTCAAAAGTCACAACCTAGATCACTTAGGGTGGTCTCAAGGTCGGGCAAGGTTGGCCAAGGTAGTCCTAAGGCACTAGAAAAGTCAGGAGAGGCATCCAAAGGCTATAAAGGGAGGTGAAGAGACCTCAAATGCATGGAAGTATTGTAGGTCATTGAAGACCAAGAGACATATACTCAACGAGGCTCAAGGAGAGAGTCATCCAAGGCTCAAGGAGCTGAAATGTAGTTGTCCAAGCTAGGAAAAATGTAGAGGAGAGCATTACATGCATAGAGCAGGAACAAGGAGGAGCTATGAAGCCCATACCCCCTCTAATCTCTTGTAGGTATATACATAGTCTGCTTATAATAGGTGTAACTCCTTGTGTGCATATCCAATTCAAGAGATTTAAAGTGCATTCTATAGCTTATATTTGTGTCTTACTTTCCTTAACAAATTGAAGGGCATTATTTCCTTTACTTTCCTTAAAGGGCATCATTTCCACATGACAAGCATGTTGAAAATGTGAACTATGCAAGATTTAGGTGGACAAGGGGATCTAAAAGACCTTAATGTAAAAGTCACAACCTAGATCACTTAGGGTGGTCTCAAGGTCTGGAAAGGTTGGCCAAGGTAGTCCTAAGGCACTAGAAAAGTAAGGAGAGGCATTCAAAAGCTATAAAAGGAGGTGAAGAGACCTCAAATGCATGGAAGTATTGTAGGTAATTGAAGACCAAGAGACATATACTGAAGGAGGCTCAAGGAGAGAGTCATTCGAGGCTTAAGGAGCTGAGATTCAGTTGTCCAAGGTAGGAAAAATGTAGAGGAGAGCATTACATGCATAGAGCAGGAACAAGGGGGAGCTATGAAGCCCATACCCCCTCTAGTCTCTAGTAGGTATAGACATAGTCTGTTTATAATAGGTGTAACTCCTTATGTGCATATCCAATTCAAGAGATTTAAAGTGCATTCTATACTTATATTTGGTTCTTACTTTCCTTAATAGGGCCTCTTGAAATCACTTTGCGCCTATTGCCCTAATGGGCTACTTATCTTTGTACATTCTCAAGTAATACATTCAGTATTGTGTGTTATGCTCCAAGCTTCTTCTTCTTCCTTATGCTATTCGCGTGCTTCCGCAGACATCTAACTCCAACAATTGGTATCACAGTAGGTCCTCGCTTCATCTAGGGTGCCGTTGACACTCCTCCGTTTGCAGTCTCAGATTCGCACGAAATTTGGTGATCATACTCAGGGTGTTTCAGAGATCAAAACATCTTCGCTCTGTGGTGCCGAAATCGTGGTTTGAGCTCGTTTCAGCCTCCGAACGCACTATCGCTGCGCTTATGTAGGCTATTTCATCTTTTTGTGCCAAAGGTATATACCAGTTTCTGTTCACCAGTATAAGTGTCTCGGTCTGCTACAAGTCTAGCAAAATTCGTCTCAGCAGTTCTGTTCAACTTTTTGAGATACAGTCAATTTTTTGCATCAAGGTATTTTACTCACCGGCCATGGCTGAAAGCAGTGATGTATTCTGTATGTTGGTTGTTGAGGATAAGTTAGATGGTACCAACTACCCATTATGGGCTTATATGATGCGACATGTATTGGTTGCAAAAGGATTGTGGAACATTGTGCAAGGTGTTGAAAGACATCCTGTTACACCTGTAACAACAGGTACTGCAAATACAGGTGCTAGAGCTGATGGAGATGGTGTCGAAGATGATATTGTGCAGATTCCTGTTCGTGCTGTTGTTTCTGCTGCACCTACTGCAGAGTAGATTCGTTGGGATGGCAGAGATGCCCAAGCACATGCATTGATAGCTTTGTCTGTCAAACGTGCCATTATTCCTCATATTCGCTCTTGCAGAACAGCTAAGGATGCTTGGGATACACTTACCACATTGTACCAAGCTAGGAATGAGGCTCGTGTTTCTTACCTCCGAAAACATTTGGAGAGTGAGCACATGAATGGAGGTGATTCTATGGACAGTTTCCTAACAAAGATCAAAGACTTGAAGGAATAGTTGATTTTTGCTGATGAGGTTATACCAGATAGCTCACTTGTGCAGACCGTTCTGAACGGTCTTCCTGATTCATATCAGAGTCTTGCTTCTACTCTTCGGTTGATGATGAAAGGAAATCCAAATGCCTTGTCATTTGAGGAGTTAGTCTTTGTTCTGTTGCAGGAAGATTAGTCCAAGCAGAACAGGTCCATTATGCGTGTTGCAGATCAAGCTTTCCTCGCTAGTCTGAAGGGCAAAGGAAAATGGAGTTCTTCTACTAGTAAGCAGAAATTTGCAAATGTTGCACATTCGAAGAACCAAGACAAAGATGAGAAAAAATCAGAAAAGCAGAAATTGTTTTGTAAATACTATAAAGGGAATGATCATATCATAAAGAATTGTCCAAAACTGGCTGCAAAAGAGGCAAAGAAGAAAGAGGCTTGAATGGTTGTTGTAGAAGCCTCTACACCAAAAACGAAGTCTACTAATCTTGTGCAGGAAGAAGAATGGGCGTTCACTACTGTTTGCAGTTTTGACCCATCTTCTCATGAGCAATGCATGTCTGCAGTAGACTCAGATGTTTGGTACTTTGAGAGTGGGGCGACCAAACATATTACCTTGTAGCGTAGTTTCTTCTCTTCACTCGAGCCTGCCCCTACAGGGAATACTGTTACATACGCCAACAACTCCTCTTATCCTGTCATGGGAGTTGGTAAGATCATTTTGACTACTGCTGATGGTAGTTCTTTCACTTTGTCAGATGCTTTATTTGTGCGAAGGATCAAGAAGAATCTGTTATGAGTTTCTGCATTAGCCAAGATTGGCTTGGTTGTGAAATTTGTTGATGACAGATATACAATTCATGATCTGTCAAATGGCGATGTTATTATTGCTTTTGGCATTTTATGTTGTGGGTTGTATAAGCTCATAGACTATGAAAGATCTGAAAATGATTTGGCATGTGTTGTAAATGATTCTCAGGCTATGTCAGATGCAAAGCTTTGGCATGCACGCTTTGGTCATCTAAATTTTGCTAGTTTGCTACGGCTGCAGAAATCTGAAATGGTGTCCTCTTTGCCCAAACTTGAGGCACCTAGAAAACATGTTTGTGAAGGCTGTATTTTGGGCAAAATGCAGCGTTGCTCCTTTCCAAAAGATGGTTCATTCGGGCTACACAGAAATTGCAGCTTGTACATAGTGATGTTTGTGGTCCTATGCGGACACCCTCTTTTGGAAATTACCTTTACTTTGTGAATTTCACTGATGATTTTTCCAGGCATGCATGGGTATATCCACTCAAAGCAAAGTCCGAAGTGTTCATGTGCTTTAAAGAGTTTTTGGTTTTGGCTGAAAATTTGTCAGTATGTAAAATGGGCACCCTCCGTTCTGATCGAGGGGGGGAATATATGTCTTCTGATTTTAATGCATTTCTGGCTGAATGTGGGATAAAACACCAGTGTACAGTGTCGTATACTCCTCAAAATAATGGAGTTGCTGAACGAAAGAACAGGTCACTCATGGAGATGGTGAGGTGCATGGTCAAGAGTCAGGCTTTACCACATAGTTTCTGGCTTGAGGTTGTCATGTGTGCAGCATATGTAGTGAACAGGTGTCCCACTAAAGCACTACAGTCTATCACTCCATATGAGGCTTGGCATGACCGCAAGCCATCTATTGCTCATCTGCATGTTTTTGGTTGTTTGGCATATGCACTAGTGCCTGAACAACATCGCAAAAAAATAGATGATAAGGCAGTAAAATGTATTTTTGTTGGGTACAGTTCTGAAAGTAAAGGCTATCGTCTGTATCATCCATAGACTAAACGCATTCTGGTTAGCCCTGATGTTGTCTTTGTGGAAGATGCTATTCAGCCATTACTTTCATGTACTAAGGAGACATCTGTTAGCTCCAAAGACATGTATGATACTTTGATGCCTCTTTTTACAGGTGGATAGTCTAGTACTGGTCCTAATGAGGCAACTTCTCAACCTTTGCAGGTTTCATATGATGATGCAGATCATTCCATTTCTGATGCAGATTTACATGATGCACTTGTTGATGAGAGAGCTAATATTGAGCAGGCAAAAAGTATGCCAAAATGGCTGGTGCAGACTTTGTGTGATAGCAAGCTCTCATAGTGCCTCTTTTGCATCAGATTGCTATGCTATGGCTGCGTCTAGTCTTTGTGATGAGAATGAGCCTGTTTCTTTTGATGAAGCACAAAATTTAGAAAATTGGATGAGTGCTATGCAATCCGAATATGATGCTATAATGAAGAATGGTACATGGTCTTTATGTGACTTGCCTCTTGGCAAGAAGGCCATTGGCACTAAGTGGGTATACAAGTTGAAGCGTAAACTTGATGGTACAATTGACAAGTATAAGGCTAGGCTTGTTGCAAAGGGTTATGCGCAAGAAAGAAGCATTGATTTTGATGAGACCTTTGCACCTACATGTCGTATGACTATTGTTCGGAGCATTTGTGCACTTGCATCCCATCATGGTTGGAATGTACATCAATTGGACATTAAAACAACATTTCTGAATGGTGACTTGCATGAGGAAGTGTATGTTTTTCAACACCGTGGCTTTGTGCAGAAAGGGCATGAAAACCAGGTGTGCAAGTTAAAGAAGGCATTATATGTTTTAAAGCAAGCACCATGTGCTTGGTATGAGAAGATACATGCCTATCTGGTTGCACATGGTTTTGAGAACAGTCCAACTGAAAGCACCTTATATGTTAAGCGTGCTAATGATGTGCTTCTGATCATTGTTGTCTATGTTGAGGACATGCTACTCACTGGTCCTATTGAGAAGCATATTGCTGATTTCAAGGCTGATATGCATGCCTTATTTGAGATGTCTGATTTGGGAAATTTGCATCACTATTTGGGCATTCAGTTTATGCAGGTTGATGGTGGAATGGCTTTGTGTCAAACAAAATATATTAACACATTATTGTAGCGTTTTGGCCTTGAAGACTATAAGCCTATTGCCATTCCTATGGAGACAGGTTTACGATTGAGTCTTCATGATGCTGGAGATGCATTTGATGCTATTCTCTATCAGCAGGCTGTTGGATGCTTGATTTACTTATGCATTACTCGGCCAGATATTAAGTTTGCGGTCTCACAGATGAGCAGGTTTATGCATTGCCTAGGAGTCACACATTAGAAGGCAATTAAGCGCATCTTTGGCTACTTGAGTGATACTCAACTACTTGGGTTGTTTTATCCCAAGGGGGATCACTACCGCCAGATTTGCATGCTTTTACTGACTCAGATTGGGTTGGTTGCTATGACACTCATGTGTCCACCAGTGGTTTTTGCTTCATGCTTGGTAGCTCATGTATATCTTGGTTGAGCAAGAAGCAACCTATTGTGGCCACTTCCAGTTGTGAGGCTGAGTATAGGGTAGCTTTCACAGCGACTGTTAGTGTGTGTGGCTCAGACGCCTTATGGGTGATTTGGGTGTTGGCCAGTCTTCTGCCACCACCATCTTCACTGACAATCAGAGCGCATTGGCAGTTGCGAGGAACCCTGTGTTCCATGCTCGCACTAAGCACATTGAGGTTCATTATCACCATGTCAGGGAGAGGCTCTCTGCTGGGGAGATCAGCTTGGCATATGTGCCCACGCAGGAGAAGATTGCAGACCTTTTCACGAAGGCTCTGACTAGGGAGAAGTTTGAAGCTTTCCGCAAAGCTTTGGGCTTACTTCCTTTTGTGGAGTGATTTCCACATAGCTTGGCACTTCCTTATACATGAGTGCCAGGTCCTTGTTCACTACATCACTCCCAGGGGGGATTTGTTGATATATTTAGGTAGTGATGTGTGTGAACACACTAGGACCGCCGGGGCATTTTTTTCCCTCTTTAGGAGGTTTTTTTCCCCCGCCTTGTATATGCGCCTATTGCCCTAATGGTCTACTTATCTTTGTACATTCTCTAGTAATACATTCAGTATTGTGTGTTGTGCTCCAAGCTTCTTCTTCTTCCTTGTGATGTTCGTGTGCTTACTATATAAGAAGTGCTTGGGGTCACTTGTAATTCATCCTTCACCTAGTTTCAACACCAAGCTTTGGAGAGCTTTGGTACCTCAATAGAGGTGATGTTCTTAGCACATGGGGCAGCCATGGTGCTATTTTGGAGCATGTTGAGGAGTGGCTATGGAGTTCTTCTTGGAGAATAAGAGTATGCTCACACTCTTGCTTATGGAGAGGACTTGGTCATTAGCAGCTTGGTGGTGAGGATCGGCCATCTACATGATGCATTTGAAGATTGTCTTCTACATGAAGATTTCAGGTTACTTCAAAGACATTGGATGGTGGTTAACATAAGGTTTACATCTTATGTTAAGAATTCAGGTACATATTTTGTTTATGCATACAAGTACTACTTGGAGTTTATGGAGGCAGTGGCATCCATATCAGGAGGAGTCATATTCGACATATCTAAAGGAGAATCAATACGTATATGCTTTATGCATGTTTGGATGAGGTGTTCGAGAAGGTATATTCATAGAGTTTGAGGATTTCTGGCAGCAGCAAACTTGTTAGCATTCTTTGCTACTTTTCTAAGTATGTGATCTTTTCACCAACATGTCTAACGTAGGGTCTTCCATAGCCTAAGGTTAGATGAGGGTTTGTTGATTGTCAGTTTTAGATTGATCCTTCCTCTTTAGATCACTCATATTCACTCTTCTACAACCTATCAGGTCACACATCTAAAGTATATTCAGATTTCTGTCCATACATCTGAATATGTTTGTTATATTTGTACATTCACTCTTCCATCTATTTCTGTTCACATAGAGTGGTTGAGATTTTTGCTCCCACATTGTACATTGAACATTGGTATATATGATAGTGTGAGTAAGCAGTGGCTTACGTAACACTTTACACATGTTGTCTAGTCTCTTTCTATCTTTGTCTCATCCTTTGTATGATTAACATAATACACTAAGTTGTGAGTTGTCATTCACAGGTTCCAAGATTCAGTTCCTGATTTTGTTTAGTGTATCTACATGACACAGCAGAAGTACGTTGAGAAAACTTTCGCAAGGTAAATGCAAATATGTGGATCCTAGTGTATGTTTTCAGGTTTGTGAAGACAAGAGATAGCATGTTCAGAGTCAGTATAGGTATACTCGTATGATCACTCTTACACTTATGATTATTGTTGGAACATCAAGCTTACACTATGCTCGATGTGGATTTGATCTACATCAAAAAGTTATTGTTTGGATTATGTCAAAAGAATATCTGTTGAAGCATTCTTTTACCTATGATCTTTTATTGTATTTTTTTAAAAGATCTTTTATGGATAATTTACCATTGTAAAAGCATAGAGCTTTACACATCTAAAAGTAGAAAAGAGATCTAAACTTCCACGAATTTGAGGTGGTTGAGTTGCAATCAATGAATCACTTAATCACCTAAAAGTAGATCAAACTAGATCTTCACTTTTCTTGGATTATAGGAAAGTGAATTGATTCTCTTCAACAACCTTTACCGCCTTCATTTGAATTCAAGGTCCACCTATAGTAGTCACGGAGCACTTCAAGAGTCTACATAAAGACTTCAAATTACTTTTACGTTACATGGAAGCAATATACATACACTTGTGGCCATCATTGTCTTGCTCCTTCATTTTTCTGCATCATCTTCTTCAGCAACAGTAAGCTTGTAGAGGCTGTTAGTCTCTCAACAGAGCTCCAAATCGGATGGGTGAGCACTCATTGGAAAGGTATAAGTGTCTGGTTTATTTGTCTAAATGTTCCAGGCATTTGATTTAGAATATTGGGAGAAATCTCAATGTTTTGATTTTGGGTTCTATCTATGCACATTCTTGAAAAATAGGAGGTACCACTGTTGAGTGGCAGGATCATTCCAAAAGCATATTTTGCTTATTTCTTGATATCTTGTGCATTATATACACTCAACCCTATGTGTAGCGGTCCTCGAAAAGGATTGTTTCCAATTGTAAGCATGTTGGCTACTATGAGCATTTGAAGTTGACCGTCTCATCCAAAGATAGTAAGTTTTTTGAGTTAATCAATGTGCAAACCTATCAGTTTTGTATTGAATCTTTCTCTTGACGCTCCAAAGTACATATTGAATTTTATTTCACTTATCGCATGCCTATAAGGTCTATTCGAGTCTCCATAATCTCAAGGGCTATTCTTGTGCTGGTTGGCTGGACTAAACCTCATCGGTTTGCAACTCACTTGAAGAGATGTGGTTTCTCTCCAAGTGATGCACACCCATCCTTGTATATGAAGAAGAGAAATGAGAAGATATGTTTTATATGCATATATGTAGATGATTTTGTGACAAGTGATTATGATGTAGGGAAAATGACCATCAAAGAGAAGCTGAGAAGAGATTTCAAAATCTCATATTTAGGTGTGCTAAAGTATGTTCTTGTCATTGAGGTGATCTATGGGAAGGAAGGTATCTATCTCTCTCAAAAGAAGTATTATTTAGGTTTGGCATGATAGATTGCAAACAAATATCTCACCTATGGATTCAAATGTCAAGTTAAGCAAGGAAGATGGTAAGAAGCTAGAGGACCTTACACTATAGAGGAACATTAGGGGATCATTGATCTATGCTACACTCACAAGGCCTAACTTGTGCTACATAGTTAGATTCCTATCTCAGTTCATGCATGCAACCATAGATACACATCTCAACCATGCAAAGAGAGTGTTAAGGTATGTGAATAGTACAATTAATCATGGGTTGCTATACAGGTATGATGAAGAACTTCAAGTAAGAGCATGGAGTGATGCAGATTGGGTAGGGAGTGTTAATGATAGAAGGTCAACTTTTGGCTATGTTTTCATGCTAGGTACAAAAGCAATTTCATGGATGAGCAAAAAGCAGCCCACAGTTGCATTGAGTTCAACAAAGGCTGAATATAGAGCTTTATCCCTTACTACATGTGAACCAATGTGGCTTAAGAAGCTCTTCAAAGATCTTGGTATACAACTTAGACCAATTTTAGTTTATGGAGATAACATGTCAAGCCTACATCTTGCTAACAATCCCATGTATGATGCAAGGAGCAAGCACATTGAGGTGCATTATCGTTATGTAAGGGAAAAGTTTGCAAGTGGGGACATTAATGTTCATTTTGTAGGTACAAAGAACCAAGTTGGAGATATCTTCACCAAAAGCTTGTACATGACCAAGTTAACAAAGCTTTGAAAAGCTATGAGCTTGCTTGATATGGACACCACCACCTTAAGCTTAAGGGGGAGTGTTGAAAATGTGAACTATGCAAGCTTTAGGTGGACAAAGGGGTAAAAATGTGGAAAAACCTCATGACTTAGATCACGTAGGGCCATCTTAAGATTGGACAAGGTTGGGCAAGGTCATCCTAAGGTGGTGGAAAATTCGAGACAGGCATCAAAAAGCTATAAAAGAGGGTGAAGAGACACCAAATGCATGGAAGTCTTATAGGTCATTGACAACCAAGAGACATATGCTCAAGGAGGCTCAAAGAGGGTGAAGAGACACCAAATGCATGGAAGTCTTATAGGTCATTGACAACCAAGGCTCAAGGAGTTGAAACATAGTTGTATAAGCTAGGAAAAATGTAGAGGAGGGTGTTACATGCACACAGGAGGAGCTATCAAGCCCACACCCCCTCTAGTCTCTTGTAGGTATAGACGTAGTCTGATTGTAACAGTTGAAACTCCTTGTGTACATATCCAATTCAAGAGCTTTAAAGTGCATTCTATAGCTTATATATTTATTTTACTTTCTTTAAGAGGGCTTCTTGAAATTGGTTTCACCTACAGAGAAATTGGTGTATCTCTATTACCCTAATTTTTCCATATCCTACATCTCTACATAGTCTATTTTGTAGAGAGTTGTTGACTGACCTACACAAATCTATTTGAGGTTTTCTATAGCTTCATAGAAAGCTTATGAACTATACTAACTGTCTCTAAAAGCGTAAGTGAATTGGATCAGTGTAAGGCAAGTGAATCAGAGTTTTGCTACAAGGTAGTAGAAAAGGTGTATGAAGGGACCTAGGTATTGGGTTCATTTCACTTCTAGTTTGCAAATGTGAGGGTTTAAATTCCATAAAAGCATGTTAGTGATAATGTGCTATAAATTTTACACAAATATGTTTGGGGTACTGCAAAGACCACATCTATGGGGATTTGTAGGTTTATGTCACTTTCATTGATGATCATACACGAAAAGTATGGGTATAATGCATGAAAGAGAAGAGGGAGGTGTTTACTCGCTTTTTGAAAATTCAAGTCTATGGTGGAAAAGTAGTTAGCAAAGTATATTCAAACATTCAGATCCAATGGAGGAGGTGAATACATATCAAATGAGTTCATCCCTTTTTTTAAAGTTCATGGAACTCAAAGACAATTTTCATGCACGTACAGACCACAACAAAATTGCATTGTCAAATGCAAAAATAGACATATTGCAGAGATAGCAAGAACCTTGATGGTTGAGAAAAATATGCCTCATTGTTATTGGGCAAAAGTTGTGCACATTGATGTATACATCATGAACAAAACTCCGACCGTTGTTGTACATCAAGTTACATGTGAAGAGAAGTTTATAGATTAAAAGCCAAACTTATCACATATGAAAGTGTTTGATTGTATTTCATATGTAGATGTTCCAAACGAGTTGATGCCAAATGGTGATCCAAAAGCAAAAAGATGTATCCTCATTGGGTACTCCCTTCAGCAGAATGGATGGAAATATTACAACCCACTTTTCATGGACGAAGAAAACATTCTAAACCTCAGATTCCATGTGACTTGTATATCTCATGCTTGGTTCAGAATTTTGAGGAATCAATGCTTTCATTGTTTTTGGAATGTGCCAAAACCCTAAGATCGACTATCTATTTGCTAAATTACGATATTTGGAGGTCTTGTTTAGATTGCTAACATCATCGAGGACATCATCAAGTCATAACCACCTTTGAACCTCCTCTAATAACTGCCCTTCAACACCTATACAAGGAGGGCTTGGCCACATACATCTCTCTGCCAATGTCTATCTTAGGAGCTCAAGGAGATCCAAGTAAGTACTTTCCAAGTTCTAGTTCCAGTTCTTGTCTTGATCCTTGTTCTAGTCTTGTCTAGACTAGTTCTTGGACATCTTTTCTTGTCCTCTTGTAATCTCATAATATGAGATCTTTTCTAGTTATTCCTTGTATCTAGCTCATCTCCCTGAAGGAAATTCTTATAATTGAGATATCTTATTTCATACCTATGGTCCACGATTGTGGGATCTCCTATATCATCTCTAGTCTAGTTATTCATACCTATCAATCTTGGGTTGTAGGATATCTTGTATCAGTTACATATTTTTGTATTATTTTCCCTATCATGGGTGTTCTTGTAATTAGAAGTATATTTACAAAATCTTATCTAGCATAGTCAAAGAGCACAATCTTGGGCTCCCTTGACAGTTTGGCAAGACTAGATCCTACCCAAGACTAGGCATCATGGAGAATACTTATGAACAGATTGTGGCATCGCTTCAAAGTCTCCAAAAACAAAATGTACCTAACTCATTGACAAGCACTAGTCAAGATGGGACATCACATGCATATAGGTGCAATCATCCAAGAACTACAAGACGGAATCACGAATCTTCGAGAAAATCAATGAAGTATTCAAGTGAGTCAACATCCTAGTTCATTCTTCATGAAGGAACCCAAGATTTACATGCTAGAAAATTTTGATGGTGATCGCACAATGTTCCGTAGGTTCTTACAAAAAGTCAAATTCTACATCCGTATGCAGCCTTATAGATACCCTGATGATGCATCCAGGGTCAGCTTTATTGGAAATTTTCTCTACAATCAAGGTATCATGGTTCTCTCCAATCATGGAAAAGGACATGGTAGTACTTTGCGACTATGAGGGGTTTCTTTGAGATCTTACCACCGCATTTGGAGATGCAAACATGAGTCATGTGGTAGAAACAAAGCTTTGGAAGCTACATCAAGGTAACCACCCTGCCTCTACCTAAGCATCAGAATTAAGGCAATTGATATGTGATCTCACTTGGCACAAAGATGATTCATAAGCCAATTTAGATGGGGCTTAAGGGATGATGTGAAGGACCTTCTACTCACAATGCCAAAGGTTAAGACATTGAATGAATACATCACTCAATCCATTCAATGTGATAACCACCTTTTTGAAAGGAAACAAGAAAAGCAAGTAGAAGGAAGAATTCATCAATGGAAATCCTTCGAGCCTACTCCTAGAGAAGAGTCAATTTCTGAACCTATGTAGATAGACATGACTAGGTTCCAACCTCTAACCCCACAAGAGAAACACAAAAGAAGAGATAATAAGTTATGCATCCACTGTGGGAACCCTGGCCATATTGCACTTAATTTGCCCGATAAGAGAACAAACTCTAGAGTCATAGTCACCCTTGTAGAGCAAGGAAATGAGGAAGTCTAGTTGTAAAGGAGACTATACAACCAGACCATGATATAAGAAAGGGTCTCATAATTTCATCAACATCCATAGAAACATGTCTTGCCCCTATCAAGTTCATCATACCTAAGAAGACCCTTTCCCTTATAGCCCTAGTAGAATCAGGAGCCTCCTCATGTTTTATCCATGAAGAATTGGTTACAAAACACAGAATTCCACTACTTTAAAGCAACAAACCAGTAGTAGCTGAAGTAGTAGATGGACAACCTCTAGAATCTAGGAATATTATGATGGAAACCACACCATTAAGGGTGCACTGTGGTAACCATGATTCGCACATATGTTTTAATGTAATATCAAGTCCAATAAACCCTTTTATCATTGGAATGTCATGGCTAAAGAAACATAATCTAGACATCAATTGGGAGAATAACAAAATCACAAGTTGAGATATCCAGAAGAACTCGATATATGTAGGAGCCAAAGCCTTCATGTATGTAGTAAGGAAGAAACCAAAATACATGATCTATGCCATTTTAGCTGAAGAGTCCAAGAAAGATGATCTAGTAAAGCTACCTAGTGAGTATCAAGATTTTCAAGATGTCTTTGAGAAAAAGAATGAAGATATTCTCCCATAGCATAGACCTTATGATTGTGCCGTAGAACTTCAAAAGGGAGCCCAAACATCCTTTGGAACAATCTATAGACTATCCCCAGAGGAACTTACAAAATTATGTAAGTATATTGATGATAATTTAGCCAAAGGGTTTATTAGACACTCAAAGTCTCATAGGGGAGCCCCTATCCTATTTGTAAAGAAGAAGGACAGGACTCTTTGAATGTGTGTAGACTATCATGGGTTGAATAAAGTCACTATAAAGAATAGATATCCTCTTTGAATGTGTGTAGACTATCACGGGTTGAATAAAGGAATGCTTGGAAAGGCAAAGTTTTCACATAGATTGACCTTCTAGTGGCTTACAATCTCGTTGGGATCAGAGAAGGAGATGAATGGAAGATAGCATTTTGAACAAGGTATGGACATTTTGAATATTTAGTTATGCCAATCGGTCTCCCAAATGCTCCAACCATCTTTCTGCATATGATGAATGATATATTTTGAGAGAACTTAGATGATTTTGTGGTAACCTACCTTGATGGTATCTTGATATTCTCCAAAAATCTAGAGGATCACCAATCTCATGTAAAGAATCAAGATAGTCCTAGAGATACTAAGAGAAAAAGTTTTATATGCAAAATTGGAGAAAAACTCTTTCCATCAGACAAAAGTGGAGGTTTTAGGGTACATTGTATCAGAGAAAGGAATCTTTATGGAGCCTAAGAAGATCGAGACAGTCCTTGATTAACATCCACCTTCATCTATTCAAGATGTACAATGTTTCCTAGGGTTTGCCCATTTTAATAGGATATTCATCAGCGATTATTTTAAGATAGTTAAACCTCTTACAAAGCTTACAGGAAACACAAAATTCTCATGGAATGAAGACAGAGAGAAAACCTTTCACACCTAAAATCCTCATTAAGCACTACTCCAATTCTAGTCCACCCTAATTCTACCAATCCTTTTTTCTTGGAGACAGACGCATCAGACTTGTCCTTGGAAACAATCCTATCCCAACATGGGGATGCTGGACACCTACATCCAATTGCATATCATTCAATGAAATTCTCTCCTCCAAAGATTAATTATGAAATCCATGATAAAGAACTTCTTGCCATAGTGGATGCGTTTAATACCTAGCATCACCATCTAGGAGCAGCTCATAAAGTTATTGTGTACATAGATCATAAGAATTTAGAGTATTTTATTGCCTCCCTCATCCTCATTAGAAGACAATTTTGATGGACTAACATTCTATCCATGTTTGATTTTGTCATCACATATCCTCGAGGCCGCCAATAATGTCAGCTAGATGCCTTGTCAAGTTGATCTTACCTTGCACCAAAGAAAAGTGAAGAGGCTTTTGATCAATAGGAGCGTGTATTTTTTCTCTCTCTCTCTATCTCTCTATCTCTCTCTCTCCCACTTCCTTTTGTAGTGCAATACCTATTCTCTCCCTCTGTAATGATTTCTACCAACTTGAATCTTGTCCTCTGCACATTTTAATTTTTCTCTCTCTACCTCTCTCTCTCTCTCAATCTATAGATTATGCTTTCTACTTCAACATTGAATCATATGCCTCTATCTCTCTCTATCTCTATCTCTCCCAATTACGCTTCATCATTCTACCATCACCAAGCACCAAGGAGAAAAATGGTAGCCACTACAGACACAAACATGATTGAGCATGAAAGGAGCATGAAAGGAGCATGAATGCTTCTAATATGCCATTGATCACAATGGAAACAAAGAACTAGCAGATTTAGGGAAAGGAACGAAGTTCATTCGATGGAAGGACTCAAGCAATCTACAGCTAAGGATCTTTGATAATGGGACAAACTTAAAGAGCCATGGAAAATTGAGCTTTTCCTTCTAGTCTAGCTATGGTTGAGTGGTTATAGACACAAATACAAAGTTAAAGTAAAGACATAGAGAGATGGGATGGTAAAGGGACTCTTCTCTCTCTCTCTCTCTCTATCTGAGTAATTTTGCATTGATACCTTTATGGAGGATTTGAGAGGAGAGAGGAAATATGTGAAGTAATTTTTTTCTCTCAAATGCTACGGTGGTCATTCAGCTTGTGGGAGCAAAGGTTATTGGAAGACATGGTGGAAACCTTCCAGAGATGAGATGGTGCTGCAAATTCCTCCTTCACATTAGCCAAAACTAAGCTAAGGAGTTCCAAGTAGACTTCTTGAGCTTTTGAAGAAGCACAAGTAATCACCCAAGTACTTTGGAAGATGATCCTCAAATCATTGGATCAAAATAGATAAGTTGGAGTTTAACTATGGACCAAAAACTTGCTATTTTGGTCATCACACTTGCTCAAGAAAATGAACAATACTCCTTCCCTGGTAACAATTTGATACAATGCTTTTGGGGATATCTAGCTGACTATGATAGCTACCTTTCACATTCACATGAAATGATCAACTATGCTCAAAGAATGATGCTTAGCAAAACTGAGATGCATCCCGACATTTTAGGGAGTTAATAGTATGTAGACCAGAGGGCAATGTTTTGCACATAACTCTAGAATGACTTAGCCAATTGAAATGAAACTTTGTATCAAAGAAATAGAAGTTCTAATGAATCTATAGCAACTTAAATCACTGAAAAATGATCAAGTACACGTTGAGAAGTAGATCACAGAAGCTTGCTATTCAGAGTAGTATATGACAAAGTAGAAGAGATGAGACATGGGAAGATTATATGTGTTAATGCACATACATTACATTGATACTAGCAATGAATCATGGCACAATGTGAGGGCAATAGAACTGCATTAATATGAGCTCAATATGGCACACAAATTCCTCTGAAATGGGTTTTACTTGGGGATCTAGCTATTATGCTTCATACAAGAAGCCATATTCCTTAGGTCTATATTATTGGAATCCATAATGTATGTTATGTTATCCCCATGAAGCATCAAGATACTTTTAGGATTATGCTTTATAGCTCATCCAACTTCTTTTCCTAACCCACTTAGGATTCGTACAATCCTTATAGTATATGAAAGTGTTCTCTTGCATTGAGGTTCTTTGAGAATTCCCAAAGCTTGAGAACTTTATCTAGGTTGGAAGACGTAACGAAAGAAGTATGAAGCACTTGCATATGAGGAAGTACTTCAACTTTATCTATTTCTTGCATATCTTTTACCTTGCAATACCCTAATTGGTCTTTTCAAGGCATAAGATACAAGTTCTTGGGGACTTTCTCCCCTCCTTAAAATTTTTCATCCTTGAAAACTATCTGAGAGTAAATTGAAAATTGTGCTCTTTCAGAAGTATTTAGAAGAGTTTATTTTCAATCTTTAATTGTTCCCCCTGACTAAAAGAACTATTGAGAGCTTTTAAATTTCCTCCGTGCGTGTTGAACACATATCACAAAGTTTCAAGTTTGGATTACCCATAAATTCGATGTCCCATACCACCGAATCTACTCAAGTGGTAGTGTAAACCTAGATGTCCATACCAGTAAAGGTAACTTGCCTTGGATCTTTGGATCAAACCTTGTTTTAGTCTAATCAAGTAAGATCTATTACTTCTTAGACTTATAAGTTTCATTTCCATTGCAAAGCATAACCGTCACTTATGTCACAATGAAATTTTAACTTAGCAAGCTTTAGTTGTAATTTCAACTTGACAAGACTAGTCTCAAAAATTGACTTTTCAATTATTCCCTGATACAGATATACTCAAAAATATCATTTTTATGTCACTTGATAGTAGAGCTAGTTATATATCTCAACTAGATATCATCTTTTTTGACATAATGAATAATCTGAGAAAGAATAATTGACTTGCCAATCAAATCTCTATGTTGAAGTAGATGGTAATTCCATTTACTATATAGTCCTTTATTTCTAGGACATTAGAAAATGATACTTAGGGTTTATTACAACCCTTGAGTCTTACCTTCTCTTTATGCCTTGCATTTGCTTGGAAGAATAATGTAAATCTCCAAATAGTTCTTTAGTTCTTTTTAACAAAGAACTTTCTTGAACAAAAGCACGAATACTTTCATCTTCCAAAACTAAGATTTTGTTATACCATATTTTTCTCTTTCTTAGAGCTTGAGAATAATGCTCTAAGTTACCACCACTCTATCATGGCTCCAAAAGAGAAAACTTTGTGCTATTACCTTAATTCTATGGCCTTGCTGATCAGGCATGCTATGGGCTTTTATGGAATTTAAATTCCATAAGAGGGATTTTAAGCTTAAGGTATTTTCAAGAAGCTAGATTTATTTGGCTTTTAATTACTTAGCCAAACATAAAGGAATTAAATGGTGTATAGTGGCCAATTGGCCTCATCGCCATTCTTTTTAGAAACTAATAAAATAAAATCCTACTTAAGCTTAACTTTAGGAATTTAATCTCCCTCTTAACTCAAAAACCCATGTAAAATGTTCCATATGCATACTAGTGTATGCCAAATGGTTCCACCTTTATTGGAAAAGGTGTTGCATGCATAAGGTTCAGAAATTGAACCCCTCCTTAAAGCATGCAAAAATTCCCAAATTGGAACTTTGTTCATTCAAAGGGTGGTGAAAAACTTTCATGCATCTTTCTTTCTATGCATATGAGTTGCCATAATGCATATGTCATAAATCATGACTATATTTATGCATATCGAATCTTTCTTTTCCAAACCCATGTTAACATAATGCATAGTGCAAATCCTTTCCATGACTAATTGTCTATATGACCAAGAAAAACCGGGCCACTTGAATCTATGCATCCACTTATGAGTTCCTTTCTATCACAACATGCAGTGCATGCTTCATAGTTTGAAGGAAAAGAAAAGAGGGCACTTATCTGGAAATTAGGCTTCGTCCATCCCTTGACTTTGCTTGAATGTCCTCACAGTGATGAGGTAGGCTTGGGCCATCCCATCTCATTCATTGTTGAAAAATCTCTTGGGCACTGGATACTTACTTGTGTGCCCATATGTGTGCATCTTAAAATCATGCATGGAATATCATGAAAATCAAGAAGAAACTTTAATGAAAGACTTACCCAAACCTCATTGTTTCTTTCGATCCTAGTGAGGAGCTTTTCAGAACTTATGGTTGCCCCATCATGCATTGCTTTTTAGTACTCATGCATTGATGTATGCATTCCTATGATGAAACCTCTATGCATGGCTAATGGATATCACACACATGTACACCTTACTATTGGAAAATAAAATTTCCAAAAACAGCCATGCTTCGTATATACATGTGCTAACATTTTCTCATTTATGCATGAGAAATGTATGTACACCCATTCTCACTTTTTATAGAACCTTTATAGTAGTGTTTTGAATGCATGGCAAGAACTTCGTATTTTATTGTGCATAAAAAGAGTAAACCATTATTGTCATGTATGGTATAGAAAACCTAAAAAGATCCCAAAAGAGGTGTAATACATGACTTTACACATGTGTATACTTTCTATACTTCACATATGTCTATACTTTCCATATTGAAATTGTATTGGGTAACATACGAAAAACTATGTTCACCCTTCATGCATAGGGATTATATAAGTAAAATGAAAACCATGAAGTCATGAGAGAGCGCAAAATCTCATAACCAATGAACTCTCAAAACGTTATATATACATAACGACTTCATATTCCTCATAAGTAAAAGTCGTTTTATTTTGTTATCCAATGCTTTATACTTGGCGATCTATTAGCTTTCAACTTTGGCCACGAATATGCCATTGAAAAATAAGCTTCCATACAATGCACATGTGCTCATAGGACCAACATTTTATCTCACATGCGATTATTTAGAAATTACCTTCAATTTGTAAAAGGAAGTCTCACGTGTAGTCCGCGAGCAGAGAAAAAAACAGCCCAGCCATTGGAAGGGATCCGAGGCCAATAATCCCATATAGCGCAGCAAGTTGGAAAACAAGAACTATATAAAGCGCTTGACCTTGTGTCACTATGAGGAGAGCCCCATGGAGCTTCGTGAGTTCTTTCCATTTGCATAGCTGCAATGAGAGAGAAAGGAGTGCTCGTACAGGCTCCTCCTATCGTTCACACTAGCGAGGTTGAACGGCTGCTCTATTGAAAGCTTGGCCACCCGTCACATGGCCGAGCTCAGCCATATATTAAGAGAAGGGTCCCTATGAAACCGGTTTTTGTAAGTCCCAACGAAGGGGATACTCTGATTTTCTAGAGTATCGAAAACCACATCCGAGCATAACTAAGACCATGCACGAAAAGATATATGAGTAGCTCACACGAGCTAGAGAGAGTAAAGTAGAGTAAAATCTTGTTCAAGTAAAGCCTAGCTCTGATACCACTCTTTTGGAAGGATTCCATAGCCTCGACACAAACTAAGAATACTCACTAATTAGACTCACACTAGGAAGAGATGTGTTTCTAACCAACCAACCCCTCCAATATATAGCTCCAAGTCCAAGGGGGTAAGTCCCTCTCAAGAGGACATGTGTACCTTCCATCACATGGGTCCCTAATGTGTTCACATGGTTTCCAAGCTTAGGAAATCACATGAAATCACGTGGCTTCTAAAAGAAGGCTCTCCAAGCTCTCACGTAAAAACCAAGTGGCTAGGAGAAGCTTCCAATCAAGCCTAAGGTACTCAACCTTAGAGAATTAACCCTAAGGTTCAAGACCCATCTAAAAGGGGTAGATAAATCATAAATCCAAAGGTTTTCACACCTAGAAACCCAAAGGTTCTACCCCTTAGACCCATGTAATTATACAACAATGTTGCTCTAATACCATTGTTGGAGATGATGGTGGACACCTTATAGAGATGAGATGGTGCTACAAGTTCCTACTTCACACCAGCCAAAATTGAGTTGAGGAGTGCAAAGTAGACTTCTTGAGATTTCCAATAAGCACAAATAATCAACCAAGTACTTTGGAAGATGATCCTCAAATCATTGGATCAAAACAGATAAGTTGGAGTTTAACTCTAGACCAAAAACTTGCTATTTTGGTCATCACACTTGCTCAAGAAAATGAATAGTACTCCTTCCCTCATAACAATTGGATAAATTACTTTTGGGGATATCTAACTGACTATGATAGCTACCTTTCACAAGTTATTTCACTTGAAATGATGAACTATGCTTAGAGAATGATGCTTAGCAAAACTGAGATGCATCCCGACATTTTAGGGAGTTAACAGTATGCAGACAGAGGGCAATGTTTTGTCCATAACTCAAGAATGATTGAGCCAATTGAAACCAAACTTTTGTAGCAAAACAATAGACAGACTAATCAATCTATAACAACTTCAATCACTGAAAGTGATCAAGTACATGCTGAGAAATAGACCAAAGAAGCTCACTTTTTTTAGTAGTATATGACATAGTAGAAGAGATGAGACATGGGAAGATAACATGTATTAATGCACATAAATTACATTGAAATTGGCAACGAATGATTGCACAATGTGAGGGTAATAGAAGAGCTATAATGTGAGCTCAATATGCCACACAAATTCCTCGAAAATCTTTGCTATATCTCAATCTTTTTCACACGACTAGGTACTCCTCTTTTATGCCTTTTGTTGTAGCCAAGTTTCAAGTTTGAATTTGAATCGTTACTTAAAAGTTTTCCAAAGTTTTAGGACTTCATTTGACATAAATCCTCACCAATAATTTATGGAAAGATTCTCCTAAGAACTCGTAATTGGAAGTGATTCCACTTATGCACTTTTACAAATTAAAAAATTTTACAAGAGATCATTCATGTGCTAATACATGAATGAACATATGAACTTTAGGATAAGTGATCAAGCATTTAGGCTTGGAGTAATTGCACCAATTAAGGTATCATCAAAATCAATGCTACTCTCTTGAGCATAACCTTTTGCAACAAGCCGATCCTTATACTTATCAATTGATCCATCAGGCTTACACTTCAGCTTGTATACCCATTCCATGCCAATGGCCTTTTTGTTTGGAGGCAAATCACATAAAGAACAAGTATCATTCTTCATTATATCATCATATTTTAATTGCATAGCAGCCATCCAAGTTTTTAAATTTTTTTCTTGATAAAAAAACAGGCTCATTCTCATCAAAAAGACTAGGGGTAGCCTTCGTATAGCAATTTGATGCATAAGCACTATAAGAGCCTTAACAAGTAGGATACGATAGTGGCACATCTAATTTGCTATCTCTCAAAAGTTTACACCAACCATTTTGGCATAGTTTTTGCCTGGATTATATCAACCCTCTCATTAATAAGTGCATCATGTAAATCTGCATCAGAAAGGGAATGATCTACATCATCATGTGATAAAGGCTACAAAGTTTCCTCATTTGGACCAGTACTTGACTATCCACCTATAAAAAAGGCAGCAAACTATCATATATATCCTTGGAGCTAAGTGATATCTCTTTAGTACATGAAATTAATGGATGAATTGCATCTTCCACAAAAACAACATCATGACTAACAAAAGCAATAAAAGGACAAGGACAAAGGACACTCTCCCCCTCTTCGTCTCTGTCGTCCCTTGACAGACTTTGCTTCGCGAACGCGTCCCTTGGGCTGTGTTGCCTGATTCTTGATCTTGCTTTTCTCCGCACGCTTCCTTTGGTCAGTATTGTCTGCAGTTAAACAGACATGCAGATTCGATGGCCTTCTTGATTCAAGCTCTACAACTCGAGAGCCTGATGTAGTTGTCTTGCCTGTTGACTTGGGTTGCCACGCACGCCATCAGTGACTAGGAATGTGCTGTTCTTAGTCACCCTCTTCAACTTTTCAGCCTCTACCCCTTTCTTACTTTTGGTCCTACTCTGATGTTTGAAAAGTCCATGACCTGGGACCCCCGGGTTTAGCGTTGTAGCGTGGTGCGTGCCCCTGTGGGGCTCTGTGCAGAGATGGGTGTTGCGCCCCTGCGGGGCTTCCTGCAGAGATATATTCTTTTTCTCTTCTTAATGAATTGTTTTGGACTTTGATTTTCTTCTTCTTTTCTTCTTGCTTGATTGTCCCTCTACACGTCCCTCCTCCTGAACTCTGTCGTCCTCGACAGGCTTTCTGAGGCGACGCGTGTATGTTTGAATGGCGGTTTGCTCTCGTTGGTTCAGCAGATTTGCATGACATACCATGAATTCCTTCCATTGTTTTGACTTCACTCCGTCTTCTGGCGCCTGTCGATGATCAGCAAAAAAACTTGTTTCATAGGCCACCAGCCTTGCATTTAAATTGGAAGTCATCTTTACAAAAATCTCCGAATCGATTTCAAAGAAGCCGGTAAAGAATGCTTCTTCGAAGGTCTGCATATAAGTCGATGGCAAAAACATAAGGCGGGAATAGTATGCCATAATGGTGAGTCGGCTCGGAATGGTTGATAGATCAAAAATGAGGGCTTCCGACCCTTGTGTAATGCCAATGAAATTCAAAAATGTATACTTCGCATGCTGGAAGACCTTCAACACTGTAATGAGCATGCTAAATATTTTATTTGTCATCTTGACTGCTAAGTCCGGCACTGTAGCATATTTGGCAATCCAGAATTCCATTGTCTTCACCATGTATTCTTCGGTAGGTAGGTAATTATGTGGCGGACTAGGTAGTAACGGATAATTTAGCCACTGATTATTGATAGAGCCTTGACGCTGTGCTTCCCAAAATTGCGTCCAAGAGCGTCTGCGGGGTACAGGACAAAATGATGGGTTTACCTGAAGAGCATATGGTGATGCTTCCCACTGTACCCGCAAAGTCGGATTCTTCTCCAAAATTTTTCTTCGCCATATGGGATCCGCCTTCTCAAATTCCTCTTGAGTATACTTGAAAGTGTCATGCTGGAATTGAAGGTTATGGTCCGGATCTTTATTCGTGGTAGTCTTTATATACATGCGCGTCTGTTCTTTAAGTAGACCATATGGTACATTGAAGGGCTTCAAAATTTGATCTAGCTGTTTATTGTCTATTCGAGCTTCTTTCATTATTTGTATTATTTGATCTTCAAAATCAGCAGTGAGCTGGGACACCAGTAGTGCCCTTTCTGGTCTGCTCAATTCTGCAATGTCGCGTGTGTTAGGTTCTAGTGGAACCTCCTTTTCCGCCCTTATTGGTGAATGATACAAGGGGGGAGAGAGAGGACGTACCTCTTCCTCCACAGTAGCCGTGGTTTCTGGAGGAACTACTGGTGTCCCCTGTTTCTCTGTTAGCTCAATCTGCTCCTGCAGCCGTTTGATGATAGTATCTTTATCCTTGAGCTCCTCTTCAGCCTTTGTAAGTTTTTCTTGATGTTTGATTAATTCCTGTGCCACGATATGCATGTGATCTGTGTCTTCCTTGCACTGTCGGAAATAGTCTTTCTCGGCTTTTTTCCATTTCTTTCGTAGAGCTGCAGTATCATTCATATATTTCTGTTCCCATTCTGCAATTGTCTCTTGCTCCTGCTTGAGCTGATCTGCCATCTTGGTCAACTTTGCTTCCATGTCTTTTATGTCCTCATTTGTTTTGTCAAGATCTGTCGATGGTTGATCACTGAGGAGAGCTGTCATTAGCTCCTTGTTTCTGTCCCTTAGTTTGTCTGCTTCTTCCATGCTCACCTTGAGCTGTGACTCGAGTACTTTGCTACGAGTCTGTATTCTTGTTTTCTCTTTTTCAGTTACTTCCAGTTTCTTCGTTAGCTCCAACACTTGCTCTTTCAGTTGGGCATTCTCCTTTTCTAATGTTTTGCATTGTGTTTTGGTTGTTTTTATCTCTTCCTGTTTCTTCAACACCTGAGCTTCTACTTTAGATAATTTCTTTGCCAAATTCATACCTTCTTTCTGAAGCTCCTGTTTGTCGAGCATGGCCTGGTCGTAATCTTCATCAGCATCAAGCATCAGTTGTTGAGTGTCTAGTGCCGTGCGGATCATATCCTGCACCACCGGCTTGAGCTGAGCTATATCCACATTCAACCATGTCTTCGTTATGTCTGGTGTTTCTCCTGTTTGTACATCTTGTCCCTGTGCTACGTGGATCAATTCTTTGTGTGGTTGTCGGACCTGTAGTTGTATATTAAATTCTGCTTCATTTTCGACCGTTTTACGAACTTTCGTGGCACTCCCTTGAAATGTTACATCTAGAGGGGACGGTTCTGCCACAACCCTTAGTGGTGTGAAGGGTTCTTCGTCTTCTTTTTCTTCTTTTGGAGGCTTGTCCTCAGATATCATTGCATGAGTCTCAGCGTCAGACTTGTCCTCCTTTGTGTGGGTGATGGAGGCATCCTTCGCTTGCATAGTGTTTTGCCCTTCTTCTTCCGCCTTCTCTATGGTTGTATTCTGGTCTGCCAGCGATGATTGACCTTTTTCTTTGTTGTCCGCTTGGGCTTCGTCATAGTTTACTTCATTTAATTCGGCCCACTGGCCATCATCTTTCGATTCACTTTTAATATCTACATCCAATAATGATGTAGTTTGCTTTTCATGGGCGTCGGATCCTGAACTTGAATTGTCTAGCCCAATCTCCCGATATCTGTGTACCTTAGTGAGTTTTCTTTTTGGTTTTTGAACTGTTGCAGCCTGTTGATAGTGATGACCCTGCACTGGTAGATTGATTTGTCCTTCTGTATACTTGTGAGTCTCCTCCAGTGCTTGGGTTAATTCTTCTTCCGTAATCTTTCTGGGCCCTTGAGTGGTGGTGGTAGGCAGCACATGTACTCTCTTTGGTTGTGGTGCTTCTTCCTCTTTCTGTAGAACTTCTCTAGGCCGCTTTGTACCTCTCATGGTTCCTCTCATCCGAGGTTGTGAACTTGTTTCTGTTTCATCTACCTGCTTGCTCCCTTTCTTTTGTTTAGGTACAGTAGCATTCTTGACATATTGAGCCAGCTCCATTGAAGATGGCATCTCCCTCAAGTACTCGCGCATGCCCAAGGCATGGTAAATCATGATCGTGAGGGCAGTGGTTCCATTAAGGAATTTTTTATTTTCCCATTTCTTCTTGGCCTCGAACAATCTTTCCTGCACATATGGTGTGAGATTTACCTGATTGCCGATCTGTTTTATGGCATGAGACAATAATTGGACAATAATTTTTTGAGGGGCCGTGTATCTGTTCATACTCGGGAAGCAGAAGTGTTGATGAATCAACCTGACTTCCTCTTCAATGTCCACTCTATTAATGTCGACAAAGGTTCTAGTATTTGCTCCACGAATTTCTTCTTTGGCCGTGTTGACACCATCTTTTTCCCATTCAAAAGCTTCTTTGATTAAGTCGTGGGAGAACTGAATGACTACCCATTCGCCATTCTTATCCATCACATTGGCTTCTGGAAGCAATGGATCATGTAGTGCTGATCTTAAAGTGTTCATGACCTGTGTGCATCGTTGGAAGTCCGGCTTGTAGATAGGTAGCTCAAAATACTTGTGAATTCCTGCTTTCTTCATGATATCGATTGTAGATGGCATTCCATGTAAAATCTTGAAGTCCTGGGACATGATCGGAAAGTGGTGATCCGTGTCCATGATCTTTATGTTGGCCAAGAAAAGATACTCTTCCACGGGCTGTTCATCTCTGAACCAATGTCCTTTTGCTTTCGTAAGACATTGGGGAGGAAATTCTTGGACCTCCTCTTGGATTGTAGCTTCAGAGTCTTCAGAAGCCATCTGCACTTAATATAGAGTATGAATTAGTACCCATATTTTGTCCAGAAATCCTCCTCCATGTGTTGATTAATAATTTGATATTGCTCCGAGTGCATGGTGCCGTCCCTTTCCCGTGGGTGTGAGAAGGGTAATACCTGAATTTTTCATGTATTTTTATATTTTTTGCTAAAAAGAAAACACAAAAGTTAGTCCATAGCCGAAGCGTTTAGTGAATTTTTGGAGTAATATTTTTATGTATGTACAAGTGATTTCCCATTTCTCAAGGGAAAATGTGTGAGACTATCCGGAAGTAGAAAAAAGACGTGCCGAATGCTTGGCCTTGTAATATGGCCCTATCATGCCTACTTTGGGTGCATCAGACACAACATGAGTGCAATCGGGTGCTGTATCTCCTCGATCATTTGCTCCTTGTGGTAGCTTTGGTTTCCAGATCCATTTTGAGAACATAGAGAGAGGTCGCTGGGTTTTCTCGACTCGTGCAGCCGCTCGTGTTCCATTTGTCTTATCCACAGCCCGATTGAATTTGACATTGCTTTGCGATCTTCTCAGATGATTCTTATGTGTTGGTGACTCTTGCCTCGTCTGCTGTGATATTTCCTCTTTTGTCCTTACATTTTGTTTAGCTGCTTGTATGACCTTTTTGGGAATCCATATCTGATGTCGTAATCTTTGAGCTTCAAGCAGGGGCTTGGCAATCCATACCTGTACTGGTTCTGTTCGTTTGTAATTCTTTGTAGCTGATTTGGTGATGTCCGTTTCCTTCTTCAAAGCGCTTGTGGACATTTTTTGACTCTGTACTTGATCTTTTCGTACCCACATATATTTGGATGGTTGTCTGTTCGAGTATCTGCTTGTTAGTTTCCAATAGTGCGAACTTTGGATACTTTGAGCCTGTTTAGGAGAGGGCGTCTCCTCGATGGTTGGCTAATCCTCATTCACATCGGGTAGCTTCGACGCTACAGGGGATGTCGGAATGATTAAAGTTTCAGTTTCTATGCATTTGCTTTCTAAGTGTTGAGCACAACCGCTACTATCTTTCGTCGCTTGTTGAACTTCCTCTGATCTTGGTATTGACATGGCTTGGTTACATGGTTTCTCTTCAAGCAAGCTGAAAACCTCCTTATGCCCTATCGTGGCTGAAATATATCCTTGAGCCAGATGGATACATGCTTCTGTTTCAATGATCCAGTCTTGTCCTAGAATGAAGTCTTCTATTAAATCGTTATCCTCACATACTAGGACTCGTTGTTCCATGGAGGAATTTCCTAGGTGGAGGGATACATTCGTCGTACCAATACAGTCTAGGGTGTGACCTCCAATTCCTATTAGTTTGGCTTTTGTGGGATTCAATTCCAATTGCAACTCGTCTGCTATTCTCTTTCGCATGCAGCTAAAGCCTGCTCCTGAGTCTATCAATGCGTCTATCAATGTATACTCAGTCTTGCCAATCCCTAGGTTTAGGTAAGGTTGTGTTTTACACGTACTCGTGGATTCTTGATTTTTAACCTGATAGTTTGCCATAGGGACGGGCTCTTCTCCTTGGAGATAGCGTTCATCTCTTTGCCTGATCCACTCCTTGCGTTTTCTAATGCGTTCTAGTGCTTCTTGTCGGGCTTCCTCTCGAATTCGTTCTTCTTCCTTTTTCCTATTTTGAGCTCCCAACAGCCGCGCTAGCATTTGATCCGTCAATGGTTCCATGAATCGTTTTACTCGGCATCCACTGATGTAATTGGGAAGAATGTCTCCGTCTAGTGTGGCGAGATTGACTGCACCACTAGTGGAGATTCGATTTATGATCAGGGGTCCATATCCGCGTTTTTGTAGCTTCCTTGCATGCTGTTTTAGGGTGTATACTAGGACTAAGTCGCCTTCTTTTAGTCCCTTATCTTTTATATGTGAGTCATAGTATGCCTTTTGTCTCCGCTTAGCGGCATAAATGCCTGCTACAGCTTGCAATCTAGTCTCGTGCAGCTTTTCGATTTGATCTATTTGCTGAGACAATTCATGACCTTTCCACTCATATTGCTGGGCTACTTTTAATGTAGGTACTAAGAAGTCAATTGGCAAAATTGCATTCTGCCCATATACTAGATTGAAGGGTGTAGTTCCAATGGCCGTTTTATATGCCACTCGGAAGGCCCAAATTGCGTGATGCAATTGTTTGTCCCAATCTGACCTTCCATTATTGACAATCTTTGTCAATACCGTACATAGTACTTTGTTGGAACTTTCAGCCTGTCCGTTAGCTTGTGGATGGTATGGGGCTGATTTTTTATGAATCACTAGAAAGTCATTCATTAGTGATTCAATGACTTCGTTTAGGAAATGAGTTCCTCGATCACTCACTATCTCGATCGGTAGTCCAAATCGTGTGAAAATGTGCTCAAAGAGAAATTTTGCTGTGGTTTGAGCATCATTTTTTCGAGTGGCTTTTGCTTCTACCCACTTTGTTAAGTAGTCGGTGGCTACTATGATGTATTCCGCATGGGATCCTTTTGTAGGTGGGTTGATAGGTCCTATGAAGTCAATTCCCCACTTGGTAAATGCTCTCGCACAAACCATGGGTCTTAAAGGCATGTCATCTCTCCTAATGGGATATTTTGCTCTCTGGCATGTTTCGCAGCTTCTCACATATGTCTCTGTGTCCATATGTAGAGTTGGCCACCACAAGCCTGCAAAGAGAATCATCTTGACCGTTCTATCTGCTGAAAAATGTCCTCCCGCAGCTCCTGCGTGTGCCATTTCTAATATGGGAAGATATTCTCCTTCATGCACGCATAATCTGAGTTGATTGTCTTTTCCTCTTCTAAACAGTTGTTTTCCCATTATCACATAATCCTTGCTCATTTCCTCTAAGGCTCGCTTCCTTGCTAAGCTAGCTCCTATCTCGTGCTCGTTCGTTCTGAGGAATTGTACTAATGTTTTACTCCAGTTAGGCGCTATGGTAGAAAAAGGTAAGGACACGTGATCCTCTGGACTAGTTTCTTTGCACTCCACACAATTACTTACATAATCGTGAACGTCTTTGGACATGTCAGGCCAATATACACCTAATCTTTTTAATTCTCTAATTGTTCCGTGCATTCCCTAATGGGTTTTCCACTTGTTCACATGTGCTTGGTTGATCAGTTGTTTTTGTTCATCCTCCTCTACACATCTGAGTAATACTCCATTTGGTTCCTTGTAGTACACACTTCCTGCGACGATGTGTAAGTTCCTTGATTGAAGAATTTCTTTTTTGCTATTCTTGTTGATTGGGTGCTGAGGGCCATGCGTAAGTATAGGGGTCACTTTTTCTGCCCACTTCAGACATACTTCTAGATTAAACAGATAAGCATCTGGTAAATCATCAGGCACTCCGCTGGGTGGCTCTCCGTGTTTTAACCTAGAAAGGTGGTCTGCTCTCACATGTGTGTTCCCTTTTTTGACTATTACCTCAAAGTCAAACTCCATTAGTAACAAGAACCATCGTACCAATGTCCCTGTGTTGCAAGGCTTATTGACTAAATACAACAAGGCTTGATGGTCTATGAAGAATTTGAACTTGTTGGCTAAGAGGTAATGTCTAAACTTCTTCACTACATAGACCATTCCTAAGCCCTCTCTTTCAGTAGTCGTGTAATTTCTCTCTGCTTGGTTTAATTGTCTACTCGCGTAAGCGATCGGATGATCAAGCTTTCCTTCATCAGCCGGTTGAGCCAGGATACATCCAATTGCATAGTTCGAAGCATCAACATGAATATGAAAGGGCTTGCTCCAGTTGGGGGATTTTAGAATTGGGGCTGTACTCAGCCTCTTTTTAAGCTCGTTGAAGGCCTTCTCACACTCGTCTGTCCAAGTGAACTGAGTCAATAGACCGTATAAGGGTTTAGCTATTATGGCATACATGTGAATAAACCTACGGTAATATCCACAATGTCCCATAAAGGCTTGCACTTCCTTTGCATTCTTGGGTCTTGGTAAGTCCAATATGACTTTAATCTTATCCTCATCTGTAGATATCCCATTTCTTGAGACTATGTGTCCGAGTATTTTTCCCTGTCTTACCATGAAGACACATTTTTCTGGGTTTAAGCAGACTCTATACTGCCTACATTTGTTGAATATCTTCCTTAATTCCGGTATGTGATCGGGTCTTTGATTGGAGTACGTGCAAAGGTCATCTACATACACTTCCATGCTTTTTTTCAAAAATTCCTTGAAAACGTGACACATTAATCGTTGGAAGGTAGCCGGTGCATTAGTGAGTCCAAAGGGCATCACTCTGAATGCATACACACCCCATTCAGTGGCAAATGCTGTCTTGTGTTGATCCTCAGTCGCAATAGCCACCTGATTGTATACAGAGAAACCATCTAGGAAGCTATAGACCTCTTTACCTGCTACCCTCTCCAATAGATGGTCCGTAATCGGTAATGGGTAGCTATCACGTATAGTGGCTGCATTCACCTTCTTCAGATTTATGCACACTCTCAATTTTCCATTTTTCTTAGGCACTACTACTAATGGCGATACCCATTCTGTGTGTTCTATCTCGTATATGAACCCTGCCGCTAGTAGTTTGTCTATTTCCTCCTTAATCTTCGCTGCATAGACTTCATTGTATGTATAAGGACGTTGTTTGGAGGGTTTTGCCTCTGCTGTCATGGGTATTCGATGGGAACAAATAGAGGGTTCTACCCCTTTGAGATCCTTATAAGTCCATGCGAATACATCTCTGTACTCCCGGATAAGGTGTATGAGTTCCTCTTCTTCCTCTTCAGATACGTCTTTACCAATATAAGTGCACCTTTCTTCTCCTTCCTCAACCGTCACAATAATTTTTTTTGTTTGTTCTTTGTTGTCATACGCCTCTCCGTCTCGTGCTTCTCGTTTAGGCATTTGAATGGCTACTTTTCTTTCCTCCACTTCGTATCTTTTAAAATGTTCAGGAACTTCAAAAAGATCTGGGTCCGGTTCTCCTTGACTCATGTTTTCCTCCTGCTTGTGTATTGTCCCATTAGTTTCGATTGCTAGGATCTTTGTTGGTTCCTGTTCTTTCTGATTCCTAACAGTATTTAAGTAATCTTCTTCAGAGTCAAATTTCGGATCCATCTCAATGCTTTCATATTCCTCTTTCCACTCTTTTTCCAGGATTTCCCCTTCCTCTACTTCTTGAAGGACAACCATATAAAGGTTTACATCATAACCTCCCTCATCTATGCATTCGTTCACTGTCAAAACTTCCTCGTTTACGCATACGTCTAGAGTGGCCAAGATCTCCATCCATCCATGGGGTTCAAACATCTCATCAGGAAAAATTTGCGGCATGTAAGTGGGATCCTCTACTGAGCGAAAGTTATGATGTCCTACCGGCCAAGGATGCCTTTTGCTCTCTTCTCTCTTGGCTTCCTTACACATCCATAACTGGGCATCCTCATGCATCCACGATTGATCACTCGATCCGGCACTATGAATGGATAGGTCATCTTCTTCTTTGTGGACTGGATTCCATTGTAATGGAGGAACATCTCGATACGCAAACGTGTGCAAGTTTATCTTGGTGGTATTTCCTTGATGTTGTAGGTATAAAGAATCCTTGCCCCAATCCTGAACAACTCGCATTTGTCTCATAAAGGGTCGTCCTAATATCATTTCGTAGTTATTTGCTTTCTCGAATTTACAGATGGCTAATGTGTGTTCGAATTCTACTCCGCAAGTGGTCAGTTTGATCCTTTCCAATATTCCTAAGGGTTTCTCTACATGACCATCTGCTAATAGGAGTTTCATGCGCGTGGGTCGTAAGGCAGGTTTTCCCCATTTTTCCCATATTTCCTTGGTGGCAATCCCTACCCCCGCTCCCGTATCTAGGATGGCCTTGGTCATGTACCCATTGTAGGTGACAGGTAAGCACGTATTACCTTCATCTCCTTCACTAAATTCTCCTACTTTATCAACTGGAACTTGTATTGTGGAGTGGTTTTCTTTTTCCTTTCCTTTCATTTCTCCTTTCTCTGCCGGTGGCTCTAATTGGTTTGCTAGCTGTCTCCATAGATGTGGTTTAAGTTGAAGCAACTCTTCCACCGTCAATTTGCATTGCACCTTCGTTTTCTTAAGTTCTGTTAGATTGTGTGAACTCTCTTCTGAGTTTCCTTTTTCTTTCCCATGCACTATGGGTGCTCGTATTATTATAGACTCTCTTTCATATTCTCCCATGTAGTTAGGCAATGTTGAAATGCTCATGGTTTCCTCTCTTCCTTTATCAAATCTTGACACTTCCTCATATGCTTCCTCCAGGTTATGATCATGGTGACTATCTTCCCCAACTATTACCTCAAAAGGAGGTGGACTGATCCCATCCTTTTTCCATTGCTCTTCTCTAATTCTTTTCCACAAATCTTTGGACCAATCTTCCTCTAGGTCGGGTATTATGGATACCTGTTCCCCTTGAAATTTCATTCGTTCATTTCGATCATCTTCCCGTCTAGGTTCCTTATCCTTAGGTTGGATGCACTCTTCGTATAGTTCCTGTGCGATCCTTGTTTCAGGCAAAATTGGGATAGTTTTTTCTAGAGTCACCTGTGCTACTTCTATGAGCTTTTTGCATATCGCCAGTCTTTCTTTCTCTAATTCCCCTTGAGGATAGAGTCTTTCATGTTGCTCTAAGTTCGGGCCAATTTTGATTCTAGCTTGGTATGCTTTTAACCACATGTCCAAATCCTCTGGTTTTGGGTTAGCTAGAATTGATCCTGGCTTCTTTTCCTCTGAGCTAATTGGTGGTGTTTCAGGGATCTCCTTATGTGTTTTTTGTGTACTATGCTTTCTAGAACCCTTCGTTTGTTTTTTGCTGTCTTGGCTCTTATTTCTTGCCCATTTTTCTTTGAGCTTTTCTCGTCTTTCTTTCCATTTTTGTACTTTGGTGTTTTGGGAATTTTATCATGAGTTCTCTGAATCCTCGACTATCTGAATGTTAGCGTCTCCTGTTTTATTGTTCTCTAGTTTTTCTTCCGGTTGTTTTCCTTTTTGTTGTTTTGCTTGAGCTCTAGTAATAGCTTTCAGTGGTACGGTGTACTCCTTCTCACTTCCAGATCCTTCCAAGACCTCAATTACATTAATTGGTGCAGTGCCTTGAGTTTTTGTAGGGTTCTTAGGGCAATCTCTAAAAAGATGTTCTTTCCCACAATCACTACAATATCCCTCCCAAATCCTGGGTGGTGGGGGGTTGTAAGGTCGAGGACACTCCCGAATGAAGTGATCCCCTCCGCATCTATAACACGGTCCTCTCTGCACTGGTGGTCTAATGGGCAGTCTCAATGGTTGTTGTGCTTTGGGCACTGTATACATTAAAGTTGCAGTTTCCGCTCCATAAGTTTGATCAAATCCTTCATATCCATAATAGGCCGCGTCATATGCTGGTTCATATTCCATCATGTTGGCTTCATATGGATAGTACTCTCCTGGTGGAGGTTCATACCCTTGGTTGGTTGACTCTACATTGGTCGCTATTGAAGCTGGTATTATGGCTCTTTCCAAGTTTTCTTCCGGTTGAGTATACTTCACAGGTACAACTTGCTGAGGTTGTGACAGTTGGGGTCCCAATACAGGTTGTGGTGGTGGATACGATGCTTGCTCATATTGTCTTGGAGCTCCTACCGGATAAGGGTTGTATCTAGGCATCTCCCTACCAAGCTCTCTAGGTGGGTATCCATAAGGTCGGTATTGGGGTGGATTGACAGGTCGTGTTTGCCTATTAAAGGGACAGTTCTCAGTTGTGTGATTGGTATATTTTTGCTCGATGTGGCAGTATGAAGAAGTTCCTTGTTGTTGCTGTCTGTTGTATGGATACGTCGGTTGTGCACCGGCTCCTACTCTGGCACACAAGTGTGTGGGATGTTCTCCTCCACATAAGTTACACCTCCTCAACATAGGCACTCTTTGAGCTGGATGTTGGTAAGCTCTCTGTCCTTGGACTCCTAGTTTCTTTGCTAATAGCTCCGCTAGTTCTTCCACATTACTAGAATTGGACGTAACCGTGCTTCTTGAGTCTTCTGATTTAGTGAGGTCGGTAGTACCTTTGAGGTCTTCAGCAAGGTTATCTTCCAAGTCGATGCACTCTTGAAGACACTCACTCAATGTTTGCAGCCTTTTCACATACACTAGGGTTCTTAGGGTCCCGTTAGAGAGTCCATCTAAAAATAATGAAATCATCTTTTGTTGAGTTGGTCTCTCAGCCACTGGGCATCTATCTACATATTGATTGAATCTTCGGGCAGCAGTCTTCACAGTTTCATTAGGGTTTTGTTTAAAGCTATGGATTAAAGATGCAGAATTGTGTTTAATCCCTCTCTTTGTAAATTCTCCAATGAATTCTTGAAAGAGTTGTTCCATGTTTCCAAATTGATTGGGATCTAAAGGTTGGAACCAAGTTAGAGTTGTTCCTGTGAGGGTGAGTCCAAAAGACTCATACTGCACAAAGAAGTCCTCAACTTGCTCCGCTCTTAGAACTTGTTTAAATTCGGCAATGTGATCATAAGGTTCTCCTGATCCATCATAAGGGTTTCTCACGCACTTAGCTACTTGGATGGGTCTCAATCTTCTCAGTGGTTCAAGAGGTCTGGGCATTACAGGGAAGACCGGGGCAACTGGTCGTAATGGAGGCATTCCTGGCAGTCCTCCCACAGGTGGTCGTGGTCTGACCGGTGGTCGGAAATGGTTCCCCGTCCCTGTGTGGGTCTGATTGTGTGTGTGCACTCCTGGAGTTGCAAACTGTACATGAGTACGGTTGGGCACACTTCTTTGACTGGTCTGTCCTGATGTGGTATGTTCCGTCTCTTGTTGATTTCCAAAAGGATTTTGTGAGGTAGTTGCCTGCTCCCTCTGAGGAAATACAGGCGCACCCATATATCTCAGCCGAGCCCTATCTAGGACACCTACAGGCCAATATCTTCTCTGATTCTTATCTAGGTAAGTGAGTCTAGTTTCGTCATCTGGGTCTTTCAACTCATAGAATGTCATGGGGCTCTCTCCTATTCCTTGAACAGGTACGTCAGTTTGAAGCAATAAGTCTGCTCCGTGAATCATGTAGACTTCCAACAAGTAGTCGTCTTGAGGTATCAAGTCTCCTCTCAAGATCCGTGATACTTGTGACCTGCCTCTGGGGGTGGTCACTAACTCTTCAGAGTTGTCGGGATCCATAAACTCTCCTCTTTCATTGATCCTCTCAGGAAATTCGGTTACTATGTAGATGTGACCCATTTTGTCAATGTAAGCACCTCCCTCGTATTTGACAGCTGGTCGTGGTATGATGGTGACATTTTGGGCAGTTGCCATCCTGGCGACAGACCTGTTTAAGCCATCCAGGTAGATTGGAATCTCCTGGGCATTAGTGGACACATATTGTAAGGAGGTACGGTAGTCTCCTTCAACAGTAGTCATGAAGTTTCCTGTTGGTGTAGGTCCTTGCATGTCTTCTGAAGCCATAAGTAACTCCTCTTCCGAGTCACTGGAAGTTTCTGAGTAGACTGAGTGATGACTAGCCTGGGCTGTACTTCCTACTGAGGATATGACACTCCTTCTACTACCTAGAACTCTTCCTGACCTCAAGTTCATTCACTCTCTGAAGCCTCTCTTTATGCTGCTTAGATTTACTTTGGATAACTCTACCAATGATTCAGTTTGTTTGCCAAAAGAAGGGTTTACTTCTGGGCGATACCACACTTAGCGATACTGCTCTCGGCGATACGATACCAGAGCTCCAAACGATACGATACCAGACACCCAGACGATACGATATCAGTCTGGTGTCGCGATACTGTCCTGATGACCAACGATACGATACCAGATATAGTGTCGCGATACTCCACTGGGGAACACCACGATACGATACCGGCAAAGTAGACGTTACGATACTAGAGATTCGAGGCGATACGATCTCAATGTGGTGTCGCGATACGATCCTTGACAGGAGACGATACGATACCACCGCAGTAAGTGCGATCGCGATACTAATCTTGGCGATACGATACCACTAAAGTAATGTCGCGATACCAAGACAAGCAGCCGACGATACGACACTTGTGAGGGCACGATCGCGATACTAAAGTAGTGTCGCGATATCAGGGTAGTGTCGCGATACCACTGTATCAAGCGATACGATACCACTCGGTAAAGTGAGGTCGCGATACTAGAAACTTAGGCGATACGACACCACAATGGTATCGCGATACCAAGTATTAGTACCGGACGATACGATACCAGAGATCGAGTGCGATCGCGATACCAACTCAATGTCGCGATACCGGAATGGTGTCGCGATACCAAGGTAGGTATCCAGCGATACGACACTTATGGCGAGTGTCGCGATACAAGGGAATTTTGGTATCGCGATACCAAAACTCAACCGATCGCGATACTCAAGCCAAAAGCAAGATTTTTCCCAAACTTTTTTTACCCCCTTACTCTCCTCACTCTCCTCTTCCTTCCTAGACCTCTGTATCACACAATAAGATGACAATGATATCAGTTTCCCCCCCCCGCGATACTGCGCAGATTTTTAATCACTTGTTTGATCATTTTTACAGTGTTTTTGACAGATAAATTGAGAGAATGTTTACCTTGGTGCTGTCTTGATTGCAATGTGAGCTCAAAACCTAGCTTTAACAGCCTGAATGCCACGATACCAAGTCCACGATACTGGTCGCTGCTCGCAAACGATACCAGAACACTGTGAAGTGTCAACTGAGCCAAATTTTTTGGTTTTTATACTTTTTTTTTTTTTTTTTTTTGACTGAACTTAAAATTTTTGGGATTTTTGGTGATTTTTTGAGAATTTTTGCCTACTCCTAATTCCCTTCTCCTCACTTCTCCTCTCCTTCTAACCTACCCCTAACTCTTCCTTCTCTTCCCTCCTCCTACACTTAAACCTAAAACTTATCACACACACCTCAAGGATGAGAAGTGACAAGTGCTGAAATGGAATACTACTCGTCAATGGACAAATTCGCCTCTACAAGTACGATTAGATCACACTTGCTCTCTAACTATCACGAAGGCACCTTGGTGGAGTGACTCCCCGGCAACGGCGCCAAAAACGTGTGTACTTGAGTCGCAATGACTCAAGGACTTGTACCAATGAGACTACACCTCAATTGCCATACAAGTGCATATAGTGGAGTTCTTTTCACACATTTAATTATCAATCCTAAGGAGTGACTTACCAAGTGTATGAAGACATGTGCACACGTGATAGAAAATGAAGTGAGTTAGCTATTCAAGCATGAGAAAAGACTAATACTACCCACACCTACTGAAATACTGGAAGTGTTGCCGCAAGCCTCTTTTCAGCAGTTTTGGTTTTTTGAGGTTTTCTCCCAGCCCAGAACTCCGAACATAGGCAATAGGGTACTCGTTTCGAAGCTCTCGACGAGACGAATCCAACGGTGGTGGTTTCACTCCATTCTGACCACTCTGCTTCAAGTTATGGCAGAAACAGTGAATTACGGGAGTCACAAACACCCGCGTTTTTTCTTCTCCTAGCTTACGCACGCACTACAGCAGCTCAAATCAAGGGGAAAGTGGTAGACAACAGTCCTACACTTGCATTTCAAGCATCACACACACATACATGAGCAAAATGAAGATCAAAATCAGCATGAAAGAGGCAAACTCGAAATTCCAGAAGTGCTCTTCTTCACAATGACAAGAAGTTTTCTACAATGAGTCACTTTTGACTTATATACTAGTGCCCTAAGTTTGGTCCTTTCACACAAGAGACCGGCACTTTATTCTCTAAAAGACTAATTTCCTACTATTGTACATGGGTAAATCACTAATCTTTTGTGGGGATGCATCTAGAGGACTCCTCTAGTGCATTTACAACGGAAAATATCTACAAGAATGGTTATGATACAAAAGTTGTGTGTCCAAATCGGAAAAATTTTGGGGCCCGTCTTTTTTCTCTGCTTTCTGCGCTCTTTAGCTCTGCAACAGAGTGGAAGGTCATGAGGAGAGTAAAAATGCAAGGGTAGATGCAGAATGATGGACAAAGGACAAGGAGTGGAAGGTGACAAGAAGAGCTGAAATGTAAGGGTAGATGGAGAGGAGCTGATTCTAGGTGCATGGAGTGATGTTGATTGGGCTAGATCAATTGATGATAGAGGGTCTACTTCAGGTTTTTTGTTCATGGTAGGTACAAAAGCTTTCTCTTGGATGTCAAAGAAACAAGCATCACTTCCATTGTCCTCTACCAAAGCTGAATATAGAGCATCAACTGTTACTACTTATGAAGCCATGTGGTTGAACAAGCCTTAAATAATCTTGATGTGTAGATGGAGACAATTCCCATCCATGGTGATAATATATCTAGTATTTGTTTGACAAACAATCCTATGTTCTCTGCTAAAAGAAAGCACATAGAAGTGCACCATCATTTTGTGAGAGAGAAATTTTTGAGCAAAGATGTGAATGTTCATTTTGTACCAACTAAAGAGTAGGTTGTATACATTTTTACCAAAATCTTAGATGCTTAAAAGCTTTGCAATCTCAAAGAAAGGTTAGGTCTTGAGGATATAGACATTAATCTCTTGAAATTGAGGGGGAGTGTTGAAAGTAAAGGTGCAACCTTATGTGCATATGACTTGGATAAGAGTCAAAAGATGACTCGAGAGCTAGAAGATACAAAAGAGGCACCATCTTATCCATATGGAGTGTATTGGAGCACCAAAAGTCACTAAAAGCAATGGAAGGACAAAGGACAAGAAGTGAAAGGTCATGAAGAGGGCGAGAATGCAAAGGTAGATGTAGAGTGATGGACAAAGAATTGGAAGCTCAAGAGGAAAGTGAGAATGCAAGGGTAGAAGCAAGGGTGTTGCAGAGCAAAGAGGCATGAAAGGGGAGCCCCAAAATTTTCAAATTAATGAGCATATTTTTCTTCTTCAAAGTCTTAGGAAATTCCCTCAAGCCATGTAAATGCACTAGAGGAGTCCTCTAGCTGCATAAGCCCAACTCATTGTAATATATTCCTTGTAAATTAGTAGGAAATTCACCTTTTAGTTAATAAAGTGCCGTTCTCTTGTGTCAAAGGACCATTTTTAGGGCACATGTATATAAGTTAGTTTGTGAATCTTTGTAGAGACTTTTTGCCATTGTGAAGAAGGAGAGCTCTGGATTTTCGAAATTGCTTCTTTCTTGTAGATTTTCATCTTCTCCTTGATCTTCTATGTGTGTTTAATGCTTGGAGTGTGTGTGTAGGATTGTTGTCTACCCCTCCCCACTGTTTTTGTGCTACTGTAGTGTGTGAGTGAGCTAGTGGAAGTTGTGGAGTGAGTGTGGGTGTTTCCCACCATTCACTGTTTTGGTCATAACTTGAAGCATGGTTGTGAGAATCAAGTGAAACTACCTCCAATAGATGAGTCTCATCGAGAGCTTCGATATGAATCCACTATTGCCCATATTCGGAGTTCGGAGCTAAGAGAAATCCTCGATTTAGTGAAAACTATTGTAAGTGGTATCGTCACAGACACTTTCTGTAGTTAAGAGAGTTGGAGAGGTAGGTCAGTCTTTTCTCATGTATGAGAGCTGAAGCACTTCATTTCCCATCACATGAGCACAAGTCCTCATATACTTGGTTAAGCCGGTTCTTCATATTGACAAATAAGCGTGTGTCAATTCCCCACTATATGCACTTGTGTGGCAAATGAGATTTAGTCTCTTTGGCACAAGTCCTTAAGTCTTCTTGACTTAGGTACACACGTTTTTGGCACCATTGCCGGGGAACAACTCAACCAAGGTGCCTTCGTGATGGTTATAGCTCGAGAGTGACGAAATCGTACTTGTAGAAGTGAATTCGTTCAGTGGCAAGTAGTCCACCACTTCAGCACTTGTTACTTCACATCCTGGAGGTGTGTGTAATGAGTTTTTAGGTTTAGGGTTAGTAGAGAGGGAGAGAAGAAAGAGTTAGGGTTAGGTTAGGAAGAGAAGTGGAGTTGGAGTAAGCCAAGATCACCAAGAAAAATTCCAAAAAAATTGCCAAATTAGTGTAGTTAAGTTCTACTCACCAAAAAGTATAAAAACCAAAAAAAATTTAGCTCATTTCTCATTTGCTCAGAAAGTGGTATCGTCTCCACGCAGCGATCAGTATCATCGGTGTAGTATCGTGCTCTCGAGACCTTCCAAGCTAGTTAGTGAGTTCAAAGCACAAGCAGGACATCATAGAGGTAAGCTCCCATAAAATTCTAATAGCAAAAACACAATAAAAGTGCTCACACACGTGATTAAAGTTCCGATCGATATCGCGGGGTGGGATAGAGTGCTTTTTGGACTTCTTTGAGTGAGACAATAGGCTAACAGTGAAGAGGGGTGAGAAAAGAGCAGGAGGGGAGAAAAATTTTTGAATTTTGAGGTATTTTGGCTTGAGTATCGTGATCGGTTGAGTTTTTGGTATCGCGATACCAAAAATTACCTTGTATCATGATACTCGCGAAAGTATCGTATCGCCGGTTACCAGCAGTGGTATCGTGATACCACTTGTGGTATCGTATCGCCTGGTTGGTATCGCGATCGTACTTTTCCAAAGTGGTATCATATCACGGTCCACTTTTGGTATCGTATCGTCTCTCTTCCCAGTATCGTATCGCGATACCATTTTAGTATCGTATCATGCAAGTTGGTGGTATCGTATTGCCACTTGCAGTCGTATCGTATCGCGTGAGAAGCCCAGTATCGTATCGTCCCGAATCTAGTATCATATCGTGCAAAACTCAGGTGTCGTATCGTGCCAAATTTCAGTATCATATCACGGCTGATTTTGGTATCGTATCTCCCACAGAGTTGGTATCATATCATGCAAACTGGTGGTATCCTATCGCCAACTGCACTGGTATTGTATCGTGAGAAGTCCAGTATCGTATCGGGCTCAGTGGCAATATCGTATCGTCTGTAAAAGTGATATCGTATCGTCAGTAACAATAGTATCGTATCCCCCAGTTTTCTGGTATCGTATCGTGGACCCCATAGGTATCGTATCATGATTGGAATTGGTATCGTATCGTCTCGTCATAAGGTATCATATCGCCAGGGTAGCCAGTATCGTATCGTGCTCAACATTGGTATCGTATCGCCTGTTGATCTAAGTATTGTATCATCTAGTCTTCAGGTATCGTATCCTGAGCTTGTGTGGTATCGTATAGTGGATAGCTTGGTATCACCTAAAGCAGTATCGCCTGGTGTAGTATCGCCAAAAGTGGTATCGCCCAGAACATTTGGAGCATTTTCAAGGACAAGTTTGAGGCATTTGAGGAGCCACTTAGGGAGAGTTTCAGAGATCTAGAGAGCCCCAAGAGGGTGAATGAACTTGAGGTCAAGAAGGGTGCTAAGTAGCCGGAGAAGTGTCATGTCTTCTGTTGGAAGTGCCGCTCAGGTCAGTCACTACTGTGTCTATTCAGACACCTCAAGTGACTCAGAGGAGGAGATACCCATGGCTTCAAAAAACATGCAGGATCCCACTCCCGAAAGAAACTGCATGACCACTGTTGAAGGAGAATATCGCACTTCTTTATAATATGTTTCTACTAATGCCTAGGAGATCCCCATCTACCTGGATGGATTAAAAAGATCTGTGGCTAGGATGGTGACTTCCATGGATGAAACAATTGTGCCCAAATCAGCTGTTAAGTATGAAGGAGGAGCATACATGGACAAGATAGGTCACATCTACTTAGTGACTGAATTTTCTGAATTGATCAATGAGAGGGGAGAGCTAATGGGACAAGAAAACTTAGGGAGACCAAACCCTGAGGAGTTAGTGACCACCCCTAGAGGCAAATCCCAAGTGACATGAGTCTTGAGAGGGGACTTGATACCTCAAGATGACTATTTACTGGAAGTCCATTTGATCCATGGATCTGACTTGTTACTTCAAACTAACTCACCGACCCAAGGAAGAGAAGAAAGTCCTATGACTTTTTATGAGTTGAAGGATCCGGAAGACGAGTCTAGAGTTACATACCTAGACAGGAACCAGAGAAGGTATTAACTGGTAGATGCCATAGACAGGGCTAAACTTAAATACATGGGATTGCCTGTATTCCCTCAGAGAGAGCAGGCAACCACCTCACAGAACCCCTTTGGAACACAACAAGAGGCAGAGCACACAATGTTGGGACAAACAAGCCAACGGAGCATTCCAAACCAAACTCATGTACAATTCGCTACTCCAAGAGTGCAACCACACAATCAAACCCACCCAGGAGTAGGAAATCAATACCGACCACCAGTAAGGCCATGACCACCAATAGGAGGGCAGCCAGGAATACCCCCAATGAGACCAGCAGTTTCCGCTTTCCCTGTAATGCCTAGACAGCCAGAACCAATGAGAAGATTGAGACCTATTCACGTGGCCAAATGTGTGAGGAATCATTATGACGAATTGGGAGAACCTTATGATCACATTGCCGAATTTAAACAAGTTCTAAGAGCGGAACAAGTAGACAAATTCTTCGTGCAGTATGATTCTTTTGGACTCACCCTCATAGGAACGGCTCTGACTTGGTTCCAGCCATTAGACCCTAACCAATTTGGAAATATGGAGCAGTTCTTTCAAGAATTCATTGGGGAATTCACTAAGAGAGGGATTAAACACAATTCTGCGTCTTTAATCCATAGCTTTAAACAGAACCCTAATGAAACTATGAAAATAGTTGTGCGAAGGTTCAACCAGTATGTTGATAGATGTCCAGCGGCAGAGAGACCCACTCAGCAAAAAATGATTTCATTATTCTTGGATGGATTAACGAACGGAACCTTAAGAACGCTATTTTACGTAAAGAGGCTATAGACATTGAGCGAATGCCTACGGGAATGTATTGACTTAGAGGACAACCTAGTGGATGATCTAAAGAGTGTGCACAGCCCCACTAAATCAGAAGACTCTCGGAGTACAATTACGTCCAACTCCAGTAATGTGGAGGAATTAGCGAAGCTGGTAGCAAAGAAATTGGGAGTCCAAGGACAGAGAAATTACCAACACCCAGTCTTAAGAGTGCCTATGCTATGAAGATGTAGTCTATGTGGAGGAGATCACCCACGCACCTGTGTGTACAAGGAGGAACTGGTGTACCTCATACATATCCTTACAACAGACAGCCCAATCAAGGAGTTGCCTTGTATTGCCACATAGAACAAAAATACACCAATCACACCACGGAAAACTACCCATTCAATAGGCAGGCATGGCCCATACAACCACCTCAGTATCGACCATATGGATGTCCACCTAGAGAGCCAGGAAGAGATATGCCCAGATAGAATTCCTACCCAACACCAGCAGGAGCTCCCAGGCCATATGAACCAGCACAATTTGGAAACCCTCAACCAGTGTTAGGACCACAACCTCCATGTCGCCAGTAGCCAGAGGCATAGAAGACGCGGAAGCATGTGAAGACAGAGCACGACGAAGTAACCGAGAGCCAGTCGAATCATTTTTCAAAGAACTATGTTTTAAAATACTTTTCAAAAACCTCCAACAATGATTTTCATCACTATTGTAACATATGTAACATAGAAAAACCCTTTTTGTAAAGTGTAGCTCCATTTTGTGCAAGTTGAGGAGTCCTTGAGCTTGAGGAGCTTAGGTAGAATGAGGGTAGCAATTTTGGCTACTTTTAGACACCGTTTACCCTTTCAAATAACACCTAGAACTTATTTTTTAACTATGCCGGTCACTAGATGTGAAACCGGTCAAAACTAGTATAGAATCTATAAAAAGAGCTAGAGAGCTCATTTTTGAGGTTAGCTAGTGTAGACTTGTATGAGATAGAGTGAACTTGAGCTTGTAAGAGTATCCTTGAGTAATAGAGTTGATTTCCTACCTTCCATTGTGTCTTGCTTGTCTCTTTGTTGTGTGTGTGTATGTGTGTGTGTGCATCTCTATGCTTCTCACCATCACTCTCACTTCATCTCATATTCACGATCTTCATATCACTCCTATCTCTTCCGCGGATTGACATTAAGGAGCTGGAGCTTCTCAACGTGGTTCTCACCATTGTGCTAGAGCAACACTCCACTTCCTCAACATGTGGTACCGGTTAAGTACACTCAACCAGAGGAAAACCTAGAAAGAACCATTGTACCAGCATCACCTATAACCAGTGTGGAGTCTACAAACTGAGGTTACGAGCAATCTCAGGGAGAGTACTACCCCTATGACACTAACATGTCTGAGTATGAACAAACCTATGATCCACAATACTACGGATACGAAGGATGTGAATATGCCTATGGGCCAGAAGTGGCAACATTAATGTACACCGCACCTAAAGCAGAGTCACCCGTGAGACCACCCAGTAGACCGTTTGTGCCGAGAGGACCATGTTATAGATGCGGAGGAGACCATTTTATTAGAAAATGTACTCGGCCTTACAATCCACCACATCCTAGGACTTGGGAAGGATATTGCACTGATTGTGGAAAGGAACATCTCTTCCGTGATTGTCCAAAAAATCCCAACAATACTCAAGACACTACACCTCTTAATGTAATTGAAGTGATAGAAACACCTGGAGGTGATAAAGAATACACCGTGCCCTTAAAGGCCATTACACGAGCTCAAACGAAGGAACAAAAAGAAAAACAACCGGAACGGGAACCAGAAAACAATAGAACAATAAACCCCAAAAGCCAAATAGTAGGAGATTCAGAGGAACCACATGAGAATACCCAAAACATGAAAGCACAAAAATGGAAGGAAAGAAGAGAGAAGCTCAAAGAGAAATGGATGAAAAACAAAAGTCAAGACAATAAGAAACAAACAAGAAGCAGTAAGGAACATAAAGAACCAGAGAGTCGGGAAGCAGTTCCCATTCCACCGCTTATCCAAGAAGCAGAGAAACCAGGATCAATTCTAGCTGACCCAAAACCGGATGATTTAGACATGTGAATGAAAGCTTACCAAGCTAGAATTAAGACTGGACCAAATGTGGAACAACACGAAAAGCTTTACCCACAAGGAGAATTAGAGAAAGAGAGGCTTGCTATATGCAGGAAACTTATAGAGGTAGCAGAAGCAACCCTAGAAAAGACTATCCCAGCCCTTCCAGAGACAAGGATAGCAAAAGAGCAATACAAGGAGTGTGTTAAAGCCAAGGATAAAGAACCTAAAGAGAAGGATGACAAATGTGAGCGAGTGAAAAACCAGGACGAACCTGTCAACAATACCGGATTTAGAGGCTGACTGGCCAAAAGAATTATGGAATAGAATCCGAGAAGAACAATGGAAGAGGAATGGAGTGACTAAGCCTCCCTTTGAGGAATTATATGTGGAAGTTTACCAACCAAATCCCAACATGGAAGAAGTATATGAGGAAGTATCAAGACTAGACCAAAACAAAGAAGAAGCTCAGAGCATTTCAACCTTACCAAATTACATAGGAGAATACGAAAAGGAATCTATGATAATCCGAGCACCCACAGTACATGGAAAAGGAAAAGGAAACTCAGATAAGAATTCACACAATCTAACAGAACTTAGAAAGACGAAGGTACAATGCAAACTGACTGTGGAAGAACTACTCCGAGTTAAACCGCAGTTATGGAAGCAATTAGTAGGTCAACTGGAATTAGGACAAGAAAAGGATGAAAAGGAAACCAAGGGGAAAGAAAACCCTTCTAAGATACAAATCCCAGTAGGTAAGGTGGGAGAATTTAGTGAAGGAGACGAAGGTAATACATGTCTACCTGTCACTTACAATGGGTACATGACCAAGGCTATACTAGACACAGGAGCAGGAGTAGGAATTGCCACCAAGGAGATTTGGGAGAAATGGGGAAAGCCAGCCTTACGGCCCACACGCATGAAGCTCCAATTAGCAGATGGTCATGTGGAGAAACCCTTAGGAATATTAGAAAGAATCAAGTTAACCACCTGTGGCGTTGAATTTGAACACACATTAGCCATCTGTAAGTTTGAAAAGGCTAACAATTACGAAATGATATTAGGACGAACTTTCATGAGACAAATGTGGGTAGTGCAAGACTGGGGACGAGATTCATTATACCTACAACATCAAGGAAATACCACCAAGATAAACTTGCATACGTTTGCATATCGAGATGTCCCACCACTACAATGGAATCCTATACACAAGGAGGAAGATCTATCTATTCATAGCACTGGATCAAGCGATCAATCATGGATGCACGAGGACGCCCAATTATGTATGTGCAAAGAAGCTAAGAAAGAGGATAATAAAAGGCAGATGTGGCCAATAGGACATCCTAACTACGGACCTGTATAGGACCCAATGTATATGCCTCAAATCTTTCCTGAAGAAACATTTGAACCGCATGGATGGATGGAAATCTTAGCTACCTTGGATGTATGTGTGAATGAAGAAGTTTTGACGATGAATGAATGTGTGGATGGAGAAGGCTATGATGTAAATTTGTACATGGTTGTCCTACAAGAGGTGGAAGCAGGAGAACTCTTAGAAAAGGAGTGGAAAGAGGAATACGAAAGCATAGAGATGGAACCGGAGTTTGACTCTGAAGAATGTTACCTAGAAGCTATTCGTACCGAAGACAAGTCTCGATTGGCCAAAGTGTTAGCAATAGAAGCAGCCCCCATAGTACAGAAGCAAGAGGAAAGCGTGAGAAAATTTGGACCAAATCCTGATCTTTTTGAGGTTCCGGAGCATTTTAAAAGGTACGAAGTAGAGGAGAGAAAAATAGCCATCCAAATGCCTAAGAGAGAGGCTAAAGAAGGAGAAGCATATGATAACAAAGAACAAACAAAAAAGGTCATAGTAACAGAGGAAGAGGGAGAAGAAAGATGTACATACATAGGTAAAGATGTGTCAACGGAGGAGGAAGAAGAATTAATACAATTGATCTGAGAATATCGAGATGTATTCACGTGGACATATAAGGATCTCAAGGGTGTGGAACCCTCGACTTGCTCTCGTAGAATACCAATGACGGCAGAGGAAAAACCATCAAAACAACACCCTTATACATACAATGAGGTCTATGCTGCTAGAATAAAAGAAGAAATAGACAAACTACTAGCGGCAGGATTCATATATGAAATAGAGCATACTGAGTGGGTATCGCCATTAGTAGTTGTGCCTAAGAAGAACGGAAAATTAAGAGTTTGCATTAACTTGAAGAAGTTCAATGCAGCCACTATACGTGAGAGCTACCCATTACCCATCATTGACCATCCACTGGAAAGAGTAGCAAGAAAAGAAGTCTATAGCTTCTTAGACGGATTCTCTGGATACAACCAAGTAGCTATTACTACTGAGGATCAACATAAGACTGCATTCATGACTGAATGGGGAGTCTATGCTTTCTGAGTGATGCCTTTTGGACTTACTAACACGCCTGCTACTTTCCAACAATTGATGTGTCATGTTTTCAAAGAATTCCTGAAGAAGAGCATGGAAGTGTATGTGGATGATCTATGTACATACTCAAATAAAAGACAAGACAACATTCCTGAATTGCGGAAAATATTTAATAAATGCCGACAATATAGGGTTTGTCTGAACCCACAGAAGTGTGTCTTCATGGTAAGACAAGGGAAGATCTTAGGACACACAGTTTCTAGAAATGGAATATCCACAGATGAAGACAAGATTAAGGTCATATTAGAGCTTCCTAGACCAAAGAATGCAAAAGAGGTGCAAGCGTTTATGGGACATTGTGGATACTACCGACGATTTATCCACATGTATGCCATAATCGCCAAACCCTTGTATGGGCTTTTGACTCAATTCACATGGATAGAGGACTGCGAGAAGGCATTCAATGAGTTAAAGAAGCGGCTTAGCACAGCCCCAATTCTGAAAACACCGAATTGGAACAAGCCTTTTCATATTCATGTGGATGCTTCTAATTACGCAATAGGATGTATCTTAGCTCAGCCAGCAGACGAAGAGAAGTTAGATCACCTAATTGCCTATGCGAGTAGACAACTGAATCAAGCTGAGAGGAACTATACAAATACAGAGCACGAGGGATTAGGAATGGTCTATGCAGTGAAAAAATTTAGACACTATCTCTTAGCCAACAAGTTCAAGTTCTTCATAGACCATCAGGCTTTATTGTACTTAGTCAATAATCCCTGCAACACGGGAAGACTGGTAAGATGGTTTCTACTATTCATGGAGTTCGACTTCGAAGTAATAGTGAAAAAAGGAAATACTCATGTGAGAGCAGATCACCTCTCTAGATTAACACATGGAGAACCACCAAGTGGAGTACCCGACGGTCTGCCAGACACTTATTTGTTCAATCTCGAAGTGTGTCCAAAGTGGGTAGAGAAACTAATTCCTATACTCACTCATGGCCCACAACACTCAATCAATAAAGAGAGTAAAAAGGAAATTCTACAATCGAGGAATTTGCACATTATTGCGGGAAGTGTGTACTATAAGGAACCTAATGGTGTACTATTAAGATGTGTTGAGGAGGACGAACAATTAGTCCTTGGAGAATTTTGGGCATAATTAGAGAATCATTAGTGATTTGTGAGGTCTCTACACATGTGATTTCGAGAAAACTCCTGTGATCTGTCAGCCTGTTTGAATCCTGTTTTAGTCCCAAAACCCTGAATTGGCATAACTTTCTCATACGAAATCCGTTTGTTGTGATTCTTGTCTTGTTGGAAAGCTCGTGAAGGGTACAACCCCGAGGGTTTTATATCAGGATTATTAGATAGGGTTTTTTGAAGTTGACCATACCCCGAGGTAGGAAAACTGAGGGATCCTTGGGATTATTTTCCATAAAGGCAAAGGATAATTTGGTCTGTGAGTTATATGCATGAAAGTGGTCTATTGTGACATTTGAATCTAAGTCTTGAGCTAACTATGGGACTTTTACAGGTCCAGTAAGAGCACTTGAGGGCATTCAAGCAAGAGTAAGTGCAAGCTTGGGAATACGCGTCCTGGGCACACCAGGGCAACAACACAAGGAAAGAAACTCAAGGTTGGAAAATCCTCAACTCCCTCTGTCAATTCTTAGCTTAGGCTAAGAACGACTAGTGATAGGAGTAGGCCAGGGCGGTGATAGGCATCAATCAAGTTGAAGACTACCTATGCACTCAAGTTCAAGATTAAACATAATCTCTTCGTGATGCGATAACCTTAAAGGAAAGAATCTAACGAGGAACGATCAACTTACAGTGCGGAAATACACTCAAGTATACCTGACGACGTGATATCAGACAAGAGTATAAACGCGACAATCCACTAAAAAAGAATCAAGTAACTGATACAAAAGAACTCAGCAACGAGGTTGTACTTGGGCAAATTTGGGCTATTCATTTAGGCTTATGAACCTTAGATCAGGGCGACATCTAGGGAGAGATAGACAAAGCCTTAGGTCTTCAGAGGCTAGTGTTAACCACACTGCTAGGTCTTGGGCCCAGCAGTTGAGCCACCACTCATACTACCCTAGCTCTGAGACTAGTGAATCAGAGATGTCTCAAGGCATGGACAGACCTACGGGAAGTTCAGGAGTGCCATACTTGCACAGGGTAGAAGGCCCTTACAAAACGCAGTTGGAATACCTTAGGACCAACCAATTGGGTGCTAGCATCTATGAGGACGGCCTAGGAAGATATGTGGTACAGATTAAGAATCCTTACCCATCCATTGGACTAGAGCGCCCAGCTGTCAAGTTTGAAAACGGAGCATACCTAGACAAGGAAGGGACAATATATGTAGTCACCAGTCACCCAGATAGGACAGATGAATTTGGGAATGTGATCTCAGAAGCGGATTTAGGTGACTTGGAGCAAGGAAACATGGGTGTAGAACCTAGAATCCCCCGGGGCAAATCTGTTCTCACTAGGATTATTACACCAGAGTGGATTCCTCACGATAACAAGAGTATAGATCTGCTTCTGAACCGAGAGACTGATGAAGCCTTTTGGAGGTATAAATCTGATCGGCCAATTGATATAGGAACAATCATGATCTATGAGTTTAAAGATCCAGATAGCCCAGGCAGAGTGACCTACCTAGATCACGTTTCAGAGAGGATCTTTGTGGTTATAGAACATGATCGACATGCTTACACTTGGAAGGGTGAATTCGTTTTTCCCCAACCAAGATCGAACGTGTCCTATGGTCACCCTAGAGCTAGAACATCCCAAGCTCATGGAACTCAAAGAGACAGAAGTAGAGATAGGCCAGAAGTAAGCTTTGCCAACCCAGGGGGCAGAGAAAGAACGAGAATGGAGACAAATAGGGTGGAACCTGAGATACTTAGAGCCCTAGGAAATCGAAGAAATGCCGATGATTTCCCTTTGCCAAGACCAAGAGAGCACACGAGGACCCTGAGACCGACCCAGCTAGTTAAGTCCATCAAGAACTACTTCGATGGCACTGGAGATCCATACGATCATGTGGCTGAGTTTAGGCAAGTCTTGAGAGCTAAACAAGTGGAGGATCTATTCACACAGTACAATGCCTTTGGTCTAACCCTTAGGAACACAGCCCTTACGTGGTTTCAACCATTGAATGAGAGACAGTTCAGGAGCATAGACCAACTTCTAGAGGCATTCATTATCGAATTCTCTAAAAGTGGCATAAGACATAACACTTCCTCGCTGATTCACAGCTTCAAGCAAACCCCTCAAGAAACCATGAGACTTGCAGGAAGAAGATTTAGGCAATATCTTGAAAGATGCCCTGTTTCGGAGCTCCCCACACCAGCTAAGCAAGTGGCTTTATTCTTGGATGGATTGCTAAGTACAAAGTTGAGATCCTATGTGTACTTGAAGGACCCTCAGACCATAGAAGAGTGTGTGCGCATGTGCATTGACATTGAGGATAACCTAGGGGAGGAGTTAGAGCTATCCAAAATATACAAAGATTCAGATAGTGCCTCTAGCCTCTCTTCCACGGAATCCACATCAATTGAGGAACTTGCAGAGAAAGTAGCTCAGAAATTAGGTGTCACTAGCAAACAGATCCCAAGGTCTATCCCTGAGAAAAGATGCTATACTTGTGGGGGTGACCATATGGCGAATGTATGTCCCATTATGACTCAACCCCAAGTAAATCCTAGTAGCCAATACTGCACCATAGAACGGAGGTACACCAATCACACCGCGCAAGATTGTCCCTACAATAAGCAAGCTGTTAGGCAGACGTACCCTCAGCCATACCCTCAACAAGGCAGATACCAGAGTCAGTACCCACCACAACAGTATACTAGGCCTCAGCAAAATTACCAACCGCAACATCAGGCCCAACTGAGACCCCAGCCAGTGCTAGCACAACAACCACCTGCTCCTACTTATGTGATTCTGGTAAAGAATGCAGCTGCATAAGAAAATTTGAATAGAGCCATAGTCCCAGTGACTCCATTGCTTTCAGAAAGTGACCCGAGTGACCATAGCTTTGATTCTACACATATTGATAGTCCCCAGGCTTACTACATGCAGTCCCCCGAACATGGTGAGTCCTACTATAGTGAAGAGCCAAATGAACCTAGTTGGGAGTCAGATTACACAAACGTCATGTATGCAAACCCCAACCCTAGACCTCAACCTAGGCAGATAAGACCCCCATTCCCTAGAGGACCATGCTACAGATGTCAGGGAGATCATCTCATTCGTGATTGTCCCTTGCCTCCACCTACACAACCCCAGTCAGTGACGATTCAGGGCTATTGCCAGGAGTGTGGAAAGGAGCATCTCTTACGAGACTGCCCAAAAAACCCCAATAAAATGCCAAAAATCACTCCCATTAATGTTGTTGGGTTAGTGGTAGATTCCACAGGAAGTGTCACTTCCACTGCACCGATACAAGTGGTCACTAGAGCCCAAGCCTTACAGCAAAACCAAGAGGTAGGCCAGGAAAAGAGCCTAGAGGCTAGTGAAACTGAGAGCATAACCAAGAAGAGGACTAGAGCTTGGAGAGATAGTCGTGAAAGAATGAAAAGGCAATGGGCAAAAAAGATGAGTGAACTCGAGGAAAGCCTCAGAGAAACAAAGGCCAGGATAACTGAACTCACATCTCAAACTCCCTCTCACACTACCCCACCTCCACCATTCCCAACTCCATCCAACCCGCCTCACCTAATCCCACCACTCCCAAGAGTAGGATCAGTCCTGGCAGATCCCACTCCTGAGGACCTTAATATGATGCTTAAAGCATATCAGGCCAGAATTCAAGAAGGGCCAAACGTAACTGATCATGAAAAATGTTACCCTAGAATAGAACTAGAGCTAGAACGAACCAAAATTTGTGCTAAGATGGTGGAATTGGCTCAGACCATGTTTGAAGCCAGTCGCCTATTTGACATCTCTAGTTCGGCAAAGACACAGTTGCACTTTGATGGACTGCTAGAAAGAATAGAGAAGCTCATTGCACAATCAGAAAAGGAACCCGCCTCTCAACACAAGGACAAGGCTAGTGAAAGTGCAAGTCTTCCTGCCCAGGAAGCCTATGTGCCTAACTCTACGCAGCCAGACACATCATCTTCTATGAATCGGTTCACACCAGAATTCTTACGAGAGATTCAAGAAGACAAATGGGCTAAAGAAAGTGAAGTCCCTCCTCCCATTGAACTTGTGGATGATGCACATGACCAATTTCCAAAAGACATCCCATCCATTTATGAGGAGCAGGAGAGCACCCAATCTCAGGAAAGATTAGACTTTGAGTCTAACTCTTTACAAGAATTACCCCACTTCACAGGCCCATGGGAAGCAAAGTCTACTTGTATGAGAGCACCCACAGTCATGGTAAGAAACGAAGACTCAGTCATACCTAGGAATACGGAGGTAGTGTGTAGCTCAGTGATGAGTAGCACCTCCTTTAATGTCAATCTGGGAAGATGTGAGGATGGTATGAAGACCTCGAGCAAGTGGATGCATAAGTGCGTGAGTGAGAAGCACACAAACATGCAGACACATACACACACACGCGCACACACGGCAAGACAAAGAGTGAGAAGCAATGGAGTTCTTAGATTACTTTCAAAAAGCTCTTACAAGTTCATTTCAATTACAATCTAACCTCAAAAATGAGCTCTCTAGCTCTATTTATAGTTTTTGACTAGGTTTTGGCCCTGTCCAGACCTAGTGTCCGGCCTAGTTAAAAATTAGGTTCCAGGGCCAATTTGAGGGCTTAAACGGAGTCTAAAAAATATGAAAATTGATATGTAAGTACTTCTAAGGCTCCTCAAGCTCAAGGACTCCTTGGCTTGCACAAAATGGAGCTACAAAAATACGAAATGGTATTTACAATGGTTTTTAGTGATTAAAATCACTATTTGTGTAGGGATTTTCTCTGTTGGTTTGTCGTACACATCTTTGAGCTCCCTACTTGCTCTTTCTTCTTGTGTGCTCCACTCCTTGATGTCTGAAAATTTTAGATGGCCTACTTGCCAGATCTTCTTTGGCTACTGTGTCTGCTTGTGCTATCTCTTCGTTCCGACTCTCTTTGTCTTGTGGCTCCTTCGGTTCCCTGACTGCTGCCAACACCCCCCCCACTCTCGCGTCTGTCGCTCCTGACAGACCCTTGTCTAGATGCTCATTGAACGTAATATTGGACAACGTCGGAAGCGAGGTGATGTTCTTCTAATCTGAGCCCCCGTGCTAGATCTGTTAATAATGCATCCCAATTCACTGGCACTGGTACGTCTGGATGTGGCACCCGCAGTTGTTCTGAATAGATGGTTCTCTCCACAGCGAATAAGTGGAGGAGATGTGAGGGCCTGGGTACAAATATTTCTGAGTGATATTCCCAAAATCCCGTTATGAACATCTCCTCGAATGTCTGTTTAAAACAAGCTGGGAGGTACTTTATTTTGGCGTGCCAAGCATATATTACCTCTATGGATGGGGTTGTGCTCATGTCGTATACCAGATCTTGATTGCCTGTAAGAAATCCGACACCTGAGAAGTGGGGGTCTTTAATATTCTTGAACGTCCTGAAGGTGAGTAGCATTAGTTCAAAGATTTTCATACACATTTGTGCCATCACATCGGGGGTATTCCGTAGTCGAGTGCTCCAGTGTCTGATGGTAGAAATCATGTAATTTACAGTGGGAGGGCCTTGTGGCGGTGCTAGATAAACATAATTTAACCACTTCGCGCAACCCTTGACGTTCTTGACAGCAATGGTAAACTCTGGCCAAGTGCGCCGGCGGAATACTGGAACATAACAAGGATTGTATTTAATAAAAAGGGGCATGTTAGTCCAGGTACGAACCATTTCCGGGTAGGTTTCAAGAAGACGGATTCTCCAGGTTGGTTGATAAATGGAGCCTTTCTTTGCACTTCCTGGGATATCCTCTGGGCCAAATTGTGTGGCAAAAGTGGGAGGTTTGCTACAACTGCGTTGAATCTCTGCATTGTAATCCGCAAGGAGCACACAATATGGCACATATTGATCATCGTTGGTGCTGATCCATCTATGATGAGACATGCTTCGAAAGTATTCAGACTTAATGATGGTGTCTTCTAACTCTGCCATAGATTGGATTTGAATGGCCACTCTATCTTCATGGGTTGTTGCTGTCTTCTCGAGTGTTTGGAGCCATTCAGGTACTTCAACTTCTAATGTGTCCAGTCCTTCTGAGGTCTGTGCACCACCTGGCATTGGCATAGGAACGTATGGTTCCTCATATGTTTCATCCACCTCAATGGGTACTAAATCCTCCGGTTCGGGTTCTACAACTGGGGAGGGCTGCCTTTCATATTCTAGTAACTTTTTCTGGAGTTCAGCCACCTGCTCTGTCAATGCCTCTACTTCCTCTGAAGTCGAGGCCGTTTCTATTACCTTGGTTGGAGCCTCCTTTTCCCTGAGCTGGCTACGTAGCTCATCTCGTTCCCTTTCCAAATCATCATGTGCGTCTAATAAATCCGCATAGCTTTCCAAGATGGTTTTCATTGTTTCTGTGGGAACCGCTTTGAACTGTTCTAGATCGATCTCATGGGGGGAACCTTCCATGGCTGCTTCCAGATTTTCTTCATTTTGTTTCTACAACCGTTTATTTTCTTCAAGTGCTGTAGCCATATGCTTGCGAAGTAGAGTTAAATTACGCCGGACTCTCAGGTTATCTGATTGGTACACCTCCAGCAAGGCTTCGAGTTTTTTGACACCGGGTTCTGCTGATGGTTGGGGTGTCTCCAGGAGTGTTTGATGGGCTTGCTCGAGAGTTGTATAGTGCTGGTTGAGTTCCGCATTTTCTTCTGCTAGCGTTGTAAGTTGCCTCTGTAGGTTCTGATGATTCGTTGTCAACTGTTGATGGCGGCCTTCAAGATCCCTGTACTCGCGCTGAAGTTGATATACACACTGATGTAATGACATGAATATACTATTTACATTAAAAGATGCAGGTAAAGATGAAGATGCAGGGGGAATGGGGGTGGGGAAGGGAGTTGTGAATGCTGTGGAATCAAGTGGTGAAGTTGGTGGAGGGGGTATGGGAGATTGAGGTTGTGTGGGGGCTAGGGGTGGTACTGTGGCGGGTGATGTTTCCATTGTGTCAAATGTGTGTGTGACTGTAAAGATGGGGACAGTGGGTGGGGTGGAAGTGATATTTGTGAAGAGTGTCGTGAAGGTGGGCATGGAAACTCCTCCAAATTGGATACCGGGAGAGAGAGGAATTCCCATGACAACTGTGGTAGTGGTAGAAAAGGGCGTGGTCGTGCCGGTTGGTGAGGTGAATTGTGTAGCGAGAGGTGAGGTGGGTGGGGAGAGTGGTTCCTCCTGATGTTCTTTTGTTTGTGTATTGCCTTCCGGTTCTGATACATTGATGTGGATTTGTTTTCCAGATCGCCTAGGGCGGGCAGGCACACGTTTCTCAAATCGATTAATGTATGTCATGGCCTCATGTATGGCCTCATCCAAGCCGACTGCCTCTGCGTGTAGGTTCATGGCTTCGATAAACATATCGTCCACACCTTCCTCGGCCAATAGTTGGCTCATGAGCACCTTGCCTGATTCAAGTGACATTTTGTGTTGTTCCTGAACTCGCTTCATGGTTTGGTACAATCTTTTTATTTGTGCCGAATATGCTAGGGCACTTGCTAGCTCTAAGAGTTCATCATATTCTTGATATTGTTCTTCGTCGGCTTCTTCTTCTTCTCCTCCTGCCTCTTGTTCATCTCCTTCGACTTCTATGATGACTGGTTGTGTCGGGACTGGTGTTGTTGTGGTGGGGTGTGGTTCCTGGGTTTGGTCTGCTTCTGTTTCAAGATTAGATTCGTAGATCAGTCGGGCAACTTCTTCATCCGTGAGGTCATTGAGAGTAAATCCCTGTGGAAATTCCAAGTCTGATGGAATGGGGGGAAACACCAAGTTGGGTCCTTCTGTACTTGGTCTGGGAAGACGAATGGTGAATGGCCGAACACGCCTAGTTTGCGGAGGAGTCACCTCAGGTGTGGTAGTGGCTCCCCTTGGTTGAGCACATGGTAATTGGACGCCCCCTCTCATCTTCTTCGATGGAGGACCCGCTGTTGATAGTCGCCTTTGGAATTCTTGGGCCCTGGACCACACTAGTGCTCTTTGAATGGGCACGTCATATGCTAGGCACCTGTAAATTATTCTTGTTAGGGCACAACAGCCATGAAGTACATTTTTCTGCTTCTTATTCCAGCGCTGATGGGCTAGGTGTATCTGATCGATGACCCAGTGCGGTATGTTGAGGGTGAGGTTCTCTGTTTCTGCCAAGTATAAGCTGAACCATATTTTCTTAGGGGGCATAGTGAATTGTTCTTGTGCGGGAAAAGCAAAATGTTGCATAACAGTTCGTAAGTGGAGAGCAATGGTAGGCGTCATTGCCACCATGTCCTTCAATTTATTGAGCTCCTTACGCTTCATCCTACCCGGAACCATTGTTTCTTTCTCGGTGGGAATGTGCATACCTTGCATGTTCAATGCCTCCCGTACCAGGTTGAGGGTTAGTTTGAATCTCTTGAGTTCGTGTCCTCTCAACAATGATGGTAGTACAAAAGTACTATCGCCTCCCTTGACCCTGCTAGGAGTTATGGTACTTATGAAATAGGAGCAGTGTAGAAAATCAGGTTTAGGCAAGTGTGCTCTGAAATATCTATCCAGGCCTGCCTTGGTCCAAACTGATTGCATTACCTCTGCATTCTGATAGTTCTCGAATTCCTGAGCGAAAAAGTGGTAGCATCCCCATTTGCCATTAAATTCAATTTCTGCTTCCCAGAAGTAGGTGCCGTCACCCAATGGCCCTGCTACATCACTGAACCAATGAGCATGTTTCCCCACTTGAGAAGTGTGCCCCTGAGGAGGGTCCTGGATAGGAAGGACATGCACCGCTTGAAGTTCTTGAGGCCTTTCGGTGAGTGGCGGTTCCAGAAGAATAGTCTCAATGTCCACAATCTGTGCGCTGGACCCTGCCTGGGAACTGGTGCCTCCAGCTTCTGCCATCATTATTGCTTGCTAGCTGGTTCTGTCGAGAATATAGAAACATGTGTTAACATTGTAAAGGACAAGTTAGAACCGTTTTTGTCCTCATTACAACATTATCATGAGGTTCGGGAGAGATTAGTAGGTTAATAAGTGCTCGGTGCTTGTGTGTGTAGTTAGGAATTGGTTGGACCTAAGAACTAAGTGGAATGATGTAGTGTGAGAGTGACGTAGTTAGTAGGTGGGCATGGATTTACAACTGGGGTCCGGGGGTTTATTACAAGTTTTAGGTTGCCAAAGGCAGTGGATGGGCTTTGATCTTGATTTTGTGGAGACTCTGAAGAGTTTGATAGGGGTATCTGCTTGAAGATGAGGCTTTTTAGGGACCCATTTACCAATGATTCTACTAGTGCTCATGGAAGAATATGTGTCCGTGCGTGAGGTGTAAGACTGGGCCTCAGATGTTTGAGTGAGTGAAACATGTTGTACCGGTTGCGGCCGTGGTGTAGCTATTTGAGCCCGCAAGCAAGCCTTAGGCACCCAGATTTGTCGTGATTGTGGGCTGGCCTTCATTGACTTCTTGGGTACCCAAATAAACTTCACTTTTGCAGAAGAATTAATGAAGGACTTCTTATTAGTGTCGTGTTGTTGATTACTAATAAGAGGTTTTGGGCGTGGGGTTGGCTTGGTCTGAATAGGGAATTCGCATTTTTGCCTCCATACTTGTTTCCATGGATGAAACAATCTGCTTTGCTCCTTTTTTTGGCATCCTGTATCGGTAGTGTTCTGATTCTTCTGTATTTGATCTGCCGTTGGTTGTTGCAACCTTCTGGTCTTTGGAAAAGAAGGGAGTTCCGTCCTCTCCCTGGCTCCGTTGTTGAGACAAGCCTCTTTCTGCATCATACAGTGTTGGACAAAAATAGCATTGTCAACTTCAGGTGCGCCCCTAGAAGGACCAGGAGTTTGTGCTTTACCTAGTTCCTTGAGTGCCTCCTTTTCCAATTCAACTGTAATTCGGCTATGATCTACCCATACTTGAAGAAGTCCACTTCTTAGGTTGAGGTTGACTGCATGATCATAGATCCAGTCCTCACCCAAGACAAGAGGCTCAGTGAGGTCCTCATCTCGACACACTAGTACTTTGACTGTCATCACTTCGTCTTGAATGGAGATGGGAAGGTCCACCTCGCCCATGCAAGGTGTTTCCACACCTCCCAATCCTATGAGATATGCTTCTATAGGCTTGACAGTTAATCTCAATTCTTGACACTAAGACAATTTAACAACACTAGTGGCTGCACCTGAGTCAATCAAGGCTCTTACAGTCCTTGCGCTTTTGCCTTGTCCTATATCTAAGGTTATAAAAGGACGTCGATCAATTATCCTATGAGAGCTGATACCTGAAACTTCACACATAGCCACATGATATCCTTGATCTGCATAGGTATCCGTCCTAGGTTGCTCCCTATTCTGTCTTCTCAACTTCATTCTCTGGATGCGTTCCAATGCTTCTGCTTGGGCTTCTTCTCGAATTCGCTTTTCTTCTTCTTTGCGTTTCTTAGCAGTATTGAGTCGACTTAGCATTTCCTCTATGAGAGGTTCCTGATACAACTTGACTCTGCATCCGCTGATATAACTTGGGAGAGCATTGCCTTCTAATGTGGCTAGTTGCACTGCTCCACTTGTTGAGATTCTGTTAGATTATGGGTCCGTAGCCTCTCTTCTCCAGTTTCCTCGCATGTTGCTTCAATGTGTAGACTAAAACTAAGTCGCCTGTCTTTAAACATTTATCCTTAACGTGGGCATCAAAGTATGCCTTCTCTTGTTTCTTAGCTGCATATATCCCTGCAGCTGCCCTCAGTCTTGTTTCTCCTAATCGTTCAAGGTCGAAGATCCTAGAGGAGAGTTCATGACCTGTCCATTCATGCTCCTGTGCTACTCTCAATGTAGGTATTAAGAAATCCAACGGTAGCACTGCATTTTGGCCAAATACCATCTGAAAGGGGGTGGCTTGGAGTACCGTTTTGTAGGCCACTCGATATGCCCAAACAGCATGGTGTAGCTGTTTGTCCCAATCGGAGCGTTTATTGTTCACTAATTTTGTCAGTACATTGCATAAGATCTTGTTGGTGCTCTCAGCCTGGCCATTTGCTTGAGGGTGATAGCGGGCAGACTTCTTATGCACTACCAAGAATTCTTGGAGCAGTTTTTCAATAACTTCATTCAAGAAGTGAGTGCCTCTATCGCTAACTAGCTCTATGGGTAGCCCGTATCTAGTGAATACATTCTCAAATAAGAACTTAGCTGTTGTTTGAGCATCGTTCTTCGTTGTGGCTTTTACCTCTACCCACTTTGTTAGATAGTCTGTCGCAACAATGATATATTCAGCATGGGAACCCTTAGCTGGGGGATTAATAGGACCTACGAAGTCTATTCCCCACTTAGAGAATGCACGTCCACCCATCATAGGTTTCAGTGGCATCTCATCTTTACGTATAGGATATTGAGTTCTCTGACAGACATTACAGCGTTTCACATAGGTGTGTGCATCCATGTGAAGGGTCGGCCACCAGAAGCCCGCAAATAGTATCGCCTTGATCAGCCGATCTGGTCCAAAGTGTCCTCCTGCTACACCTTGGTGAGCAGTGTCCAAGATCTTGAGATATTCACTCTCATGGACACATAGTCTCAGGTAACCGTCTTTACCACGTTTGTATAGATTATCACCAATAATTGAGTAATCCTGGGCTTCTTGTTCTAAACTCCTTTTCCTAGCTAGAGTCATGTCTGGAGGGAATGTTTCCGTCCTCAGAAAAGATACTAGTGGTTCACTCCAATCCGGCACGATGGACACTTGATAAAGAGTGGCATGTTCCACAGGTGGTTTAGTGTAGCAGATTGGGCATTCCTTGCACAACTTTTGGACATCAGCTTCCATAGTTGGCCAATGCACTCCTAGTCTCCTTAGTGTCTGTAAGGTTCGTTGCTTTGAGTAGTGTTGCTCTAATGCACCTACATGTGCTAAATGCAACCATTTAGTGTACTCGTCCTCTTCTACACAACAAGCCAAGATCCCTTGATCTGTGTGCTTGTACATACTTCCTGCCATGATGTGATACTTTTGGGCTTTTACTACCTCTCTATCCTGCATGTTTATTACTGGATGGTTAGGCCCGTATGTCAATACTGGCACTAATGGCTTAGCCCACTGAGGTATTACTTCCAAATTAAACAAGTAAGCATCAGGAAGGTCATCTGACACTCCTTGTGGAGCTTCTCCATATGTGAGCCTAGAGAGATGATCCGCTCTCAAATGAGTCCTCCCTTTTCTCAGCACAACCTCGAAATCATATTCCATTAGCAAGAGAAACCATCTTACTAATCTTCCTGTATTGCATGGCTTGTTTACGAGGTATAGCAATGCCTGATGATCAGTAAAAAATTTAAACTTATTTGCAAGCAAATAATGTCTAAACTTTTTAACCGCATACACCATGCCTAGTCCTTCTCTCTCAGTAGTGGTGTAATTTCGTTCAGCAGCATTCAATTGTCTGCTAGCATAGGCAATTGGCAGATCCATATTGCCTTCACCAGTAGGTTGAGCAAGCACACACCCAATAGCATAATTGGATGCATCCACGTGAACATGGAATGGCTTATTACAATCTCGTGTGGTTAAGATTGGTGCTGAACATAATCTTCGTTTAAGCTCATTGAAGGAATTCTCGCATTCATCAGTCCACTCAAAGTTAGTCAGAAGTCGATACATGGGCTTTGCAATGACAGCATACATGTGAATGAACCGGCGGTAGTAACCACAATGTCCCATGAAAGCTTGTACTTCCTTGACATTCTTTGGCCTAGGTAACTCGGCTATGGCTCTCACTTTCTCTTCATCAGTGGATATGCCATTCTTTGACACTATGTGTCCTAGAATCTTGCCTTGCCTGACCATAAAAACACACTTTTCTGGGTTCAGGCAGACTTGATATTCTCTACATTTGTCAAAGATTTGTCTGAGTTCAGGAATATGGGTTTGTCTAATGTTGGAATGAGCACAAAGATCATCAACATACACTTCTAAATTCTTCCTCAGGAACTCCTTAAATACATGGCACATCAGCCTCTGGAAGGTAGCTGGTGCATTGGTAAGCCCAAATGGCATTACTCTAAAGGCAAATATGCCCCATTCAGTGGCAAATGCCATCTTATGCTGATCTTTTGGAGCTATGGCTACTTGATTGTAGCCCGAAATCCGTCGAGGAAGTTGTACACTTCCTTGCCTGCTACTCTTTCTAAGAGATGCTCTGTGATAGGAAGCGGATAGTTATCTCGAATTGTGGCTGCATTAATCTTCTTCAAGTTAATGCATACACATAATTTACCATTCTTTTTGGGCACCACAACAATGGGGGATACCCATTCAGTGTGCTCAATTTCATAGATAAATCCAGCTTCAACCAGTCTATCTATCTCTTCTTTGATCTTAGCAGCATAATTATCATTGTATGTATATGGCTTTTGCTTAGAAGGTTTGGCGTCTATGGTCATGGGGATAGTGTGTGAGCATATGTCTGGATCAACACCCTTCAAATCCTTGTAACTCCAAGCGAATACATCTCTGTATTCTCTCAGCAAGGCTATTAGCTCTTGTTCTTCCTCTTCGGTCAGGTCATGGCCTATGTACGTGCATCTCTCTTCTCCCTCTTCCATGGCTACTACTATTTTCTTGGTGGTTTCTTTGTTATCATAGGCCTCTCCTGATTGTGCCTCTCGTTTAGGCATTCTTATCATGATTCTCCTGTCATCTATCTCATACTTCTTAAAATTTTCCGGGACCTCAAACAAGGATTCTTCCTCTTCTGGTGTGACTTCTCTCTTCTTTCTTTTCTTTCCTTCTTCCTTCGGGGTCACTTGTGTGGCTAATCTTACATCATTTGTCAGCTCTCCATGCCTCTGGGGTTGAAATTCTACTTCATAGAAGTATTCTTCATCTGATGCAAAAGGTGGGTCCATAATGATCGACTCTAGATCGGAGTCACTTGCCTCCTCAATTGCATCAGGGCTAGGTTCGCACTCTTCTAATACTGCCTCTCCCATGATTGGCTCTATGGAGAAGACTGAAATGTCATAGCCATCTTCATCACAGTGAGGTGTCCATTGTTCTTCATTGATGGCTACATCCATTGTTGCTAGGATTTCTGCCCAGCCGTGGGGTTCAAATTCTTCGTCAGGAAATACTACAGGTGCATAGGCTGGGTCTTGAATGGGTCTATGTGTTTCGTTTGCACCTATATCTCTGGCCTTTTCTCTTTTCTCCTCTTCTACTGCCACTTTGCACATCCATCAGTGGGTGTCTTCATGCATCCATGAGGATACTGACCCTATGGAATGCACAGATTCCGTATCATATTTGGCTCTATGGATGGGATTCCATTGGATAGGGGGAACATCTCTATGAGAGTAATCTTTGAGATTCACTTTGGCCGTAACACCTAGGTGCTGCAGGTACAAAGAATTGGTTCCCCAATCCTGTACCACTTGCAACTGTCGCATAAAGGGTCTTCCCAAGATCATCTCATAGGCATGATTTTTGCTGAAGTCACATATAGCAAATGTATGCTCAAACTCGACACCATAGGTGGTGAGAGTTATTCCTTCTAGCAATCCTAAGGGTCTCTCAATATGACCATCGGCCATCTGCAATTTCATTCTCGTTGGCCTGAGTGCTGGCTTGCCCCAACGCTTCCATAGGGAAGTGGTGGCAATTGCAACTCCTGCACCTGAGTCCAAAATTGCCTTGGTGGTGTACCCCTGGTAGGTAATGGGAAGATAGGTGTTCCCTTCTTCACCTTCACACATGTCTCCTATCTTATCCAAGGGTATTTCTGGCACTGTCATCTGGGATCCTACCTGGGAACGAGGTTTTGCTATCTCGGGCACTTGATTGGCTACATGTTTCCACACTTCGGGTCTAACCTTAAGCAGCTCTTCCAAAGTGAGATTGCACTGCACTTTGGTGTTCTTCACTACCTCTGTGTTCCTAGGTATGACTGAATCTTCGTTTCTTATCATGACTGTAGGTGCTCTCATACAGGTGGACTTTGCTTGCCATGGACCTGTGAAATGGGGTAGTTCTTGTAAAGAATTAGACTCGAAGTCTAATCTTTCTCGAGATTGGGTACTCTCCTGCTCTCCATAAATGGAAGGAAGGTCTTGTGGGAATTGATCGTGTGTGTCATCCACAAGTTCAATGGGAGGAGGAACTTCACTCTCTTTAGCCCATTTCTCTTCTTGAATCTCTCGCAAGAATTCTGGTGTGTATTGATTCATAGAAGAAGAGGTGTCTGGCTCCGTAGAGTTAGGCACGTAGGCTTTCTGGGTAGGAAGACCTGCTCTTTCACTAGCCTTGTCATGGTGTTGAGGGGCGGGTTCCTTTTGTGATTGTGCAATTAGATTCTCTATTCTTTCTAGGGAGGGGGGGTTGTCTGGTTCAGTGGAATTGGGCACATAAGCTTTCGATGGGGGATGGGTCATGTTTTTGCTTGCTTTATCTCTTTCTTGATTTTTTTCTTCCTTGGCAGATCTTGCAATTATACCCTCTAACTTCTCTAGAAGTCCATCCAAGTGTAATTGCGTCTTGGCTGAGCCCGAGTAATTGAAAAGGCGACTGGCTTCAAACATAGTCTGAGCCAATGCAACCATTTTCGCGCAAAGCTTGGTTCTTTCTATCTCTAGGTCAGCTCTAGGGTAGCACTTGTCATGATCCGTGACATTTGGCCCTTCTTGGATTCTGGCCTGATATGCTTTAAGCATCATGTCTATGTCTTCAGGAGTGGGATCAGCTAATACTGATCCTGCTTGGGGTGGTGGGTGGGTTACGTGGGGTGTATTAGAGGGTGGAGGGATGGAGGGTGATGGGGATGGTAGCGGTGGGAATGTGTGAGAGTGCGGTTGAGATGTGATCTCTATGATTTTGGCCTTGGTTTCTCGTAGACTTTCCTCAAGTTCACTCATCTTCTTTGCCCATTGCCTTTTCATACGTTCGCGGTTATCTCTCCAAGCTCTTGTTCTCTTCTTATTTTGGCTCTCAGTATCGCTAGCGTCTGGGCTCTATTCCTGGCTTACCCCTTGGTTTTGCTGCACTGCTTGAGCTCTAGTGACTACCTGTACGGGTGTAGTGGAAGTGACACTTCCTGTGGAATCTACCACTAACCCAATAACATTAATAGGAGTGATTTTTGGCATATTATTAGGATTCTTAGGGCAGTCTCGTAAGAGATGCTCCTTTCCACACTCTTGGCAAAAGCCTTGAATTGTTACTGACTAGGGTTGCATAGGTGGAGGTAAGGGACAATCACGAATAAGGTGATCTCCCTGACATCTGTAGCACGGTCCTCTTGGGAATGGAGGTCTTACCTGCCTAGGTTGGGGTCTTGAGTTAGGGTTTGTATACATTACATTGGTGTACTCCGGTTCCCAACTGGGTTCATTTGGCTCTTCACTATAGTAGGACTCACCATGTTCAAGAGATTGCATGTAGTAAGCATGGGGACTATCGACATGTGTAGAATCAAAGCTATGGTCACTTGGATCACTTTCTGAAAGCAATGGTGTTACGGGGACTATAGCTCTATTCAGGTTTTCTTCTGCAGCGGCATACTTTACAGGGATCACGTTGGATGGAGCTGGAGGTTGTTGGGCTAACACAGGCTGAGGCCTTTGCTGGGCTTGATATTGTGGTTGGTAGGTTTGTTGAGGCCTAGCATATTGCTGTGGTGGATATTGGTTCTGGTATCTTCCTTGTTGAGGGTATGGTTGTGGGTACGTCTGTCTAACGGTTTGCTTATTGTAGGGACAATCTTGCGCGGTGTGATTGGTGTACCTTCGTTCTATGGTGCAGTATTGGCTACTAGGATTAACTTGGGGTTGAGCCATAATGGGATAGACATTCGCCATATGGTCGCCTCCACAAGTGTAGCACCGCTTAACTGGGGCAAATCTCGGAATTTGTTTGCTAGAGACACCTAGTTTTTGAGCTACTTTCTCTGCAAGTTCCTCAATTGATGTGGATTGCATGGAAGAGAGGCTAGAGGCACTATCTGAATCTTTGTATATCTTGGAAAGCTCTAACTCCTCCCCTAGGTTATCCTCAATGTCAATACACATGCGTACACACTCTTCTATGGTCCTAGGGTCCTTCAAGTACACATATGATCTTAATTTGGTACTTAGCAATCCATCCAAGAATAAAGCCACTTGCTTAGCTGGTGTGGGTAGCTCAGGGAGAGGGCATCTCTCCAAGTATTGCCTAAATCTTCTTCCAACAAGTCTCACGGTCTCTTGAGGGGTTTTCTTGAAGCGGTGAATCAGTGAGGAAGTGTTATGTCTTATGCCACTTTTAGAGAATTCGATAATGAATGCCTCTAGAAGTTGGTCTATGCTCCTGAATTGCCTCTCGTTTAGTGGCTGAAACCATGTCAGGGCAGTGTTCCTAAGGGTTAGACCAAAGGCATTATATTGTGTGAATAGGTCCTCCACTTGTTCTGCTCTCAAGACTTGCCTAAACTCTGCCACATGATCGTATGGGTCTCCTGTGCCATCGAAGTAATTTTTCATGGACTTGACTAACTGAGTCGGTCTCAGAGTCCTTGTGTGTTCTCTAGGTCGTGGTAGAGGGAAGTCTTCCATATTCCTTTGATTTCTGGGAGCTCTAAGTATCTCAGGTTCGACTCTGTATGTTTCCGTCCTCGTTCTTTCTCTGCCCCCTGTGTTGGCAAAGCTTACTTCTGGCCTATCTCTACTTCTGTCTCTTTGAGTTCCATGAGCTTGGGATGTTCCCGCTCCAGGGTGACCATAGGACACATTCGATCTTGGTGGGGGGAAAATGAATTCACCCTTCCAAGTGTAAGCATGTCTATCATGTTTGTAACCACAAAGATCCTCTCTGAAACGTGATCTAAGTAGGTCACGTTGCCTGGGCTATCAGGATCCTTAAACTCATAGATCATGATTGTTCCTATATCAGTTGGCTGATCAGATTTATACCTCCAAAAGGCTTCGCTAGTTTCTCGGTTCAGGAGCAGATCTATGCTCTTATTATCTTGGGGAATCCACTCTGGTCTGATAATCCTAGTGAGAACAGATTTGCCTCGGGGGGTCCTCGGTTCTTCACCCCTGTTTCCTTGCTCTAGGTCACCTAAGTCCGTTCCTGGGATCTCATTCCCAAATTCATCAGTCCTATCTGGGTGATTGGTGACTACATATATTGTCCCTTCCTTGTCTAAGTAGGCTCCGTTTTCGAACTTGACAGCTGGGCGCTCTAGTCCAATGGATTGATCAGGATTCTTAATCTATACCACAGATCTTCCTAGGCCGTCCTCATAGATGCTGGCACCTAAGCGGTTGGTCCTAAGGTATCCCAACTGCGTTTTGTAAGGGCCTTCTACCCTGTGCAAGTATGGCACTCCTGAACTTCCCGTAGGTCTGTCCATGCCTTGAGACATCTCTGATTCACTAGTCTCAGAGCTAGGGTAGTATGAGTGATGGCTCAACTGCTGGGCCCACGACCTAGCAGGGTGGTTGACACTAGCCTCTGAAGACCTAAGGCTTTGTCTATCCCTTACTAGATGTCGTCCTGATCTAAGGTTCATAAGCCTAATTGAATAACCCAAAGTGGCCCAAGTACAACCTCGTTGTAGAGTCCTTTTGTATCAGTTACTTGATTCTTTTTAGTTGATTCCCGTGTTAAAATTCTTGTCTGATATCACGTCGTAAGGTATATTTGAGTGTAGTTCCGCACTTAAAGTTGATCGTTCCACGTTAAGTTCTTTTCCTTTAAAGTTCTCGACAGTACAAAGATTATGTCCTTAGCTTGAACTTGAAAGTTTAGGTATGCTTCAACTTCATAATTGCCTATCGTCGCCCTGACTTACTCCTACCTCTAGTCGTTCTTAGCCTAAGCTAGGAATTGACGAAGGGGAGTTGAGAATATTCCGACCTTTCTTGCTGATCCTTGCTCTTTAGTGCTCGAGAAGTTGATTCTCAAGCTTGCAGAAAGCCCTTGCTTGGACGCTCTCAATTGCTTCTCAATAGACCTGCATCCGTCCCAAGATTAGCTCTAGACTTAAATTCAAATGACAGACTAGACCACTTTCATGCATGTGACTCACCGACCAAATTATCTCTTGCCTTTATAAAAAACAATCCCAAGGATCCCTCAGTTTTCCTACCTCGGGTATGGTTAACTTCAAAAAACCCTATCTAATAATCGTGATCTTAATTTTCACATAACCAGTGGAAGTTTTGGTTGTACTCCTCACGAGATTTCCGACAAAACAAGAATCACAGCAATTGGATTTCGTATGAGGAAGTTATGTCAGTTCAGGCTTCAGGGATTGAAACAGGGTTCAAAACAGTTTAATCAAGCAGGCAGAAATTCTTGAATTACTTGGGTTGCGGCCTCAACATGCAATGCTAACCCCGAGTGTTTGTCCCACAAATTGACCACATTAGCCCCCTATTCTTTACCCTAGAAAATTGGCCAAATTTTCCCTTCTAACGCGTTCGCAAGTTTTGTCAGTCGCGATTGACAGGTCAGTCGCGATTGATGTGTCGATCGCGATTGACAGGTCCATCGTGGCTGTTAGTCGCGATTGATGTGTCGATCGCGATTGACATGTGGCTCGAATAGTCAATCAGTCGTGGTCAAAGGGTCATTGACTCTGTCAGACGCGATTGATGGGTCGATCGCGATTGACAGGTCGGTCGCGAGGGTCTGTCCGTCGTGGTCAAACAATCGTTGACTGTGTCGGTCGCGATTGACAGAGCCGTCGTGGGCTGTCAGTCGCGATTGATGGGTCGATCACGATTGATGACTCGATCGCGATTGACACATGTCACGCGTATGATCCGTCAGTCGTGGTCAATCGGTCGTTGACTTTGTCGATCGCGATTGACAGAGCGATCGTGATTGACAGGTCTGTCCGTCGTGGTTTGTCGATCGCGATTGACAGAGCGATCGCGATTGACAGAAATCTGATGAATTTAAAAAATCTAAACACAGTTTTGGGAAGCTCTAGGCCTGTAGATCATGGTTTTGTACTTTGTTTGGAAAATGGAGCATTTTTTCTGTCGGTCGCGATTGACAGAGGTCGGCGACACAGAGACAGTTGCCAAGATTTTCGTACCTGCGCGGAGTGCTGGAGAAGATGATGCAGCATGTACCTGCAAGACAGCTCAAGAAACATGCAAAAACTACACACACAATATCGCTCTCTCGCTCTCTCTCACAAGTGGAATGAGGGAAATGGAAGGAGGAAGGAAATATAATCAAAAAACTGAAATTTTTGCTTTGATGGAGATGGAGGTGGGAGATGGTGATGATGATGATGGTGATGAAGGAAACAAAAGGAAATAGATAAAAGTGAAGAAAATACCTATAACTCCAACACTTCAACTCTACGTCTTACCATCACACGCTCGTCCTCAAAGCTCGATCCCCGGCAACGGCGCCAAAATTTGGTGTAGCTCAGTGATGAGTAGCACCTCCTTTAATGTCAATCCGGGAAGACGTGAGGATGGTATGAAGACCTCGAGCAAGTGGATGCACAAGTGCGTGAGTGAGAAGCACACAAACATGCACACACATACACACACACGCGCACACACGGCAAGACAAAGAGTGAGAAGCAATGGAGTTCTTAGATTACTTTCAAAAAGCTCTTACAAGTTCATTTCAATTACAATCTAACCTAAAAAATGAGCTCTCTAGCTCTATTTATAGTTTTTGACTAGGTTTTGGCCCTGTCCAGACCTAGTGTCCGGCCTAGTTAAAAATTAGGTTCCAGGGCCAATTTGAGGGCTTAAACGGAGTCTAAAAAAATATGAAAATTGATACGTAAGTACTTCTAAGGCTCCTCAAGCTCAAGGACTCCTTGGCTTGAACAAAATGGAGCTACAAAAATACGAAATGGTATTTACAATGGTTTTTAGTGATTAAAATCACTATTTGTGTAGGGATTTTCTCTGTTGGTTTGTCGTACACATCTTTGAGCTCCCTACTTGCTCTTTCTTCTTGTGTGCTCCACTCCTTGATGTCTGAAAATTTTAGATGGCCTACTTGCCAGATCTTCTTTGGCTACTGTGTCTGCTTGTGCTATCTCTTCGTTCCGACCCTCTTTGTCTTGTGGCTCCTTCGGTTCCCTGACTGCTGCCAACATAGTGAAAAACACTAAAGTTCAGTGCAACCTCACGTTAGAAGAGCTACTCAAAGTAAGGCTAGAGCTATGGAAACATGTAGCCAAACAAGTACCAGAGATAGCAAAACCTCGTTCCCAGGTAGGATCCCAGAGAACAGTGCCAGAGATACCATTGGACAAGATAGGAGACATGAGTGAGGGTGAAGAGGGAAACACATATCTTCCTATCACCCACCAGGGATACACCACCAAGGCCATTCTAGACTCAGGCGCAGGTGTTGCAATTGCTACCACTTCCCTATGGAAGCGTTGGGGCAAGCCAGCACTCAGGCCTACGAGGATGAAATTGCAGATGGCCGATGGTCACATAGAAAGACCCTTAGGCTTGCTAGAAGGAATAACTCTCACCACATGTGGTGTTGAGTTTGAGCACACATTTTCCATCTGTGATTTCACCAAGAATCATGCCTATGAGATGATTTTGGGGAGACCCTTTATGCGACAGTTGCAAGTGGTACAGGATTGGGGAACCAATTCTTTGTACCTGCAACACTTAGGTGTTACGACCAAAGTGAATCTAAAAGATTACTCTCATAGGGATGTCCCTCCTATCCAATGGAATCCCATCCATAGAGCTAAAGATGATACGGAATCGATACATTCCATAGGATCAGGATCCTCATGGATGCATGAAGACACCCACTTATGGATGTGCAAAGTGGCAGTAGAAGAAGAGAAGAGAGAAAAAGCCAGAGAGATGGGTGCAAAAGAAACACATAGATCAATTCAAGACCCAGCCTATGCACCTGTAGTCTTTCCTGATGAAGAATTTGAACCCCACGGCTAGGCAGAAATCTTAGCAACAATGGATGTAGCCATCAATGAAGAACAATGGACACCCCACTGTGATGAGGATGGCTATGACATTTCAGTTTTCTCCATAGAGCCAATCATGGGAGAGGCAGTGTTAGAAGAGTGTGAACCTAGCCCTGATGCATTTGAGGATGCAAGTGACTCCGATTTAGAGTCAATCATTATGGACCCACCTTTTGCATCAGATGAAGAATACTTCTATGAAGTAGAATTTCAACCCCAGAGGCATGGAGAGATTACAAATGATGTGAGGCTAGCCACACATATGACCCCGAAGGAAGAAGGAAAGAAAAGAAAGAGGAGAGAAGTCTCAACAAAAGAGGAAGAATCTTTGTTTGAGGTCCCGGAAAATTTTAAGAAGTATGAGATAGATGATAGGAGAGTCATGCTCAGAATGCCTAAACGAGAGGCACAATCAGGGGAGGCCTATGATAACAAAGAAACCACCAAGAAAATAGTGGTAGCTGTGGAAGAAGGAGAAGAGAGATGCACGTACATAGGACATGACCTGACGGAAGAAGAAGAGCACGAATTGATAGCCTTGCTAAGAGAATACAGAGACATATTCGCCTGGAGTTACAAGGATTTGAAGGGTGTTGACCCTGACATATGCTCACACACCATCCCCATGACCTCAGATGCCAAACCCTCTAAGCAAAAGCCATATACCTATAATGATAATTATGCTGCCAAGATCAAAGAAGAGATAGACCGCTTGGTTGAAGCTAGATTTATCTATGAAATTGAGCACACTGAATGGGTATCCACCATTGTAGTGGTGCCCAAAAAGAATGGTAAATTGCGTGTATGCATTAACCTGAAAAAGGTTAATGCAGCCACTATTCGAGATAACTATCCGCTTCCTATCACAGAGCATCTCTTAGAAAGAGTAGCACGCAAGGAAGTGTACAGCTTCCTTGATGGATTTTCGGGCTACAATCAAGTAGCCATAGCTCCAGAAGATCAGCATAAGACGGCTTTTGCCACCGAATGGGGCATTTTTGCCTTTAGAGTAATGCCATTTGGGCTTACCAATGCACCCGCTACCTTCCAGAGACTAATGTGCCATGTATTTAAAGAGTTTCTGAGGAAGGACTTAGAAGTCTATGTGGATGATCTTTGTGCTCATTCCAACATTAGACAAACCCATATTCCTGAACTCATAGCCATAGCAGAGCCATAGCAGAGCTACCTAGGCCAAAGAATGTCAAGGAAGTACAAGCTTTCATGGAGCATTGCGGTTATTACCGACGGTTTATACACATGTATGCCATTATAGCAAAGCCTCTGTATGGACTTTTGACTAATTTTGAGTGGATTGATGAATGTGAGCATTCCTTCAATGAGCTGAAACGGCGATTATGTTCAACACCAATCTTGACCACACCAGATTGGAATAAGCCTTTCCATGTTCATGTGGATGCATCCAATTATGCTATTGGGTGTGTACTCGCAGAACCTACGGGTGAAGGTAATATGGATCTTCCAATTGCCTATGCTAGTAGACAATTGAATGCAGCTGAACGAAATTATACCACTACTGAGAGAGAAGGACTAGGCATGGTATATGCGGTTAAAAATTTTAGACATTATCTGCTTGCAAATAAGTTTAAATTTTTTACTGATCATCAGGCATTGTTGTACTTGGTAAACAAGCCATGCAATACAGGGAGATTAGTAAGATGGTTTCTCTTACTAATGGAATATGATTTTGAGGTTGTGGTAAGGAAAGGGAAGACTCACTTGAGAGCAGACCATCTCTCTAGGCTCACATCTGGAGAAGCCCCACAAGGAGTATCCGATGATCTTCCTGATGCTTACTTGTTTAATTTGGAAGTTGTGCCGCAGTGGGCTAAACCATTAGTGCCAGTATTGACATATGGGCCTAACCACCCAGTCATAAACACTCAAGATAGAGAGGTAGTAAAAGCCCAAAAGTACCACATCATGGCAGGAAGTATGTACAAGCACACGGATCAAGGGATCTTGGCGTGTTGTGTAGAAGAGGACGAGTACGCTAAATGGTTGCAATTAGCACACGTGGGTGCATTAGGGCAACACTACTCTAAGCAACGAACCCTACAGACACTAAGGAGACTCGGAGTGCATTGGCCAACTATGGAAGCTGATGTCCAGAAGTTGTGCAAGGAATGCCCAATCTGTTGCACTAAACCACCTGTGGAACATGCCACTCTTTATCAAGTGTCCATAGTGCCAGATTGGAGTGAACCACTAGTATCCTTCCTGAGGACGAAAACATTCCCTCCAGACATGACTCTGGCTAGGAAAAGGAGTTTAGAACAAGAAGCCCAGGATTACTCACTCATTGGTGATAATCTATACAAGCGTGGTAAGGATGGTTACCTGAGACTGTGTGCCCATGAAAGTGAATATCTCAAGATCTTGGAAACTGCTCACCAAGGTGTAGCAGGAGGACACTTTGGATCAGATCGGGTGATCAAAGCGATACTATTTGCGGGCTTCTGGTGGCCAACCCTTCACATGGATGCACATACCTATGTGAAATGGTGTGATGTTTGTCAAAGAACTCAGTATCCTATATGCAAAGATGAGATGCCACTAAAACCCATGATGGGTGGACGAGCATTCTCTAAGTGGGGAATAGACTTTGTAGGTCCTATTAATCCCCCAGCTAAGGGTTCACATGCTGAATACATCATTGTTGCCACAGACTATCTAACGAAATGGGTAGAGGTAAAAGCTACGACAAGAACGACGCTCAGACAACTGCTAAATTCTTGTTTGAGAATGTATTCACAAGATACGGGCTACCTGTAGAGCTTGTAAGCGATAGAGGCACTCACTTCCTCAACGAAGTGATTGAAAATCTACTCCAAGAATTCTTGGTAGTTCATAAGAAGTCTGCCCCTTACCACCCACAAGCTAATGGGCAAGCCGAAAGCACGAACAAGATTCTGTGCAATGTACTGACGAAATTAGTGAATAATAAACGCTCTGATTGGGACAAACAGCTACACCATGTTGTTTGGGCATACCGAGTCGCCTACAAAACGGTACTCCATGCCACCCCCTTTCAGATGGTGTTTGGCCAAAATGCAGTGCTACCATTGGACTTCTTAATACCTACATTGAAAGTAGCAAAAGAGCATGAATGGACGGGTCATGAACTCTCCTCTAGACTTTTTGACCTTGAACGATTAGGAGAAACAAGACTGAGGGCAGCTGCAGGGATATATGCAGCTAAGAAACGACAGAAGGCATATTTGGATGCCCACGTCAAAGATAAAGGTTTGAAGGCAGGCGACCTAGTACTAGTCTACACTTTGAAACAACATGTGAGGAAACTAGAGAAGAGAGGCTACGGACCCATGATCATTAATAGAATCTCAACAAGTGGAGGAGTACAACTAGCCACATTAGACGGCGATGTTCTCCCGAGCTATATAAGCGGGTGCAGAGTCAAGTTATATCAAGAACCTCTGACGGAAGAGATGCTAAGTCGACTCAACACTGCTAAGAAACGCAAAGAAGAAGAAAGACGAATTCGAGAAGAAGCTCAAGCAGAAGCATTGGAGCGCATACGGAGAATGAAATTAAGAAGACAAGGCAGAGAGCAACCTAGGCCAGATGCATATGCAGATCAAGGATATCATGTGGCTATGTGTGAAGTTTCAGGTATCAGCTCTCATAGGATAATTGATCGACGTCCTTTTATAACCTTAGATATAGGATAAGGAAAGGGTGCAAGGACTGTAAGAGCCTTGATTGACTCAGGTGCAGCCACTAGTGCTGTTAAATTTTCGTACTGTCAAGAGTTGAAATTATCTGTCAATCCTATAGAGGCATATCTCATAGGATTGGGAGGTGTGGAAACCCCTTGCATGGGCGAGGTGGAACTTCCCCTCTACATTCAAGACGAAGTAATGACAGTCAAAGTACTAGTGTGTCAAGATGGGGACCTCACTGAGCCTCTTGTCTTGGGTCAGGACTGGATCTATGATCATGCAGTCAACCTAAACCTAAGGAGTGGACTTCTTCAGGTATGGGTAAATCATAGTCGAATTACAGTTGAATTGGAAAATGAGGCACTCAAGGAATTAGGTAAGGCACGAAATCCTGGTCCTTCCAGGGGCGCACATGAAGTTGACAATGCTATTCTTGTCCAAAACTGTATGATGCAGAAAGAGGATTGTTTTAACAATGAAGTCAAGGATAAGACAGCACGCCCTTCTTTCCCGAAGACCAGAGGGATGCAGCAACCAAAGGCAGATCAAACACAGAGGAAGCAGAGCACTACCTACACTGGAGGCCAACAACACGTGCGAAGAAGAATATCTCAGCTGGTGAAACAAGTGTGGGTGCTGAAAGGCGAACACCCTGGTGCGACCATGCCAAACTCATGGCCGAAACCTCTTATTAGTAATCAACAACATGATACTAATAAGAAGCCTTTCATAAGTTCTTCTGCGAAAGTAAAGTCTATTTGGGTACCCAAGAAGTCAATGAAGGCCAGCCCACAATCACGACAAATCTGGGTGCCTAAGGCTTGCTTGCGGGCTCAAATAGCTACACCAAGGCCACAACCAGTACAACATGTTTCACTCACTCGAACATCTGAAGCCCAATCTTACACATCACGCACGGACACATATCCTTCCATGAGCACAAGTAGAATCACTTGTAAATGGGTCCCTAAAAAGCCCCATTTTCAAGTAGATACCCCTATCACACTGTCTAGAGTCTCCACAAAATCAATATCAAAACCCATCCACTGCATTTGGCAACCTAAAACTTGTCATAAACCCCCCGACCCCAGTTGTAAATCCTTGTCCACCTACTAACTACGTCACTCTCACACTACATCGTTCCGCGTAGTTCTTAGGCCTACCCAATACCTAACTACACACACAAGCACCGAGCACTTACTAACCCCCTAATCTCTCCCGAACCTCATGTTAATGTTGTAATGGGGACAAAACGGTTCTATCTTGTCCTTTACAATGTTAACACATATTTCTATATTCTCACAGAGTCAAGAGGCAAGAAGTAACATGGCAGATACGGCAGGAACTTGCTCTTAGGCAGGCACCAGCCCCCAAGTCGTGGACATTGAAAGTCTCCCAGTTGAAGAGGAATTGAAGGAACGACCTGTGGCATTGAGGGCATTACACGCCATACCCGTTCAGAACCCTCCACAGGGGCACACAATGCCAGTCAGCAAAAACTCTCATTGGTTCAGTGATGTGGCAGGACCCCTAGGTGAAGGCATTTATATGTGGGAGGCCGAGATAGAATTCAATGGGCGCTGGGGCAGGTATCACTTTTTCACCAGGGAATTTGAGAGACTGCAGAATAATGAAGGATTGAAACCTATATGGAAGAAGGCAGGACTCTACGAGTACTTCAAATTCCAATTGCCAAAGCCCGATTTTCTAAGGTGCTCTTATTTGATTAGCACCCTCACTCCGAGCAAAGACAAAAAGGGATACAGCTCCTTTGTCCTCCCATCTCTCACAAGGGGCAATGAGCTCAAGCGTTTCAGATTAACTATCAACTTGGTAAGGGAAGCTCTGGACATGAAAGGTATGCACATTCCTACGGAGAAAGAGACTATGGTCCCCGACAATATGAAGAAGAGGAATCTGACAAAGTTAAAAGACATGGTGGCAATGACGCCTACAATCGCTATTCATTTGTGAATGGTCATGCAGCACTTTGCATTTCCCGCCCAAGAGAGGCTCACAATGCCACCTAAACAGATATGGTTTAGTTTATACTTGGCTGATGCTTTTGATTTGACAATCAACATGCCTCACTGGATTATCGACCAAATCCACTTGGCTCATCAAAGGTGGTATAAAAAACAAAAGTCTGTACTGTACGGATGCTGTGCTCTGACCAGGATTGTGTATAGATGTCTCGCGTATGATGTACCAGTGCAAAGGGCACTCATTTGGACCAGGGTACAAGAGTTTCAGTGCCGATTATCCTCCGCAGGACCACCATCCAAGAAAATGAGAGGCATCGTTCAGATGCCCTGCGCACAAGCCCGCGGCGCGACATTGACTCCGGAGACCACTCCACGACTTCCAAGGTGGGTGCAACCCTTCACTATCAGATTACCAAGGCACAGCATTGACGGACCTAATCTGGTGTTCCCACTCGTACCAACCGACCTAGAGTTTCCTCACGGATTCACTTTAGAAGACCTAACTGATGAGGAGGTAGCCAGAATCATCGACGCTGTTAATGCAGAAGTTGAGGCAGAACAAGCTAGTGGGCAACAAACGGCTACAGACCAACCCCTCCTAGACAACCAGATGTCGTCGATGTAGAGGGTGAAGAAGAAGGAGAACAAGAGGAGGAACACGAGGAGCAATCAAATGAGGAAGAGCAGGAATATGATCAGGAAGCTCTACAGGTACTTGAAGGGGCCCCAGCTTATACGAAAGCATTGAAAAAGCTCTATGACACCATGAACAGAGTTCAAGAGCAACATAGACTGTCCCTAGCAGCAGGCAAGGCCCTCATGAATCAAATCCTTGAGGAGGAAGGCGTAGACGAGCAATACCGTGCCACTCTTGACATGATATCTGAGGCTTTAGGAGTACCTGAGACGGTGCATACCGCCCTTGCACAAGCACGAAGAACGGAGCGAAGATACGACAGACGTCCCCCTCGAGCAGGAAAGCAGATGAATGTATTAGTATCAGAACCACAAGGCACATCTACAACCACGGGCACCGCACACACTCTCCATGATACGGAGGAAACCCATGTATCAAGTGCACCTCCGTCACCCCCTTTTGCCACCCCTACCTCCAACTCCACCACATTCACCTCCCACTACCAGTGTAACCACTACTGTCAACGCCTCCGAGTCCACTGCCCATACCGAAGCACCGACCGTCACACAACCCGCACACCCTACCTCCACTTCCTTTGTCTATACTGCCACTGAAACAGTAGTTCTAACCGCTGACACAGAAAATCTCAACCCCCCGATCACACTCCCCAGCAGTTCGTATTCACAATTGCACACACCACTGTACACTTTCACCACTATCACCGCACCCACAATTCCAATATTCACAATCACTCCCACTACCACATCCACCGTTGATTTTATGGACATCTCACCCACCTCAGCACTCCTCCCTCCCCCCATACCCCCAACATCTCCCATCCCCCCACCTCCCACATCACCATTTTCCAGCACCATATCTACACTTCCACTTCCCTTCCCCTTTCCCTTCCCCTCTGCATTCAACACCCTACCCGCATCCACCCCTATCAATAATGTATTTAATAATATGTATCAGTGTATGTCACAACTGCAACAGCACTACCAACATCTTGATAATCAACAAACACGACTCTTTTCGGAGCCATGAGGAACTTCAACTCCGATTCATTGATCTCGAAAGGGAAAAGCGGCTACTACAACAACAACATGCCACTTTACAGGAACAACATGAACAGTTAGTAGCCAATCAACCCCAGTCAGATGTAGAGGAAAGACAACATATGGATGAATTGCTACACTCCCAGATCACGGAGAATCTCAAACTCAGACGCAACCTGGCCCTCCTACGAAAACACATGTCTACAGCTCTCGAAGAGAATAAACGGCTGCAGAAACAGAATGAAGAGAACTTGGAAGCAGCCATGGAGGGTTCCCCGCAGGAAATCGACCCAGAAAAATTCAAGGCCATTCCCTCAGAGAATATGAAAACTGTGTTAGAAACCCATGCCGACCTCCTGGAGGCCCATGCAGCGTTAGAACAAGAAAGGGATGATCTACTTAAGAAACTGGCAACTCAGCAGGAGTCACCAAGCAAAGCCACAGCCACAGACGACACATCCGAAGAAGTCACAAAACTCAGGGCAGAACTCGAAGTCATGCAATACGAACGTCAGCCCTCTCCCCTTGTCGAGCCTGAGCCTGAAGATCTAGTGCCAATCGAGATAGAGGAAACTTTCGAAGACCCGTATGTTCCCATGCCTGCACCAGGGGGCAAGCAAACAGACGAGGGCATGGACACCATTGAAATAGAGGCTCCTGAATGGATGCAGAAGTTGGAAAAAGTGGCCACAACCCATGATGATAGGGTGGCAGTCCAGATAGCATCTATGTCACGCTTGGAAGAGGTAGTCATAAAATCGGACTATTTTAGGAACCTCTCTCATCATAGGTGGATCGGCACATCCGACGATTTGTATGTTCCCTTCTGTGTCTTAATGGCGGACTACAATGCCGAAATAAAGCAACATACCTCAAAGGAACCAACCTCCACCACACAATTCGCACCGGAAGACATCCTAGCGAGTGCCAAACAGAGCAATATTCATCAACCGATGTGGAGGATTCGTCTACTGGAAACCTACCCAGAAATGGTCAGAACATGGAATAACATGCCCTTGTACATCAAATACAACCCATGCTACTGCCCTATGTTTCGAAGAAGGTCATGGCTAGAATACACAAAAACGGTGCTGACAAACAAAGGAAGTGAGAAATGGCTCAATTATGTTTACTTAGCACCACCCAAAGGCCAACCTACCATAGGATACATAATCTCGACGATTCGGCATTGGGGGGTGTTAGAAGGCCGCCGGATTGGGACAGGTATAACAAAATCTTGGTAAACACGTGCGAAAAAACTGTTACGCGCATTCTTGTAAAAGCTTATATAAAGCAATGGAAAAGAGACGCTCAACAGGCGGAAGGGGCGGGAGAGACGTCTTTTCTGGAATTGCCAGATTGTTCGCCTAATTTTCTTGTCAGAATAGTGCTTACGCTGTTGTGGAGTTCTGAGTATTGTGAATGTTGAGTTCTATATCGTATGCTCGCATTGAAATTCACCGTAACGGGTGATTCAGTAACACATTGTGTGTCTGAGTACTATTGGAGTTGTGTGATGTCATCGAGAGGTTGAGTCATATTTCAATATTCTTCTGTTCAATCTGTTCGTCTATTCCTACTGTAGTGCAGAACAATGAACGTGTAGTCTCAAGTGCGAATCTGTTGTTGACAGTTGTGTTCTGTATTCACTGTTGATTCTGTTCACAAGGAAGGACTAATATCGATAATAGTATGAACTGCGAGTTGGAGCACTGATAAGTTTGGTGATGAGTTAAACTGTGATTAGTATGACGGTTGATTGAGTTCGGCATACGATAAACCTGTACACCCTCTGGTATGGTCATATGTCTGATCATTACCTGGTATACATGTCTGTCCTGAAGAAGTGTGTAGTGATTCGCATAAGTTTAGTAAGTTGAGTAACTTTGCTAGTCTGTAAGTCAGAACCAGACTACTGCTCCGTTACCATAGCAGATTAGTCTGTAAGTTCGGCGTCCTAATACGCAGAAATAGTTACTGGTCAGTTAAAACTAAGTATCTGAGCTAAGACGCGATAAGAGTAGTTGTGGTTATGTAAGGATTTGGGAAAATAGTACAGGGCCTCTGTCTAACAGACCCTACCACTCCCAAGAACCCAAGGACCAGGTAAAACGCACTTCCGATAGTTGGAAAAAGGCGCTTTACCAACCGACCGGTTAACACTAGCGATCCTACTGGGGATGTGGCATCAAGATTTCCGTTTCGCTGATGCAAGAAGTATAAAGATTACCATTTGTGTGACGAACGTAATATTTAGAACGAACGCTGATCGACTGCAAGGATAGTCATTGTTTTTGGACAACTTTAAAGAAGTATAGTACAAGTAGTATATGTCGGTTACTCAATCCGGTGAGATGTATCCAAAGAAGAAACAGTCAAGAATACCTAATCTACTAAGAACGCCTCTAGGAGGTAGAAGCGCAGGAAGATCCAAACCTACTGACAAGAAAGAAAGAAACGTTACTAACAATTCCGGTCATATTTCGGTTGACTTTTCTACATCTCTGATAGATTCTGGTACTATTTTGGCATAGTCTGTCAAAGATATAGTAATCCCAGAACCTACCAAGACGCATGTGGAATCTAGCTTAACACTCTTGGGAAAAGATTCAGATTCATCTACAATTAGAAACACTTTAGTCACAGAGATCGGCGAAGGCGAGAAAACGCCGAATTCGGGCCCAATTTCGGTTCATTCCGGTGAAATTTCGGTAAGAGAATCACAGTTTTTCGGTCATGATTTAGCATTTTTTGCTAAATCTTCAGCCCATCTGCCGTGCTTGGAAGCAAGTTCCCATACACTGGACATCAAGGAGGAAGGAAGGCTGTTCGAAACAGAGATTCGAAACATATTAGACAAGATAATCGCACCAGAAAGTGCGTTATCCGACGATACAGATCCCGGTAGTTCAGAAGGAAAGTATAACACGCTCACAATGAACGGACAGCAACAAGTATGTCCACCCAAGCCGCCGCCGACAGGCGTAACGTACACTAAATTCGGTGGATTTCCAGGGGATGACCCAGATGCGCATTGTTGAGAGCAGTATGGGCACCCAAGGACTGACTAGACAAGGAAGCCAGCGGAGAGAGTCAGAGCGAGGTGAAGGAGTAAGTAGACAAAGCAGTCGACGCAAATCTAGCAGATAGGCCCTTCAAATTTTTCCAAATCAACATCTTTATAACAGTGATTCTTATCACTAACAATCATTGTAAATACCATTTCATATTTTTGTAGCTCCATTTTGTGCAAGCCAAGGAGTCCTTGAGCTTGAGGAGCCTTAGAAGTACCTACATATCAATTTTCGTATTTTTTAGACTCCGTTTAAGCCCTCAAATTGGCCCTGGAACCTAATTTTTAACTAGGCCGGACACTAGGTCTGGACAGGGCCAAAACCTAGTCAAAAACTATAAAAAGAGCTAGAGAGCTCATTTTTGGGGTTAGATTGTAATTGAAACGAACTTGTAAGAGCTTTTTGAAAGTAATCTAAGAACTCCATTGCTTCTCACTCTTTGTCTTGCTGTGTGTGTGCGTGTGTGTGTATGTGTGTGCATGTTTGTGTGCTTCTCACTCACGCACTTGTGCCTCCACTTGCTCGAGGTCTTCATACCATCCTCACGTCTTCCCGGATTGACATTAAAGGAGGTGCTACTCATCACTGAGCTACACGCATGTACGTACTTTTGAGATTAGTTATGCAGTACTCAATCATCCCGTTGACCCGGCGTATAAGGCTATCGTTTTCCAGTCCACCTTGGTCAATGAAGCCGCTAGATGGCTTACAGAGTATGATATAAATCACTTCGGCACCTATGAAGCAGTGAGGGATGCATTTCTGCAAAGATTTAGACTAAAGAAGAATCCCGCAGAAATTTTCGACTACTTACAAAACAATAGACAGAAGGTAAACCAATCACTGCAAGAATACGCCACTTTATTTAGGACACATTTGCGGCAACTGCCACCGGCACATGCCATCCTGCTAGACGACGTCATTACTCAATGGTTTATTAATGGACTAACTCCCCAACTCAAATAGATTATGATCATCCGATGTGTCGGTGCAATGACCCTAGATGCAGTAATTGCGATGGCTTTGCAATTGGAAAACAAGGTTGGAGGATTTACAGAAGATCTGGAGTGGTTAAAGACAAACAAGAATGTTGTAGAAGATTTAACAAGGCAAATGTACTGCACCACTTGCAAGAACTCAGGACATACGAGTGCCACTTGTGCACTAAATCAGCTATTTTGTGCCATCTGCAACACCACCGGACACACCACCGAAAACTACACCTATAACGCTAAAGTACAAGGGACAGCGACGGTCAATGCAATCATACAGGAACCAGGGCAACCAGCCACTCACTATGTGCCTCCGCACATGAGAAACAACCAGCAACAAGGTTATCGAAATTACAGAGGACAGAGGAACAACTATAACGCAAACCGCTGGCAGACCGTACAGACACCGGAAAACCCCAATTTGCCACCACCACACTGTCATTTTTGCCGTGAATTCGGACACATTAGAAGGTTCTGCAAGGACGCAGCTGAGTATGACCAAAGGAAGAAGGAACGGCAAAATCCGATGACAAATATGGTTCAGATCACGCCGGTAGAAACACAAGCTGCCGCTGTTCAGACCAGATCTGGTAGACCATTACAACCAGCGGCTGAGATATTCGAACCCGGTATTCAAGCACAAAAACGAACATATGAAAAGGCTAATCAATGGATCGCATCAGAACCACCAGTGTTTCCCGACCCAATTCTGGTAACCCAAGCTCCGTTAACTCAGGAAGCAACACAAGATCATGCTGCTACCACAGAAGCAGAAACATCATCTATAGCAGGTACATCAGCACCAGCCGGTGCATCATCTTCAAAATCTGCGGAAATTACAAATCAATCACAACAAGCCTGGGAGATTCTATCCAAAGCATCCATTACACTTCCTCTTGGCCAATTACTGGCATTAGTACCAGGAGTCCGCCGGCAATTCCGACAACAATTTGCTGCCGAATCTGCTTGCATTCCGGCCACCGCCACTGTACAACCGGAACCAGATTCTACGGTCGATCATTCAGTTCCTCTGATTACGGTATGGTATAATAGTCATAAAATCACACAGGTATTAATTGATGGAGGGTCTGGTGTGAATATTGCTACGGCTGCACTATGCAAGAAACTAGGATGGACTAAAATAGAACCGGTCCAATTTTTTGTTAGAATGGCTGACCAGTCCAGAGTCCACCCAGTAGGGTTTGTGCGGAACATACCAATAACTTTGCAAGGCACCACATTTAAGATGACCTTCGTCGTCTTAGAATTGCCGGAATCCACCCTGGATTATAATCTCCTTTTCGGTCGCCCCTGGCTGAAGCAAGCTAAGGTGATACAAGACTGGTCCGCACAGGAGCTCACGTTCAAGGATAAAAATCGAAGATGTGTTGTAAAATTAGACGCTATACAGCCCTGTGAATTACATGCTAGACCATATTTCGCAGAGCCCGTTCATATGTTAGACGGACTATCAGATGACAAAGAAGAAGAGTTTTTAAAAAACAACATTGATTTGATTTCTTTAGGAACCGTTGATCTACAAGCTGCTGTAGATAATTGGAGCCCCTCAGTCTGCTCAATGACACCTGTAACAAAAGAAGATAAGAAAGAAGATATTGCTGCTACAGACGACGCCGAACTACAACAACTTTTCAAACCAGCAGACGACACCGAGAAGCTTTTGGAGTTTCTTGCAGGTTTCAGCAGCATCATCCCCTCCAGCACGTCGCGCAGGTACGGAAATGTGCAGAACTGTCTCGCAGTCGTCGACTCCTGTCGATCGCGATTGACAGAAATTTTCACCTTTTGGTAAATCTGAGTGCACCACAGTGGACTAGAGACCCTGCACACCACATTTCCACAAAAATTTTTGAAAATTTTGCAAAATTTCAGTCCATCGCGATTGACAGCTCTGTCCATCGCGATTGACAGCTCTGTCCATCGCGACTGACTGCCTGTCCATCGCGATTGACTGACCCCTGTCCATCGCGATTGATTGCCTGTCCATCACGATTGACTGACCTCTGTCCATCACGATTGACTGACCTCTGTCCATCGCGATTGATTGCCTGTCCATCGCGATTGACTCACCGCTGTCCATCGCGATTGATTGCCTGTCCATCGCGATTGACTGACCCCTGTCCATCGCGACTGAATGCCTGTCCATCGCGATTGATTGCCTGTCCATCGCGATTGATTGACCCCTGTCCATCGCGATTGATTGCCTGTTCGTCGCGACCAACTCCTGTCCATCACGATTGACTGATCGCCTGTCCATCGCGATTGATACTCTGTCCATCGCGATTGATACTCTGTCCATCGCGATTGACAGCCCTGTCCATCGCGATTGACAGCACTGTCGATCGCGATTGACAGCCAATTTTAGCCAAATTTTTTAGGGTTTTTTAATTGAAGAGTTGGGCTAATTTTGGGCATAAACATTTTACTCTAGAGCACATAAGGAGGCCTTAGGAAAACAACTTGGGGAAAACCTGTTGCACAGTGATCCTGTTTGAACCATGTCTTAACCCTAGAACCCTGAACGGTCATAACTTTCTCATACGAAATCCGTTTGCCGTGATTTTTGTTTTGTTGGAAAGCTCGCGGGGAATATTAGATAGGGTATTTTTAAGTTGACCATACCCAGGGGGAACAAAATTCAAGGATCTCTAGAGTTGTATCCAAAAGTCATAGTGCAAATTGGTGAAGTGTTACATGAATGAAAGTGATTGGTTCTGTCTTTTGAATTTAAGTCTTGAGCTAACAGTGGGCCTTTTACAGATCCTTTGGGAGCATCGAAGGGTACGCAAAGCAAGAGTAAGTGCAGGCTTGGGAACGCGCTATCCTGGGCACACGAGGGCAACGACACAAGGAAAGGAACTCAAGGTTGGACAACCCGCAACACTCTCTGTCAATTCTTAGTTTAGGCTAAGTGCGGGTAGTGTTAGAAGTAATTCCAGGCAACGATAGGCACGAGATAAATCAAAGACTATCTAAGAAATCAAGTTCAAGACAAGAGAGAACCGGTGTGTGTGAACGACAACCTTAAAGGAAAAGAACCTAACGTGAAACGACCAAACTAAAGTGCGAAATTAAACTCAAGTATTCCTAACGACGTGATATCAGACAAGAGTATAAACACAATAATCAACATAAAAAGGGGATTAAGTAATTGGTACAAAAGGACTCTGCAACGAGGTTGTACTCTGGGCAAAAAATTGGGCTACTTAAATAGGCATATGAACCTTAGATCAGGACGACATCTAGTAAGGGATAGACAAAGCCTTAGGTCTTCAGAGGCTAGTGTCAACCACACTGCTAGGTCTTGGGCCCAGCAGTTGAGGCACCACTCATACTACCCTAGCTCTGAGACTAGTGAATCCGAGATGTCTCAAGGTATGGAGAGACCTACAGGAAGTTCAGGAGTGCCATACCTGCACAGGGTAGAAGGCCCTTACAAAACGCAGTTGGAATACCTTAGGACCAACCAATTAGGTGCCAGCATCTATGAGGACGGCCTAGGAAGATGTGTGGTACAGATTAAGAATCCTGATCAATCCATTGGATTAGAGCACCCAGCTGTCAAGTTTGAAAATGGAGCATACTTGGACAAAGAAGGAACCATATACGTAGTCACCAGTCACCCAGATAGGACGGACGAATTTGGAAATGTGATCCCCGAAGCAGACTTAGGTGACCTGGAGCAAGGAAACATGGGTGCAGAACCTAGAACCCCTCGAGGTAAATCGGTTCTCACTAGGATTATCACACCGGAGTGGATTCCCCAAGATAATAAGAGCATAGATTTGCTCCTCAATCGAGAGACTGACGAAGCCTTTTGGAGGTACAAACCTGATCGGCCGATTGATATAGGAACAATCATGATCTATGAGTTTAAGGATCCTGATAGCCCAGGTAGAGTGACCTACTTAGATCACGCTTCGGAGAGGATCTTTGTGGTGACAGAAAATGATAGGCATGCTTACACTTGGAAGGGTGAATTCGTTTTCCCCCAACCAAGATCGAATGTATCCTATGGTCACCCTGGAGTTGGAACATCCCAAGCTCATGGAATGCAAAGAGACAGGAGTAGAGATAGACCAGAAGTCAGCTTTGCCAACCCAGTGGGCAGAGAAAGAACGAGAACGGAAACAAATAGAGTAGAACCTGAGATACTTAGAGCTCACAGGAATCAAAGAAATGCGGATGAGTTCCCTCTACCACGACCTAGAGAGCACACAAGGACTTTGAGACCGACTCAGCTAGTTAAGTCCATGAAGAACTACTTCGATGGCACTGGAGATCCATACGATCATGTGGCTGAGTTTAGGCAAGTCCTGAGAGCTGAACAAGTGGAGGATCTATTCATGCAGTACAATGCCTTTGGTCTGACCCTTAGGAACACTGCCCTGACATGGTTTCAGCCACTAAATGAGAGGCAGTTCAGGAGCATAGACCAACTCCTAGAGGCTTTCATTATTGAATTCTCTAAGAGTGGCATAAGGCATAATACCTCCTCGCTGATTCACAGCTTCAAGCAAACCCCTCAAGAAACAGTGAGACTTGCAGGAAGAAGATTTAGGCAATACTTAGAAAGATGCCCTGTTTCGGAGCTACCCACACCAGCTAAGCAAGTGGCTTTATTCTTGGATGGATTGCTAAGTACCAAATTGAGATCTTATGTGTACTTGAAGGACCCTAGGACCATAGAAGAGTGTGTACGCATGTGCATTGACATTGAGGATAACCTAGGGGAGGAGTTAGAGCTTTCCAAGATATACAAAGATTCGGATAGTGCCTCTAACCTCTCTTCCACGCAATCCACATCAATCGAGGAACTTGCAGAGAAAGTAGCTCAGAAATTAGGTGTCACTAACAAACAAATCCCAAGGTTTGCCCCTGTGAAAAGGTGCTATACTTGTGGTGGCGACCATATGGCGAATGTCTGTCCCATTACGGCTCAACCCCAAGTGAATCCGAGTAGCCAATATTGTACCATAGAACGGAGATACACAAATCACACAGCACAAGACTGCCCATACAATAAGCAAGCTGTTAGGCAAACCTACCCTCAGCCATACCCCCAACAAGGAAGATATCAGAACCAATATCCACCACAGCAGTATGCTAGGCCTCAACAAACCTACCAACCACAATATCAAGCCCATCAAAGGCCTCAGCCTGTGTTAGCCCAACAACCTCCAGCTCCATCCAACATGATCCCTGTAAAGTATGCCACTGCAAAAGAAAACCTGAATAGAGCTATAGTCCCTGTAACACCAGTGCTTTCAGAAAGTGATCCCAGTGACCATAGCTTTGATTCTGCACATGTCGATAGTCCCCATGCTTACTACATGCAATCTCCTGAACATGGTGAGTCCTACTATAGTGAAGAACCGAGTGAACCTAGTTGGGAGTCAGATCACACAAACCTCATGTATACAAACCCCAATCCTAGGCCTCAACCTAGGCAGGTAAGACCTCCATTCCCTAGAGGACCATGCTACAGATGTCAAGGAGATCATCTCATTCGTGACTGTCCTGTGCCTCCACCTACACAACCCCAGTCAGTAACGATCCAGGGCTTTTGCCAAGACTGTGGAAAGGAACATCTCTTACGAGACTACCCTAGGAATCCTAGTAATATGCCAAAAATTACTCCTATTAATGTTATTGGGTTAGTGGTAGATTCCACAGGAAGTGTCACTTCCACTACACCCGTGCAAGTGATCACTAGAGCTCAAGCATTGCAGCAAAACCAAGGTGTAGACCAGGAGAAGAGCCCAGATGTTAGTGAAACAGAGAGCATGACAAAGAAGAGGACAAGAGCTTGGAGAGATAGCCGTGAAAGAATGAAACGGCAATGGGCAAAGAAGATGAGTGAACTTGAGGAAAGTCTACGAGAAACCAAGGCCAAAATCATAGAGATCACATCCCAACCGCACTCTCACACATTCCCACCGCTACCATCCCCATCACCCTCCATCCCTCCACCCGCTAATACACCCCACGTAACCCACCCACCACCCCAAGCAGGATCAGTATTAGCTGATCCCACTCCTGAAGACCTTAATATGATGCTTAAAGCATATCAGGCCAGAATCCAAGAAGGGCCAAACGTAACTGATCATGAAAAGTGTTACCCAAGAGCAGAATTAGAGCTAGAACGAACCAAAATTTGTGCTAAGATGGTGGAATTGGCTCAGACCATGTTTGAGGCCAGTCGCCTATTTAACATCTCTAGTTCAGCGAAGACACAGTTGCACTTCGATGGACTGTTAGAAAGAATGGAGAAGCTGATTGCACAATCAGAGAAGGAACCCGCCTCTCAACACAAGGACAAGGCAAGTGAAAGATTAAGCATTCCTGCTCAGGAAGCCTATGTGCCTGAAGCCTATGTGCCTAACTCTATGGAGCCAGACACATCATCTTCTATGAATCGGTTCACACCAGAATTCCTACGCGAGATTCAAGAAGACAAATGGGCTAAAGAGAGTGAAGTCCCTCCTCCTATTGAACTTGTGGATGATGCACGCGACCAATTCCCACAAGACATCCCATCCATTTATGAGGAGCAGGAGAGCACCCACTCTCAGGACAGACTAGACTTTGAGTCTAACTCTCTACAAGAATTACCCCACTTCACAGGCCCATGGGAAGCTACGTCTACTTGTATGAGAGCACCCACGGTCATGGTGCAAAATGAGGACTCAGTCTTACCTAGGAACACAGAAGTAGTGAAAAACACTAAAGTGCAGTGCAATCTCAAGTTAGAAGAGCTACTCAAGGTTAGACCTGAATTATGGAAACATGTCGCCAAACAAGTACCAGCGATAGTGAAACCTCATTCCCAGGTAGGATCACATAGGACGGTGCCAGAGATACCCTTGGATAAGATAGGAGACATGTGTGAAGGTGAAGAAGGGAACACCTATCTTCCCATTACCTACCAGGGGTACACCACCAAGGCAATTTTGGACTCAGGTGCAGGAGTGGCAATTGCCACCACTTCCCTATGGAAGCGTTGGGGCAAGCCAGCACTCAGGCCAACGAGAATGAAATTGCAGATGGCGGATGGTCATATTGAGAGACCCTTAGGATTGCTAGAAGGAATAACTCTCACCACCTGTGGTGTCGAGTTCGAGCATACCTTTGCCATATGTGATTTTAGCAAGAACCATGCCTATGAAATGATCTTGGGACGACCCTTTATGCGCCAGTTGCAAGTGGTACAGGACTGGGGAACCAACTCCTTGTATTTGCAACACTTAGGTGTTACAACCAAAGTAAATCTCAAAGATTACTCTCATAGAGATGTACCTCCCATCCAATGGAATCCCATCCATAGAGCCAAAGATGATACAGAATCTGTGCATTCCATAGAATCAGGATCCTCATGGATGCATGAAGACACTCACTTATGGATGTGTAAGGTGGCAGTAGAAGAAGAGAAGAGAGAGAAAGCCAGAGAGGTAGGTGCAAAAGAAAACCATAGATCAATTCAAGACCTAGCCTATGCACCTGTAGTTTTTCCAGACGAAGAATTTGAACCTCACGGCTGGGCAGAAATTTTAGCAACCATGGATGTAGCCATCAATGAGGAACAATGGACACCTCACTGTGATGAGGATGGCTATGACATTTCAGTCTTCTCCATAGAGCCAATCATGGGAGAGGCAGTTCTAGAAGAATGCGAACCTAGCCCTGATGCATTTGAGGATGCAAGTGACTCCGATCTAGAGTCAATCATTATGGACCCACCATTTGCATCAGATGAAGAATACTTCCATGAAGTAGAATTTCAACCCCAGAGGCATGGAGAGCTTACAAATGATGTAAGATTAGCAACACATGTGACCCCGAAGGAAGAAGGGAAGAAACGAAAGAAGAGAGAAGTCTCACCAGAAGAGGAAAAATCTTTGTTTGAGGTCCCAGAAAATTTTAAGAAGTATGAGATAGATGACAGGAGAGTCATGATCAGAATGCCAAAACGAGAGGCACAATCAGGAGAGGCCTATGATAACAAAGAAACCACCAAGAAAATAGTAGTGGCCCTAGAAGAAGGAGAGGAGAGATGCACATACATAGGCCATGACCTAACAGAGGAAGAAGAGCATGCGTTAATAGCCTTGCTAAGAGAATACAGAGATGTATTCGCTTGGAGTTACAAGGATTTGAAAGGTGTGGACCCTGACATATGTTCACACACTGTCCCCATGACCTCAGATGCTAAACCCTCTAAGCAAAAGCCCTATACATATAATGATAATTACGCTGCCAAGATCAAAGAGGAGATAGATAGACTGGTTGAAGCTGGATTTATCTATGAAATTGAGCACACTGAGTCGGTATCCCCCATCGTAGTGGTGCCCAAGAAGAATGGCAAGCTACGTGTATGCATTAACTTGAAGAAGGTTAATGCAGCCACAATTCGAGATAACTATCCGCTTCCTATCACAGAGCATCTCTTAGAAAGAGTAGCAGGCAAGGAAGTGTACAGCTTCCTCGATGGATTTTCGGGCTACAATCAAGTAGCCATAGCTCCAGAAGATCAGCATAAGACAGCTTTTGCCACAGAATGGGGCATATTTGCCTTTAGAGTACTGCCATTCGGGCTTACCAATGCACCAGCTACCTTCCAGAGACTAATATGCCATGTATTTAAGGAGTTCCTGAGGAAGAATTTAGAAGTCTATGTAGATGATCTTTGTGCTCATTCCAACATTAGACAAACCCATATTCCTGAACTCAGACAAATCTTTGACAAATGTAGAGAATACCAAGTCTGCCTGAACCCAGAGAAGTGCATTTTTATGGTCAGGCAAGGCAAGATTCTAGGACACATAGTGTCAAAGAATGGCATATCCACTGATGAAGAGAAAGTGAGGGCCATAGCAGAGTTACCTAGGCCAAGGAATATCAAGGAAGTACAAGCTTTCATGGGACAGTGTGGTTACTTCCACCGATTCATTCACATGTATGCTGTCATTGCAAAGCCCATGTACGGACTTCTGACTAACTTTGAGTGGACGGATGAATGTGATAATTCCTTCCAGGAGATTAAACGAAGATTATGTTCAGCACCAATCTTGACCACACCAGATTGGAATAAGCCATTCCACGTTCATGTGGATGCATCCAATTATGCCATTGGATGTGTGCTTGCACAACCTACTGGTGAAGGTAATATGGATCTTCCAATTGCCTACGCTAGTAGACAATTGAATGCAGCTGAACGAAATTACACCACTACGGAGAGAGAAGGCTTAGGCATGGTATATGAAGTTAAGAAATTTAGACACTATTTGCTTGCAAATAAGTTTAAATTTTTACTGACCACCAAGCATTGTTATATCTCGTAAACAAGCCATGCAATACAGGAAGATTAGTTAGATGGTTTCTCTTGCTAATGGAATATGATTTTGAGGTTGTGGTAAGGAAAGGGAGGACTCATTTAAGAGCTGATCATCTTTCTAGGCTCACATCTGGAGAAGCCCCACAAGGAGTATCTGATGACCTTCCTGATGCTTACTTGTTTAACTTGGAAGTGGTACCGCAGTGGGCTAAGCCATTAGTACCAGTATTGACATACGGGCCTAACCATCCAGTAGTAAACACACAGAATAGAGAGGTTGTGAAAGCCCAAAAGTACCACATCATGGCAGGAAGTATGTACAAGCACACAGATCAAGGAATCTTGGCTTGTTGTGTGGAGGAGGACGAGTACAATAAATGGTTGCATTTAGCACATGTAGGTGCATTAGAGCAGCACTACTCAAAACAACGAACCCTACAGACACTAAGGAGACTAGGAGTACATTGGCCAACTATGGAAGCTGATGTCCAAAAGTTGTGCAAGGAATGCCCAATCTGTTGCACTAAACCACCTGTGGAACATGCCACTCTTTATCAAGTGTCCCTAGTGCCGGATTGGAATGAACCACTAGTATCCTTCCTGAGGACGAAAACATTCCCTCCAGACATGACTCTAGCTAGGAAAAGGAGTTTAGAACAAGAAGCCCAGGATTACTCGCTTATTGGTGATAATCTATACAAACGTGGTAAGGACGGTTACCTGAGACTATGTGTCCATGAGAGTGAGTATCTCAAGATCTTGGACACTGCTCACCAAGGTGTAGCAGGAGGACACTTTGGACCAGATCGGGTGATCAAGGCAATACTATTTGCGGGCTTCTGGTGGCCGACCCTTCACATGGATGCACATACCTATGTGAAACGGTGTGATGTCTGTCAGCGAACTCAGTATCCTATACACAAAGATGAGATGCCACTGAAACCTATGATGGGTGGACGTGCTTTCTCTAAGTGGGGAATAGACTTTGTAGGCCCTATTAATCCCCCAGCTAAGGGTTCACATGCTGAATATATCATTGTGGCCACGGATTATCTCACCAAGTGGGTGGAGGTAAAAGCCACAACGAAGAACGATGCTCAAACAACAGCTAAGTTTTTATTTGAGAATGTGTTCACTAGATACGGGCTACCCATAGAGCTAGTTAGTGATAGAGGCACTCACTTCTTGAATGAAGTGATTGAAAATCTGCTCCAAGAGTTCTTGGTAATACATAAGAAGTCTGCCCCCTATCACCCTCAAGCAAATGGCCAGGCTGAGAGCACCAACAAGATCTTATGCAATGTATTGACGAAATTAGTGAACAATAAACGCTCTGATTGGGGACAAACAGCTACACCATGCCGTTTGGGCATACCGAGTTGCCTACAAAACGGTACTCCAAGCCACTCCCTTTCAAATGGTGTTTGGTCAAAATGCTGTGCTACCTTTAGACTTTTTGATACCTACATTGAAAGTGGCACAAGAGCATGAATGGATGGGTCATGAACTCTCCTCTAGACTTTTTGACCTTGAACGATTAGGAGAAACAAGACTGAGAGCAGCTGCAGGGATATATGCAGCTAAGAAACGACAGAAGGCATACTTTGATGCCCACGTTAAGGATAAGGGCTTGAAAGCAGGAGATCTAGTTTTAGTCTACACTTTGAAACAACATGCAAGGAAGCTAGAAAAGAGAGGCTACGGACCTATGATCATCAATAGGATCTCCACGAGTGGAGCAGTACAACTAGCCACTTTAGAGGGTGATGTTCTCCCAAACTATATTAGCGGATGCAGAGTCAAGTTGTATCAGGAACCCCTCACGGAGGAAATGCTAAGTCGACTCAATACTGCTAAGCAACGTAAAGAGGAGGAAAAACGAATTTGAGAAGAAGCTCAAGCAGAAGCCCTAGAGCGCATACGGAGAATGAAATTAAGAAGACAAGGTAGAGAGCACCCTAGGCAAGACGCATATGCAGATCAAGGATATGACGTAGCTATGTGTGAAGTTTCAGGTGTTAGCTCACATAGGATAACTGATCGACGTCCTTTCATAACCTTAGATATAGGACAAGGAAAGAGTGCAAGGACTGTAAGAGCCTTGATTGACTCAGGTGCAACCACTAGTGCTGTTAAATTGTCTTACTGTCAAGAGTTGCAGTTAACTGTCAATCCTGTGGAAGCATATCTCATAGGATTGGGAGGCGTGGAAACCCCTTGCATGGGTGAGGTGGAACTTCCCCTCTATATTCATGATGAGGCAATGACAGTTAAGGTACTAGTGTGTCAAGATGAGGACCTCACTGAACCTCTTGTCTTGGGTCAAGACTGGATCTATAACCAAGCAGTCAACTTAAACCTAAGAAGTGGAATTCTTCAGGTATGGGTGAATCAGACTAGAATTACAATTGAGTTAAATAATGGAGCACTCAAGGAACTAGAAAAGACACGGACTCCTGGTCCCTCCAGGGGTGCACATGAAGTTGACCATGCTGTTCTTGTCCAAGGCTATGTGATGCAGAAGAATGAAGATCTCAAAGAAGGAGTCAGAACCACAATGGAACTCCCTTCTTTTCCAAAGGCCAGAAGGAGGCAGCAACTAAGGGCAGATCAATTATTGAAGACTCTCCAGGCAAGAGACCAAAAGAACGCGCGAAGCAGAACAATTCAGCCGATGAAACAAATGTGGGTGCGGAAAGACGAGCTGTCGACCATAACTAAGTCGCAACAACGGTCTCAACTTCCTATTAGTAATCAACGACTTGATGCTAATAAGAGGACTCCTAAAGCCTCTGTTGAGAAAGTGAAGTCTATTTGGGTGCCCAAGAAGTCGATGAAGGCCAGCCCACAATCAAGACAAATTTGGGTGCCTAAGGCTTGTTTGCGGGCTCAAATAGCTACACCAAGAGCACACCCTATACAGCATGATCTATTCACTCGCACAGCCGGCATCCACTCATTTTTAACACCCAAGAACACACCAACGCCCATGAGCACGAACATAATCACTTGTAAATGGGTCCCTAAAAGGCCTCATTTTCAAGCTGACACACCTATAAAGCTCTCGAGAGTCTCTACGGAACCAAGAGCAAAACCCATCCACTGCATTTGGCAGCCTAAAACTTGTAATAAACCCCCGGACCCCAATTGTAAATCCATGTCCACCTACTAACCACTTCACTATCACATCACATCATTCCGCTTAGCTCGTAGGTCTACCCAATTTCTAACTACACACACTAGCACCGAGCACTTATTAACCCCTAACCTCTCCCGAACTTTAGGTTAATGTTGTAACAGGGGACACTGTGTCATTTTTGTGTCCATTGCAATGTTAACATTTATCCATATATTCTCACAGAACCAGCTGCGAAGTTTTCAACATGGCTGAGGCAGCAGGAACTAGCTCTCACACAGAAACAAGCCCGCAGTGGTGGACTTAGATAGTTTACCCGTTTTGCCTGAGACAAATGAAAGACCAGAAGAATTGCAGGCCATCAAAATCATACCTATTGCGGACCCTCCGCGTGGCCACACCATGCCCGTAGGAAAGACTTCCCACTGGTTTATTGAGGTGGCAGGACCCTTGGGTGAAGGAACGTACCTATGGGAATCAGAGTTGGACTTCAATGGGAAGCAAGGCAGATACCATTTCTTTACAAGAGAATTCGAGAAATTACAAAATGCAGAAGGTCTACGTTCGATATGGGAAAAGGCAGGCTTGAATGCATATTTCAGTGCACGGCTCCCAAAGCCTGACTTCATGCGATGCTACTATCTCATCAACACCTTGACTCCAAACCAGAACCCAAAAGGTGCAAGCTCATTTGTGATTCCATCTCTGACAAAGGGGAATGAGCTCAAGAGGTTCAGGCTATCAAACAACTTGGTGAGAGAGGCTCTAGATATGCGCGGAATGCATATTCCTACAGAGAAGGAAACCCTAGTACCGGATTACATGAAGAATCAAAGTCTCACCAAACTCAAGGACATAGTGTCCATGACGCCTAATATTGCAATACACCTCCGCATGTGCATGCAACACTTTGCTTTCCCTGCACAAGATAGATTCACCATGCCACCCAAAAAGATTTGGTTTAGTTTGTATCTGGCAGAGACACAGAGCCTCACCATCAACTTACCCCACTGGATAATTGATCAGATACACCTAGCTCACAAACGATGGCCACGGAAACAGGTTTTATATGGTTGCTGTGCTCTGACGAGAATCATTTATAGGTGTTTGGCTTATGGCATTCCTATTCAACGGGCCCTAATGTGGAATTGTGTAGAGCAGTTTAGAGGCAGGACATCCACTGGACCCCCTTCTAAGAAGATGAGAGGCACTGTCCAAGTCCCATGTGCTCAACCACGTGGAGCCACCCTAACACCAGATGTCACCCCTCCACCCCGAAGAGTCCAACCATTCACACTCCGACTTCCAAGACGCAGCACCGATGGTTCCACCTTGATATTACCTCCTATCCCAACCGATCTTGAATTTCCCAGTGGTGCACCTTTGGAAGAACTCACTAATGAAGATTTCAAACAATTATTACAAGATGTAGAGCTGGAGGCAGAAGAGGCACAACAAGTGGAGAACGTGCAAACGCAGGCCACAACCTCCCATGCACCTGTCACCACAGTTGAAGTGAATGAAGAGGATGACGGAGATGAAGAACAGGAGGAAGATGAGGAGGATTATGACCAAGAGCATCAAGATGAGCAACAAGAAGTGCTAGAACTTATAGGTGCACCAGCATATACAGCTCAACTACGAAGGTTATACGACACAATCAAAGCAGTACAAGAAAGGCATCAACTCTCTCTTGTATCAGGTCAAGCTTTGATGCAAGAAATGCTATCAGATGAGGGGGTGGACCAACATTTCATTGACACCCTCAAATTAGTGTCAGAATCTTTAGGAGTTCCGGAGGTTGTCCACACTGCAGTCCGCCAGTCCGTAAGGTATGACAAACGCAGAGTTGACACATTACCACGAGCAGGTAAGACTATCAGGATACCCGTCACAGAGCAAGAAGTACCCATTGAAACAACAGCTACCCCCACAACCACCACTGACCTCTCTGCCGAAACCTTCGTTCAGACATCACCCATCTCACCCCAGCATCCTCCATCACCACCTTCTCCACCCCCACCACCCCCTCCCACCATGGAAGAAACGACAGTCATCACCTCTACCTTCACTTATAACCATCCTCATTCAAATCATTCTCATTTCGAGAACCCACCTCACAAGACACCCTCTTCTCCTTCGTCACCAATCCCTTGTACACTTCATCCCTTCTATCCTCCGAACCCATGACTGGCCATCCCATAATTCCAAGTGTAGTTGGAAACCCAGCACCCACCGAAGGCACCCTGTGTTTCCCAGCCTATTCCCCACTACGGGCACCTCCATTCCATGACCCTCACTTCCCATCTGGCCCCTACCCTCTTTCAACCTGACCTCACCACCCCAATACCCGTCCTTTGTGGAGCAGTTCATCCGCTCTCCAATGTTTCAGAGGCACATTTCCCCGATGTTCGCAACGACATCAATTTACACGAACACCAGACTCACTTCACCTACCATACCCACCTACATGGTAGCCCCTGTACACACCACTTTGTCTGACCCAATGGACATTTCACCAACCACAGCACCTCTCCCCACGATTCCACCATCTCCACCTCCCTTACCCCCCACCTCACCACTCACATCATTGGCACACACAGCATTCACTACCCCCCTACCCAATCCCACCTCCCCTGCACTTCAAACTTTTCCCCTTGCATCTCATAATGTAAATAGCACGTTCAACACCTTACTTCAGTGTGCACATCAACTACAACAAGAATACCATCAATTGGAAGAACGCACTACGGCCCTCCAGGCAGAATCTCAACGTCTGCAAGCTAGGGTCACCACTCTTGAAGCTGACTACCAAACGCTCCTAACCGAGCATACCACCTTACAACAGGCTCACTCCGAACTGGAATCAAAGACATCAACAGTGGATGACCAAGCAGTCAAGGAATTAGAAACAGTGCTCCAAGCGCAAATGATATCTAATGCTACACTCAGACGCAACATTGGGCTATTAAGGAAGCATATGGCAGCAGCACTAGAAGAGAACAAGAGACTTCAACAACAAAACCAAGACAACTTTGAAGCGGCTATGGAAGGAACTGTAGGAGCAACCATTAGCCCTACCAGATATAGAGCAGTCCCATCGGAAGACATTCGCATCTTACTTGAGGAGCATGCAAATTTCTTGGAGTCATATGAAAAGTTAGAGACTGAATGTGCAGATCTAAAGAAACAGATAGCCAGCGTCCCCACAGCTCAACAGGAGCCGGCAATCTTGCAACACTCTACAGAAGAAGTAGAGACCCTCCGAAAACAGGTGGCAGAACTCCAAGCACGCCTCTTACCATATGAAAGGCCACCCTCGCCCATTGAAGAACCAGAACCTGAGTCAGTAGTGGAAATCCCCGTCGATGACAGCTATGAAGAGCCATACGAGCCTATGCCCACACCCGGTGGTCGAACTACAGAAGAAGGACAAGACACTTTAGAAATTCAAGTTCCAGATTGGGTCAAAAGGGTCGAGAAAGTGGGTAAGACACATGATGATCGTGTGGCCGTGCAAATGCAATCTCTCACAAATCTGGAACAAACTGTCCTTCGGTCTTCCTACTTTCAAAACTTATCCCATCAACGGTTAGTCACAACATCAGAGTCGCAATACATGCCATATTTTGTCTTACTACACGATTATAATGCAGAAGTCAAAAGACATACAGGGAAGGAGCCCACATTCGCCACTCAATTTTAGCTAGGGGATTTACCGACAGATGCACGTGCTGGCTCGATCTTCCAACCTAATTGGCGTGCACGTCTACTAACCGATTACCCAGAGATGATGAGCACCTGGGCAACCATGCCACTATATATCAAGTATAATCCATGCTATTGCCCAGTGGTACGTCGCAGATCCTGGCAAGCATTTCCAATCAAGGTACGCAACAATAAAGAATGCTCGGCTTGGGTTAACTATCCATATTTTGCTCCACCTCGAGGGACCCCAACTGTAGCCTACATGATATCAACAATTCGGCGCTGGTCTACACGTCTAAATAATGTACCCGACATAGCAGCGAAAATATGTATGAAGATATTCGAGCTCATGACCATTGTCTTCAAAACCTTTCGGAATGTACAAGCTCCATACATCTCTGCCCCTGGATTCTCTCAAGGTAACAAGGATTTAGTCTACGACATGAGCCAGACTCCCTCCGTCACTATAATCTTTGCCTGGCATGCACGAATAAAGTACTTACCCGCATGCTTCAAGCAGACATTTGAGGAAATGTTCTCTACGGGATTCTGGGAATATCATTCCGAAATCTTCATTCCCAGACCCACACATTTGCTACATCTATTCGCAGTAGAACAAGCGATCCATGCAGATCAGTTACGTCTGCCACATCCGGACATTCCAGGACCAATTGATTGGGATTGTATGATGACAGACTTGGCCAGAGGACTACGCCTACAAGAACATCAGCTTGCCACTCAGGTTGTGGAATATTACATCCAACACTCCCAGCAACAAGGGTCTGTCAGGGATGACAGACGCGAGAGAGGGGGAGGTGTTGAGAGCAGTATGGGCACCCAAGGACTGACTAGACAAGGAAGCCAGCGGAGAGAGTCAGAGCGAGGTGAAGGAGTAAGTAGACAAAGCAGTCGACGCAAATCTAGCAGATAGGCCCTTCAAATTTTTCCAAATCAACATCTTTATAACAGTGATTCTTATCACTAACAATCATTGTAAATACCATTTCATAATTTTGTAGCTCCATTTTGTGCAAGCCAAGGAGTCCTTGAGCTTGAGGAGCCTTAGAAGTACCTACATATCAATTTTCGTATTTTTTAGACTCCATTTAAGCCCTCAAATTGGCCCTGGAACCTAATTTTTAACTAGGCCGGACACTAGGTCTGGACAGGGCCAAAACCTAGTCAAAAACTATAAAAAGAGCTAGAGAGCTCATTTTTGGGGTTAGATTGTAATTGAAACGAACTTGTAAGAGCTTTTTGAAAGTAATCTAAGAACTCCATTGCTTCTCACTCTTTGTCTTGCTGTGTGTGTGCGTGTGTGTGTATGTGTGTGCATGTTTGTGTGCTTCTCACTCACGCACTTGTGCCTCCACTTGCTCGAGGTCTTCATACCATCCTCACGTCTTCCCGGATTGACATTAAAGGAGGTGCTACTCATCACTGAGCTACACGCATGTACGTACTTTTGAGATTAGTTATGCAGTACTCAATCACCCCGTTGACCCGGCGTATAAGGCTATCGTTTTCCAGTCCACCTTGGTCAATGAAGCCGCTAGATGGCTTACAGAGTATGATATAAATCACTTCGGCACCTATGAAGCAGTGAGGGATGCATTTCTGCAAAGATTTAGACTAAAGAAGAATCCCGCAGAAATTTTCGACTACTTACAAAACAATAGACAGAAGGTAAACCAATCACTGCAAGAATACGCCACTTTATTTAGGACACATTTGCGGCAACTGCCACCGGCACATGCCATCCTGCCAGACGACGTCATTACTCAATGGTTTATTAATGGACTAACTCCCCAACTCAAACAGATCATGATCATCCGATGTGTCGGTGCAATGACCCTAGATGCAGTAATTGCGATGGCTTTGCAATTGGAAAACAAGGTTGGAGGATTTACAGAAGATCTGGAGTGGTTAAAGACAAACAAGAATGTTGTAGAAGATTTAACAAGGCAAATGTATTGCACCACTTGCAAGAACTCAGGACATACGAGTGCCACTTGTGCACTAAATCAGCTATTTTGTGCCATCTGCAACACCACCGGACACACCACCGAAAACTGCACCTATAACGCTAAAGTACAAGGGACAGCGACGGTCAATGCAATCATACAGGAACCAGGGCAACCAGCCACTCACTATGTGCCTCCGCACATGAGAAACAACCAGCAACAAGGTTATCGAAAGTACAGAGGACAGAGGAACAACTATAACGCAAACCGCTGGCAGACCGTACAGACACCGGAAAACCCCAATTTGCCACCACCACGCTGTCATTTTTGCGGTGAATTCGGACACATTAGAAGGTTCTGCAAGGACGCAGCTGAGTATGACCAAAGGAAGAAGGAACGGCAAAATCCGATGACAAATATGGTTCAGATCACGCCGGTAGAAACACAAGTTGTCGCTGTTCAGACCAGATCTGGTAGACCATTACAACCAGCGGCTGAGATATTCGAACCCGGTATTCAAGCACAAAAACGAACATATGAAAAGGCTAATCAATGGATCGCATCAGAACCACCAGTGTTTTCCGACCCAATTCTAGTAACCCAAGCTCCGTTAACTCAGGAAGCAACACAAGATCATGCTGCTACCACAGAAGCAGAAACATCATCTGTAGCAGGTACATCAGCACCAGCCGGTGCATCATCTTCAAAATCTGCGGAAATTACAAATCAATCACAACAAGCCTGGGAGATTCTATCCAAAGCATCCATTACACTTCCTCTTGGCCAATTACTGGCATTAGTACCAGGAGTCCGCCGGCAATTCCGACAACAATTTGCTGCCGAATCTGCTTGCATTTCGGCCACCGCCACTGTACAACTAGAACCAGAATCTACGGTCGATCATTCAGTTCCTCTGATTACGGTATGGTATAATAGTCATAAAATCACACAGGTATTAATTGATGGAGGGTCTGGTGTGAATATTGCTACGGCTGCACTATGCAAGAAACTAGGATGCACTAAAATAGAACCGGTCCAATTTTTTGTTAGAATGGCTGACCAGTCCAGAGTCCACCCAGTAGGGCTTGTGCGGAACATACCAATAACTTTGCAAGGCACCACATTTAAGATGACCTTCGTCATCTTAGAATTGCCGGAATCCACCTTGGATTATAATCTCCTTTTCGGTCGCCCCTGGCTGAAGCAAGCTAAGGTGATACAAGACTGGTCCGCACAGGAGCTCACGTTCAAGGATAAAAATCGAAGATGTGTTGTAAAATTAGACGCTATACAGCCCTGTGAATTACATGCTAGACCATATTTCGCAGAGCCCGTTCATATGCTAGACGGACTATCAGATGACGAAGAAGAAGAGTTTTTAAAAAACAACATTGATTTGATTTCTTTAGGAACCGTTGATCTACAAGCTGCTGTAGATAATTGGAGCCCCTCAGTCTGCTCAATGACACCTGTAACAAAAGAAGATAAGAAAGAAGATATTGCTGCTACAGACGACGCGGAACTACAACAACTTTTCAAACCAGCAGACGACACCGAGAAGCCGCGACAATTTTATGTGCCAGAAGATCAATTAGTAACTTATAATTTGGGAGATGCCAACCATCCATGCCGAGTCAAGATAAAAGAAAACTTACCAGAAAAATTTCAAGCAGAATTACTTCAGCTTCTCAGGGAATTTTCTGACATTTTTGCTTGGGATTATAAGGATATGAAGGGTCTGGACCCGCGCATCTATCAACACAGGGTTATGCTCAAGCCGGAGACAAGGCCAATCAAACAATCTAGCTATCGAATGAACCCGAACTACGCAGCACAGGTAAAGGCAGAATTGGATAGGCTATTAAAGGTTGGATTCATTGTACCTATAGAGCACGTAGAGTGGATATCACCAATTGTTATTGTACCGAAAAAGAACAAGCAGCTCCGCATTTGTGTAGACTACCGGAAACTGAATGCAGCTACGGTTCCAGATCCATTCCCATTACCTTTCCTGGACACCATGCTTGATAGGGTAGCAGGGCACGAAATGTATTCATTTTTAGATGGATACAGTGGATATAATCAAGTTAGGATGGCTGAACAGGATATTCCGAAGACCGCATTCATCACCAACTGGGGTGTGTTCGCATGCACTGTTATGTGGTTTGGTTTACGAAATGCTCCCAGTACTTTCCAAAGATGCATGCAAGAGATATTCTCACCTTACCTCACTTCGTTTATGCAAGTTTATCTCGACGATTTTTCAGTATTTGGCAAAATGATAGTACATCTGTTCCATTTACGGTGCTGTTTCGAAAAATGCAGAAAATACAAGCTCTGTTTAAATCCAAACAAGTCTGTATTCGTGGTCTCCTGTGGAAAATTACTTGGTCATATTGTGTCTGCGCAAGGCATTCAAGTAGATCCCGATAAGATTTCAGCAGTATTAGAAGCGCCTGCACCAACATCACCTAAGGAAGTAATGCGCTTTATGGGCCAAGTTAGATGGCATGGACGACACTTACGGTGGCTTGCCCATTTGGCAGTTCCACTGAACAGAGTAATCACCAAGACCCCACGACAATTTGAATGGACTGAGGAGTGCCAGATAGCGTTTGATCGATTAAAGTGTTTATTAACACAGGTTCCCATATTACAACCCCCAGACTGGGATCACCCCTTCCATGTATTTGTTGATGCTTCAGATATAGCTATTGGCAGCGTCCTAATGCAAAAGACCGATAAATGGTTCAGACCTGTGTATTACGCCAGTCGAAGATTAGCCCCTGCTGAACGGAATTACTCGGTAACAGAACGAGAATGTTTAGGTCTAGCGTATTCAATCAAAAAGTTCAGACATTATCTACTGGGCCGCAAGTTCACTTTCCACACAGATCATGCTGCACTTATTTATTTAGTTCGGCAACAGCATTTGGGAGGACGGTTAGCACGATGGGTGCTGCTTTTGCAAGAATTTGACTATGAAGTTATACATAGACCAGGCACCTCAAACGCCTTAGCAGATTTTCTGTCTCGCCTAGATTCAGGTGAGGCTCCGGTAGGCGTAGATGACACAACTCCAGCGAGCTATACTTCTGAACCAACTCACGATGAAAGCACCGACCTGCCTATGCCAACTAATTATTATGATCAGATATTGACCTTTCTCAATAATGGATACCTGCCATCACAGACTTCCACAGCAATGCGCAAAAAAGTTGCATCATTCAGTCGCCGATTCCGGTTGATTGCTGGTGAAATATATTATGTGGATCATACCGGAATTCTACTTCGTTGTATTCCTCCACACGAAGTAAACTCAGTCATCACTTTGGCTCACTCGATCCCGACAGGAGGTCATTTTGTTGTAGATTTAACCCACCGAAAAATTCTGCAGAGTGGACTCTGGTGGCCGACTATGTACAAGGATGTGTTGTAGTTTGTCAAATCCTGTGATAATTGCCAAAGAATCGGACAGCCATTACAACGACATCATTTTCCTCTTCAACCTTTACTGCCATTAGAACCCTTCCAGAAATGGGGTTTGGATTTCATTGGTCCTATTACACCACCCTCAGTTCTCAACAATAATCACTATATCTTAACATGCACTGATTATGCGACAAGATGGGCAGAAGCATGGGCTTTACGGTCAGCTACAGCTATTGTGGTAGCAAAGTGCCTACTAACAGACGTTTTTCCAAGATTTGGATTACCCCTCGAACTGGTAACAGATCAAGGCACTCATTTTGCTAATAACTTGATAAAGGTACTTACACATTCGTTCTAGATTACTCATAAATTTAGTTCTCCATATTATCCGCGTGCTAATGGTCTGGCCGAGAGTACCAAAAAGTCTTTGCTAAATATACTTCGAAAATTGATTATGGACGCACCGGAAAGATGGGATCAACTGTTACCTGCCGTACTGTGGGCATACCGAACAACTTATAAAGTAACTACAGGACTGACTCCTTTCAAATTAGCCTTTGGAATCGAAGCTATAGCACCAATGGAGATAGTGGTGCCAAGTTTAAGAGTAGCCATCAACCGGAAATTACTACCGGAAGATTCTCTGTCATTTCGGTTGGAGACCCTCAGAGATTTAGACGAACATCGATGGCACAGTTTTATAACTATGAGGGAAGTACAGCTAAGGCAAGCCAAAACACATGATAGATATCTACGAACTCCAGTTTTTACGGTAGGGCAACTTGTCCTCTTCTATAATGCAAAATCAAATCGCTCTGCCGGCAAGTTTAAGCTACGATGGTTTGGCCCTTATCGGATAGCGGAACAGGTGGGCCCTACAACATTTCGGTTAACCACATTAACCGGAATTCCCTTGCCAAAAGTAATAAATGGATCAAAGCTGTGACCATATCGACAAGCATCACATCTGCGATAAGACATTATGCAGATGCCCCGACTTTTGACTTTCTCTTTTCAGCCCTTTTCTTTCTTTTAAATTTTGCATAATCAATAAATTAAGTATAAATAGCTGTATTTTGAAACCGCCGCCCTCTCCTTTTTTCCCCTGCATGCATGCCAGAGATAGGAATTATAATCCCTGTGCGTGATTATTACTACTTTTAAGTACTCTCTGCTACATTGTCCCGCTCGCCGAACAAACGTTATTGTGTTTTTGTGATTACACTCTTTGTTTCACCGTGTTCTATGTATCCATGTTCTGTGCTCTGTATCCGTGTACACCATGGAGTCATTAGCCAACTATACTGCTTTCTGTGACGGACTCCCTACTGACGTAGGAGAGTTCTTGCGCACTCGACACTCATCCAACGCAATCACAGCATACTCTGCTATCGATCAAGCCGCTCATGAACCCGTAAACTTTGCTGCTTACTTCGTCAACCGAATCTACAAGGAGGGTGTCGCAATAAGGAAACAGGTTCGCAAGGTAATGATAAGTTCGAAATATGTCTGAAGACCAAGTGAGCAAATCTATAACAAGCAGTAGCAGAGAATAGAATATGAGTAGGAAACAAGTATCTGACTAATGATTATAGTGCAAAGTGCATTTTTGCACTAAACAAAGTAATGCTAAGAAAGTTCATTTTTGAAGTAAACATGATGGCTGTGTTTCATGATGTTTTTGGCACATGTAAAAGACTTACTAAGTGGATCATCGATATGCGAAGTAATAGGCGGATGATGATTTTTATCTATGCTAAAATACTGGTAAGTTGTATGAAGTGTCATGTCCGAATCAAGGATCATCATTGCAGCAAGTGGTAGTTCAAGCTTTGTTACTTCAAGAATGCATATGTCCAGTACTATCTAAAAGCTGCCAGGATAATATTTTCTCTGCGATTTCTGCATCAATGTCTGAATCAAAAATCAGGAGATGGCGAATCAGGAAGAGAGGAACTGTACAGAGAAGGAAGGAGACTACAACAAAGGAGACGGATACTTCGTTACAAGATGATGGCGATGAAGTTTCGATGACTTCGACAATGTCTAAAGTGCAACATAAGAACAGAAGATTATTCACGGATTTTAAAGCAGAGCTTGACATACACTCTATGTGCAATAAGAATTGGCTCCGAAGAATTGGATTACTACAGTTTGCCATGTTACCATGGGAGCGTTGGACATGTAATGATGACGCAAAGAATCAGTTGCAAATTATGCGGAGAACAAAAGGTCAAATATTACATCAGGTACAATTTTCCCCGAATTAGTTTCAGAAATATTTCAATTACCTCTGTATGAAGTTGTAACTATTCCAAGATGTTCGGAAGAGGATTTGAGAAAAGACTTTGGAAATTGCGAGGGAAGCAGGAAATATTATATGATAAAGAAAGCAACATATATTCGTCGGGAACAACTAAAATGGTATTTGGAGAAACTATGCTTTCTCGTTAAATTTGATTCTATGTCCAGAGAAAATTTTTCACCGCTGGTGTATGCAGAAGGAGGTGGAAAAGTAAGTTGGGCACACTGGATGTATAATCACCTATATACTCAGATCTTTGTTGGGGATAAGCGCAGGACACAAACAAATAGTCGACTGTCAATATATTTAGCGGCATTGTTCGAGTATGTGCAGTCAGTCAAGGATCGGAAGAAAATTAATTTCTGTATGAGCAATCCAGGGCACGAACAAATAGCAGAGAAAGAAGAAATAACACAAATGCAAGATATTATTTTCCAAATGACAGATGGCATTGAACAACCGCTTGTATTTGGAACTCCTTTCAAACTATCAACAAAAAGAAGGACGGGACAACCATCACAAATAGTAAGTACAAAAAGGTTGCACAATGATAATCTTTCAACTAATGAGGTGCTAGGAATACAAAATAAATTACAGGAAGTTTCGGACTTTGTACTGCAACAAGAAGAAAGAATTCAACATGAACAGGCAAAGGTAATTGCTAATGAGAATCATTCCAAGTTGTTGTTAGTAAAGAATAAACAATTGCAAGACACATTGGATTACAAGGAAGGTATATTGAAGGAACTACAGAATGACCAGAAACAATTAGTGGTAGCATTGATTAAGACTAAAAAGTCCATACAGGAATTTGAACAGTGGCAGATAACTGTTCAAAAACAGATTCAAGAAGAGATGATGAATTTTTCCGTGATGAATGCTACATTGCAAACAGAACATGATGTTTTGCGTTCAAGAATACAGGTTTTGCAGGAATTGGAAAGTCAGATATTAAAAGATGAAGGAGTAGAATTGAATGCCACATTAATGACGAAAGTGGATATAGAATTATTAAAACAACAATTGGATAGTCATGTTCAAAATGATTGGAAACTTTTTTGTAAAAGATGGCTTGCTATACTTGTTCCTCCACTTGAACAAATGCGGTCATGTTTTGTGTCGGACCATGAAAAGTAATTTGATAACTGTAATTCAGAAGCAGGAAAAGCAGCTTGAAGAATACAAGCAGAATATTAAAGGATTGCAAGAGGAGCTATTACAAAAGACGATACAAGAAAAGCCAGAAATGATTCAAAAGCAGAACTCTGGAACAGGCCTTCAAGCAAAGCAAAAGAATGTCGAAGACGATAATGAACTTGCGGGTTCGAGTCCACCGTGCGTGCCAGTGTTAGAAGGCCGCCGGATTGGGACAGGTATAACAAAATCTTGGTAAACACGTGCGAAAAAACTATTACGCACATTCTTGTAAAAGCTTATATAAAGCAATGGAAAAGAGACGCTCAACAGGCGGAAGGGGCGGGAGAGACGTCTTTTCTGGAATTGCCAGATTGTTCGCCTAATTTTCTTGTCAGAATACTGCTTACGCTGTTGTGGAGTTCTGAGTATTGTGAATGTTGATTTCTGTATCGTATGCTCGCATTGAAATTCACCGTAACGGGTGATTCAGTAACACATTGTGTGTCTGAGTACTGTTGGAGTTGTGTGATGTCATCGAGAGGTTGAGTCATATTTCTATATTCTTCTGTTCAATCTGTTCGTCTATTCCTACTGTAGTGCAGAACAATGAACGTGTAGTCTCAAGTGTGAATCTGTTGTTGACAGTTGTGTTCTGTATTCACTGTTGATTCCGTTCACAAGGAAGGACTAATATCGATAATAGTATGAACTGCGAGTTGGAGCACTGATAAGTTTGGTGATGAGTTAAACTGTGATTATTATGACGGTTGATTGAGTTCGGCATACGGTAAACATGTACACCCTCTAGTATGGTCGTATGTCTGATCATTACCTGGTATACATGTCTGTCCTGAAGAAGTGTGTAGTGATTCGCATAAGTTTAGTAAGTTGAGTAACTCTGCTAGTCTGCAAGTCAGAACCAGACTACTGCTCCGTTACCATAGCAGATTAGTCTGTAAGTTCGGCGTCCTAATACGTAGAAATAGATACTGGTCAGTTAAAACTAAGTATCTGAGCTAAGACGCGATAAGAGTAGTTGTGGTTATGTAAGGATTTGGGAAAATAGTACAGGGCCTCTGTCTAACAGACCCCTACCACTCCCAAGAACCCAAGGACCAGGTAAAACGCACTTCCAATAGTTGGAAAAAGGCGCTTTACCAACCAACCGGTTAACAGGGGGTCAGGTTTAAAAATGTGCCAGACATCATGGCCCAAATGTGCTTGAAAATTTTTGAGCTCATGTTGGTCACATTCAAGACTTTCAAAAATGTCAAGGAACCTCATCTGTCAGCCCTTGGATTTAATGAAGGAAATCAGGACCTCGTCTATGACATGAGCGCAACCCCATCTATTAATGTTGTATATGCATGGCACGCGCGTATCAAGTATCTACCAGCCTGCTTCAAACAAACGTTTGAAGAAATGTTTGTCACGGGATTCTGGGAATATCACTCAGAGATATTCATTCCCCGACCATCACATTTATTGCAGTTATTTGCAGTGGAACAAGCTCTCCATTCAGAAAAGTTACGTATACCACATCCAGAGGTTCCCGGGCCAGTAGATTGGGATGCTCTACTCACGGACTTGGCCAAAGGGTTGCGGATTGCAGAACATCATTTAGCACAAGACATTGTTGAGTACTACATCCAACGACCCACCCAACAAGGGTCTGTCAGGGACGACATACGCGAGAGAGGGGGGGGTGTTGGAACTGAAGGACTCACTAGGCAAGGAAGCTTAAGAAGGGAGTCAGAGAGAAGAGAAAGTACAAGCAGACAGAGCAGTCAACGACGATCTGGCAAGTAGGCCAACATTTTTTCAGGACACTAACGCATATAAAAGAGGTGGACACACAAGGAGAAGGAGCAAGTAGGGAGCTCCAAGAAGTGTATGTCATATCTTCAGAAGAATCCCCTACAAAAACAGTGATTTTCATCACTAAAAACCATTGTAAATACCATTTCACATTTTTGTAGCTCCATTTTGTGCAAGCCAAGGAGTCCTTGAGCTTGAGGAGCTTTAGAAGTATCTACCTGTCAGTTTTCACATTTTTTAGACTTCGTTTGAACCTCCAAATAGGGTAGAGAACCTAATTTTTAACTAGGCCTGACACTAGGTCTGGACAAGGCCAAAACCTAGTCAAAAACTATAAATAGAGCTAGAGAGCTCATTTTTGAGGTTAGCTTGTAATAGTTTTGAAATTGTATGAGCTTTTTGAAAGTAATCTAAGAACTCCATTACTTCTCACTCTTTGTCTTGCTATGTGCGCGTGTGTGTGTGTATGTGTGTGCATGTTAGTGTGCTTCTCACTCACGCACTTGTGCCTCCACTCGCTCAAGGTCTTCATACCATCCTCACGTCTTCCCGAATTGACATTAAAGGAGGTGCTACTCATCACTGAGCTACAAAGATTTACATGGACGAGGCCGAGAACTTAAGGAATAGGAACAAGGAGCTGATGACAGCTCTCCTGAGTAATCAACCTATAGAGGCTAAGGAAGTGCCAGATAAAGACATAAAGGCCATGGACGAACAGATAGCTAGGTATGAAGATCAGCTCAAGCAGGAGAAGGTAGTCATTGTCGAATGGGAGAAGAGGTACATGGATGATACCGGGGCCCTAAGGACAAAATGGAAAAAGGCTGAGAATAGATATCTAGTGCAATGTAAAGAAGACACTGATCAACTCGCTGTCGTGGCAAAAGAAATCCAAAAGAATAAGGAAACAATTTTGAAGGCCCACGAAGAGATAAAGCAAAAGGATGAGGTGATAAAGCAGCTACAAGAGGGGCTAGAGTAGCCGGCAACAGAGGGGACACCACTGGTTCCAAAATCCATAGTGGCTACTAAGGAGATTGAGGTACGTCCTCTCTCTCCCCCCTTACATCATTCGTTGATAAGGGAGGACACGGAGATCCAATCTGAATGTAATCATCGGGATATTGCAGAACTGAGCCGACATGAGAGGGCCCTACTGGTGTCCCAGCTCACTGCAAAAATTGAAGATCAATTAATACAGATCATGAAGGAAGCTCAGATTGAAAGCAAAAACTTGGAATAAATATTGAAGCCATAATGTACCATATGGACTCCTTAAAGAACAAACAAGGCAATATATAAAGACCACGACAAATAAGGAGCCTAACAACTACCTACAGTTCAGCAATAATACTTTCAACTATACTCAAGAAGAATTCAAAAGGGCTCATCCAATATGGAGGCGAAAACTTTTGGAAAAGAACCCCACACTGTGTGTACAATGGGAAGCATCGCCATATGCACTTCAAGTGAATCCATCTTTTTGTCCAGTACCCCGCAGACACTCCTGGTTGCAATTTTGGGAAGGACAGTGCCAAGGTAGCATAAATAATCAATGGCTCAATTATCCATTATTACCAAGTCCACCGCATAATTACCTACCAATGGAAGAATACATGGTGAAAACCATGGAATTTTGGATTGCTAGATATGCGACTGTACCGGATTTGGCAGTTAAAATGACTAACAAGATTCTCAGCACGTTACAGTCTTCCAACATGCCAAATATACCTTTCTGAACTTCATCGGCATTACACAGGGATCGGAAGCACTTGTTTTTTATCTTTCCACTATTTCAAGCCGATTAACTATTATGGCATACTATTCACGGCTTATGTTTTTGCCAAGCATGTATATGCAGACATTTGAAGAAGCAGTTTACACTGGCTTCTTTGAAATTGATTCAGAAATTTTTGTAAAGATGACTTCAAATCTTAATGCAAGACTAGTGGCTTATGAAACAAGTTTCTTTGCGGATCACCGACAAGCACCAGAGGATGGAGTGAAGTCAAGCCAGTGGAAAGAGTTTATGATATGTCACGCCAACTTGCTTAATCAATGAGAGCAAACCGCCATACAAACGTACTCATGTTGCCACAAAAAGCCTGTCGAGGACGACAGAGTTCAGGAGGAGGGACGTGTGGAAGGGGAGTCAAGCAAAAAGAGAAGAAGAAGAAAATCAAAGACCAAAACTGCTCAATAAAGAATGAAGAATATAAAGCAAAAGAACCACCCTCTGCCCAAAGCTCCGCAGGGGCACGCATCAGGCAACAACGCCAAACATCCAGGTCCTGAGGAATGGAATGAAACAATAATAACAACCAAAACATTTCATGGGAAGGGCGGACCAGGGCCAGGAAGTATCCATGAAGCAGTGCAAGACAATACTTGGCAGGTAATAATCCTCCCGCTGATAGAGTGTGGTGGGAGAAAGAATACAGGCTCAAAGCAATACAACAGGTCAGATGTGTGAAGATAAAGTCAAACCAGAAGACCAAAAGCTAGAAAGAGGCAGAGGCTGAAAAGTTGAAGAGGGTGACTAAGAACATCACATTCTTAGTCACTGATGGCGTGTGTGGCAGCCCGACTGAATGCAGCAACCCAGATTTGTGATGTCAGAATACCAAGTGTAGAGGAGGTACTAGGGTACCTACTTTTATAGAAAATAGAGATTAAAGTTTAACCATCCAGTACGTCACCTACTCAAGGGGGTTCTCTTTAGGGAAGTATACCCTTTAACATTTCTGTGGGCAGGCCGACAACAAGAATTTTACAGAATGGTAAATGCTTCAGGAAATATGGACAACCAATAACCAAGGAAGACCGAACTCTGCCTGATTCAAATCAGATGATTACAAAGTTGGGCAAATGATGGATGATGCTCACAAGTGTAAACTTAGGTCTAACAAGCCACAAACTTAGGGCTAACAAGCCACCCGAAAAGTAATTCACTCCAATACATCAGATCCTTCTCATCAACATAAGGGCTAATGATATGCAGAATAATTCAGAACAATACAAGAATTCCTCAAGAGGATAGAACCTAATCAATAACACTGACTCACAGAAAAAATAACCCCAAGCTACTCTCTTACAATATAGTGCTCATAGCCCTTCACTGTGAAGCCTACCCTCTGTATACGCGACAGAGTAGCTCCCACAGTAGACTTGAAACCACCAAGTGCAAGAGAGGTCTTCTGCACGTATACGCGGACCACTGTATCTCTAAAGCTTGTACATGTACTCCAGTGTGTGTACCCAAATGAGCACAAATCCCTTGTTTATATAGGCCTCAATAGGCCAAGAGAGCCTTGCCGAATCTTCACGTCCATTGATCATGCGCTGGTTAATTGCCCAAAATTGGGGGGTAGGTCAAATATTCCCTTGATTTGAATTAGATCCTCAAAAATAGGTAGTCCCGTGAATGGTTGGTGACAAAAAGCTATTCCCTGCTTCCACTGCGTCCACTTCATACCTTTATCTCATACCGTCATAGGATTGGTGACTAATAAATCATTTCCAGTAATTTGAACTTGTTTTGCCAATCATCCTGGTCAAAGGGGTCGATCGACACAATAGGTTACTTCTTTAAAAATCCCGACCATATTCCTTCTTCCTGGCACTCTTTAGATTAGGGTATACTTCAGAGGGCGTGCTTTACTTCATAGTCTTGCTGAAGGAAGAGGTCCCAGAGATGTGTATAATGGTGGGTGTGCATATGCAAAAATGTGTGTGTGGATGTATATGTGTTTGTGGAAGAGTGTGTGTATTTGTGTGTATGTGAGTGTGAAGGGGTGTGTGTGTGCATTTGTGTGTATGTGATTGTGCATATGTGGGATTGGGTGCGTGAGGGGGCAAGGGGGGGGCCACGGGGGTGAGAGAGGGTTTTGAGGGATGAAACGGGGTGGGGCGGAGGCGGAGGATAGGGCGGAGGGTGGAGGATAGGGCGGAGTGCGGAGGATAGGGCGGAGGGTGGAGGATAGGGCGGAGGGTGGAGGATAGGGCGGAGTGTAGAGGATAGGGCAGAGGGTGGAGGATAGGGCGGAGGGTGGAGGATAGGTCGGAGTGTGGAGGATAGGGCGGAGGGTGGAGGATAGGGCGGAGGGTGGAGGATAGGGCGGAGGGTGGAGGATAGGGCGGAGGGTGGAGGATAGGGCGGAGGGTGGAGGATAGGGCGGAGGGTGGAGGATAGGGCGGAGTGTGGAGGATAGGGCGGAGTGTGGAGGATTGGGCGGAGTGTGGAGGATAGGGCGGAGTGTGGAGGATAGGGCGGAGGGTGGAGGATAGGGTGGAGGGTGGAGGATAGGGCGGAGGGTGGAGGATAGGGCGGAGGGTGGAGGATAGGGCGGAGTGTGGAGGATAGGGTGGAGGGTGGAGGATAGGGCGGAGGGTGGAGGATAGGGCGGAGGGTGGAGGATAGGGCGGAGTGTGGAGGATAGGGCGGAGTGTGGAGGATAGGGCGGAGTGTGGAGGATTGGGCGGAGGGTGGAGGATAGGGCGGAGGGTGGAGGATAGGGCGGAGGGTGGAGGATAGGGCGGAGGGTGGAGGATAGGGCGGAGGGTGGAGGATAGGGCGGAGTGTGGAGGATAGGGCGGAGTGTGGAGGATAGGGTGGAGGGTGGAGGATAGGGCGGAGTGTGGAGGATAGGGCGGAGTGTGGAGGATAGGGCGGAGGGTGGAGGATAGGGCGGAGGGTGGAGGAGAGAGAAGAGGGGAGAAGAATGGCGGAAGAGAGAGAAGAGGGCAGGTGGCAGAAGAGAGAGAAATAGAGAGAGAGAGAGAGAGAAGAAAGAGAGAGAGAGGAAGAGAGAGAGGGAGGGAGAGAGAAAGAGAGGGAGAAAGAGAGAGATAGGCCGAAAGAGAGAGGGGAATAGAGAGAGAGAAAGATAGCGAGAGGGGGAGAAGCAACGACTGCTCAGAACTCAGATATGTCCATGTAATGGAAAGGAATATTTCCCTGAAGCTTCATCCCAAGGTATCCAAGAGTTTTCCAACCTCTACAGGCCCCCACATCAAGCTTTTGCACCGTCCCTGGTGCAATTTCTAATTTTTTCCTTGTTCTACTTATTTCTTCAAAAGGAACTGCAGAATATGAAAGAACTATGGTATGTACAGGGAGTGAATTTCATCTGCTTGCATCAATTCAAATAACTTTTCACCCTGGAGATGTTGACGAGGGGCATCCTTTTACCTTGCAGATCTTCCAGATGCACTGCACCATGTGGTAACACCTTGATAACCTTATATGGTCCTGCCCATTTGGGTGCCAATTTAGTTGGAATTGCCGGAACTTGATGCACTAAAACCATGGACCCTTCCTGAACTTCATTGGTCCTCAAATACCTGTCATGCAGCCTTTTGCGTTCCTCTTGCTTTACCTGTAGTTTCTTCATCGCTGCTTCCCTACATTCTTCCAATGCCACAAGTCTTCTGATTGGAGGTTCAATACCCATGGTTCTGGCTCCGATTTCCTTCTTGATAATAAATTTGAAAGGTGCCAATGCCTCTTTACCATAGACTAGGCGGAATGGACTTTCACCAGTGGCTCCCCTTCTAGTAGTTCGGAAGGCCCACATTGCACCGATTAGTGCCTGTGGCCAAGAACTTTGATGATCAAAGGCTAATTTGCGTAAGAGCCCAATCAAAATTTTGTTAGAGCTTTCTGCTTGGCCATTCGCCCTGGGATAGTAAGCACATGACTTCCTGTGAAAGATTTTATACCTGTCAAAGATGAATTGAAGCAACTGATTCACAAAGTGAGTGCCCCTGTCACTAATAACTTCAAGTGGGCAACCGAATCTGGAAAAAATACGTTTAAACAAAAACTTAGCCACTGTCAAGGCCGTGCAATTTGTAGTGGCTTTAGCCTCTACCCACTTAGTTGCATAACACGTGGCCATAAGAATATATCTCTTTCTTCCAGGTTGACCCATTGGACTGATCGGACCAATAAAGTCAAGACCCCATCGTTCAAAAGGTAGCCATCCAGTGGAGACGACTAATGGCTGGAAACTCATCTTGGTTGGCTTAGGAGCACATCTCTGACAGATATCGCACTCCTTGGCAAATTTGATTGCATCTTTGTATATCTGAGGCCACCATAATCCTCGGTGGATAATCTTGTGGGCCAACTCTTCTCCCTTCATATTCCCTTCGTTGTGTGCTACCTCAAGCAAAAAGTTTACTTCTTCTGTTGCTTGTTCACTTAGAGCAGTTCTTGATACCTGATCCGCCATATAGTGTTCTTTCCCTGGCTTAATATGAATATCGAAATCAAATTCTTGAAATAACAATAGCCATCGCCAAACCCTTCCAGCTACTCTGGGCTTGTTAATCAGGTACTTCAAAGGCTGATGATCAGTTATGACAATAAAATGCACACCTAAGAGGTAATGCCGAAATTTTTGAAGAGCGAACACGATGGCCAAACCTTCCCTTTTGGTAGTGCTGTAGTTTCTTTCTGCTTTGGTAAGCAATCTGCTGGCATAGACGATAGGTTGGTCTACCTTATGTGATGATGGTTGAGCCAAGACTGCTCCAACTGCATGAAGACTGGCATCTGTATGTACATGGAACTCTAATGACCAATTAGGAACAGTTAAAAGTGGGGCAGTACATAGTCTTAACTTTAATTCGCAAAATGCTTTCTCAGCTTCAGGAGTCCATGAGAAAGGGACGTTCTTACTTGTAAGCCTGGATAAAGGCTTAGCTATTTCCGAATACATTCTGATAAATCGTCTATGATATCCTGCATGGCCTAAAAAGCTTTGTACCTCCTTTGGAGTTCGAGGAATCGGCATGGAGAGAATAGCAGTGATCTTTGCCGGATCAACAGTTATCCCTTCTACTGAGACTATGTGGCCAAGGAGAGTGCCTTTAGTGACCAAAAAATGACATTTCGCAGGGTTTAATTTCAAACCTGTTTTGAGACACTGCTCAAAGATTTCTTTTAAATTCTCCAAATGGTTATTGAAATCTTGAACTATTGCCCTCTTGTCTGTTCCTGAAAATACTGAAAAATCATCCATAAAAATGCGCAGAAATGAGGTTAAACATTTCCCTAGTATGAGATACATGGTCCTATTGAAGGATGCTGGTGCATTTTTCAAGCCAAAGGCCATACGGGTATAGACATATGTGCCCCATGGAGTAACAAAAGCCGTCTTGTCTCTATCTTCAGGATGAATGGCTATCTGATTGTAGCCACTGAACCCATCAAGAAAACTGTATAGAGAGTGTCGAGCTACTTCTTCAAGCACCTGCTCTGTGAATGGCTGAGGAAAGCCATCTTGAATAGTTACCTTATTCAAGGCACGAAAATCAACGCATACTCTTATTTTGCCGTTTTTCTTTGGTACAATGACCATGGAAGAAAGCCACCGTGAGTGTTCTACAGGAACAATAATGCCTGCCTCTTCCAGTTTTGTTATTTCTAGCTTTACTGCTTCTGCATATTTTGGATTAAGTCGGTAAGGCCTACTTCTTGCAGGTGAAGCTCCTTCCACTAAGGGTATTCGGTGTAATCCAAGCTTCTCTGGTATCCCTGTTAAGTCTTTATAGGACCATGCAAAGACATTTTTATAGGCAAAAAGTAGGGAGGTTACCTTCTGCAATAAAGAGGGATAGTGCCATAACCAAGCAGCCAAGTGAACTATCTGAGGATTCTCTTCATCACCAAGATTTACTTCTTGAACAAACTTTTCATAATTGGACTTACTTGAAAATTCATCTCCATTGTATGCAGGAGCAGAGTTCAATTTATGATCCACAATCTGTTCCTTGATCCATCCTAAAGGTATATTTGAGAATGGAAGTTCTTGAAGGTCACACTTAGCTTCCTTCGATGCAGGCACAACTTTGTCACTTTCTGGTCCTGCAAGCATAAAATCATCTGATTCCTCATGTTTATCTGCCTTTTCCTTACATATCATCTTAGTGGCGCTAAGTGTTGAATTTTGATTATTTGACTTAATTAGAGGTTTCTGTCCTTCGAGAGGTGCCTGCAAAAGATAAGCTTGACTTCCTTGCTTACTCTTTTCTATTTTGTTCAAGTGAAGAACATCAGTTTTTCCCTCTTCCCGTCCTCCTTGTGTTGCTTCTGCAAAATCTTCATTTACCTCACATATCTCCACTGTGCAGCATTCTGCACTTCCCATCATCCAACTTAATAGGGCATCATCTTCTGAAGGCATTACCTGGGTTTCCATTGCATACCCAGTAGCCTTGTTGATGTCTGATCCTTCTTCCAAATGTAACTGTAAATGATTGTTAGTACATGTGGAAATCCATAACTTGTTCTTTCCCCAATCCTGTAGAGCCTTTGCTTGCCTTAACCAAGGCCCTCCCAAGAGTAGAGGGTATGAGGTCTCCTGTGGCAGGGCTATAACGACAAAGTCTAAAACAAAATGACAACCCTGCACTATCATAAGTACCTTTTTGACAATGCCCAGTGGTGCAACCCGACGTTGATCTGCTAATGTGACTATGAAGGGTGCCGCTTTTGTGGGATTCAGCCTTAGTTTCTTCATAGTGAAATCAGGCATCAAATTGATGCCGGAACCTCCATCTATAATAACACCTGTGAGAGCTTCATCCTTGATAAAAACAGATAATCTTGAGCTTTGATAATCAGCCAGGGGTGCAGGAGGAAAGTCCACCATAAAACCATCTATGCTAGGAGGTGGGCACAAGCATGCAGAATGTATAATTTTCAGCAGATCACTTCTTACTTTAGAATCCATCTTTATGAGTTGGTACAGACTAATCTTATGGTGAATACCTTTCAAGATTTCCTCAATGTTCACTTCTTGCGTGTCTTCAAGAGTACTTGTTGGTCGATCTTTTAGCAAATTGGTCACCCTCTCATAAGCCTCTTCCATGTCTTCTTGGTCCTTCCATCCCACCCTCTTTTCTGCATCTCTATCTTTGGGTCCTTGTTGTTCCTCCTTATGGGCTACTGCCGCTTGCCTGGCTCTAGTCATCATTGGCATGGATGAAGATGAAATAGCATAAGATTGAGTGGTCATACCTTCTTCTTTTGGAGAGACTGGAATCATGTGGATTGGAGTAGGACGACCTCTTGGGCAATCTCTGGTATAATGATCCTTTGCCTCCGGACAATGTTGACAAGGAGGTGCATCTTCTGGAAGAGAACACCTATTCTGCATGTGGCCGTACTCACCACAACGGTAGCACATCAAAGGTCTATTGTATCTAGGCTTCGCAGGCCGATTCTCTTCTCTATTAGCTGTATGTGAAGTACTAGCATAATATGAATCCAAAGCTTGATGGTTACCTCGTTGTTGTGCTCCCTTGAGGTAGTAGCAGTCTCTAGCTTCATGCCCATCTTTGCCACAGAATTGACAACTGACCTTGTTAGGACAATTAACATTGGAATGTCCACTATTGCTACATATTGTACACCAAACCTGTCTTCGTATGTCCTGTGTGGTATGCAAATCTTCGAGCTCACGACGAAGTTGAGCTACTTCATCAACAGTGTGGGGCGGGGGTAGCGACACAACCTTCTCTTCTTGGCAACTTCGCTGCATTCTTAAGGCTTCCAACTCCTTCCTGAGTTGCTCGATGGGATCCAAGTCTGATGCATAATTTGGTTGGGCTTCCCCTTCAAAATGTAGTCTAGCCTCCTCAATGCGCGATGCAGTTGCAACAAAATCATCAAGTGTTGCATCCAATCTAAGAGATTCACGAAGCTTCTGCTGAGATGACTTGGGCAGAGCTTTCTCTATCCATTTTTTTACCAAGAAATCACCTGGAGCATGTGGCAGACGTGAAACAAGTGCTTTTGTCCTAGTGTGAAGTTCGTGAAAGGATTCACCTGATCTCAATTTTAGGTTCTCCAGCTGATCTAGAGCTCTTTCAGAGGAGTTGCTTGGTCGGAATGTCTGCGAGAATGCCGTCTTCAGTGCCTCCCATGTAGTGAAGTGTCCATCTGCATATTGACTATACCATTTGTCTGCAAGGCCTTCCAATGTAGATGGGAAGAGTACCAACATTGCATCCTCTCAGTTCTGCAACCCTCGTCCGCGGCATAATGAGATGAATCTCCTCACGTGGTCGTCCGCATCCTCATAAGCCGATCCCTTAAATGTAGGGAACTTGATGTTCAACCTAGAGAGTAAATGAGAAAGTTCCTCCATGGGCACTGGTGCTTCTTCTGAAGTATCAGAGGAAAAATCCAACGTCCTCCTCAGTTTCTCTGTTGAAAGTGGGGTTGAAGCCAAATCGATGGACAAATTTAAGGGTAGAGGGGTACTAGCCGAAGGTAGAGCTGACTTCTTGAGGCTCTTTTGTACACGAAGGGGCTCTCTGTCTACTCGAGTGCGGGTCATGTACCCACTCACAGAATGCAAAAAATCAAGAAATTAATGCAATGACAATTATATAGTGCACACTAGATACCTCCCACAAAAATGCAAGATCCCACCGGGTGTGCCAAACTGTAGAGGAGGTACTGGGGTACCTACTTTTATAGAAAATAGAGATTAAAGTTTAACCATCCAGTACGTCACCTACTCAAGGGGGTTCTCTTTAGGGAAGTATACCCTTTAACATTTCTGTGGGCAGGCCAACAACAAGAATTTTACAGAATGGTAAATGCTTCAGGAAATATGGACAACCAATAACCAAGGAAGACCGAACTCTGCCTGATTCAAATCAGATGATTACAAAGTTGGGCAAATGATGGATGATGCTCACAAGTGTAAACTTAGGTCTAACAAGCCACAAACTTAGGGCTAACAAGCCACCCGAAAAGTAATTCACTCCAATACATCAGATCCTTCTCATCAACATAAGGGCTAATGATATTCAGAATAATTCAAAACAATACAAGAATTCCTCAAGAGGATAGAACCTAATCAATAACACTGACTCACAGAAAAAATAACCCCAAGCTACTCTCTTACAATATAGTGCTCATAGCCCTTCACTGTGAAGCCTACCCTCTGTATACGCGACAGAGTAGCTCCCACAGTAGACTTGAAACCACCAAGTGCAAGAGAGGTCTTCTGCATGTATACGCGGACCACTGTATCTCTAAAGCTTGTACATGTACTCGAGTGTGTGTACCCAAATGAGCACAAATCCCTTGTTTATATAGGCCTCAATAGGCCAAGAGAGCCTTGCCGAATCTTCACGTCCATTGATCATGCGCTGGTTAATTGCCCAAAATTGGGGGGTAGGTCAAATATTCCCTTGATTTGAATTAGATCCTCAAAAATAGGTAGTCCCGTGAATGGTCGGTGACAAAAAGCTATTCCCTGCTTCCACTGCGTCCACTTCATACCTTTATCTCATACCGTCATAGGATTGGTGACTAATAAATCATTTCCAGTAATTTGAACTTGTTTTGCCAATCATCCTGGTCAAAGGGGTCGATCGACACAATAGGTTACTTCTTTAAAAATCCCGACCATATTCCTTCTTCCTGGCACTCTTTAGATTAGGGTATACTTCAGAGGGCGTGCTTTACTTCATAGTCTTGTTGAAGGAAGAGGTCCCAGAGATGTGTATAATGGTGGGTGTGCATATGCAAAAATGTGTGTGGATGTATATGTGTTTGTGGAAGAGTGTGTGTATTTGTGTGTATGTGAGTGTGAAGGGGTGTGTGTGTGCATTTGTGTGTATGTGATTGTGCATATGTGGGATTGGGTGCGTGAGGGGGCAGGGGGGGGGGGGCCACGGGGGTGAGAGAGGGTTTTGAGGGATGAAACGGGGTGGGGCGGAGGCGGAGGATAGGGCGGAGGGTGGAGGATAGGGCGGAGTGCGGAGGATAGGGCGGAGGGTGGAGGATAGGGCGGAGGGTGGAGGATAGGGCGGAGTGTAGAGGATAGGGCAGAGGGTGGAGGATAGGGCGGAGGGTGGAGGATAGGGCGGAGTGTGGAGGATAGGGCGGAGTGTGGAGGATAGGGCGGAGGGTGGAGGATAGGGCGGAGGGTGGAGGATAGGGCGGAGGGTGGAGGATAGGGCGGAGGGTGGAGGATAGGGCGGAGGGTGGAGGATAGGGCGGAGTGTGGAGGATAGGGCGGAGTGTGGAGGATAGGGCGGAGTGTGGAGGATAGGGCGGAGTGTGGAGGATAGGGCGGAGGGTGGAGGATAGGGCGGAGGGTGGAGGATAGGGCGGAGGGTGGAGGATAGGGCGGAGGGTGGAGGATAGGGCGAAGTGTGGAGGATAGGGCGGAGTGTGGAGGATAGGGTGTTTTGGTCCATTCATTGTTTTTGTCATAACTTGAAGCATAGTTGTCAGAATCGAGTGGAACTATGTCCAATAGATGCGTCTCGTCGAGAGCTTCAGAATGAACCCGCTATTCCCCATATTCGGAGTCTGGAGCTGAGAGAAATCCTCGATTTAGTCAAAACTATTGTAAGTGGTATCGCGACAGACACTTTCTGTAGTTAAGAGAGTTGGAGAGGTAGGTCAGTATTTTCTCATGTATGAGAGCTGATGCACTTCATTTCCCATCACGTGAGCACAATTCCTCATACACTTGGATAGGTCGGTTCTTCCGATTGACAAATAAGCGTGTGTCAAATCCCCACTATATGCACTTGTGTGGCAAATGAGATTTAGGCTCTTTGGCACAAGTCCTTAAGTCTTCTTGACTTAGGTACACAAAGGGTAGATGGAGAGGTGATGATTCTAGGTGCATGTAGGGATGTTGATCCTCTTAGATCAATTGATGATAGAAGGTCTAATTCAGGTTATGTATTCATGGTAGGTACAAAAGCTTTATCTTGGATGTCAAAGAAGCAACCAACACTTGCACTATCCTTTACAGAAGGTGAATATAGAGCATCAACTCTTACTACTTATGAAACCATGTGGTTAAAGCAGCCTTAAATAATCTTAATATGTAGGTGGAGACAATTCCCATCTATTGTGATAATACCTCTGGTATTTATTTGGCAAACAGTGTTATGCATTGTGCTAAAAGTAAGCACATAGAAATGCACCATCGTTTTTTCAAAGAGAAAGTTTTCATCAAAGATGTAATGTTCATTTTGCACCAACTAAAGCAAAGCTTGTAGCCATGTTTACCAAAATCTTGGATGCTGAAAAGCTTTGCAATCTCAAAGAAAGGCTAGGTCTTGAAGATATAGACATTACTCTCATCAATTTAAGGGGGAGTGTTGAAACTAGAGGTGCAAGCTTATGTGAATATGACTTGGATAAGATCCAAAAGCTGAATCAAGAGTTGGAGGACACAAAATAGGCACCCTCCTATCTATATGAAGTGGATTGGACCACCAAAAGTCACTAAAAGCAATGGAAGGACAAAGGCAAAGAAGTGCAAGGTCATGAGGAGAGTGAAAATGCACGGGTAGATGTAGAGTCATAAGATCCCACACACGTTTCTCTCTACTATTAAGAAGGCCTTTGGTGGTGATTTTTTGTCAAGATCTCAAGCAAGATCCTAGTGAGTCCTTGACCAAAGAATAACAGAATCACCACAAGTAGTGTGCTACAAGGCATATAGGTATTCTAGTAATAGACCCTTTTTTTATCTTGTAGTCACTATTTATCTCTATGTTTATATCTATTTATTGCCTAGGGAATCTCATTGGAAATATTATCTTGTGTACTTAATTTGCACCAAACATCGCGACTAAAGTCTTCTGGAATAGGTACTAGTAGCAAGTCTTTTAAACCTCTATTCTATATTGTAGGATGTTAATTTCCTAATCATTTGAACTCCAATTGGAGTGTTCTATATCTTTTTAGGAATCTGATAGTATCTACTTTGTTGTGTGGATAAAATCTTAGAGTAAGTGGAAATTTCAATTGTGACTTAATGAAGTTTTAGTAAATAGATATCTGATAGGAGAGATTCTAAAAGAGCTTCACTAACCTCTGTTGTGCATATTAGAGTCCATTTCTCCACAAAAACATCACTATGCACTCAAAATGATTAACAATTTTGGTAAAATTTCATGGAATCTAGTTTTACATTTTTCAATCTAATCATGAAGATCATTGATGATAAAACTAATTTGTAGTATGCAAGTATGCACATAAATATATTCAAACATCTCTTTTACGTAATCATTACTAGATTGGAATTGAGTTTTGCACTTGCTTGGGGCTAGTCATAGAATGCACATTTGTATGTAGTTAGAGGAATTTTGACATATGTGAAATCTATTCCTAATCATCACCAGACCCATGAAAGACAGTTATTTTCTCCCATGAAACTTCACTTCGACCTCAAAAAGCTTTGCAGGTGTGCACGAATCACGTTTGAGCGCGCACACAGCATGCTTGAGATATGCAACAGAAGGTTTATACATACAGCAATGACGGGGATAGAGTGAGACAGAGAGAGAAGCGCAAAATGGGCTTTCAGTTTAGCATAGCGCTGCATATTATTCTCATATAAAATACCTGTATTTGTTTACAATTATACATGGTTAAACAGTCACGCCAGCATTACTTTTTTTTTTGTTCTTTTTGTTTTTTTTTGAAAAGGGAAGTTCGGCCTTGGCTTACTCTCCTGCCCTTTAATTAAACAGGAACAAGTTACAAGTGAATAGGACTAGCACCCTTGGAACCTCCCGAATCTCACAAAGCAGACGCAAAACTTTGGACCTAGAAAGTGTTACATAGGAGGTAAATAACCCTCTCGTCCCTTTCATGCGAGGCCCACTTGGGTGTAAGCTTATTGTTCTCAATGAGAAACACCTTATGATGCCTAAAGGGTGGGGTCCACTTGCAGTTGAAGATTTATTGCCAAGAAGCAACACAGACTTCCCTTTCAACTTCAGAATCAGCTTAATGAGCTTCTACACATAGCTTCAATCTACATAAAATGATAACATCAAGCATAAGTCAATCTCTCCATTGATTATTTTCTTCAAGCACAAAATGGTAGAGAAAGGAGATATGCTTCAATCTTGCATTACAAATAGGCTTCTTTGTCAAGATGATGCCACTAAAATTGTCGTTCAAAATGACTACTTCCCATTGATGACTCTCGTTTTTTTGAGAAATTATTTGATCCTTATCATTTCACATAAGGCCTGTATAACACCTCTATATCCACTTATTGGACAATGTAACAAAAGGTTTTCTCTTTTTTACTACTTTGATGTACCGATTGCAATTCCAAGGGAGAATGCATTGTCACTCAACCGATACCATTCCTTTCCTAATTTTGTATTTAGATTACAATATAGATGGTTACGGATCAAAGCATAGAAAATGTGGTCAATTTTTTTTATCAAGGACATTGTTGATCAGCATTTTCGAAAGCTAGCCAAATTAGAGTATGAGGATATATTTTTGAAACTCAAGTATGGACTAGCAATTAATAGTGATGTAAATATCGTAAAATATTTATACATCCATCGGATTGTGCTCAAATAAGCTTTACATAAGCTCATTAGAATATGTAATTAGTTGTAGTTGAAGAACGACTGCTCTTACAATTACATATTTCCACAATAAAGAAATCCCTAATTATCACCTCTCATGGATGGAAATAGGTTATATGAGATCTGCGTCATCATGTGAGGAAACCTCTTCCGCACAAGACGAAGATAACAGCAGGCGTATTGTACCACGCAAGCATAAGTCATCACATTCTCTAACATACATGCACCATCACCGTGAGATGTCCGATGGCTGGGGTCCAAAGTAGATGAAGTAAAATGGAGGTGAAAGAACTAATGGCGGGCGTACTGTGTGCCCCTTCATGTAAAGAATATTGATATCTGATCCACTGCACCTTGTTTCTGTCGTAGAAGGCAGGTATTTCGTTGTTCATAAAGTGTTGCGGAAATGACAGGCATGTGCATGTAATGTAGGCCATATTTCCAATTCGCAGTATAGAGAGAATTGCGCACGGATGAAAGCAAAACGGATTACAAAGGTAGTCTGAATCAAATAAAAGGAGAATCTGTCTGTCTCTAAGACGTTTGTCAGACAACATTTCTATGCTTTGCAGCTCTCTCTTAAGGTCGCTGATCCAGGCATAACATTTCGCTCCTTCTTAAGCGAGGCGTAACAATTTTCCACTGTCTCTGTGAGATTGTTCAACTTCATTAAAAGCTCACCTTCTGCGTAAACTCCGCATGTTCGTTATTGGCGCGCCATGTTGATGATCACTATTTCACAAAGAAACTTTTCGCCATAGCATTTTCCTACTGCATAACGACGTTCAAAGTACGTAAGGTTTCTTTTCAGAGCGTCATTTTCAGGATTTGAAAGAGACTGATCGCAATGCCTAGAGATCAATAGAACAGTACCTATTGATCCTACGATCAGTTTCTATCTCTGTATGAAGCGACAGGAATACACATTTCATGCAATGTTATTAATAGTTCATACGGATTTCAACATGTCAGATGCAAAAGAATCTGTCTGTCTCTAAGACGTTTGTCAGACAACAATTCTATGCTTTGCAGCTCTCTGTTAAGGTCGCTGATACAGGCATAACATTTCTCTCCTTTCTAAGCGAGGCGTAACAATTTTCCACCGTCTCTGTGAGATTGTTCACCTTCATTAAAAGCTCACCTTCTGCGTGAACTCCGCATATTCGTTATTGGCGCGCCATGTTGATGATCACTATTTCACAAAAAACTGTTAGCCATCGCATTTTTCTACCGCATAACGAAGTTCAAAGTACGTAAGGTTTCTTTTCAGAGCGTCATTTCCAGGATTTGGAAGAGACTGATCGCAATGCCTAGAGATTGATCGAACAGTACCTAGGGATCCTAAAATCAGTTCCTATCTCTGTATAAAGCGGCATGAATACACATTTTATGCAATGTCATTAATAGTTCAAACGGATTTCAACATTTCAGATGCAAAAGTTGATGCGAAAGCAGCGGAATTGAACAAGATAAAAAGATGCAGCTACATTTTATATGTAACCACCTCGGTACCATTGACAGACCTTTGGGAACATCGATCTTATTATATTCATGCAGGAGACATCTTCTTCTCTCTTCTTCAATGTACATCGAAGCAAATTGCATACGCTCTTTTATCACATCGCCAAGTTGAAGTATTAGAAGAAATTTAAAGACATGTCCGATCGATTCTGTTGCTTATCTACTTGAAAGAGATGGGCATGTACGTTAATGCGCACCATATTCCTGAAGTGTTTTACGACAACAGCATAAGGGTATATATTACATATCGGATTCCAATCCTGACATAAATTGAGTAAGACGAAAGTCTTTTGTAATAATACGTATCAGACAGCAGCGTCTGTACCATTTGAAGATCGACATTACCTTTTGTTCTTTCGTCTTTTTTGTCATAACATGTGTCAGACAGCAGCATCTGTTCGATTTGAAGATCGACATTAGCTTTTGCTCTTTCGTTTTTTTTTTGTTTACTTTTGTATTTCCTTCTCTCTGTCTTTCTTTTATTCAACACACATTGCCGACTACGATTTTATGTATGTACGTACGAATATATATATATATATATATATATATATATATATATATATATATATATATATATATATATATATATATATATATATATAATATACATTCGCACATACATCATACGTAGATATTGCATACATATCCATACAAAAATGCATATATGGACGTATGCATACATAAATATGTACATACATACACACACATATTCGAAACGCACATGTTTACATAAAAATTACGTTTCACACATGTATATATTCATCACGTATATACATACATTCACTCATATGTAGATAATACATGTATGCATACATACGTACACACATGCCCACCCTTATTTAGGTACATACATTCATATAGGAATACATGAAATGAATACACAAACACATACATGCTCACGTGCATGCATCCTTATGCACATACATAAATACATACATACATGCATACATAGACACATTAACATGCACATGCATGCATACATGTATACATACAAACATACATGCACATGCATATACATTACATACATGCAAACATAAATACGTTTTGTACAAACATACATACATGCACAAAGAGCATACATAAATAGGTTTTGTACAAACATACATACATGCACAAACATACACATAACATGCATGCAGACATGTGGATAACATATATACATATATTTTTCACATGCAAATATTAAATATAATAATGCATAGATAGATACACTCATATATACTCACACACACATATATATACATGAATACATTCATGCATACAGACATACATATTGATATATTTTGGTAGTGATGTGTGTGAATAGACTAGGATCATCGAGGCATTTTTTCCCCTTTTAAGGAGTTTTTTTTCCCGTGGCTATATGCCTATAACCCTAACAGGTCACTTATTTTTTGTACATTCTCTTGCCTAATACATTTAGTATTATGTGTTGTGTTGGAAGCTTTTTCTTCTTCCTTGTGTTGTTTATGTGCTTCCACAGACCTCAAACTCCACCAATTCCTATCAGAGTAGGTATCTGCTTCATCTAAGGTGTCGTCGACACCCCTCCTATCACAGTCTGAGAACTTTACGAAAATTGGTGAGCATACTCAGAGCAATTAGGAGTTCAAGAAGGCTTCTTTTTGTAGTGTCAAAATCGTGATCTGTCACTAATTATAAAGTATCAACATGTATGAGTATTCCATCTATATGTGGTTACATGGGGAAAAGAACCTCTAACCAACACTAGAGTAAAAAGTTCCCATGTATAGGGAAACGATCCACATCAAAGTTACTCGAGAGACACATGTGTAACAACCCCCCTAGTGCGAATGATGTGAACACATTCAAGGAGTGAGAGATCAACCCCCACAAAGTAATAAGCCTAAATCTTTGCAAAAAGATTCAAACATCTCCCATGGATGAGCTTTGGTGAATATGTTTGCCACATTAGCTTGTGTAGGTATATATACCAAATCAATATCTCCAACATGAAGGAACTCTCTGACATAGTAATAATGAGCCTCAACGTGCTTTGTGCATTCAAGAAACACCATATTTCTTGCAACCCCCAATGCTCTTTGACTATTAGTGAGAATATGTGTAGGTGCATCAATTCCTATGCATAGATCCATCAATAGGAATCCCAATGCAAGAGACTGACATTATGAACACCACGTGCTAAAGAGATGAATCTACTCCCAACCTTAGGCCTCTATATATGGCTGCTTGAATCCACGAGGACCAAAAATATAACTAGATTCTATGTGCATGTGCAATATCCACCACTCCTTTAGTACCTTCCACTAGAGTGTACAAGTGGTAGGAGTACTCACCACTTGAGTTAGGTCTCACTAGAGTCAAGTTAACTCACCTTAACTTGAGTTAGAAGGCTCAAGAGCTCCTTGGTCAAAACTCTCTCCCCATGCTGCCCATGGGGATTGAATTGAATACCTCCTCCTTCACAACCTTGAGACTTAACCACTAAGCTAACTAGATTATATGTTTAAGAGACAACATGAACTTATCCATATCACGAGTGATCAAACGGTGTTTGATTTCATATCTATCTAAACCAGCCATACTCTTAGATCATATACTTACTTTAGTACATTCTTCCTCCCTTGTAAAGATTCTCATCCTCAAAAATAAAGTTATATGTAGTAACTATAGGGAACCCCTAAGCCTCATGTTCTAAAACGTGAAGAACATGTTTCATCTTTGTGGTGGGATCCCTACCCAAGTGGTTCAAAACACCATTTAGCTTTGCACTTATCAAAGTACAAAGTAGTGAATGAATAATAAGGATGGATCTAAAGACATCCCTAACCAATTCACTATTTTACCAGATGTGATCTAGGCACAAACATGTGGCTTGGTGGATTCCAGTTACTAGTCCATTTCTAGGCATGTCTTATGCATGGACTTAGTAACTAAGGCAGGATTCTAGTCCCTCAAAATCCTTTTAGAATTCTTGATTCACTTGAATTTTATTTGGACATGTAAAAGTTTGGTTGGCCCAAATATCTAACTTGGATGTTTGTTGGTTTAATCCCGACAAAAATTTACTTGATTGTTTCACCCGACTCGAGGACTCTTATGTCCTAATGAGTTTAAAATCATATGTAAAATGTAGGAGAAAGTGTGGTATTTACAAAACTCTATACAACCAATTCAGACTTCAAAGATATATAAACTTGTGATAAGTCAAATTCTAGATGATCAAGATACTTTAACTACACAAAGATGTATTTCAACAAGGTATTGAAGCATTTTTCTATCTATAAGAGAAATAAATTGGATTCTCAAAAATATTTATAGAGTAAATCTAAAACATCATTCAACCACAAGATACTAGTGTAGTATTTAACATCAGTGTGTCAATCCACTCAGGTTCTATTGATGATCTTGTTACTCAAATAATGCTTCACTTGAGAATATGTTCTTGCCTATATTCAATCGTTATGACTACTTTCTCGGAATGCAATTCTTTTGCATTGCTTTGAGTCAAAGAATTGAAAATATCGAGTTACACTAAAATTTGGTGCTTGACTTAGTCATTCTATTCCTTATTTGAAAGGATAATTTCAATGTCAAAGTCCTACTTCTTCATAAATTGATTAGATAGTTCTGAATCAACAACAATTTACCTTGAATTGTTCCTAAATTCCAATAAGAACAAGTCTTTTTTCCCTATTTGAAAAAGAAGATCTTCGAAGTTACTTACTCTTTTGTCCTCCTTGAATTTAAACTTCTCCTTTGAAGTCTTAATTCTCTTGAGGAACTTATTATAATATCACCATTCAATTTGCTCAAATCATGAACCATACACTTTTCATCAACAAAGTGTACATGAACTCAAGCTTTGGCAATCAACAAAATTAAACTTAAGTTCTTCTTGATATTGGGTATATAAAATGCATTTTTATTGAATCACACCTCCATTTGTAGTTGTAAGCTCAATTTCTCATACTCCAATGGTAGGATAAGAGTCATTGTTTGCACACACCACATGTCCTCCTTTGGGTGCATCTTTCAAAGATGCAAAAAAGTTTTGCATGAAGTTATGTGCTTTGAAGCACCACTATCAAAGAACCAATCCGAATCAGCCTCAATCACAACCATAGATTTAGAATGCAACAATGCATCATAATTACCTGTAACGCATGCCAAAAATATTGAGCCATGTTGGCTTCATTATTCTTTACATTTAAAATAATTTCAGCAATAGACATGTTGAATTCCTCCTTCTTTTCATTGCAGTTAGCAAGCTTCCTAGACTCATCAATAGTGTGATTAGCCTTTTGGCAATTTTGCATCTCTTTTTCTTTTGAAAATCAGAATCTCATTAGAGGAATGAGTGGAAGAGAAAAGTTGAGGCTTTACTTTTGATAAACCCAAAGTTGAACCATACTTGCTTTTCCCTTTTTGTGAGATAGCAAGTGCTTGTGTTCCCTCAATCAAAACACTCCTATTCACTCTAGATTGCTTTTCTTGCAAAAGAAGAGACACAACCTCATCAAATGCATACATATTGGGATTCATTTCTACAAACAAACGGAGTGTCGTGGTAGAGCTTTAAAAAGATTTTGGCGATCCTTTGAATAGTGTAGAGATGAGTGATCCATCTAGAATAATCTCATCTATGTTTACGAATTTCTCTTTCAAGTCATTGATGTGTGTTAAACCCATAAAAGTCATATTGGTCAAAGTCAATCATAGTCAAAGTCAAAAGATCAAAGTCAAATTGATCAAAGTCAAAATGTTCAAGGTCAAAGTCAACATGGTCAAAGTTAAAGCGTTCAAAGTTCGGGCGTCAAGGTGCATAGGTAGTGCACAAGTAATTGTTCACAAAGGTTATATGTTGCAGAAAGTTGGTTGGAGGTTGCAGAGTGTCTTTTTGTAAATTCTCTAAGGTTCAAAGTGTTTTTAAAGTGTTTGGAAGGTTCAGGTGAACCCTCTTGTAGGTGCACATTTGAAGAATTAAAAGGAAAAATGTGCAGGTATGTGAAGCGGCAGCGTACGTAGAAGTGAAAGTATTGCCCCCAATTAAAATTTTTGTTTTAGCCTAAAGTCACTACATGAAAAAACAGGGATTCGTTGGTTGCCCTCTTTTGGAGACAATCTTGGGACATCAAAGTGAGCACCAAGATACTCTAGCAATTAAGAGCGTACGTGAATCCACACTCAAAATCAAGGCAACACATCATTCTTGAGAGCAAGCAAGGTGAGCATAGTCCATTCTAGAGTAACAGAGACATTATTCATTGAGAGAGAGTGCGTGCAAGGCAGAGAAGTGAAGTGCAAGGTGTGCAAGAAGAGTGACTTAAAAGTGTGCAGAGAAGCGTTAAGCATGCAAGCAAAGGTCACAAGGTCCCACTGAAGCTGTGCGCACGTCGACAAAAGGTGTCCATCCCTCCCCCTATTGGAAGCGTGAGTGCAAGGTGTGCACAAGTGCAAGCTTGGAGAAGGTGGAGGTCTAGTGCAGAGAAGGTTGGCAGTAGCAACAACCTTGGGTATTTTGTAATTTGGTTGATTTTCAGTGCACACTTTGGGATTTTGCACAGAGAGCAATTGGATTGCATTGTGCATCATCATTGTATTTTTCTTCTTATAATCAATCCACAAAGGCTTCTAGTGTCTGTATCTTTCTTCTTATCTTTCCCTTTTGTCCTACAAACACTCAAATCCCTTTTTGCACAAGAATCCCCAAACAAAATTTGGCATGCACAGTGGGACAACAAGGAGATTTGAGCATAGGAGAAGCAAATTGCAAAGTGTAGAAGAGTTCAAGGGTACCATCAGTACTGTACTATTTAAGAGGTAATCTTCTTCCATTGGAATTATCTCAACCTAGGAGGAGTATGCAGAGCTCATGACCGCAACCTGGTCTCAAGGCTTGCAGGTTCCTTGCAAAGCAACGAGAAGGAAGGTCATTCGAAGATCAACCAGTCCATTGTCATCGACATCATCAACAAAGAATATGGCAGCCCAGGTAGACTTGGAAACTTTACTTTCTAGATTGAATATAAAATTTCCATCCTTCAGAGGATTATCCCAAGAAGATCCAGATGAGCACATTAGGAGATTCTTAGCATTATGTAAAACAAGGGGTCTAATGGAAAGAGAGGGCATATTTTTTATTCTTTTCCCTATGACATTAGAAGGGCTAGTAGACAAATGGTTTAGTCAGTTTGCTAACAACCATTTCACCACATGGGACTTGATGCAGGAAGCATTTAAGACACAACTCCAACAAGGGAACACAACTGAAAACATTATTGAAGAATTCGAAAATTTAAGGCTAGGTCCTGGGGAGACCTTCCCAGAATTTGTGACCAAAGCTAAAGCAGTGATGGCCAAACTACCAGACGCTCCCCATGATTCTTTTATCAAGAAGTGGCTGGCTAAACCACTTCCCATATCAACACAATGTAAAATAAAGGAGTTAGTTTTATCAACAGCAACAATAGAAGAATTTATCAAAACAGCTACAACATTGGAACAAAACCGAAAGACCAATTTGTCAGTATGGGGCAAGCTCTTCCAATTTGTCATACCCTGCAAAACCGAAAGACCTAGTAATTCAGCTAAGGAAAGAGCTTGAGAGCTTAAAAAGGAATAAGCCCCATAAAGAAGAGGAGAGTGTTGTGACTCAGTTGAGGAGGGAAATTGAAGCATTGAAGCTACAAAAGGAAGATGAAGCACAAGCAGAAGAGCTGGCTCAGCTTCGACAGGAGTTGTAGGAACTCAAGGGGGGTGGCATCAAAAGTGGGCTATGGTGTACCATGTGCAACAAGTAGGGGCATGTGGCAAGTGAATGTCCATTGTTAAGTGTAACTTGCCTATTATGCATGAAATCAGGTCATGAGGCCCATGAATGTCAGTCAAGAGGGATGCCCGCACAACCTTATTGGGCACAAGTTGGTGCTCAATTCTCAACCAATGTAATGACGGCAACCCCCAACCAAGGTAATAACTACAATCAAAGACCTAGAGGTAATTATGGAAATGGGCCTAGAAGGCCAATTATCTGTTTCAAGTGTGGAGATTGTGGACATTATCAAAGTAAATGCACCCTGCTGGAAAATGCTCCCCCTTGCAGGAATTGCCCAAATGTCAGGGATCATTATACAAATTGTTGCCCACAAAACAAAGCATCTACATCTGGGCCTCATCTCCAAATGATCTCAATAAATAATCATGGAGCAGAAGAAGGAGCCACCGTTGTACAATCACCATCCACTAGAGTGGTACAATTAGAAGAAATCAACTCCATGGTCATGCAGACAAGAAGCAAAGCGAAAATTCTAGAAGAACCAAATCAGGGATCAAATTCTTGTGGAAGTGATAAAGATCAGAGGGTACATCGGAGCAAATCAGATATATGTGAAGACGCAAAAAAGGAACTTGAGAAATCAAACATCAAAATTGACCTTAGGGAATTTGGAGCTTCAAGATTATTCAAGTCAATTAAAACAGATTTTAGTATTTTTGAGTTGATAAACATGGATGCAAATATCAGGTTTGAAGTACTGCAGATTATTGATGAGGCTTCCTCATCCACCTTGGTGGCCCAGACTACTACTTGAGGCCAAGGGAAGGGTGTAGAAGAAGCACCTCTCACCAGCTATAAGAGTCCCAGAATGACAGTAACAATTAAAGGATTAAAGATCCAAGGAGTCAGTGGATGGTGGGTCTGGCATAAATTTGATGCCTGAGCATACCATGGAGAAGCTTGGCCTACATCCATCCAGACCAGCCCACTTCACTGTTACTTTGGCAGATCAAAGCAAAGTAAGGCCAATGGGGGTGATCCCAAAAGTTCCACTGGAAGTACAAGGTAATCTCTTCATTTTGGATTTTGTGGTATTAAGACTGCCCAAGGTGGAGGGGGGATTTCCCCTCCTGATTGGAAGACCATGGCTGAGGCATGCCAGTGCCATTCATGACTGGGGTAAAGACAATATGTGGGTACAAAAGAAAGGGCAGGAACTTACACAGATATATTTAGAGGAGGGTCCAGATTATCAAGGGAACACCAGCATGATGCAATCAGTTGGCATTTGCATGGAACAAGAAATGGAGGACCAACCACAATTAGAGTTTGAGGAGGAAGAAGAAATTTTGAAATGGCTGCAAGCAGGCAAGTCCTCCTCTTGTTTGGGAGTTTTTCTAAATAATCCTCGCAAAGATGAATGTTATGATGAAAATGAGGATAAAGCTCAGGTTGATGGATTGGGAGAACCCATCACAGACCACAGAAGGGGGAGGAAGACACCCCTCAGGAACAACTTGGAGGAGGATGCAACAACAACAGAGAAGGGAGTTATTAAAGTTAAAGACAAGGTAAATCATACTAGTGAGGAATGCTCTTTGCCAATTCAAGAAATCCCTGTAAGATGGATGCAGGACAAAGAGGAATACATTGAGATCCAGAACACTCCTGCTTATGCAACAATACAGGAAAAGCTATTGGAGGAAAACAGTGTTATAGATGAGTAGCTAGACACCATAATAGATAGAGATCCAGTCAAAAGAAGTACAATTAGGCACTCAAGAAAACAATCGTCTAGTTTTGGTGGTTGTGGAGTCACCCTGAGCTACTCGAAATGATAAAATCTTTCTTTACACACTATGCAGATGTTTTTGCATGGCATTATAAAGACTTAGAAGGAGTGTCTGCCAATTATGGAGAGCACAGAATCCCTCTTGTTGATGGAGCCAAACCAATCAGAGGAAAGACTTATAGACTTAACCCAAAATATGATGAAGCTGTTTATGTGGAAATATAGAAGATGGAGGATGCAAGAATCATCATTCCTGTGGAATGCTCAGAATGGCTTTCACCAATGGTTACAGTACCAAAGAAGAATACGAACAAAATCCGGATTTGTGTTAACTTAAGAGCACTCAATAAGGTGACCATTTCAGATGGATTCCCCATGCCTTTTGTAGAACACATCATTGAAGAAGTGGTTGGACATGCATTATATAGCTTTATGGATGGCTTTAGTGGCTATAACCAAATATCCATCCACCTAGAGGATCGTGAAAAGACTACTTTTATCACACCTTGTGGCACATATGTGTATGTAAAAATGCCATTTGGACTCAAGAATGCTCATGCCACCTTTAACAGGACTGTCAACCTCATTTTTGGACCCTTATTGCTAGAAACACTCAAAATTTTCATGGATGGTTTTTCTTCATTTTTAGGATCTCACAAAGAGACCCCTTTGTATTGCATGGACCATCACTTGAGACAGCCGCATAATATTTTTAAAAGATGCACGGAGATTAAACTAAAGCTAAACCCAAACAAATGTCATTTCCTAGTGATAGAAGGAAACCTCTTGGGACATGTGGTATATGTTAAAGGTATGGCTTCGGACCCTGTTAAAATTATTTCTATACTAAAATTACCTAAACCCAAATCTCCTAAAGAGATTCAAAGCTTCTTGGGGCATACTGGATAACATAGAAGATTTATCAAAATGTATGCAGAGATAGCTAGGCCACTGGCTAGACTTACAAGTAAAGAAGTGTCCTTTAAATGGGAAGAAGAAGAAGAGAATGCTTATCAGAAATTAAGGTCCAAATTGGTGGCTGCACCAATTCTTATCACACTATATTGGTCAAAACCTTTTCATGTACATGTAGATGCTAGTGCATATGCAGTGGGTTCAGTTTTGGCCCAACACAGGGAAGAATACAAACTTGAAAGACCTAGTATTTAGTATACTAGTCAAATTTTGGCTGAGGCTGAAAAAAATTATAGCACCATGGAAAGGGAGGCCCTAGCAATGGTTTTTGCTATACAAAAGTTTTTTCATTATTTGCTAGGTGTAAATTTTTTTATCATCACTGATCGTCAACCACTCATGTACTTATTGAACAAGCCACAAGCGACTGGGAGGATATGGAGGTGGCTACTTTTGTTCCAAGAATTTGATTTTTCTATTGTCCATAGCCGGGGTAAAGAAAATATCATGGCAGACCACCTATCCAGGATCAACATGATGGACCAAGCAATTGGAGTAAATGACGATCTTCCAGATGCTAATCTGTTCGCTATAGAAGCTCAAGGTTGGTATGATAACATCAAGAATATTATTAAAATCGGATCGTATCCGGAGAAGGCGTGTTGTACAAAGAAAAAGACTACTAATCAAAAGCAAACCTTTTACCTTCATTGAGGGAAAATTATATAGATAAAGAAAAGATAACAGGTTTAGAAAATGCAAGGAAGAAGAATAAGTGAGGGAATTCCTTAAATCTGCACATGAAGGAACAGGTAGTGGGCACATATTATGAGTCAGAGAATCCTTGATGATGGCTTACGGTGGCCTACATTATTCAAAGATGTAGAGGAATGGGGAAAAGCATGTGATGTTTGTCAGAGGTGTGGACCCAAGCCAACAAAACAAAGGCACAACCCCTTGATTATCTCAACTTCTTGGGAACCATTTGAGAAGTGGGGGCTCAATTTTATGGGCCCTATCTACCCTGTGTCAGTTCCAAAGAGAGAAAAGTACCTATTGATCACCACTTACTATGCAACAAAGTGGGCTGAAGCTATTGCCTCCCCTGATTGCATCGCTCAAACTATTGTTGATTTCATTTATAGTAAGATTATTTGCACATTTGGATGCCCCCTTGAAATCTGTATAGATAAAGGTACTCATTTTGTGAGCAAGGTACTACATGAAATTTTTAATAGATACAAAATTCTACATAGGACCTCTTCTGCCTATTATCCAAGAGCTAATGGACAGGCGGAATCAACCAATAAGGTATTAATTGCTATGTTAAGGCAGGAATGTATGTTACAGCCCACTTCTTGGGGCATATCTTATCACGGTGCCCTATTGTGAAGAGATGGATAGGTATGTGCTTGAAGATGAAGAGGTGTTGCAAAATCCTTGATCTACACTAGCCAAATGAACTCCAAGAGTATATCGTGGGCCCTTTTAGCTTGCCAATGGATGTATTAGACACCCTATGTACCTTGGAAGATGACTCTCAAAAAGATAGATCAAAACAGATAAGTTGGAGTTAGCTTAGAGGTGAAGAACTTGCTATTTTGGTTTATACACATGTCTAGTGTTTTGCATAATTCTCTGAGCACAGCAGCAATTAGCTTAATTCCTCTTGGGGAAGTCTATTTAACTTAAAGAGCTAACTTTCAAGAGTAATTTCATCAAAAATAATGAACCACACACTGAGAATGATGTTTAACAACTGATGACATCATCCCGATTTTCACAGGCTGCTACAGTAATGAGACCAGTGAGCAGAAAAATGAACATAACTCCAGATTTAAGAATCTAATGATTAGTAAAATTTTTATCCTTATACTAGATAGTATTTTGAATTCAACAAGCTGTAAATCATTGAATTTGGGTAAGTACACACTGAAAAACAGCTCTGACAAGATGAGTAAAAAAGTCGGGTACTTGACAGAGAAGTGAAAATGAACAGACACTGTTGACTTCAACTGAACATAACTAAATATTGAAACATCCAAATGCCATGAAAATTGGTGAGCATATAGTAGGCTTATAGAGATAAATTTCTCAAGTTAAATCACTGAAAATGATGCACCAATCTCAAAGAAACCATCTCTGCAATCTGACTGAGAAAACTGAGAGATATGGAAGTGAGTAGTACACTTCACAAGAACATGGAAATATGAACTCAAATGATCATGAAAATAAAAGTATATTGCTTTTACAATACAATGGACTTACTGATACATATGTGTGCCTTGTAATCACACCTTGATATGGCATAAAGCTCAGCTCTTGGAGGTCTTCGCATAGGTCTCTCTAACCACGACTAAAACTGCCATCTATTTATAGTTGAGTTTGGGAGGCTAACTTCCCTCAATCACTCTCCAATCAATTAGTGATTGATTTGATTCTCTATCTACCACAAATCACAAATTCGTGGCTCCTCTTTCCCTTTTTGATCAAGTGGACTCAACCACTTAAGATTCTTTCACTTTTACATTAAGTAAACTCTTCAAAAGTTATAAGAGGTTGTTCACAAGTGAACTTTACATTGACTTCATTTTAAGGCTTCTTCTATGACTTTGTGGGACTCAAGCCAATACTTGGGCTTGTCATAGACTTGCTCCAACAGCTCCCCCTCAAGCCAAGTATTGCTTGAGGTCTTCAATCTTCCAAGATTACCTGCAAACCAATCATGGTTTTGAACTTGCAGAGCTTTGTACCATCCAATGCTTTGGTTAGAATATCCGCACATTATTGATGAGTGGACACATATGATATTTGAATCTCTTTGCTTAGAACCTTCTTTCGTACATAGTGATAATGAACTTCAATATGTTTAGTCCTTGCATGAAAAATAGGATTAGCAGCCAAATGAATAGAACTCATATTATCACCAAAATAGTTGGAGTTCCAAACTCCAATCCAAGATCTTTGAATAATGTCTTCATCCACATAGCTTCTTGTGTAGCTATGGAAAGACCTCTATATTGAGCTTCAGTAGAAGAGAAAGCAACTGTGGGTTGCTTCTTGGATGACCATGAAATAAGCTTTCAACCTGCAAAGGTAAGATAACCTGAAGTGCTCCTTCTATCTTCTTTGGAGCCAGCTCAATCTGCATCAAAAAATAGCTTCAAACCTAAATCAGATACATAAGGATAATAAATTCCTTCATTTATGGTTCCTTTGAGATACTTGAGAATCCTTTTGGCAGCATCCATATGTGGTTTCCTTGGTGTGTGTGCATAAATTGACTTAGCACACTCACACTGTAACATATATCTACTCTTGTCAATGTGGTATAGTTGAGACTACCCACTAGACTTTGATATGATGTGATGTCCTCTATGAGTTCACCTTCATGTGAGCTCAATTTGTGATTGACCTCCATTGGAGTACCTGCAATCTTACAATCTTGCATCTTGAATTTTGCCAATATGTCCTTAATGTACTTTCTTTGAGTGAGAAACAAACCATGATCTTTGTAGACAACTTCCAAACCTAGGAAGTAGGTAAGTGAACCCAAATCACTTATCTTGAACTCTTCTCTCATCTGATCTTTGATCTTCTTCATACCATCTGCATCATTTCCTGTCAATATAATATCATCTACATATACACATAGGTAGATGATCTCATAATTACTCTTTTTAATAAAGAGTGAAGGATCTACCTTGCTTGGTTGAAAGACTTTGTCCTGCAAGAATGAAACAAGTCTGAAATTCCAAGCTCTTCGGGCTTGCTTGAGACCGTACAATGCTTTGTTAAGTTTACACACATAATCAGGATAAACTTGATTCTCAAAACCAGGTGGTTGTGCCATATATACCTCTTCTGTTATCCAACCATTCAAGAATGCATTCTTTACATCTAGTTGAAGTATCTTCCAATTCTTGGAAGAGGCAATACTAAGCAAAACCCTAATAGTAGGCATCTTTGCCACAGGAGAGAAGGTCTCCTCATAATCAATTCCCTGAGTTTGTGCAAAGCCTTTTGCTACAAGCCTTGCCTTATACATGTTAATGGAACCATCAAAATTCTTCTTGAGTTTATAGACCCATCTTGAGCCTATTACCTTCATGGATGAAGTCTTGGGCACCAAATCCCAAGTGTTGTTTTCCTCAAGTGCTTCAATCTCTTCCTTCATTGCATGCTTCCATTCTGATTTTGCTTTGGCCTCTTCAAAGGATGATGGCTCCTCTTGGTTTATGTCCTATGCTATGTAGATAGAATGTTTAGTTACTAATGAGGTGTCAAACCCATACCTTTCTATTTTTTTCTTTTCCCTCATAGATCTTCTTAGGCCATGGTGTGATGATTCTGCCTCATGTCCAAGCTCCTGCAATTTTGCTTTACCTTTAGACTTCCATGATTTGATCTTTTCCAAATGAGATTCTTCATCATCCTCTGAGGTGTCTTGTTCTTCAATCTTCAGTTGTTCTCTACCAAGCTTTGGAAAATCTTCTTCAAGGTCATATGGTAAATGGATCTTCCTGCATGAATCTTCATACCATGAATTGCTTTGTGTTTCATAAAGAATAGGATAGTCCATCTATTGCAATCATCAATAAAGGAGACATAATACCTTGATCCAGATATTGAAGCTTCCTTGCTAGGTCCCCATACATCTGTATGAACCAACTCCAAGAGATCTCCATGTATATAACCTTTCTTCATGAATGGTAACCTGTGAGACTTTCCAAATTGACATGCACTACACTTATAAATCATATGTTGTTTTGATAAGTTAGGAAGTCCAAGTACACTTTGGTCCCTGCAAATTTGCTTTAATGACCTTTCACCAATATGTGCTAACCTTTTGTGCCATACTTCCAATTCTGTGAGTGTTTGACTACCATAATTAAAGAAAGCAATGTTTCTAGTGTCTTGTAATTCAAATGTGAACAATCTACCTGTCTTTTCACCTTTTGCAATTCTTTTGAATCCTTGACTTGGATCTTCAACAAATGCTCGTGCTTTTGTGAACCTGACTTGCAACCCTTTCTCTACTATCTACCCAACACTTATCAAATTCTTTGTAATGGTAGGGACGTAGAGTACCTTACTGAGTAGGTTGATGTTTCCATCAGGTGCTTTGACATTGCCTATTTTCTCCAAAGGATGTTTTGTTTCATCTCCTATTTGTACCTCATGCTTATTCCTTGGATCTTCTAAATCTGATAGGAGTGCCACATTTCCTGCCACATGATTTGAACAACCTAAATCTATGTAGAAAACATGTTCATCAGATTTACCTTGTGGCATAGCCATGTTCATGATCAATAATGAATCCTCTTTGTTTGAGTCTTATATGTAGTTATTGAAGTCTCTCCTTCCTTTGTAGCCTCCTTGATAGTTTGAATGATTGTAGTTGTTATAGTTGCCATGATAATTGTTGAATCTTCCTCTTTAGTAGCCATAACTTCCTCTATTGTATCCTCTACCTCTTTGATTCTTGGAATTCCTAAAGCAATTTTCAGTTGTATGATTAGTTAGTCCACAAATAGAACATGAGTTGTAGTCTTGGGATCTCCCCCTGCCTTGTCTACCTCCTCTTCCTCTACCTCTGCCATGTCTTCCTCTACCTGCATAGTTAGCTTGATATGTACCTGCTTCATCATCCACTTTCTTTGCCTTTCCTTTGTTATCTTTGGACTTGCTTTTATCAGTGTATAAAGCTGAAGATTGATTACCTTTAGAGCTTTCTCCATTTTTGATAAGCTTTGCCACTTGAGTAAGTAGTTGTCCAATGAGTGTATTGAAATCACGTACATGCATGTCCATGTACAAATCCATAGCTATGGTGAATGCTTCCCACTTGTCATCTGCCTTCAAGCCATTGATGACCTGCCTTACAATTTGCTCTTCATCTATTACCTCTCTAATGCTTCCCAACTGATCTGCTATGTCCTTGAGCTTGTGACAAAATCAGTCACATTTTGTTTGGGAGCCTTCTTGAGAGTTGTGAAATCCAGCCATAGTTGATGCTTCCTAGCTTTAGTACTTGAAGAGAAGAAAGCTTCAAGTGCATCCCACATTTCCTGAGATGTCTTACAACTTCTAATGTGAGGCAACAAGAAATCTGAGATAGAGTTGAGAAGATAAGACCTTGCAAGTGCATCCTTGGAGCACCATGTGCTCAATCTTTCTTCCTCTTCTTGTGTTGGTTGACTTTTGTTCCTGAAACTTGGCATAACTTCATCTCCAGCCACATAACCATATAAACTTCTACCTTGGAGATAAGCTTCCATTCTTAATGACCAAGCTGATTAGTTACCTCTGTCCAATTTGTCAATTGATGAAGGAAATCCATCTGCCATTTGTCCAACCTTGCTCTAGTACCACTGTGAAGGGATGGATAGGTATGTGCTTGAAGATCAAGAGGTGTTGCAAAATCCTTGATCTACACCAGCCAAATGAACTCCAAGAGTATATGGTGGGCCCTTTTAGCTTGCCAATGGATGTATTAGAAATCCTATGTACCTTGGAAGATCACTCTCAAAAAGATAGATCAAAACAGATAAGTTGGAGTTAGCTCAGACCATCCCCCTCCTCACCCCCCTCCTTTCTACCTCTCCCCTCCCCATTCCCCCCTCCCCATCCCCCCCTTTTTCCCCCTTTTCCCCCTTCCCCCCTCCCCCCAAACCTCCTCCCCCCCTTTGGCTACATCATATTTGTATCATCATTATTGAGTTCTATGTAGCATCTGTGGACCTTGTAATGGCGCGAACCAAGCATACTGGTAGAAAATCTGTAGGTGGCCAAGCACCAAAACAGAAATTACCCAACAAGGCCGCAAGGAAATCAGCTCCTCTGAGTGGAGGAGTGAAAAAGCCTCATTGCTTCAGACTTGGAATGTTGCCTTGCATGCCATTCGCAAGTATCAGAAAAGCAATGAGTTGCTTATCTGAAAGCTCCCTTTTCAGCGTCTTGTTCGTGAGATTGCACAAGACTTCATAACAAATCTACACTTTTAGACTGACTGAACTCAGTGAATTGGCTTCTTCGATTGTATGCCTTGAACTGGAAGGTTGCTATCTATGATACATACATTCACAATTTGCTTCACAAATTCGATATAGATATCTATTCATGCAGAGCGATTCCCTACATTAAACCCAAAATATCCATTCGTAGAGTCCAGCAAATGTAGGCATACAAGTATCCTGGGAGTGTGGAGGCAAAAACTTGGAAAATTTAGCACAGACGGAGGAGCTTTTCTAGCTACATCTTGGCCAGGCAGAGATCTGCAAAGTATGCTGATCAGTTCCTACTCTAGCTATGATATCCTTCTAAGGTTCTTAATTACATCACTGCATCCAACTCCCCTCCTAAAAACCAAAAAAAAAAAGAAACTACAGCCTCCAATTGGCGAAGGACAGGTTCCCATGTGGTTGATTGCTCTTAGGGCATGATTTTCAAGCCCTAATACACACATCCATACTCAAACTGAACTCAAATATCAAATTGTAGATACACAGAGCCATCTAGTAGTATGTACAGTCTTAAATTCTACGCGGAAATATAGTGATCATCTAAACTTCATCAAATTGCTCGTTTTAGACTTCTCCTGGAGCGATCAAAGCCCACACGAGCGGATGATCCTTCAGCACTATTCTGCACCTTTCTTGATACGGATCTTACCACCCGCCTCTAAGAGTTCGACATTTGATGCCCCAACGAAGTCCCTCGTGTCCGGTTTACCACTGTTGCTCCAACTTGATTAATGCCAACATGCACTTGCCCGCACCCACCTGCAGCCCCGCCCGCAAACCCCCCCTCTCCCCGCCCGCACCCGCCCATAGAACCGTCAGGGCCCACCCGCGCCCACCCTCTGCCTCGCCTGCGCCCACCCGCGAACCCCCCCTCCCCCACCTGCTACTGCCCACAGCCCTGCCCGTGCCCACCCACCGCCCCGCCTGCGAACCTCCCCCCCACCCCCCACTAGCTCGCAACTGCCTGTAGCCCCGCCCACGCCCACCTGCCTGCGCCTGCTCGCGAACCTCCCCCTTCATTTTATTATTTTATTTTTTATTTTATTTTTTATTTTTATTTTTATTTTTTATTTTTATTTTTTTTATTTTTAATTTCTTATTTTATTTTATTTTATTTTATTTCTATTTTTATTTTTTATTTTATTTAATTATTTATTTCTTTTATTTTATTTATTAGTTTTACTTTTATTTTTATTGTTATTTTTATTTTTATTTTTATTTTTATTTTTATTTTTATTTTTATTTTTATTTTTATTTTTATTTTTATTTTTATTTTTATTTTTATTTTTATTTTTATTTTTATTTTTTTCTTCTTCATTACTTTCTTTTATTTTTAATTTCTTGGCTTATTTTATTTTGTTTTCTTTTTTGTAGAAAAAAACACCCTCCCCCATCCCCCCTCTCCCCCCCCCCCCGCCCAGAGCCCCGCCCACGAACCCCTCCTCCTCCCCCCCGCCCGCACCCACCTGCTGCCTCGCCCACGCCCACCCGCCAGAGCTCGCTTCCAAACTCCCCTCCCCCCCCCCCCCGCCCGCAACCACTCGTAGCCCCGCCCATGCCCGCCTGCGAACCCCCCCTTCCTTTTATTATTTTATTTTTATTTTCTATTTTTTATTTTTATTTTCTATTTTTATTTTTATTTTTATTTTATTTTAATTTCTTATTTTATTTTATTTTATTTTATTTTTATTTTTTATTTTTATTTTATTTTATTATTTATTTCTTTTCTTTTATTCATTAGTTTTAATTCTTCTGTTTATTTTTCTTTTAATTTTTTCTTTTCTTCTTTATTATTTTCTTTTACTTTTAATTTCTTGGTTTATTTTATTTTGTTTTCTTTTCTAGAAAAAAACACTCCCCCACCCCCCTCCCCGCCCGCACAAACCCGCAGCCCTGCCCGCAACCGCCCGTGCATCCCCCCACCCTCCCCACCTCCCCCCTCCCCTTCCCCTCTTTTATTTTGCTTATTGTATATAAATTTTCTCGTCAATTATTCATTTCTAATGCTTCCGAGCTGTTTTTGGGGTTTTTCTGTATGCATATTCTTATTTTGCAGTTATTTTGGCCTCATTTTTTCATCTTAGGCTCGTTTATTGCCTTTCTTAGTACTTTTGCCTATCAGTTCCTACTTCTTTGGCTCTTTGTTTGATCCTTATTTTCCATCCAATTTCCCCTTCAGTCATTCACCGCTCTCTCATATTGCTTACGAGTCATATCCATGCTTTCAGCATTCGATCCTACAGATGTTTGACTCTATCTAGCAGTATGGCTTCTTCTACACCCCAGCAAACTTCCTCCAGAGCCACACAAGATTATTCGGAGCTCCCACCCTCGGCCCTCAAAACCATTTGATGCTACATTATATAGTCAAGCAGTTGTTCGCTTGATATATCTATGCCATAGGTATTTCCCGACCCTACGCAGGTGCCTAAACCTCACGTCCGTTTTCCATCCCCTGCCCTACCTCCTAGTATTTTATACCGGCCGATCACCCCTACCTTTTCCTCACTTGAACATTGCAGAATATTTGGTTGTGTTGCTTATGTGCATGTTCCATCTCAAATCAGAGGTAAGTTAGACCCTAAGGCAAAGAAATGCATCTTCATAGGGTATGATATAAATCAAAAGGGGTACATGTTTTATAATCAATCCAACAAAGGATTTATGGTCAGTAGGGATGTTGTGTTTGATGAGAATGACTCTTGGTTTGAAAGTGAATGCAGGAAGGTCAAATTGCCATATGACTTGGAAGAAGAATTTCCAAGCCTCACCAAGGAGGAGCCAAGCACAATTCAAGACATCAAATCAGATGATGAGGACACCATCAACTTGGAAGAGTTCAGAGCATGGAAATCAAAAGGCAAGGTCAAGATGAAGAGGTTAGAGGACATACCTGAGTCATCCAACCAAGCCTTAAGATCACAAAGAGAGAGTAAGAAGCCAACCAGATATGGGTATGATCCTTCATTAGTCACTAAGCACTCTATTTATCTTGCTAAGGATTCATCACTTGAAGAACCTTCTTCATATGAAGAAGCAAGTACCAAAGCAGAATGGAAGGAGGCTATGGATGAAGAAATAGAAGCACTCCAAGAGAATGACACTTGGGAGCTAGTACCCAAGAAAGCATCAATGAAGGTAATTGGTTCTAGGTGGATTTACAAAATCAAAAGGAACTCAGATGGATCCATAAATAGGTAAAAAGCTAGGCTTGTGGCTAAGGGTTTTGCACAAACCCATGAAGAAACTTTTTCACCAGTGGCTAAAATGCCAACCATTAAAGTATTGGTAAGTGTAGCTACATCTAGAAATTGGAATATGTATCAATTAGATGTGAAAAATGCTTTTCTAAATGGGTGGATCTTAGAGGAGGTTTACATGGCTCAACCTCCTAGCTATGAAGATCCAAGCAAGCTAAATCATGTATGAAAATTAAAGAAACCCTTCATGGTTTGAAGCAGGCACCTAGGGCATGGAACCATAGGCTATCAACCTATCTTCAAGACCAAGGATTCATGATGAGCAAGGTAGATTCTTCTCTATTTATCAAGAGGAGTAATTCAGAAGTGATATATTTATGTGTATATGTGGATGATATCATTCTTACAGGTAGTGATGCCAATGGCATCAAACAAATCAAAAACCAGATAATGCAAGAGTTTAACATCAGTGACCTAGGATTTCTAAAATACTTTCTTAAACTTAAGTTGGTATACACTAACTCTCAAATCTACATCACTCAAAGGAAATATGTGCAAGAGATGTTGAAGAAGCTCCACTTGTATGATGCAAAAGTAGCTAGCAACCTTATGGAGGTAAATCATAAATTGAGTGCTCATGAAGGTGATTTGCTTGAAGACATTGCAGGTTATCAAAGCATAGTTGGGAGTCTAAACTACACAACATTAACAAGGATTGACATATGTTATGGAGTAAGTGTTCTAAGCCAATTCATGCATAAACATAGAGTACCTCACTTAGAAGCTGCTAAAAGAGTTTTGAAGTACCTCAAAGGTACTCAAAATCAAGGTCTTTACTTCCCATGCACATCAAATTTGGACATAAAGTTGTACTCAGATGTAGATTCGGCAGGATGTAAGGATGATACGAAGAAGTACTTCTGGCTATTTATCTTTTGCAGGTGATAAACCCATCTCATGGTCTTCTAAGAAGCAACCAATTGTTTCTCTATCTTCAACAGAGGCTGAATACAGGGGATTAGCAAATGGTACACAAGAAGCTATTTGGATTAGGTTGCTCTACTCAGATTTGGGACTTCACACTCATTCACCAATGATCTTTGGTGATAACACTAGTTCTTTGCATCATGCAGCCAAACCCATTTATCATGCAAGAATTAAGCATATAGAAGTGCACTATCACTATGTTAGAGAGAAACTCTTGAGCAAAGAGATTCAACTAGCATATGTATCTACAAATATGCAGTGTGCTGATTTGTTAACCAAAGCACTTGATGGTACTAAACTTTGCAGGTTTAAAACCATGATTGGATTACAAGATATTCAAGAAGATTGATGAAGGAATGCAAGCCAAGATGTTTTGCTTGAGGGGGAGTTGTTGGTGCAAATGTTCAAGCCTACACATTTGGCTTATCATGGAAGACATTGTGTGAAAGCACTTGATGATAGCTTGTAACTTCTTGATCATTTACCATTGTAAAACATTAACTCCTTGGAGAATCTTGTAAATGCTAATATCTCATGTGGTTAGGAAGGATATTAGCTACAACTTTAAGTTGAGGGAATATCTCCAAAATCAATGGAGTTACTTTTTTATTGGAGCCAAAGTTTGACTTCAAATTCAAACTTAGAAGAAACTTATATAAAAAGTTCTTGTAAAATCTCGCGGGTAGTGTGCCTCATTCAAAGCTCATTCCTTGATCATTTGTATAGCTTCAGTCTCACACCATAGATCACTCAGTTCATCAACATTGAGCATCATTACAATGCCAATGACTTTGTACAATCATGTTCTATAATACATATAGCTCATTGAACATCTCTATTTACTTCTCTGCTATGACTACTTAGAATAGTAAACTTATTCTGGTCATATCTTAGTGAATACTCAACCATTTTAGACAATCTTTGGCTTGTTGGAGCCAACTTGAAGTCTAAATTATAATATTAAAATTTCAAGGCATTTGGTTCAGGCATTTGGGAGAAATTTTCTTCAAAGTGCTCACTGTTCATCTACTGGTTGTTCCCTAAAAAGTGGGGGGTAAGATCTAATTTGCTAAAGTTATTTCTCATAGCATAGTTGATCTTTAAATGATTCCACTTGCAATCATTAGCTATCTAAGCTAATTTAATTTCTCAAAAGGAATTTTGTCAATTGTTACTATACTGTGAGCTCTAAGTAAAAATGCCAGCAGGTGTATGGACTAAAATAGCAAATTTATCAACACTAGCTATTCTTGAACTAGTCTGTTTTGGATAATTGTTTCAAGCATCAACTCCAAAGTACATAGGTACTTTCTTGGTGTCATTTGCAAGCTAAAAGGGACTACTTTATAACTCTAAAGTTGCATCAGGGCTGGTACAAAGCAGGTTTTAGCAGTACCACCTCACTTCCTTCCGGTATCCATCCATCTCTTCCAACAACACACACACATATGTATGTATATATATATATATATATATATATATATATATATATATATATATATATATATATATATATATATATATAATCCATTTTGTTTTATATAGATATTATGGATTGTAGTAGAGAGAGAAAGGTGAAACTTACTCTCATAAAGAATATTATGAGAGGGAAAGTTCCATCTGATTCCTTAGGGGATGTCATGCATGAGTATGCAAACATACCTGATGAGGAATTAGATTTCACCATAGAGATGCTTACCCAGCACCCAAAGGAAGGCACCTTTGCAACTCATTTTGCAAGAAGAGATTTATCTATACATAGGTAACTTTTTTCCATAAATTAATATTTGTAATGATATTATAACACATGTTTTTACTCATTCTTATCTATTTACCTGACTACTTGGATTGTTTTACTTCAAGGGGGGCTCAGTACCGCCAGATTTGCATGCTTTTCTGACATTGATTGGGTTGTTTTCTATGACACTCATGTGTCCACTAGTGGCTTTTGCTTCATGCTTGGTAGCTCATGTATATCTTTTTTGAGCAACAAGTAGCCTACTATGGCGATTTCCACTTGTGAGGCTGCGTATAGGGAAGCTTGCATAGCGATTGTTGAGTGTGTGTGTGTGTGTGTGGATCAGATGCCTTATGGTTGATTTGGGTGTTGGCTAGTCTTCTACCACCACCATCTTCATTGACAATCACAGTGCATTGGCAGTTGTGAGGAACCTTGTGTTCCATGATCGCACTAAGCACATTGAGGTGCATTGTTATTATGTCAGGGAGAGGTTCTCTGTTGGAGATATTAGCTTGGCATATATGCCCCCGTAGGAGAACATTGCAGACCTTTTCATGAATGCTCTGCCTAGGGAGAAGTTTGAAGCTTTTCACAAAGCTTTGGGCTTACTTCCTTTTGTGGATTGATTCCACATAGTTTGGCAATTCCTTATACATGAGTGCCAGCTCCTTGTTCACGGCATCACTCCCAAGGGGGATTTGTTGATGTATTTAGGTAGTGATGTGTGTGAACACACTAGGACCACCGGGGTACTTTTTTCCCTCTTTAGGAGGTTTTTTCCCCCGGCTTGTAGATACGCCTATTGAACTATGGGGTGACTCATCTTTGTACATTCTAGTGGTAATACATTTAATATTGTGTGTTGTGCTCCAAGTTTTTCCTTCTTCCTTGTGTTGTTCACGTGCTTCCGCAAACATCTAAATCCAACATCTTTGACTATCTTGTTTGCTTGTTCTTGCTTGTCCTTCACTCTATCATGACTCTCTTTGGCTGGTTTTTCTCATGCTCCCTTGTCTCATCATACCACATGGACCTCCTTGGCTACTGTCAACACATGGCTTTGGGGCATGTTGTTAGCCCATCGTACTCCTAGACGATAAGTTAAGAGTTCAAATCCCCTATAGATACAACATTGGCATTAGAGCCTTGAAGCTCCCATGGAGACCTTGGGCTCATCATCTTCATCCTCAAGTTATCATGGAGATCTTGTTAAAACTCTCATGGAAACATTTTCACCTTAGTTTTTCTAGAGCTCATGTGCATGCATCTATTCTTATTTTCTTGACTTGTTTCAACGTATATGAATCACATGCATCCTTGGGCTCATCATCTTCATCCTCAAGTTCCCATGGAGATCCTGTAAAAACTCTCATGGAAACATTTTCACCTTAGCTTTTTGAGAGTTGGTGTGCATGCATCTATATTTCTTGGTTTGAATTGTTTTTGGCATATATGGATCACATGCATGCATTTTTATCTCTCCCACAAAGAAGAAGAGATTATGCAAAAGGATAATGCTATGCAGTTTGGAAGTGAAAAGATTCAAACTTGCTACCTCTGTAGCAAGGGGAGATCATCCTATCCAACATGCCTTTAATGTTTGTTGACCATTCTTATACAAAAGTATTTTATTTAGTTTTTTGCTTGCCTTTGCAACATGTGGTTAGCCCATCAGACTCCTAGCTGGTAGGTCATGAGTTCAATTCCCCTTGGATAAAATAGAGTCTGTTAGAAATCATTTTCATTTTCATTAAATATTTTGGAGTAATTTAAATTTATAATAATTAACCATTGACTATCTAAGCAAATGACCTACACTTGTTTTTAGTGACTTACTTATTTTCTCTTCTTTCATAGGCTACTTTGGGTCATAGCTATGGAGGAGCCTAGATCCCCCAATTATGGAGGTTGAGATGGACTAGCCTTACACAGAGGATATTTTAGCCCTAAATGCTGAGGTCTTTGGCTTTAGCACCTTAAAGATAATCCTCAATGTCATTCAAAAACCAAAAATACTTTTAGTTGGTGCAACATAGATGGACGTTCCATCCATTGAGCCACAAAATATTCAACCACCATTTCTAGATCTTGGAGTTTCTTCTAGTCGAGAGGTTAAGTGGTAGGTAAAAGATTTAAATCCACCTAAGTACCATGGCGAAGTGAGTGCCACGTCTAGAGATGGATTAGAGTCATGTTGAACTAGTGAATGGGAGCAATGTGCTTGTTTATGTAATATTATGGATGAGAAGCAAAAAATACAACATGCCACCAGGGTAAAAAATAAGACCACCCCCCTCACTCAAAGGTATATAAATGTGGGCGAATTTATCTAAGTATCTCATATTGGAAGTATAAATATTTTGGCGAATATTGAAAATAATTTCCATTTGAAATATAAAAAAATTGGCGAATTTTATTGATAACTTATATTTGAAATATAAAAAATTTTCGTGAATTTTATAATAGCCTCCCTTAAAAATATAGAAATGTTTGAGTATTTGATACCATTTGCTATGCTAAATTAATTCCTCTGCTATGTTTTCTTTGTAATCCTGTTCACTATTGCTACCTTCTTCTTCCATTGTTAGTCAAACTTTTCTTCACCTTCATTGTGCACATCTACACACACATATACATGCATAACACACATACATACACGCATAATACACAATACACAAAATTCGTTCACACATTCACATACACTTTCATGAACATTCCACAACTCATTCCTTTTTGTGTAGAGAAGTGAGATCATGTGGGACATCTAGATCCTAACTTCATTCTGCCAATTGATCATATTCTAGAGAATCAATGGACTTGATAGAGTTTCGAATATATACTCTAATAGAGAGAATTACAGAATTCAAATGAAATTGGTAGCATTGAGATAATGCTACTGCTCTCACACAGACAAACACCAAAGGCATCTTGGGAAAGTTCCACAAGCCGTAATATTTCTGAGGGATCCAAAGGAGATACTTCATTAATAAAAAATATCAATAGCATATTCTAAAAACAATAGAATTTACAGTTTCTGCATCAGGTTTCTGAAAAACAAGTATAACCATCACTTGTCAAAAATTGTTGAAACAAATCATGTTTATAGGATGTAAAACATTGAATTCTATTTAAAATTTTTGCTCTTCACAATGAAGCAAAGATAAATAATACAAGCAATCCAAGAAGCTAAGTATTCAAATATACTTAGCTCTTACATTAGAAATAAACAAAAACTTGGCAGAACAAGTGTATTTGCATGCTCCTTCAAAGGAGAATAACTTCTTTGTCTTGTATCTCCTTCTTTTGGTACCCTTGAGCTCTTCCCTAAGTGTCCTCCATCACAACCATCTAGTGCGATACCACCTTCAAGAACCTGCACATACATTCCAACACCTACATATAGAGTATAATTGCCAATGCCCTATGCATACACATACATGTGCACATATATACCTAATATATATCAATCAAAGTAGCCACATAACATGTGCATATACATACACACACCTCACATACATATCAATCTAGACATTGATTGTAGTTTGTATGTAAATAGATTATTGCAATTGAGAGCTACACATTCCTAAAGACCTCTTCTTTCTTCTACATTGATTTGTATTGTTGTAATTACCATGAAGGGTTTTGAACTCGAACAAAAAGGAAATGATATGAAGTAACCATAAATTATATTTTTCAATAGCAAAATGGCTCTCCAGATGTACCACAGATGATGCTTCTCCACAAGTTCCAAAGAGCAATGTCATTTCTGAAGCAAGCTCCAATCTTTAGCAGATATTATGCCCACGGGCCACAAGAATCTGATCAGAGCTAGCTAAGAAATAAATGACGAAAAACGACAAGAATGCTAATCAAGTTCTACAAAGAAGCCTTGGAAAGGAACATGTCCCGGGAAAGAACAAAAAAAAATCATTTTACTTAGGCAAAATATATTGAAGATTTCCCTTGAAGAGAACCCCAGACATCAGATATTTTATATATTTGAGGAATGCATTTTACAATACAGCTAGTCTATTGCTTCATACAAAGGCTTTATCTACTCAACATCATCATAGCTTCCAAGAAAAATAGGTGAGCACTGGTGAATATTAGCATGCACAATGTCAAGCTCTTGTGTATAGTGACATAAGTTATATTAATGTTACAGGCAGAAAGCAGATCTCTCTTATAAATGCTAAAAGCATATAGCTGTATAGCCATCCATCCAACTTGTTCCACCAGGAATGACTGGGGAAAAACCTCATGTAGTACACCCTAATCTAGTCAAACACACATTAAATCATTCCAATGTCTTCATGAAATCTTTATAACAAGAGAACTGAAGCTGAATCGTATGAACGTACTGATCTCTCTTTCACAGCAAGGGTCCATCCATCAAGAATGCCTGTATTTTCTTGGCAATAATAGCCAAGGCAATGGTATCCTAATGGGATGTTAATGGGATTATAAAATAACGCCCCTTTATTATTTGGACCACCACATTTCGAGCTCCAAATCTTCTCAAAGTCCGTAATTCTTACAATATCAAGTTCTCCAATATTTAAATTTCCTGTGGCAAATGCTCTGCCTGCTAACAGGTAATCAGTACGTCAGTACAGCACTAAGCATATTGCCACTCGTGACAAAAACGGTTAGTTCTATGAAATGGTAGAATCACGATGTTACCTACATGATTTATGCATGCATAATACTCCATAGACGAAATGCAATAGCAATGACCGCTGTGAGGCACAGAGAGGCTGTTCACAGTTCCTAACGCATGCATCCATAAATTTGAAATACAGGGTGCATACATCCTATATTGTACACGTAATAATGTACGATAAGACCCTCCACAGTCACCTGCATGTTTAGAAAGCTGTGCATGTTTGACTAATATAACTGGCATTCGTGGAACGTTGACTTTGAATGAATCTATAATATATTGCACAACGTCGAGTCAGTTTCGTTAACATGTGACAATGAAATTTTATTCATATGTGTGGTCTTGGCTACTTGACGCTTCTAGTCAAGTGTATCTAGTAATGTGCCCAATCCACAACAATACAGAAACATAGGCGTCACACAAACCATATTCAGCAATAACGACATTTGTGCTGTTTTTTGCTTCATGAAAAAACCATGCAAGGAAACACTTATAGGCTACCGGAATCCGGCAGATGCCTTGAGACCTGAAGAAGGAGATCGATAAGGAGACAAATGAGACATCCAAAGCAACAAAATGGATACCACCCCACCCAGTCATCAATGAGAAGAGCGGAGCGGACGTTGACCAGTTGGCCATTCGGAAAGTTGAGATGGGAGACAGAATTGCGATGGAAGACGAGCAGAAACTCGGTCGTCGTCATCATCATCATCATCATCTCTTTTGCACTTGACGAGCAGGAAAACAGAACTTTATAGATATCTGGAAGCATAGGAACGAGGTATAAGCTCGGAGCATCAACCTGAGACTCAACCTGCTGCGAAACCAAGCTTTCAGGCTGCGTGGAATTCAACGGTTCAACATCATTGCGTAGGAGGGAAAATGCAGAAACTTCGAATGAGTCGTCAATACGGGCTACTCAGACACACCTCGCGACTCGTGAGCATTTGAAATATCGAGGGGTTTGGAGCCTCAGCCTGATTGAGGACGCTTTCCATCTTCAGGTCTACGAAGGTGAAAGCTTCTCTGCCTGCACAACTTAGCCTCATTGAGGACGCTTTCCATCTTCAGGTTTACGTACTCTACTGAAGTTGGCCAAGGATAAACCTTGCTTTCTAAACTGCTACAAAATGAGTTTTACGAGCACGAATTAAAAAAATATCGTATTCCACTACAACTGCGGAAAACCAAGTGGTTTGACATTTCGACCTCACTTTTTCCACGAACAAACACCAATCAGAGCACAAACAGACAGATAATAAATTCAAAGTGAGCGAGCAACGCTGTGCTTTTATATGATTTTCTTTTTATGAGCAACTATGTGAATGCATCGTGAACAAACTCTGCTTGATTCCAGATATAATCCAATACTAAGGAATGCATGACGCCTGAACTGAGACTTGTTGTAGTCCAGCATGATTTAACTGCTCTGTATACTAAACATAAACGACAACTGTTCTACAAAAATTACAGAGAAATCAACTAAAAATTAAATGCGTAGGGTGTAATTGTTATGTACAAAATGAGGAGAGCGTACAGACATGACAACAATCAAACTAGTATGCTGCACTGCACTAAATGCACTAAAAGAGATCATGTATTGGCCTATTCCATTGGTAACCAAGACAACATGTAATTCTGCAAGACATTGGTAAACAAGACATGTAATTCTGCAAATGCATAGCTTCCAAAGAATATATTGAGATGATTTACAATGTGAAACTTCATATTTCAAAATGTAGTAGACTGTATTATCGGCTGGCATAGATGACGCCCAAACTGGGATTAATATTTGGGAATAGAGACTTATCTCCGCTGCAAGCTATTTCATAAAAGAAGTGTGTACATAAAAGAAGCTATTTCATCTCTGGATGAAGCAGATTGACAACGGAAAGCTCCGCACCTGCACAGAAGATTCTTCATCTGTGGATGGAGCAGGTGTCTTTAGCGGCAAGGGCTGCCATATAATCTTTGCGCGAGGCCCGGGGCTGTAAAATCTTTATGATTGAAGAAAAGCAAGTAGGGTCCATGTTAACCAGCGCATTGCAGCACTCGGTGGGACTGATGGCCCATGTCCTCCCCACCTGTCCAAAGTTCATGGCATTCTGGAATGAGGCAATGCAACCCATGAATGACAGAAAATCGTTCAGGCAATTTTCCAGTTTCATCGATCCGTCTGTCTCCTTCACTGGTTCTTTGCCCTCAAGAACCGGTTCTTTGCCATCAGCTAATAATTTATTACTCACCCTGAATTTTGTTTGGTACGGGGGATTCTAGCAAATTGATTGATGAGTTAGTCCAGAGAACATGTGAATTCTGTTCCATGTGCTGTGGACCTAAATCCACGAGATTCAAAAATCCTCAGCATATATATTGTACTGGCAAATCATGTACCACAAAACGGAAGGTCAATGTGGTTTCCCCAGAAATCTGATTGATATATGATGCATAAAGAAACCGATGTGTTCGTTTCCATAAAGAAACGGATAAATAGTATGTAATTATAAAAACCAGCAACTGATAGCTGACAAATCGCTTGGAAAAGTTGGTGTTCAGTGAAATAAGAATGCGACAAGAGGAGACGCTACATCGAAATTATACAGGCCAAAGAATTCGACAACCTTTTAAAAACAGATGTGTTTCCTATCTTAGGATCATGCTAACCATCCTTAATCCGGAGACTGAATGATATATCCTAGAAATGACCCTCTATTCACTTGATTTGGGTGAGAGAATGAAGATAGCGCCAACATACTACGTAGTCTCGTATGGGCGAGTCCTGTATCGTGATTTTCTATGCAAAAGCTGGCATGATAGGTGAAACATGGTCTGCTTGTTTGTGCGCACCTATGTTCTTTTTCTCTAGACATGTACATGAAGCATAGATATACATTTCCCCCGTGTAGATGTACATGTTATTGCATTCTTGTACTTTATCATCCCAATCACATTGCAGCATATACCAATGTACCATGCATATCCGAGGATTGAATATATACAGAACAGTTAATAACATACCTTGAATGATGCACGGCGAAGGCATTATAACAGAGATTCATGGGAGGCAAGAACTCCAACGATGAAGCTTTTGCATCCAGTGAAACTTTGATTTATTGATATTAATTACGCAGGAATTTACAACTCCCTGAGGATACCTTCAGTTTGATAAGGGCGGCAAACAAAATGAAATGACCATGTTTTACATGTTAAACATGTATGCTTCACTTTATGCATCTGTGAATCCCTATTACCCATCATGAAGCTACAGGTCAAAGAAACCATGCCTCCTCTTTCATTTCTTGTACTGCAACTCTTTTATGCCCTTTTTCACAGCAATGGCGCATGAAACGAGAACTTCATAAAGGAAATTGTTTGTGTGCTACCCTGACTGCAGAGCAGGGCTATAAAAACCGATGCGAAGATGACTAGAATTGCACGTCGCCCACATGGGTTCCCGAAATAGCCCGACCATGCAGACGCCATGGGAGTAGACTAGCGCAAGAGCAATAGACGATGGGGAGAACGCAGGCTGAGAGGCGGCGATTTGGAAGTATCGAAAAGGAACTGATCAGAGGATTTAGGGCGAATAGTTGTTTTTCCTTTTTTTTAGGTTAAATTCGCCATTGGGCTAATATTCGCCCTTATTATTTTCCCTGCATGCCACTTACAACTTAACAGATGTAGCACATATATGGTGGAGGAAGATATAGCAAGACAAGATCGAACTAGCCACATGGGTAGAGTTGAAAGTAATATTTTTCAATAACTTTGTTCTATCAAATGAGCATACTCGGGCACTTGATGCCTAGTTTTTCTTGTAGCAGTGATAATTGATTATGTAGGAGTACGTTGTGGTCAAGACATTTCACACTTAGGGTTGCACACAAGGTGCGAAGAAAATGACCTTCATTTAGGTTTCTTTTCTTGTAGCTCATGAGATGAAGGAAGACATTAATCTCATATGTTTCTGTGACCCTCAACCTCAAAATATAGGTAATGATTTTGAAAACACCAATGGTATGTCGAAATGTTTCGTGAAAAGGAGGGGACATGGGAAAAAAGAGAATATCTAGAGTTTGTTTGGGAAGATCACGAAAGCACATAACAAGAGGGAAGTTAAGTCCTAACTGTGCATTTTCTACCACTTAAATACTTGGCTCATTTAATCCATTTTCTTTAGTGACATTGAAGTTCTTAATAAAGTTTTGCTTTCAATTATTTGGAATACTTCTTGTTGGAGTCCAAAAGGAGCATACATTGTCATCTCTTGAATGTGTGCGAGTTTATTGATAATTACATCTCTTGCATGTCATGAGTAGTTCGACATATAATTGTAGTAAAATGTGATTTCCATTACTCTCTTATGAGTATGCGTGTTCTAACAAGAGGAATGAAGGTTACATTCGAATTAACTCAAGCTCTTTCTCTTGAGGCACTCTGTGCAACTAGAGAGTTTTGGAGCTATTCACTTTTAATATATAGCCATGAAATCTCACAATTAGACCACACATGCACATGCCTATTCCGGTTCCTAGTGTATATCTTCTACATAAAGCTTCCCTAATTGAACCTTTGGAGACACGTGGTTTGGCTTCCACAACTTTTTTCAAGAAATGTCCATCATACATAACATTAAAATTATTTAAACCATATCAATAGTCTCATATAGTTTAATTATGCATGGATGCATAAAAAACTTCAGTATCCTGTTTTCCCTCATAACCTTCTCTTCCATAATCATCATTTTTATTTTCACGTACAACATGCATTGTTGATTTAATTCTTCCTATTATTGACAAACAAAGTAAATACAATGTTCCATCAAGAATACTTAGTGACTGAGTTATTGACAAACAAACCACTTACAACTTGTTAAATCTGACACTGTCCAATACGAATCCATTAACTATGACCGAGCATGATCATGCAGACATAGTCTTTTTAACTAAAGACCTGTAATGTAGACCTGACAATTAAAATATTATAACTCCATTTTTTTAGTTGACAAGGGTTCCCTCCTGAAGTCTTGTGTTTAAAGCATAGGGACCCCTCCTGAGGTCACGAGTTATCATGGTGAAGTTTGAAGACTTCCATGAACAAAGTCTGAGAATCTCCAGTACCTAGGTATGTCCTAGAGGTCACAATTGCACCTTCAATGGATGACTCAACTATTGACAATCGTAATAGAAACTCCACTTCAAAGCTAGCACCATAAACGGCATGTTTGGGACATGACAAACGATGACTATGATTTTGTGTCTTGGCAAACTCTAAGTTTTTTGTTTTAATAATCACAGAAACCTTTCAAGTTCCACACAAATGTTGCTCAAATGGAAAATTGAAGATGACATATTCAAAGTTTCTTTCAAAATCTTTCATCATGGTTTACATAAGATAATAAAAGTTTGTTATAGGAAATTCAATGCAACAACAACAAGGAAAAAGTCTCTTTAAAGTCTTACTACAAAAATTTTAAAATTACCAACAGAAATAGCCTTACTCGGAGGATGTGAAGCACATGCATATTTACACAATTTCAGGTATACACAAACCAAACCTAGAGAGATTTTAAATGAGAGTAAAATCACTCCATTTTGACACTAGATGATGCCTCAATCCGCTCCATCAAAACAAACTACTTGATCTTCTCACAAAGTATTAGCTAACTACACAGACAATGTTATGGTCATTTCTCTGAACTTGTTCAAGAGTTGTTTTCCACACCTGAGTTATATAACTATCTATCAACTATTTTGCCTCTCCCCACTACATTTATCTAAACCAATCTTATTGTAAAATCTATATAAGCATGGCATATGTGAAGCTATACATAACATTATGCACTAGTGTGAAATTGAGCAGGGATGATTGCCCCAAATCAGATTAGGAAGAGGAATTCATGAACAAAACTCCTTGTTGTTGGTAGTCTCATGTATACTATGGTAGTTACGAAACCAGACACTGCATTTGTAGTAGGAGTTGTGAGTAGACACATGTCTAATCATGGCAACAAGCATTGTGAAGCAGTCAAGATGATTTTGAGATATCTGAATGGCACTTAGGAAAAGTATCTATGCTTGGGTAGAGGGAAGACATCCATTATTGGTTACATAGATTCTGATTATGATGGTTGGGTAGACAATCAGAAGTATATATTAGGGTATGTTTTTCATTTTTTTGGAGGTGCAATCTCATGGAGATCTCATCTTCAAGAACGTACAATTGTTTCCACTACAGATGCAAAGTATGTTGCAGCAAGTGAGGCACATACAAAAGCATTGTGGCTTTCTCATCTTGCTTGTGATATGGATCTACCTCAACATGTATGTTGTTTGTTCAGTGATAGTCATAGTGTCATTGCTTTGGCTAAGAATCCGGTCTATCATGCAAAGACCAAGCACATTAAGGTGAGGTATCACTTACTTAGATACTGCTTAGCCATTGAGTGCATTATTCTTGAGAAGGTTCATACTTGAGATCATGCGGCAAATGCTTTGACTAAAGCTCTACCACATGATAGCTTTCGCCACTATTGTCACTTGTGGGGGTTACTTGATTCATGATCTTACACAATTACTTGTATACTGTATAACATGCCCAACAGGTGGGAGGTATATTTTGTATACTTACACTCAGGTATTGTTTATCATTCTTTATTTTTCTCCCATAGTCATTTTAGCCATATTGACCTTTAGTGGGAGATTGTTACCATTAGTGTCAATGTGACTTACACATGTATTCATTATCATTCTTTATTTTTCTCCCATAGTCACTTTGGCCGTATTGGCCTTTAGTGGGAAATTGTTACCATTAATGTCCATGTGAGAGGCCAAATGGCCATCGGACACTGTTGTATATGTTCTTTAATAAAACATACAATGATTTGGTTAGCCACAAAGTGGATGTTTGATCGCATATGTAACACCGAAGGAATCTGTGTTTGTGCTCTCTTCATACTGTGTGTTTTCTACATATTCCACATGCCTTGTACGGAGTACTATGTGCAACATACAAAGATCAGTTTTCTACTATGAGGGTATTATCGTGGAGCTCTCGAGAAGGAGAGTCCAACATGGTGCACCACCATCGCAACACTTCAACATGTAATGTATCATTGGAAACCTTTTAAAGTTTTCTTTCCTTTGGTAGCACTTGATTGAGGGTTTAGGACATCGAGCATGGTTGAGAATGAGGTTCAAGATATTGAGGTTGAGAACAAGGGATTGAAGATACCAAGGTTGCAAACAAGATATTCAAGAGATTATGCAAGGGTTAGGACATCAATTCAAGGGCCCTAGGGAGCTCATGAGCTAATCAGTGAGGACAATGATCAACCAAAGGGGGAAGAATGTCATAAAGTGACATGCAGGAGATGCTTGAACCACTCCCTAAGAGGGACACTTATCCTCAACCATGGTTTCACTCTAGCACAATGATAAGTATGAACCTGAGGAGATCCACCTCATAATTGTCAATCCCGGAAGACATGGGGGTGGTACAATGACCATGAGAAAGTGAAAGTACAAGTGTGTGAGTAAGAAGCACACCAACATGCACACACATATACACACACATGCACACACAACAAGACAAAGGGATGGAGCAAGGGAATATTTGATTAGCCAAAAATATGATTAAAATGTCTTTTGTTCACTTCAATTCCCAAAATGCTCACCCCAAAAATGAGCTCTCTAGCTCCCTTTATAGCTTTTCACTAGCTTTGACCATGTCTAAACCTAGTGTCCAGCCTAGTTAAAAAATAGGTTCCTATGCTTATTTAGAGGCTCAAACAAGCTCAAAAAAATACGAAAATTGATACCTAGGTACTAGAAGTACTCCTCAAGCTTCAAGACTCCTTTGCGTGAAGAAAATAGAGTTGATATTATAAAAAATGGAATTTACAATGATGTGTAGCTATCAAAATCACTATTTTATAAGAAGTGGGAATTTTGGAAATTCAATAGGACTAGTTGCCTAAACTCTTTGACTTCCTTGTCTGCTCATTCTTGCTTGGCCGTCACTCTGTCCTGACTCTCTTTAACTGGTCTACCTTGTTGGAACATCAAGCTTACACTATGCTTGAGGTGGATTTGATCTACATCAAAGGCTATCGTGTCGAAAGAATATCCGTTGGAGAGTTCTTTTTCTTATGCTCATTTATTGTATTTTTTGAGAGATTTTTGATGGTTAATTTACCATTGTAAAAGCCTTGAGTTTTACACATGTAAAGGTAGAAAGATCTTCGCCAATAGTAATCTTGCAGAGGCCATTGCTCTCTCTCTAGAGCTCCAAATTGAGTGCAAGATGACTCATTGGAAAGATATTAGTGTCTAGTTTATGCGTATAAATTTTCATAGCCTTTGGTTTTGTAAATTGGGAGAAATCTGAGTTTTTCTGTCTCGGGGTCAATCTCTGCATATTCCTGAAAAATAGGAAGTACCACCGATGAATGTCGCATTCATTCCTATAGCATATTTTGCTTATTCCTTATACTTTTGTGCATTCTATACACTCAACCCTATGTGCATCACTCTCATAAAAGGATTTTTTCTAATTGTAATCACGTTGGTCGCTATGGGCATTTGAAGTTCATTGTCTCTTCCATAGATAGTAAGTTTTTTGAGCTAGTTGACCCGCGAACCTATCTATTTTGTATCGACTCATTCTCCTTGATGCTCCAAAGTACATAGTGTATTTCTTTGCACTTATCACATTCTTATAAGGTATATTTGAGTCTCCATCAGCTCAAGGGCTGTTCTTGTGCCGGTTGGCTAGACCAAACTCGTTGCTTTGAAATGCATTTTTCTACCTTCTACAAGCTTCTCCAAGTTCTTGCATACCTCATGCTCCCTTGTCTCATAATACAACCTGGACCTCCTTGACTACTGTCCACACATGACTTTTGGGGCATGTGGTTAGCCCATCAAACTCCTAGGTAATAGGTTAAGAGTTCAAATCCCTATAACATCATATTCATCCTCAATATCTCATGGATATCTTGTTAAAAATCTCATGGAAACATTTTCACCTTAATTTTTTTGGAGCTCGTGTGCATGCATCTATTCTTATTTGCCTGACTTGTTTCAGCATATATGGATCACATGCATCCTTGGGCTCATCATCTTCATCCTAAAGTTCCCTCAAGATCTTGTAAAAACTCTCATGGAAACATTTTCACCTTGGTTTTTTGAGATCTCATGTGCATGCATGTGAAGAGAGATGGTGGATGCAATCCAAAGATGAGTAGGTGATGTTACAACCAGCTTCACACCAGCCAACTAAGACTTCAGAGTTGATTAGAAGACCCTTTGAGCTTCCTAAATCCACCAAAATATCAGCCAAGTACTTTGGAACATGTATCCCAAAAGTTTAAGTCAAGACAGACAAGTTGCAAGATGACTAGCTCCCAAAAACTTGCTATTTTTGGACATACACCTGCTCGAAAAAATGAACAGTGCTCTCAACTTGGTAAGAATTAGATAAATTCCTTTTGGACATAGCAAATAGACCTAGCAAGCTTCCTAATCCAAGTTAAAACACGTCAAATGATGGACTGAGCACTGAGAACAAGATTTATCAATTTCTGGAACATGCCCATAATTCTCGGGGCTCTCTAGAGATAGACCAGTCAGCAGTAAAATGAAGATATCTCCAACATTGTAAATTCAATGACCATGAACATTCATATGAAGAAACTAGACAGTAAGAGCTATCCAACGCATGTTAAAACACTAAAAAATGTTGCGTAAAACTTGAGATATGACCTTCTGAAGCTACTGCTCTGAGTGAGTATAGGAGAGAACAAAACAGAGAAGTAGATGATGATAAATGTATAGATTCACATATGATTACAACCACATTGGCAATGAATGTTTGCACAATGGGAGTAGAATGATAGAGCTATGGAGTAAGCTCTTCAATCTCTACAAAATGACATGAACTGGTCATGTACAAGGCTTGCTAATCGCCTCTTCCTTCTTGCTCTTTTTATAGCTATTCTTGGAGGGAGTTTTGAATTTGAATTCGAATGGCTCCACTTAAAAGTGATCCCAAAAGTTAGGAGATATTCACTCAGCTCAAAAATTCGTGGTTTTAGGTAGTTAGAGCAACGAGTTTGCTTTTACATCATGGATGAGGTAAGCCATCTTTTTCATTTTTTCTTTTTTCAATTACAAGAGATAAAATGTACTCTTTTACAAGAGGTGTTCACATGACTACACATGTGACTTACAAATGATCATAATATCAAGCATGTAGGCTTGGGTAAAATGCACCAACAGCTCCCCCTCAAGCCAATCATCAACTTGAATCTACTTAACTTTGTACCATCAAGAGCTTTAGTCAACATGTATGCACATTGCATATCTGTAGAGACATAGGATAGTTGAATATTCTTGCTCATTAGCTTCTCCCTTTTTCATAATGGTAGTGGACTTCAATATGCTTGGTTCTAGCATGGTATACCAGATTAGCTGCTAGATGTAGTGAGCTTGTGTTGTCACCAAAAATGTGAGGTGTTGAAGAATGAAGTCCAAGATTTGTGTATAAAGACTTTAACCACATGATTTCTTGAGTTGCATTAGCCAAACCTCTATATTTCGCTTCAGTAGAAGATAATGCCACGGTTGGTTTCTTCTTCGATGACCAACAAATGATTTTTGAACCTGCAAACGATATATACCTGGATGTGCTTCTTCTGTTATCTCTAGATCCGGCCCAATCTGCATCTGAGTAGACCTTTAGCTCAATATCTGAAGTAAATGAATAAAACAAACCTTCATTCATGGTCCACTTTAGGTACTTGAGGACTCTCTTGGCCGCTTCCATATGTGGTCTTCTCGGCTTATGCATAAACTGACTCAATATGCTAACACTATAGCATATATCCACCCTTGTGAGAGTTGCATAATATAAACTTCCAACCAAGCTTTGATAGCTTGTGATGTCTTCAATTGGCTCTCCTTCATAAGCACTAAGCTTATGATTTTGCTCCATAGGTGTACCTGCACACTTGGTATTTTCCATCTTGAATTTGACGAGCATGTCATGCACATACTTCCTTTGTGTGATGTATATACCTGAACCTGTGTAGATTAACTCCAATCCAAGAAAATAAGTGAGTGGTCCGAGGTCACTTATTTTGAACTCCTCCTTCATTTGACTCTTTACCTGTTTGATTCCTTCAAGATCATTGCCTGTGATAATAAGATCATCAACATACACACATAAATAGATCACTTCAGATCCATTCCTCTTTATGAACAAAGAGGTATCCGCCTTGCTAGCTTTGAATCCTTGGTCCTGCAAATAAGTCACCAATCTGAAATTCCAAGCTCTTGGAGCTTGCTTCAATCCATACAAAGCTTTCTTTAGTTTGCATACATAGTTAGGATGATGTGCATCCTCATATCCAGGAGGTTGTGCCATATACACTTCCTCATAAATCCATCCATTCAAGAAAGCATTCTTTACATCAAGTTGATAGAGATTCCAATTTCTAGATGCAGCAAGACTAATGAGAACCCTAATTGTAGGCATTTTTGCAACAGGAGAGAAAGTCTCCTCATAATCAATACCATGGGTTTGAGCAAACCCTTTAGCAACTAACCTTTCTTTGTGTCTATTTATACTTCCATATGGATTCCTCTTGATTTTGTATATCCATCGAGATCTAATTACCTTCATAGATGGCTTGTTAGGTACAAGCTCCCAAGTGTCATTCTCCTTCAAGGCTTCCATTTCTTCATCCATTGCATCTCTCCAAGCTTTCTTGTTGTGTGCTTCTTCGAATGTGGTAGGTTCTTCATTGGTTGAATCCTTTGCAATGTAGATTGAGTGCTCGGTGACCAAAGAAGTATCATAACCAAACCTCTCTGGTTTCTTCTTCTCGCTTGAAGACCTTCTAAGTGGTTGATGTGAGCTCTCGGGTCCATATGTAGCATCCTGCATCTTTGCTTTGCCTTTGTTCTTCCATAGCTTTAGTCTTTCCAAGTCTTCTAGGTCAATCTCCGAATCACTTTCTTCAATCTGCTTTGGCTCCTTTGGTTGAAGTGATGGAAAATCTTCATCCAAGTCATATGGCAGCTTCACTTTCCTGTCATCATCAAACCATGATTTGTTTTCATCAAAAATTACATCTCTACTCACAAAAAATCTTTTATTGGTTGGATTGTACAATCTATATCCTTTTTGGTTTTGGTCATAACCAATGAATACGCACTTCTCTGCCTTGGGATCCAATTTACCTCTTACTTGAGAAGGAATGTGAGCATAGGCTACGCATCCAAAGATTTTACAATGCTCTAAACTAGGTCTTCTTCCATTCCACACTTCATATGGAGTTGTTCCATCTAGTGACTTAGATGGAGTCTATTTATGAGATATGTGGCTGTAGACACAGCCTCTGCCCATAGGTAGTTTGGCAATCGCTTTTCGTTGAGCATAGACCTTGCAGCTTCGACAATAACTCTATTCCTCCTCTCTGCTACACCATTGAGTTCGGGTGTATACCTTGTAGTGACTTCCCTTTTAATGCCTCTTTCATGCAAGAAGGCATCAAATTCAGAAGAGAAGTATTCTCCTCCACCATCTGATCTGAGTCTTTTCAAAGTCCTACCTGTTTGGTTTTCAACAAGAGCAATATACTTCTTAAAGCAATTAAACACTTCATCCTTGTGCTTCATGAAAAACAGAATGGTCCACCTGCTACACTCATCTATGAAAGACACATAATATCTTGAGCCTGATATAGATGGCTCCTTACTTGGACCCCACACATCCGTGTGCACTAGATCCAAAGGATTTTGATACATATATCCTTTCTTACTGAAAGGTTGTCTATGAGCCTTGCTGAGTTGGCAAGCTTCCCACTTATAAATCATGTGTTGCCTTGTGATATTAGGCAAACCAAGTACACTTTGGTCCCTGCAAATTTGTTTGAGTGTCCTCTCACCAATGTGAGCAAGCCTTTTTGAAGGTGCAGTGCTAATTGTGGAATTCGCTTACACCACAGAAACTAAGCTAGAGTGATGTTAGAACACCTCTATAACAAATTTTCTGAAACTGAAAACTTTATAACTATATTTAGTGAATACCGAAATTCACTTTACAGAAAAATTCTCGTTTTCTTCAAGCTTCAATTCTAAATTGATTCACTCTAGTCTTTACATTACTGTGTTTGTTTACAGTTAAACAATCTTTGCGTCACTTAATTGTGTCGAAAAACTGTGTTTTGAACTCACCAAAATTCCACCGGAACTTCATCGGACTGTTACTGGAATTGTATCGGAATCCTACCGGAATCAACTGTAACTTTGTCTGTAATTACTTCAAATGTGTATACATGAAGTAAGAAAGTGATGCGTGAACCTCCTTCACTGAATGAACTCTATCTGAAGCTTAAGAAAAAACTTCACCAGTTCTGGATGCCTCTTTCCGGTCAGACTTTGTATTGTGTATACATATCCATTTCACCGAAATCTTTGATCAGTTTATAGTTGAGACTTATAGCTACAAGATAAGCTATATCTCATACAAAACTTTACACTGTACTTCAAGATCTAGCTCATAGAAGTACCGGAAAAACTTTACTGAAAAAAAAAACTTTAACTGTTAACTAACTTTTCACCGTAACATGAAATCTCTCAGATTTCTTCACATACGAAGAATGCGCTCAACTTCCACATGAACATGTGTTTTCTATTAGAGAAGATGTGTACAAAAATGACTCGGCCTCACTTTGCTCATAGTCATGAGAACTCTCCTATACTGAGTAGTTTCTCCTTACCATCTCTCTCAGATGAATACCCGACTGTTCAGGTTTAATCATTCATCTCTACATACGCGATCTCTGGCGTCTTCTACTCTATGCTATTCTCTATCTCATATGCGCACTTCTTTTCTACTCTTCTACACACTCTCATTCCGGTTCTATGCTCTCTCTTATATACATTTTGATCCGGCTCCAACAGACTCTAATTTTGGAAGTTTCTACTGTATATTATAGTCGTGAATTTGTCCCTTCACTAAGGCTTTGGTTTTTCTTCTGAATGCTTTGTTTCTGCTTTCCTTTATCTTCATGTCGTTATGCATAATTAGTGAGTGAATCTCCAACAGCTCCCTCTCAATCACTAATTTGCATCTTCCGGTCTTCATATATCCTTCTTTTCTTTTATACCTTCCATTTCTTTGAATCTGCTTGTATTTACTCCATCTAAGCTCTTTGTCAGAATATCTGCAATCTGATCTTTGGTAGGAGTGAATACCAATTCTATCTCCTTCTCCATTACCTTTTCTCTCAGGAAATGATACTGAATCTCTATGTGTTTTGTTCTTGCATGAAATACTGGATTTGCTGCAAGATACAACGAGCTCATATTGTCTCCATGTATGATAGGTATACCTTGATCAATACCCATGCTTTTGAACAAGGTTTGCATCCATATCACTTCTTTAGCTGCTTCCACAAGTCCTTTATATTCTGCTTCTGTTGGCGATAAGGCTACTGTGTCTTGCTTCTTTGAACACCAGCTTACAAGCTTATCTCCTAGGTATATCATATACCCATGTGTTGACCTTCTGTCATCTTGACTTCCTGCCCAATCTGAGTCACTGTATGCTCTCAGCTTTATATCTGACGTATAAGGATAATATAATCCTTCTTTTATAGTTCTTTTAATATATCTAAGAACTCTTTGTCCTGCAACCCAATGTTGATCTTTCGGACAATGCATAAACTGTGAAAGAACTTCCACTGCATAACTGAGATCCGGTCTTGTTAGCGTAGCATAAATAAGGCTTCCCACTAACAATTGATACTTCCTCATATCTTTAAACTCTACACCACTATATTTGCTGAGTTTATGATTTACTTCAAGCGGTGTTGAAGCTTCTCTGCAATTCTCCATGTTAAACTTCTTCAGTAAGTTTAGGAGATACCTTTCTTGCGAAACATATATACCATGATCTGTATATGTAACTTCCATTCCTAGAAAGTATGAAAACTTTCCTAGGTCACTGATCTTGAACTCTTTTCCAAGCAGTCTCTTTACCTCTTTGATTCCTTCATCTGAGGTTCCTATGACTATTATGTCATCTACATAAATACAAATGTAGATCATACCTTCATCCGTTTTCTTGATGAGTAGACTTGCATGCGCCTTCGAACTTTGGTATCCAAGGTCATTGAGATACTTCACAAGTCTGTAATTCCAAGCTCTTGTAGCTTGCTTCAGTCCATAGAGAGCTCTTCTTAATCTGCAAACATAATTTGGGTAACTGGAACTTACAAATCCTTCAGGTTGTTCCATGTAAACCTCATCTGATATATATCCATTCAAAAATGCATTCTTAATATCTAGCTAACTTAACTTCCATCTTTTTGATGCTGCTATAGCAATCAATGTCCTTATAGTTGACATCTTTGCCACCGGACTAAATGTCTCATCATAATCTATGCCATATATCTGAGCATAGCCTTTAACAACCAGTCTAGCTTTGTATCTGGCTATCCTTCCATCTGCAAGCTTCTTGACTTTGTAAACCCATTTATTTCCAATTACTTTCTTACCATTTGGTTTTGGAACAAGTTCCCAAGTCTTGTTCTCTTCAAGAGCATTGAACTCTTCCTTCATTGCTTCTTCCCAATTTTTCTTACCTTTTGCTTCACCGTAATTCTGAGGTTCTTCATCTTCCTTTACTAAGTAAGCATAGTTTTTCTGAGTCAAATAAGAAGTTTCATAGGAATACCTTGTTGGTTGTTTCCTTACTCTGTTTGACCTTCTTGGTTCAAACTCTTCATGTGTATGTGAATACACATCTTCATCAAATCTTGATCCATCTTCGTTTCTCATACCTGATCCAATCCTGGATGTACTTGCTTGCATATGATCTTCATCTCCATTTACCTGCATATGTGATTTACCTTTTTCATTTCTTCTTATCTCTTCTTCAAGTGTTTCAATACTATGTTCTTTATCTGTATACCAGCTTTTTCCTTCATCAAATGTCACATCTCTGGAAACAGTAAACTATTTGGTTAGAGGACTCCATAACCTGTAACCCATCTGCTTTTCATCATATCCGATGAACACATATTTTTCAGCTTTTGGTTCAAGCTTATGTCTTAGTTGTGATGGCACATAAGCATACACAACTGATCCAAACCCTTTGCAATGATCAAGTGTTGGTTTCTTGCCCCACCAGGCTTCATAAGGGGTCATCCCATTTAAAGCTATACATGGTAATCTGTTTACCAGGTATGTTGCTGTATTTACAGCCTCAGCCCAAAGATAATTTGGACAGTTCTTCTCCGTTAGCATTACTCGTGCAAACTCAACTAGAGTTCGGTTTCTTCTTTCTGCTACTCCATTTTTTTGTGGTGTATACCCACAAGTTATTTCTCTTTTGATTCCTGCATTCCAGAGATAATCATTGAACTCTCAAGAAAAATATTCTCCTCCTCCATCAGACCTTAGTCTTTTGACTTTCTGTCCTGTAAGTCTTTCAGCATATGATTGAAAATGCCTGAAAGCTCCAAACACTTCTGATTTCTCTTTCAAAACATAAAGAGTTATCCATCTTGTTGCATCATCAATAAACAGAACATAATACCTCGATCCGCTGATAGATCCTTCTTTTGTCGGTCCCCATACATCTGTATGTATGAGCTCTAGCACACCATCGTGTTTGTAACCATTTTTCTGAAATGGTAACCTGTGGGCTTTTCCCATCTAACAGGCTTCACATTTGTGAATCATATGTTGGTTCTTCATGTTTGGTAATCCTCTCACGGATTGTTTCTCCACCATAGCTTTGATTCCCTTTTCATTAAAATGTCCTAGCCTCTTATGCCAGAGGTCTAGTTCTGTAAATATCTCATCACCATGTGTGATTAAGGCTTGACCAACATTCCCTTGTACTTTCAGAGTAAAAAGTCTACCTTCCTTTTTACCATGGACAATTTGTTTGTATCCTTTCTCTGGATCTTCGACAAAAACTCCTTCATTTGTAAACCTGACTTGAAAACCTTTTTCTACTATCTGACCCACACTGATCAGATTCTTCGGGATTGTTGGAACATACAAAACATTTGTTAGTAGGTTAGCTCCATTCTTACATTTTACCTTTCCAATTGACCTTACATTATGTTTTGTGTTATCACTGTCTGTACTGTATGATTTGAAATACCTCCTTCTAATTCTGATAATAATTCTATATTTCCTGACAAATGATTTGAACAACCAGAGTCAATATAGAATACCTTGAGGTCTTCATTCTCTGACACACTTATCGAGTTCATCATCAACGTCGTATGATCATCATTCTGCGTATCATTCGCATAGTTGTAGTAGGTAGTGTTGTGAGACTGATTCTGTCCCCAACTTCTTGCTCCACCTCTACCATATCCGCCTCTTTGACTTTGTCTTCCTCTTTGATATCTTCCGCTTCTGCCTCTACTGTTATAGTTCTGATTCTGACTTGATCCTTGTGAATTATGCCAGCAATCATGAGCCAAGTGATTGCTTAATCCACAGATCCAACAAGCTTTCTTGTTATTAGTCTGATTACCTCTTCATTTCCCTCTTTTCCTGACATTACCTCTTCCTCTTGCATAATTTGCTTGAGCAGTCACTTCTTCTTCATCTTTTTCTTTACCTTTATCACCTTTCTTCTTGTTCTTTGCATACATAGCTGAACTATGTCCTTTTTCTCCATCTGTCTTCAAATCTTGCTCAAACGTTAGCATTAGTCCAAGCAACTGATTTAAATCTGGTACAAAATGATTTAAAGACAATTCAGTTGAGAGTACGAAAGGTTTCCACCTTTCATCTCCTCTCAAACCTGTAAGCACTTGTGCTATTAACCTGTGGTCTTTGATATCTTCACCTGCCAAGTCTTTCATCTTAGTGACATAGTCACTAATGCTTTGACTTTGCTTTTTCTTGAACATTGTGAACTCCGACCATAAGCTAGCCTTTCTAGCTTTCGTCGTATTTTGGAAGTGATCTTCCAACGCTCTCCATATATCTTCTGCTTTCTCCAGACCTCTAATGTGTGGTAGTAGATGATCTGTAATGGTATTGTAAACATAAGCTCTTGCCGTTGCATCTTTCTTCTGCCACAGTTTCAAGGCTTCTAGTTCTTCTTTCTTCGGTTGATTGTCATCTTCAAAAGTCGGTTTCTTTTCTTCTCCAGTCACATATTTCATTAAGTCTTTACTCATAAGTAAAGCTTCCATGCACATTACCCATGCGGGATAATTATCTCTATCCAATTTATCAATTGAGACATGATCTGCCATGATCTTCTTGTTTCTGTTACTTCCGGTGAGTGTAATGTTAAAAGGATTTTACCTTTTGTAGACCTTTACCTTGAGAATGACTTCGGAACGTTTCTTGACATCGTTTGCTGTTGATCACCTCAGCTTTCAACTTTCTTTATGAGAATTCTTCAAATGCTCTTTTTGTTTCTTCTTCTGAGAAACCTTTTCTGTTCTTTAGAACCTTTTCTGCTCTGGTACCACTTGTGGATCTTATCACTCTGATATCACTGTTGATTAACGTGCTCCGATACCACTGAAGGTGCAACGCTAATTGCGGAATTCGCTTACACCACAGAAACTAAGCTAGAGTGATGTTAGAACACCTCTATAACCATCAGTAGCTTAGCAAATTTTCTGAAACTGAAAACTTTATAACTGTATTTAGTGAACACCGAAATTCACTTTACAGAAAAATTCTCGTTTTCTTCAAGCTTCAATTCTAAATTGATTCACTCCAATCTTTACATTATTGTGTTTGTTTACAGTTAAACAATCTTTGCGTCACTTAACTGTGTTGAAAAATTGTGTTTTGAACTCACCAAAATTCCACCGGAACTTCACCGAACTGTTACCGAAATTGTACCTGAATCCTACGGGAATCAGCTGTAACTTTGTTTGTAATTACTTCAAATGTGTATACATGAAGTAAGAAAGTGATGCGTGAACTTCCTTCACTGAATGAACTCTATCTGAAGTTTAAGAAAAAACTTCATCAGTTCTTGATGCCTCTTTCCAGTCAGACTTTGTACTGTGTATACATATCCATTTCACTGAAATCTTTGATCAGTTTATAGTTGAGACTTATAGCTACAAGATAAGCTATATCTCATACAAAACTTTACACTGTACTTCGAGATCTAGCTCATAGAAGTACCGGAAAAAATTTACCGAAAAAAAAAACTTTAACTGTTAACTAACTTTTCACCGTAACATGAAATCTCTCAGATTTCTTCACATACGAAGAATGCGCTCAACTTCCACATGAACATGTGTTCTCTATTAGAGAAGATGTGTACAAAAATGACTCGGCCTCACTTTGCTCATAGTCATGAGAACTCTCCTATACTGAGTAGTTTCTCCTTACCATCTCTCTCAGATGAATACCCGACTGTTCAGGTTTAATCATTCATCTCTACATACGCGATCTCTGGCGTCTTCTACTCTATGCTATTCTCTATCTCATATGCGCACTTCTTTTCTACTCTTCTACACACTCTCATTCCAGTTCTATGCTCTCTCTTATATACATTTTGATCGGGTTCCAACAGACTCTAATTCTGGAAGTTTCTACTGTATATTACAGTCGTGAATTTGTCCCTTCACTAAGGCTTTGGTTTTTCTTCTGAATGCTTTGTTTCTGCTTTCCTTTATCTTCATGTCGTTATGCATAATTAGTGAGTGAATCTCTAACGCTTTTGTGCCATATCTCCAACTCTGTTAGAGTTTGAGATCCATAGCTAAACAAAGCTATGTTCTTTGTATCTTCCACTTCAAAAGTGAAAAGCCTTCCTGTCTTTTCTCCTTTGGAAATCCTTCTAAAGCCTTGCCTTGGGTCTTCAACATATGCTCCAAATCGGTTGAATCTAACCTGCAATCCTTTTTCAACAATCTGTCCAACACTTATTAAATTTTTGGTAATTGTAGGGACATACAAGGCTTTGCTTAAGAGGTTCATATTCCCATCTGATGTCTTCACATTACCTATCTTCTCCACTGAGTGCTTTGTGTCATCTCTTGTATGCACTTCATGCTTGTTATGAGGATCTTCCAAATCAGAAAGTAAAGCCACATTTCCTGCTACATGGTTTGAGCCGAATCAATGTAAAATATGTGATCATCATCCTTACCCTTCTTCACTGATAGATTCATAATCAATAATGAATCTTCTTGACTTTGGTCCTCTGCATAGTTATTGTAATCTCTTCTTCCTCTATGGCCACCTTGATAGTTGTTGTTGTAATGTTGTTGTAGCCTCCATTGTACCTGCCTCTATTTGATCCATAGCCACCTCTATTGAATCCTCTTTCTCTTGAGTTCCTTGGGTTCCTGAAACATTCTTCAGTAGTATGATTAGATAAGCCACATATATTGCAAGGTTGAGATGATTGGAATCTCCCCCTGCCTTGCTTTCCACCTCTGCCTCTACCTCTAGCTCTTCCTCTACCTGCAAAGTTTGCTTGGAAAGAGCTACCTTCATCTTCATTCTTCCTATTCTTTGACTTGTCCTTCCCCTTAGCTTTATCAGAATATAAGGCAGAAGTTTGATTACCTCTTGAGGACTCACCACCTTTGCTAATCTTTGCTTCATGAGTGAAGAGTCGGCCCATGAGTGTGTTGAGGTCGGGTACATGCATATCCATGTATAAATCCATGGCTGTTGTGAATGACTCCCACTTGTCGTCTGCTTTGATTCCATTTATGATTTGTCTAATGATTTGCTCCTCTTCAATTACCTCTCCAATGCTTCCCAGTTGGTCGGAAATCTCCTTCATCTTTGTGACATAATCAGTCACATTTTGCTTCGGGCTTTTCTTCATTGTTGTGAACTCCATCCACAATTGGTTCTTCCTTGCTCGAGTGTTGGAAGAGAAGAAACAAGCAAGTGCATTCCAGGTCTCTCTTGATGTCTTGCATCCCTTGATGAGGTAAAAGAAAATCAGAGATTGAGTTTAGAATATAGGACCTTGCAAGTGCATCCTTCGAACACCAATTTGAAAGTCCTTCCACTTCTTCATGTGATGGTTGCCCTTTGTTCCTCATGGTTGGCATTGCTTCATCTCCGGATATGAATCCATATAGATTCCTCCCTTGAAGGTAAGCCTCCATCCTTAGAGACCATGCTGGGTAGTTTTTTCGATCCAATTTGTCAATTGTTGATGGAAATCCATCTCCCATGTTGCTTGACTATGCTCTGATACCACTATGAAGAGAGATGGTGGATGCAATCCAAAGATGAGTAGGTGCTGCTACAACCAGCTTCACACCAGCCAACTAAGACTTCAGAGTTGATTAGTAGACCCTTTGAGCTTCCTAAATCCACCAAAATATCAACCAAGTACTTTGAAACATGTATCCCAAAAGTTTAAGTCAAGACAGACAAGTTGCAAGATGACTAGCTCCCAAAGACTTGCTATTTTTGGACATACACTTGCTAGAAAAAATGAACAGTGCTCTCAACCTGGTAGGAATTAGATAAATTCCTTTTGGACATAGCAAATAGACCTAGCAAGCTTCCCAATCCAAGTTAAAACACTTCAAATGATGGATTGAGCACTGAGAACAAGATTTATCAATTTCTGGAACATGCCCATAATTCTTGGGGCTCTGTAGAGATAGACCAGTGAGCAGTAAAATGCAGATATCTCCAACACTATAAATTCAATGACCATGAAAATTTATATGAAGAAACTAGACAGTAAGAGCTATCCAACGCATGTTAAACACTGAAAAATGTTGCGTAAAACTCGAGATATAACCTTCTGAAGTTACTGCTCTGAGTGAGTATAGCAGAGAACAAAACAGAGAAGTAGATGATGATAAATGTATAGATTCACATATGATTACAACCACATTGGCAATGAATGTTTGCACAATGGGAGTAGAATGATAGAGCTATGGAGTAAGCTCTTCAATCTCTACAAAATGACATGAACTGGTCACGTACAAGGCTTGCTAATCGCCTCTTCCTTCTTGCTCTTTTTATAGCTATTCTTGGAGGGAGTTTTGAATTCGAATTCGAATGTATCCACCTAAAAGTGATCCCCAAAGTTAGGAGATATTCCCTAAACTCAAAAATTCGTGGTTTTAGGTAGTTAGAGCCACGATTTTGCTTTTACATCATGGATGAGGTAAGCCATCTTTTTCTTTTTTTCTTTTTCAATTACAAGAGATAAAATGTACTCTTTTACAAGAGGTGTTCACATGACTACACATGTGACTTACAAATGATCATAATATCAAGCATATCAAGCATGTAGGCTTGGGTAAAATGCACCAACAATGCATATATGTTTCTTGGTTTGTCTTGTTTTTGGCATATATGGATCACATGCATGCCTTTCTATCTCTCATTTTCATCTCTCCCACAAAGAAGAAGAGATTATGCAAAAGGATAGTGCTATATAGTTTGGAAGTGACAAGATTCGAACTTGCTACCTCCCTGGTAAGGGGAGATCATCCTATCCAACATGCCTTTAATGTTTGTTGAACATTCTTATAGAATCATATTTTATTTAGTTTTTCACTTCCCTTTGCAACATGAGTTCCAATGAAAGAGGATTTTCCTTCATTATCTTTCTTCCAACTACGCCAATGCATTTGATCTTCTTCCCCCTTCTCCAATAAAATAGAAGCCCATGAAACATATTTCATAGTTTAGATTGAACAAAAAAAAGAGGAGAAGCCTTTGGTGTTTGGAAGTCACAATGAAGATTCAAGAGGTAGTGCAAGGGTGAGGACATCAGTTCAAGGGCGCTAGGGAGTTCAAGAGATGATCATCGAGGGCAATGATTGAACAAGGGGGGAAGAATGTCATAAACAAGCAAGAGATGGTCGAACCATGCCTTAAGAGGGAGGATTAGGAAACAATCCTCAACCATGGCTTTTGGGGCATGTGGTTATTCCATCAAACTCCTAGGCAGGAGGTTAGTTCAAATCCCCTGTAGATACAACATTGAGTTTAGGAGTTGATTATTGAGAACAATGATCGACTAAGGGGGGAAGAATTTCATAAAGTGACATGCAAGAGATGGATGAACCATGCCCTAAGAGGTAGAATTAGGAACTAATCATGAACCATGGTTTTGAGGAATGCACTTAGACCATCGGACTCCTATCTGGTAGGTCATGGGTTCAATTCCCCTTCCATAAAACAGAGCTTCTTAGAAATCATTTTCATTTTCATTAAATATCTTGGATTAGTTTAAATTTATGGTAATTAACCATTGACTATCTAGGAAAATGACCTACACTAGTTTTTAGTGACTTACCTATTTTCTCTTCTTTTATAGGATACTTTGGTTCATAACTATGGAGGAGCCTAGATCTTTGATTATGGAGGCTGAGCTTGACCAGCCTTACACAGAGGATATTTCAGCCCTAAATGTTGAGATCGTTGGCTTTACAGCCTTAAAGATGATCCTCAATGTCGTTCACAAACCAAGCATACTTTTAGTTGGTGCAACATAGATGGAAGTTCCATCCATTGAGCCACAAAATATTCAACCACTAGCTCTAGATATTGGATTTTCTTCTAGTCAAGAGGCTTAAGTGGTAGGTAAAAGATTTAAATCCACCTAAGTTGGAGCAGAGTCATATTCAACTAGTAAATGGGAGCAACTTGTTGTTTATGTAATATTATGGACAAGAAGCAAAAAATACAACATGCCACTTACAACTTAATGGATGTAGCACATATATGGTGGAGGAAGATATAGCAAGACAAGATAGAACAAGCCACATGGGTAGAGTTGAAAGTAATATTTTTCAATAACTTTGTTCTGTCAAATGAGCATACTCGGGCACTCGATGCCTAGTTTTTCTTGTAGCAATGATAATTAATTATGTAGGAGTAAGTTGTCGTTGGGATGTTGCATGCTTAGGGGTGCACACAAGGTGCCAAGAAAATGACCTTTATTTGGGCTGCTCTTCTTGTAGCTCATGAGATGAAGGAAGACATTAATCTCATATGTTTCTCTGACCCTCAACATCAAAATAGAAGTAATGATTTTGAGAGCACCAATGGTATGTCAAAATGTTTCATGCAAAGGAGGTGTTGCTCTAGCACAATGGTGAGAACCACGTTAAAAAGCTTCACCTCCTTAATTGTCAATCCGTGGGAGAGGTAGGAGTGATATGAAGATCGTGAACGTGAGATGATGTGAGAGTGAAGGTGAGAAGCACAAAGATGCACACACACATACACACACACAATGAAGAGACAAGCAAGACACAATGGAAGGTGGGAAATTAGCTCTATTACTCCAGAATACTCTTACAAGCTCAAAGTAGCTCTATGCTCACACTAACCAAAATGAACCAACCTCAAAAATGAGCTCTCTAGCTCTTTTTATAGTTTCTAGACTAGTTTTGACCGGTTTCACATCTAGTGACCGGCCTAGTTAAAAAATAGGTCCTAGATGCTATTTGGAAGGGTAAACGATGTCTAAAAATAACGAAAATTGGTACGCGCATTCTACCTAAGCTCCTCAAGCTCGAGGACTCCTCGGCTTGCACAAAATGGAGCTATGGATTACAAAATGGGGTTTTCTACGATACATATGTTACAATTAGTGATAACAATCACTGTTGAATGTTTGAAGAAATAATAAAAACATATTTGTTTGGAAAATTGGCCCGACTGGCTCCCTGCTTCGTCTTCACATGCTTCCGTGGCGTCTGTGCCTCTGGCTGCTTCCAACACCCCCCTCCCTCTCGCTTCTGTCGTCCCTGACAGAACCTTGTTGTGAGGTCTGCCGGATGTAGTTCTGTAGGAGGTCTTGAGCGAGGGTGTGCTCTGATATATGAATGCCTCGGGCTAGATCAGCCTCGAGTTTCTCCCAGTCGATAGGTTGTGGCTCGTCTGGTGGTGGGAGCTGATAATGTGTGGAGTACACCATTCGTTCACAGGCGAATAATTGCAATAAGTGAGTGGGCCTGCTTATAAATACCTCTGAATGGTACTCCCAAAAGCCGGTGGTGAACATTTCTTCGAATGTCTGCTTGTAACATGCCGGCAGGTATTTGATTCTGCAGTGCCAGGCGTAACACACCCGTAGCGATGGCGTTGTGCTCATATCATAGACTAAATCAAAGTTGCCATGCTCGAAGCCCGGGGTGTTTACATGGGGAGCCTTGATGCGTCGGAAGACTTTAAAGACCATCTGCATCATGTCAAAGATTTTGACAGTCATGTGCGCGGCAATATCATCCATATGCTTTAACCGAGGGAGCCAGTGGTGGATCGTCGCCATCATGTAGCCTACTGTGGGTAACTCGATTGGTGGCCTGAAGTATGGATAGTTCAACCAGTCTTGGCACTGCTTATTGTTTTGTACCTTAATAGCGAATGCAGTCCAAGAGCGGCGTCGTGGGACTGGTCCCCAGCACGGGTTAAATTTTAAGTGTAGCGGCGCTTTTACCCATGTGCTCATCATCTCGGGATAGTTTTGCAATAAATCTCTGCGCCAGTCTGGTTGAAGGATTTCACCTCTCTGCGCCCTTGGTGGCAAGTCCTCTGGCTCGAATTGAGTGGCATGCGTTGGTTTCATACCTGTTTCCTTCTCTATGGTTAGCTGGTATTCGGCCATTAACATGAAGTACGGTTTATATTGGAGCTCATGCCCAGATATGTATCGTCGCGGGGCCAATTGAGCAAAGAATGGTGACTGTAAAATTTTCTCTTCAATTATGGCCATGGCATGTAGCTGTGCCTCTACTCTGGCCGAGTGTGTCGTTCCGAGTTCTTCAACTGTCTTCATCCACGCGGGGGTAGGTAATTCGTAGGTCATCTGGCCTTCGGCCGTGACACGTCCGCCTGGGATGGGTATCGGTTCATATGCCTCTTCGAATGTCTCCTCCACCGGGATAGTGACGGTTTCTTCCTCAGCTGGTAGCTCAGGTGGGGAGTCTAGCCTTGGTGGTGCTTCATAGACAACAATTCTAGATTCAAGATTTATTACCTGGGCCCGGAGTGCATTGAGTTCCTCTAAAATTTCAGGGGCAGGGTCCACAGGTGCTGGTAATTCTGCTGCTACTTGTTCTTGTTGTGTTGTTGGTTCTCTGAGCTGTAGCAGTTTGTGATCTTCCTTTAACTTTTGATGCTCTTCATTCATACGATCATAGTCCTCGAGCAATCGCACGTGATCGTCTAGTAACATCCTCATCGATTCGGATGGGATAGCTTTGAATTTGCTCGGACTTAGTGGTTGGTCTGGATGGTCCAAAGCCGCTTCCAAGTTCTCTCTATTCTGCTCTTGGAGTCTCTGGTTCTCCTCTTTTGCTGCGGCTAAGTGTCTTCTTAGTAAGCCCATATTTCTAGTAAGCGTTGCATTGCGGACGGTCTGGGCTCTAAGTAGGTTATCCAAATCCGCGGTGGCCTCTTTGGTTTTCTCCTCACTTTCTAGTTCTAACTTGTGATAGACCTCTCGTAAATCTTGGTATCGGCTGTTCAGTGAGGCGTTCTCAATTGATAACGAATTAAGCTGCGTTTGTAATTCGTTCGTCGTTTTCTGTAGCTGTTGATAGTTGGTGCCGAGTGATGCAAACTCGTCACGGACTTGCGTCATGCATGCGAACATGTGTTGAAATGCTGTGTCTATGGTGGGCGATAGTAGTAGTGAAGTGCTAAATGAGGATGCAGCGGGAGTAGATGCAGTGGGAATGGGAAATGGGGTTGGGACAGTGGATGCAGTGGTGATTGTGGAAAATTGTGAAGTGCCTAAATATGAGGGTGTTGTGAGGGGAGTGGGTGGTGGTGAGGTGGATGGTGATATGTCCATGCCATTGGACGTGTTTAGTGTTGTGACTGTGAAAAGTGGTGTAATCGTGGGTGGTTGTGTAGGTGTGAATACGGGATTTACAAATGTAGAGTAGTTTACAGGGGGGATGGTAGGAGCACCTTGGTGAAACGGGGAAATAGGGGTTATGGTAGGTTGGGGGGGTGAGACTGGTGAGAAGGTTAGTGGGGTTAGGAAGGGGAATGGGGGTCTTAGAGGTGGGGGAAACGCTGGGAAGGATGAAGGGGTGAAGGGGTTAACATATGGATGCGGAGGGTTGGGTGTGGGCATGGTGGTATGAATGGGTAAGGAAAAGGTTGTGGCTATGTTGCCTTGTACAGGTGTGGATGTGGGGGAAGCAGGTGGGTGTGCGGGGGACACAGGATGGGTTGGTGAAAGATGAGGTGAGAGAGGAGTCGAAGGGGTGGATGTTATTTCGAGGATAGTAGTGGTATGTACAATGGTGGTACGGGGTGGTGAATCTACAAGGATGGTTTCTGCGGTCAATGAACTTTCTGGGGCAATGGTGCCTCCCTGGCTTGTGCTGAAGATGGAGCTCCTGTTGGTACACGAATATACTCCCCGGGTTTTGAAAGTAGTCGCACTCGGTGGGGATCAAACTGTGGTAGTTGCTTTCTTTGTAAAAACCTGAGTGCTTCAGGGGAGCCTACTGATTTGACTAACTCTCTGAACCCTCTGATGTATGCGTCTTCGAATCCTCCGGAGATGAGTTCTTGTTCAATTAATGCCTGGCTCTCCTCTTCAGTTAACTTCTTTCGTGCCCAGACTTTCTCCATGGTACGATATAATTTCTTTATAGCCAGTGTGTACGTTGCGGCTTCGAAAGTCTCATCCTCATATGTGCTGGTGTCGCCGTGTGTGTCGGTTTGTTGGCCTTGGCCCTCTGTCTGTTCGTCATGTGAGCCCTGGCTGGCTTCATCGTCGCCTTCCTCGTTGTCTGTTTCGGTTCTCTCTTCTTCAGAGCTCGACACAGCTTGTCCCTGTGGCAAATCTCGCGGCGTAGTAGGGTAGCTGGGACGTTCATATTCCTGGGAGAACAGTTGTGCTTCTGAATACTGGAATTCGTTTGAGAATGCATCAGGCATCTCAAAATCAAATGTCGTGTTTATGGGGTCGGCCTCCATATGTGGTATCGGGAAAGAAAATGCTTCCGCACCAATAGTGGTGGGAGCTTCTGCTGTTGTGGTGGTGGGTTCTGCGGTGGCAGCTGCCTGAGGTGCAGCGGTACTAGTGGTGGCCTCCGTAACCACTGGTCTGGACAACCGTATGCGAATAGGTTGTACAGTGGGAGCAGCTTCTGTTTGTGGTCGCTCTGGAGAGGGTTGTGGTGACGGCGACTCTGGCACTTGGAGGCAAGGGATGGTGCCTCGCATGCGCTTACCTGCCCGTGTCCTATTGGGCTTCCTGGCTTTCTTCGTTGTGCCCTTGAATGCCTTCAATTCCTCTCCTGTTAATGCACGCTCGATGGGCAAGTCATAAGCTAAGCACATATAAACAATTCTGGTCAGCGCACAACATCCATTAAGTACTTTCTTGCGCTCCCATCTGTGTTGTGCTAGATACATTTGATCTATGATCCAGCTTGCCAGATCAACAGTTTGAGGTCCCGTGCATGCCAAATACAATCCAAACCAGATTCGTTTATGGGGCATAGTAAATCTGTCCTGAGCTGGGAATGCGAAATGTTGCATGCATATCCTTAGTGGCTTTGACAGCTCAGGGGTAATGGCAGAGATCTCCTCCCACTTCGTGACGTCCCCACGTTTCATCGGTTCTGGAATTAATCTCTCTCGATCTGTGGGTGTGTGGGTTCCATGAATCTTGATGGCTGCTCTGATTAAGTCCTTAGAGAGATAAAATCTCTTGTAAGGTGGATCATCCACTAGAGTAGGCAATATGAAGGTTCCTGGGATGTCCTTATTCTCTGATGCCAGCAGGGTAGTGATTAAGTAATAGCACCTGTAAAAATCCGGTTTGGGCAGGGGGTCACTGAAATACTCTGTGAAGCCTGCTCTGGCCCAAACATGAGTTAAATCTTGGGTGCTCTGTAGGGCTTCAAACTCTCGGGAGAAAAACTGGTTTTTTTCCCCATGTGCGGTCATCAAATGTCAGAGAGGATTCAAATATAAAGTCCGCGTCCGCAAGGGGTCCTGCGAGGCCCTGAAACCAATGAGAGTTCCTGTGAATTTTTTCGGTGTAGCCCATGGGTGGGTTGTCGATAGGCATTGGCCCTGGAAATCCCTGAAATTCCGGCGGTGGGGCAGTCGGGTGGGATTCTGCGCGTAGCACGTTGAGTGGTACTGCCGCTACACTGGGGCCTGCTCCTGATGTTCCTTCGTCGGTTTGCATGGTGATTGGTGCGCTAGTGAGAAAGATCTGCTACAAAAGATTAACACATTAGCATGGAAATTAATTATGATCCCATTAAAGTGAGACCGCAATCCCTTTCCATAACTGATGCGTAACCCGTGTAGCCAAGTGCTGTGATGTGATAGATGCAAAGTTCTTGCAGCACTAGTGCAGGTCTCTAGACACCTACGTGTTTCAGATCATGCATACATTTCTTGATGAGAATACGAGTGAGGTGTGATGATGGTGTGTGAATTTATACAAGGTTTAAAGGTTAGTGATTTAGTACAAGGTTGTATGTTAGTCGGGGGGTAGTTAGACAATGGGTTAGGGGAAGACGGTTGGACACGTTTCGGTATCCATTTCCTAAGAGTTTTTGAATGGGTGGTGGGTTTCTGCTGAGGGGCAAAGGGTGGTGTGGGGTGTGGTGGTATCGAGGGATGAAATGAGTTGTGGGGGTTATATATTACATGGCTTATGGGTTGAGCTATGATACATGGCTTGGGTACCTAAATCTGCGTGGGCGTGGGTCTATGGGTAAGGTACTTCTTGGCGATCCACATTTGTCGAATGCTCGGACCTGTAGAAGAAGGTCGAGGGGATGGTGGATATCGATTCTGTTTCTGTTCTGCCTTTTTTTTGTCGATTTCTGCTTGGCTGGAGTTCTTTGGTGCTTTTTGTCCTTTTGGCACCCATATTTGTCTGGTGCCGCTTCCTTTGGGTGGCCTGAACTGCCTTCCTTGTTGTTTCCTCCGATACTGCAGTCGGTCTGGGTTCCTGCGTCGTGATTGACTCAGTTGTTGCTGGGGTTGAGAGGTCGGATGGACACTCTGCTTTGGAAAAGAAGGGAGATCCAACACTTGCGTGACCTGCCCATTAGGAAGTGATGCCTTATTTAACTTTAATCTAGGCCAGTCCGCAACAAGTTTGGAAGGATGAGCACCGCAGGGTGTCGTGCTCATTTGGCCGCTGATGCAACCCACCTGACCTCTGATTGTGCCCTTCTGCCCTTGCAGTTGGGTAACTGTCTCTTCTAGTTTGCAGGAAGTCCCAGGGAAGATCTCCTGTCGTCCTTCTGATTGACAACTGTCCATAGCCAAGCCCGAGTGGGTTGGTGTAGACGTACCGTGACTGAGCTGATCAAAGATCTTCCGGTCTTCCGTCGCATGCATGTCATAGGGTTTAGGGTCACAACCGTCAAGCGGAATGCCGTTAGAGAAGTCAAGCGGTATCACTCGCTTCTGCTCTAAGGTGCCAATCTGTAAAGAGCCTTGTCTAAGATTTAGGTCCACTGAGTGATCGTATAGCCAATCTTGGCCAAGGATTAGGGGTTCTATCAGGTCGTCATCATGGCACACTAATAGCTTTGCTGTCATCGTCAAATCCTTAATGAGGATAGGAAGGTCCACCTCACCCATGCAAGGGGTTTCCATGCCTCCTAGGCCTATGAGATATGCCTCAATTGGCCGCATTTCTATTCCTGAATCCTTATAGTGGGACCATCTAATCGCACTAGTCGCAGCACCTGAGTCAATCAAAGCCTTGAGTTCTTGGCTATGGTTACCGTGCTCTAGCCTAACTTTAATGAATGGTCTCCTGTCCACTATGCTAGGATGAGTGGTTGACTTTACTTGACACATGGCCATGGGATATCTGGGTGATGTTTCCAGATGGTTATAATGTTCTCTCCCTAGTCCTTGTCTTCTTAGCTTCATGCGCTTAATGCGTTCTATGGCTTCTGCCTGAGCTTCAGCTCGTATTCTATTTTCTTCCTCCTTACGCTTCTTTGCCAACGTGAGTCGTCTAAGCATATCTTCAGTAAGAGGTTCTTGATATAGCTTGACTCTACAGCCACTAATGTAATTAGGCATTATATCTCCTTCTAAGGTGGCTAACTGTACTGCTCCACTAGTCAAAAGTCTGTTAATGATCATAGGTCCATAACCTCGCTTTTCTAACTTCTGTGCGTGCTGTTTCAGCATATACACTAGAACTAAATCTCCTTCTTTTAGGCCTTTATCTTTCACATGTGCATCAAAATATGCTTTCTGTCGCTTCTTCGCTGCGTATATTCCTGCTGCTGCTTTCAGCCTGGTTTCTCCTAATCGTTCCAAGTCCATTATTCTCGCTGATAATTCATGGCCGGTCCACTGATGTTCTTGTGCAACCTTAAGGGTCGGTATCAAGAAGTCCAAAGGAAGCACTGCATTCTGACCAAAAACCATCTGAAAGGGAGTTGCATTGAGTACGGTCTTGTAGGCCACTCGATATGCCCAAACAGCGTGGTGTAACTGTTTGTCCCAATCTGAACGTTTGTTGTTCACGAGTTTCGTCAGTACGGTACATAGTATCTTGTTAGTGCTTTCAGCCTGACCATTGGCCTGAGGATGATATGGTGCAGATTTCTTGTGAATCACCATAAAATCCTGTAACAAATATTCAATGACTTGGTTTAGAAAGTGAGTGCCTCGATCGCTCACTAACTCTATAGGCAGTCCATATCTTGTAAAGACATTTTCAAATAAGAATTTTGCAGTCGTGTGAGCATCATTCTTTTTTGTGGCTTTTACCTCTACCCACTTCGTCAGATAATCTGTGGCAACAATAATGTATTCCGCATGTGTACCTTTTGCAGGGGGGTTGATGGGTCCTACAAAGTCTATACCCCACTTTGAAAATGCACGTCCGCCCATCATGGGTTTCAATGGCATTTCATCTCTGCGAGTAGGAAACTGAGTTCTTTGGCACACATCACATCTCTTTACATAGGTATGAGCATCCATGTGAAGAGTGGGCCACCATAATCCTGCAAAGAGAATGGCTTTGATTATCCTATCTGGTCCAAAATGACCTCCTGCAACGCCTTGGTGTGCAGTCTCTAGTATGCTCAGATAATCGCTTTCATGAACACATTGTCTTAAATATCCATCTCGTCCTCTTTTGTATAAATTATCGCCAATGAGTGAATAGTCTTGAGCTTCCTGCTCTAGACTGCGTTGTCGAGCTAAGGTCATTCCTTGAGGGAATGTGTTCGTCCTCAAGTAAGTCACTAAAGGTTCACTCCAGTCTGGTGTGAGAGACACGTGATACAATGTAGCATGCTCTACTGGTGGTCTTTCACAACAAACATGGCATTCCTTACACAACTTGTAGACATCTGCTTCCATCGTAGGCCAAAATACTCCTAGTCTTTGCAGAGTCTGTAATGTTCGATGTTTTGAATGATGTTGCTTTAGTGCACCTATGTGTGCTAATTGCAACCAATTCGCATGTTCTGATTCATCTACACAACAAGCAAGAATCTTTTGATTATCTTGTTTATATATGCTTCCTGCCATTATTTGGTATCTCTGAGACTTGGTAATCTCTCCTTCTTTGATCTTTATCCTAGGATTCTTGGGTCCGTATGTCAGAATAGGGACTATAGGCTTAGCCCATTCTGGTGCTATCTCAAGGTTAAACAAGTATGCATCTGGTAGATCATCCGCTACTCCTTGAGGAGCTTCTCCTGAGGTTAATCTTGAGAGGTGGTCGGCTCTAAGATGTGTCTTTCCTTTCCTGACTACCACTTCAAAATCATACTCCATGAGTAATAGAAACCAACGTATCAGTCGTCCTGTGTTACAAGGTTTATTGACTAAATATAATAGGGCTTGATGATCTGTAAAGAACTTGAATTTGTTGGCCAACAAGTAGTGCCTAAACTTCTTTACAGCGTAGATCATCCCTAATCCCTCTCGTTCCATCGTGGTGTAATTTCTTTCTGCTGCGTTCAGTTGTCTGCTAGCGTAGGCTATGGGGAGATCTATGTTACCTTCCTTCGTGGGTTGTGCTAACACACATCCTACGGCGTAATTGGATGCATCCACATGTACATGGAATGGCTTACTCCAATCTGGGGTGGTCAATATAGGTGCTGAGCACAAACGTCGTTTAAGTTCATTGAATGAATTTTCACATTCATCTGTCCATTCGAAGTTGGTCAAAAGAGAGTACAGAGGCTTAGCTATGATTGCATACATGTGTATGAATCGTCGATAATATCCACAATGGCCCATAAATGCCTGTACCTCTTTCACATTAGTTGGTCTTGGTAATTCTGCAATTACCTTCACCTTTTCCTCGTCCGTAGAGATTCCATTTTTTGACACAATGTGTCCTAGAATTTTGCCTTGTCTGACCATGAAAACGCATTTTTCTGGGTTCAAACAAACCTGATATTCTCGACATTTGTCAAATATTTGTCTTAACTCTGGAATATGTGTCTGTCTTACATTTGAATGTGCACATAAGTCATCGACATAAACTTCCAAGCTCTTGCGTAAAAATTCCTTAAAAACATGACACATAAGTCGCTGGAAAGTGGCGGGTGCATTTGTTAAGCCAAATGGCATCACACGAAATGCAAATATGCCCCATTCTGTGGCAAAAGTCGTCTTGTGTTGGTCTTCTAGAGCAATGGCTACTTGGTTATAGCTTGAGAATCCATCAAGAAAACTGTAAACTTCCTTGCCCGCAACTCTTTCCAATAGGTGTTCCGTGATAGGAAGAGGATAACTGTCTCTAATTGTTGCGGCATTAACTTTTTTAAGGTTAATACACACACGCAATTTTCCATTCTTCTTGGGCACAACCACAATGGGGGATACCCATTCGGTATGCTCAATTTCGTAAATGAATCCTGCTTCTATCAAGCGATCTATCTCCTCTTTAATCTTCGCAGCGTAGTTATCATTGTACGTGTACGGTTTTTGTTTTGTCGGTTTTGCATCTGGAGTCATAGGGATTCTATGAGAACATATATCTGGATCTACTCCTTTCAAATCTTTGTAACTCCAAGCAAAAACATCTCTATATTCGCGCAATAGGGCAACTAACTCTTCTTCTTCTTCAGTCGTCAGATCATGCCCTATGTATGTACATTTTTCTTCTTCTCCTTCTATGGCAACTATGACTTTCTTGGTTTTCTCTCGGTTATCATATGCTTGTCCATCATTCTCTTTTCTATTAGGCATTCGTACCATGATTCTTCTATCGTCGATTTCGTATTTCTTGAAATTCTCGGGTACTTCAAATAAAGATTCTTCTTTTTCCGACATGGTTTCTTTCTTCTTTCTCTTCTTGCCTTCACTCTTAGTAGTCACTTCTGTGGCTAACCTTACCTCGTTCGTTATGTCCTCGTGTCTCTGAGTGTGAGTCTCTATTTCGTAGAAATATTCTTCCTCTGATGCAAAGGGTGGGTCCATGATAATTGATTCTAAATCAAAATCGCTTGCGTCCTCAAATGCATCAGTGTTTGGTTCGCACTCTTCTAAAATTGCATCGCACATGATTGGCTCTATCGTGAAAACTGAAATGTCATAGCCATCCTCGTCACAGTGGGGTGTCCATTGTTCTTCATTGATGGCTACATCCATGGTTGCTAGGATTTCCGCCCAACCATGGGGTTCAAACTCCTCGTCTGGGAATACTACAGGTGCGTAGGCTGTATCTTGAAGGGTTCGTGGATGTTGTTCCGCACCTAAGGTCCTTGCTTCTAATCTTTCTTCCTCTTGTTTGGCTACTTTACACATCCATAAATGGGTATCCTCATGCAACCAAGAAGGATCTGATTCTAATGAGTGCACGGATTCCGTCTCTGCTGGTGTCTTATGGATGGTATTCCATTGTATTGGGGGTACATCTCTGTGTGAATAGTCCTTAAGATTGACTTTAGTAGTCACTCCTAAATGTTGCAAGTACAAAGAATTAGTTCCCCAATCTTGTACAATTTGCAACTGACGCATGAATGGTCGTCCCAATATCATCTCATACGCATGATTTTTCGCGAAGTCACAAATGGCGAAAGTATGCTCAAATTCTACACCACAAGTGGTGAGAGATATGCCTTCTAGTAAGCCTAACGGTTTTTCTATGTGTCCATCAGCCATTTGTAGCTTCATCCTAGTGGGTCTGAGGGCTGGCTTACCCCAACGTTTCCATAAAGCGGTAGTAGCGATGGCTACTCCGGCTCCTGAATCTAAGATGGCTTTCGTGGTGTAGCCCTGATGGGTTATTGGAAGATATGTGTTACCTTCCTCTCCTTCGCTTACGTCTCCAATCTTTTCCACGGGTATCTCTGGTACCTTCTTATGTGACCCTATCTGAGAGGGTGTGGTAGCTAGCTCAGAGAATTGATTTGCTACGTGCTTCCACAATTCTGGTTTTACCTTTAACAATTCCTCCAGGGTGAGATTACACTGTACTTTAGTGTTCTTGATCACTTCCGTGTTCCTAGGGATCACTGATTCTTCATTCCTCACTATTATCGTGGGTGCTCTCATACTAATAGACTTTGCTTCCCAAGGCCCTGTGAACTGAGGTAATTCTTGTAAAGAATTAGATTCAAATCCTGTGGGTTCACTTAGTTGCTCCTCCTCTACATCATCGTAAATAGAGGGGATGTCTTGGGGAAATTGTTCCTGCAAGTCGTTTATTTCCTGAATAGGAGGATGAGTTCCTTGTTCTTTTCTCCATTTCTCTTCTTGTATTTCTCTTAAAAATTCATGTGAGTACTTATGTATGGAAGATAGGTTATCTTGACTTTCTGTATTGGGTACTTGAGACAGGGATGGTGGATTCCTTTCCTGTGTCTCTGGGACAATAGGGTTCCTATGCTGATCCTTTTTCTCTTTGCTTTCTATTAAGTGTTCTAGCCTCTCCATTAGTCCTTGAAAGTGTAATTCCGGTTTTGCCATGTTATTCCAATTAAGATATCTAGAGGCTTCGAACAACGCTTGGGCTAGTTCTACCATCTTCATGCAAAGTTTAGTTCTCTCAATTTCTAGATCCGCTCGAGGGTAGTTTTTACTCATTTCCGTGACTTGAGGTCCCTCTTTTATTCTAGCCTGATATGCACGAAACATCATGTCTAGATCTTCTGGTATGGGTTCTGCTAAAACTGATCCTGAATTTTGAGCTGGGTTTTCTTGGTTTAATTCTTGTGAAGTCAATTCTTGTATTTTGGCTCTAGATTCCCTTAAACTTCCTTCCAACTCACTTATCTTTTTACTCCATTTTCTCTTTATCCTTTCTCTAGAATCTTTCCAAGATTTTGTCTTTTTACTACTCGATTCTGCAACTTCACTAGTTTCGGCTATTTTCTCTTGATTACGCTGTTGGTTTTGCAAGAGCGCCTGGGCTCTGGTTATAGCTTGGATCGGCACGTATGTAGGGTTGGATCCATCTGCGTTGTTTACAATACCTATCACGTTGATCGGTGTCACATTTGTAGTGTTAACTGGGTTCTTAGGACAATCTCTGATTATGTGCTCTTTGCCACAGTCGGCACAAAAGCCTTGTATGCTATAGTATTGTGATTGCCTTGCTATTGGGGGATGTGGACAATCCTTTATGAAGTGATCTCCTTGGCACCTAAAGCATGGTCCTCTAGGGCCCTGTGGTCTCTGTTGTCTCAATTGGGGCCGTGGGTTTGGGTTTGCGTACATCACATTAGCATAGTCTGGCTCCCAACTAGGTTCCATTGGTGGACTATCATAATGATAAGTCTCCATATGTTCTGGTGACTCCGTGTAATAAGCGGGTGGACTAGTTACATGAGTAGAGTCAAAACTGTTTGAGTTCGGGTCACTTTCGGTGATCAGGGGTGAAGAAGGCACTAAGGCCCTACTTAGGTTCTCTTCTGCAGCAGCGTATTTGACTGAGATGATATTCGCTGGTGGGGGTGGCTGCTGAGCTAAGACGGGTTGAGGTCTCTGTTGAGCCTGGTATGGGTAGTTCTGAGGAGGCCTATAGTAATAAGGCTGAGCATTGTATTGGCCTTGATACCTACCTGGCTGCTGGTATGTTTGCGGGTAGTTCTGTCTCACGGTTTGTTTGTTGTACGGGCAGTCCTGAGCCGTATGATTCGTGTATCTTCTCTCAATTGTGCAATATTGGCCACTAGGGTTGACGTGAGGTTGAGGTGCATTGGGGCACACGTTTGCCAAATGATTTCCACCACAAGTGTAACAACGCACATTTGTAGGTAGCTTGGGCACCTGTTTACTAGAAACTCCTAGTTTTTGGGCCACTTTTTCTGCTAGGTCCTCTATTGAATTAGACAATTTTGTGGATGCTAGAGAAGAACAATCTGGGTCCTTATAGACTTTTGAGAGTTCTAATTCATCTCCTAGGTTGTCCTCGATGTCTATACATATTCTTACACACTCTTCTAGCGTTCTGGGTTCTTTTAGGTACACATAGGAGCGTAGTTTAGCGCTCAACAAGCCATCTCGGAACAGTGATACTTGTTTGGCTTGTGAGGGTATCTCTTGCATTGGACATCGTTCAACATATTGTCTGAATCTACGACCTGCCAGTCTTACTGTTTCCTGAGGGGTTTGTTTAAAACTATGAATCAACGAAGACGTGTCATGTCTAACCCCACTTTTAGAGAATTCAATGATGAATGACTCTAAAAAGTGATGGATGTCTCTAAATTGCCTTTGTTGCAGTGGTTGGAACCAAGTTAAAGCGGTATTCTTTAACGTTAGTCCAAATGCGTTGTACTGCGTGAACATGTCCTCGACTTGTTCTGCTCTTAATACTTGCTTGAATTCTGCGACATGGTCATAGGGATCTCCTGTCCCATCAAAGTAATTCTTCATTGATTTCACTAATTGCGTGGGTCTCAATACTCTTGCGTGTTCACGTGGTCTAGGTAGAGGAAAATCATCTCTACCACCTGGTATTCCATGTTCTCTTTGTCTATCCGTCCTATTAGTGTTCGTGGTTGTTCTATCTCTCCCTATGGGGTGATTGAAGCTTACTTCTGGTCTCTCGTGATTTCCTTCTCTTTGATTTCCATGGGCTGAGGAAGTTCCTGCCCCTTGTTGATTTGCATTCATGTTTGTTCTGGATGGAGGGAATATCAATTCACCTCTCCAAGTGTAGGTGTTTTTAGCGCGCTCAGGCACCACAAAGACTCTTTCTGAAGTCTCATCCAGGTATACCACCTTTCCAGGTGTATCTGGGTCCTTGAATTCATAAATTGTAATGATGCCTACCTCGCCAGGGTTTTCCTTTCTGTACCTCCAAAAGGCTTCATCTGTCTCCTTGTTTACAAACAACTCGGTGCTCCTGTTATCTTGAGGGATCCACTCTGGGATGAGTACTCTCGTTAATACGGATTTCCCTCTAGGTGTTCTAGGTTCTTCTAACGGTTCTTTTCCTTGAAATTTCGCTTCCGTCTCTAATTGGATTGTGCCAAACTCATTAGTATCGTTTGGTTGCGTACTTAGGATGTACATGGTTCCTTCTTTGTCTATGTAAGCGTCTCTCTCAAATTTCACCACTGGTCTTTCCAATCCAATGGGTTGATCAGGGTTGTGCAGTTGCACCACTTGCCTTTGCAAACCATCCTCATAGATGCGAGCACCTAATCGGTTGGTTCGGAGAAACTCTAGTTGCGTTCTATAGGGTCCTTCTGGCTTTTCTAGGTATGCTATATGAGACCCTCCTTCAGGTCTGTCTGCACTAAATGCCATTTCTGATTCGCTAGTTTCTGAGCTCTCGTAGGGATAACTATTATTCAATTGCTGAGCCCAAGATCGAGCTGTGGTTCTTACACTAGCCTCTGATGATCTAAGGCTTCTTCTGTCCGACTTACCTATATGTTTGCCCGATCTAAGGTTCATTAATTTCCTTCCTTGCTCACTCAATTACACACTCAGATCGTCAATGGTCCTTTGTGATTATTCTCTTGATTCTTTTTAATTTTCTCTGGATTCTTGTCTTAATTTATGCGTCAGGAATTCGACTTCCGTTATGATTTTGAGTTCTCGTTCCGTCAAACTTATGTTCTTTTCTTTAGGTTTTTGCATCACACACACCTTTACTTTAAGTCTTAAACTTGATAGAATTAGGTATCTTGAACTTGAGGCATTCCTATCGACTTAAATCCACAATGCTAACGTTTAGCCTAAGCTAAGAATTGACTGAGGGGGTTGAGTAATCTTCCAACCTCGAGTCGGCTTTTCTGTTGCTCTGATGCCCTGTTGCCCAAGAAGCCGTGCTTCCCAAGCTCTGCTGTCTTCACTGCCTTGCTTGCTTGCCCTTGCTAGACCTGGAAAATTCCAATGTTAGACCAATTCACAAGAAGATTAAACACTTGAGTATATACACCTTTTAGTCCCTTCCCTTTTGCCCAAATTTCCAATGTGTGCCCCCTGGCTTCCTAGTCCCAAGCTAGGTGAACCTCAAATTAGCCTATCCAAAAATAGATGTATTCTTTATGAAAAAAACAGTTGAGGTCACGTAGTACTCGTCACGAGCTTTCTAACGAGCTATTAAGCTCAAAAAACGGACTTCGGATGAAAAAGTTATACGCGTTCAGGCCCTGGGGGGTAAAAACTGACAATCCAGTTTTTCTTCTAATATAGGCTAAGGGGTCTCCTATGAGTCTAATGGTCCAAAAATTTCTCAAAAATACCCTCAAATTTGGTCAAAAATTGGAGTCCAAAAATTGCGATAGGGGTGGACAATCGCGATGGTCCGGGACAATCGCGATGGTCCGAGCGAACCGTCGCGATGGCGTGGGATTTGGACAATCGCGATGGCGCGAAAAGGCGAACCGTCGCGATGGCCCGAAGTGAACGATCGCGATGGCGTGGAAATGGACCGTCGTGATGGTCCAAAAAATGAACCGTCGCGATGGCGTGAACAGGCGGACAATCGCGATGGCGCGGTCAACGGTCAACGGTGGACAATCGCGATGGTCCGAAATGAACCGTCGCGATGGTCCGCGATGCGATGGCTTGAGCCAATCGCGATGGTCCGATTTTGGGCTGTCGCGATGGTCCGAAAAACGAACCGTCACGATGGTCTATCGTGACACGTGGCACTGTCGTGGCGATGGCATAAGCCAATCGCGACGGTCCGCGGTCAGCTGAACCGTCGCGATGGTCCAAGTGGACCGTCGCGATGGCTCAAGTGAACCGTCGCGATGGTCCGAAAAAGTGAACCGTCGCGATGGTTCGGCCGAGCCGTCGCGATGGTGTGAGCCTATCGCGATGGTGCGACACAATCGCGATGGTCCGAGCCAATCGCGATGGTCCACCAAATAACGAATTTTTGAAATGTAATTGTGGTTCCGTGAATGCGCAAGTATCGCCTATCTAGTGGTGTGGTCGCCTACCTCAAAAACCGAAAATTGCAGACCATCGCGATGGTCCGCCCTGCTCGGAAATTTCTGACAGAAAGTACATGTTTTACCTTTTGGAAGCTCTCCTGATGCTCTGAAGCTCTGTACCTGCAAGAAAACTCAAGAAAACACAAGTGCATACAAGCGCAAAAACTCTCTCTCGCTCTCTCGCATGCACAAATGAGGGGAATTGAGGTGAATGGGGGGATATGGTGAATTTTCTGATTTTTTTGGAGATGGAGATGATGATGCGATGATGAAGATGGAGTATGGGGGAGGTGAAAAACACTAAAAACTAAGTAAAAACAACAACAAAAACTGAAATTTTTACCTTCCAACGCCTCTTCTTGCTATACTCTTACCATCACACATTCGTCCTAGACTCGATCCCCGGCAACGGCGCCAAATTTGGTGTTGCTCTAGCACAATGGTGAGAACCACGTTAAAAAGCTTCACCTCCTTAATTGTCAATCCGTGGGAGAGGTAGGAGTGATATGAAGATCGTGAACGTGAGATGATGTGAGAGTGAAGGTGAGAAGCACAAAGATGCACACACACATACACACACACAATGAAGAGACAAGCAAGACACAATGGAAGGTGGGAAATTAGCTCTATTACTCCAGAATACTCTTACAAGCTCAAAGTAGCTCTATGCTCACACTAACCAAAATGAACCAACCTCAAAAATGAGCTCTCTAGCTCTTTTTATAGTTTCTAGACTAGTTTTGACCGGTTTCACATCTAGTGACCGGCCTAGTTAAAAAATAGGTCCTAGATGCTATTTGGAAGGGTAAACGATGTCTAAAAATAACGAAAATTGGTACGCGCATTCTACCTAAGCTCCTCAAGCTCGAGGACTCCTTGGCTTGCACAAAATGGAGCTATGGATTACAAAATGGGGTTTTCTACGATACATATGTTACAATTAGTGATAACAATCACTGTTGAATGTTTGAAGAAATAATAAAAACATATTTGTTTGGAAAATTGGCCCGACTGGCTCCCTGCTTCGTCTTCACATGCTTCCGTGGCGTCTGTGCCTCTGGCTGCTTCCAACAGGAGGGAACAGGGGAAAAAAGAGAATATCTAGAGTTTGTTTGGGAAGATCATGAAAGCATGTAACAAGAGGGAAGTTAAGTTCTAATTGTGCATTTTCGACCACTCCAATACTTGGCTCATTTAATCCATTTTCTTTAGTGACATTGAAGTTCTTAATAAATTTTTGCTTTCAATTATTTGCAATACTTCTTGTTGGAGTCCAAAAGGAGCATACATTGTCATCATTGTTCAATGTGTGCGAGTTTATTGATAATTACATCTCTTGCATGTCATGAGTAGTTCGACATATAATTGTAGTAAAATGTGATTTCCATTACTCTCTTATGAGTATGCGTGTACTAACAAGAGGAATGAAGGTTACATTCGAATTAATTCAAGTTCTTTCTCTTGAGGCACTCTGTGCAACTAAAGAGTTTTGAAGCTATCCACTTTTAATATATAGCCATGAAATTGGCACAAATTGTAACCTCACAATTAGACCACACATGCACATGCCTAAAGCTTCCCTGATTTAACCTTTGGAGATGCATGGTTTGGCTTCCACAACTTGTTTTAGGAACTATCCATCATACATAACATTAAAATTACTTAAAACATCAGTATTTTGTTTTCCCTCGTAACCTTCTCTTCCATATTTGTCATTTTTATTTTCACATACAACATGCATTGTTCATTTAATTCTTCCTGTTATTGACAAACAAAGTAAATACTTAGTGACTGAGTTATTGACAAACAAACCACTTGCAGCTTGTTAAATCTGACACTGTTCAATACAAATCAATTAACTATGACTAAAGGCCTGTAATGTAGACCTGAAAATTAAAACATTAGAACTCCATTTTTTTAGATGACAAGTGTTCCCTCAAGTCTTGTGTTTAAAGCATAGGCGACCCCTCCTAATGTCACGAGTTATCACTGTGAGGTTTCAGGACTTCCATCATAATACATATATATGTATGCATACTATATGTATTATGTATATATTATGTATTTATGTTACTTTATGTATGTAATATGTATATATGCATGTATCTTTACACACACACACACACACACATATATATATATATATATATATATATGTGTGTGTATATATATATATATATATATATATGTGTGTGTGTATATATATATATATATATATATATATATATATATATATATATATATATATATATATATATATATATATATATATATATATATATATATATATGTATGTGTGTGTGTGTGTATGTATGTATGTATGTATGTATGTGTGTGTGTGTAAGAAAACAATTTGTTATCTACAAAAACAATTTAGAATGTCCTTATAGTAATTACTCATAATTTCTAGCCTATTAACTTTTTTGCGAAGCTAAAAATGAAAGAAATACAGATAGGGAGAGAGAGAGAGAGAGAGAGAGAGAGAGAGGAGACATAGAGAAAGAGAGAGATGAATTCCTTTTACTCATCCGATTTGGGGCAATCATCCTTGCTCAACTTCACATATGTAGGTAAAGGTGTACTCTATGCCTTTCCACCTTGCATATTGTACATGTGTACTTTGGATATGTACTCAATTTGAGAAAAATATATGCATCTATTACTCCTATTAAGAGTAATTCACCCCCCAAAACCTTCATATCAAATATCTCACTCAACTTCTGCTTGAGCACCATAAGCAACATGTTTGGTACATCACAAACGATGACTGTTATTTCCTGTTTTAACAATCACAAAAACCTTTCAAGCTCCACACAAATGTCGCTCGAATGTCTCTGTAAAGTTTTGCTACAAAAATTTCAAAGCACTAACAGAAATAGACTTACTCTGAGGATCTGAAGCACATGCATATTTACAGGATTTCATGTTCTTGCGTAGATAAAGAGATTAAGGATACCAAACTTCAGAGAAGAACTTACTAATTTGCATCCTCTTTTATATTTACAACAGCAGTGCACACTACTCCCTTGAAATAGTTTCAACATCTCTCTCTCTCTCTCTCTCTCTCTCTCTCTCTCTCTCTCTCTCTCTCTCTCTCTCTCTCTCTCTCTCTCTCTCTCTCTCTCAGAGTGTACATCCGCCCATTGTTCAGTTGAATTCTCTTTTGCTTTTCCCAATTGATTTATGTACATCAAGTACATCAAGGCTTTTCTGCTTCAGCTTCCATAGATGCCTCAATTGTTCAATGTGGTTCATCTATAGGTAAGTAGACATTGTGATTGAACTCCACTCGAGCCTTGGGCATGTTTATAGGTATAAAATACCAATTGGGCTTGCTCAAGTTCATCGATTATATTTCTGATTACCTTTTCAATACTCTCTCCCTCATAATATGAAGCAAAGTAATGCTCTTGTAGCTCCAAACAGACCGAACTTCTGTTGCTAAGATTCACTCACATACTTCTAGTAGCAATGTATAATTGTCTTTGAGAAAACCTTCGAATCTAGATTGAATTTCATAGAACTTATGGCTATCCTCTCCAAGCTTACAGCTGAAAGAAAAAAACATCAAACCGAATTGAAGATGCCCCTTTTTTCAAGAATTCGCCCCCCAAAAATACATGGAGTCATGAGCATACTCCCCCCGAAATGTCCTTTCCTCTAGTTGTGGAGTATGCTCATGACTCCATATATCCAATTCTGAGAATTGAAATTCCATGCCCATCAAATGCATGTGCCGAACATGTTTGAAGCGATTGTCTCATATATCAAAACTCCAATGATTTTGGGCATAGACTATATTTCTCTTTCAATGTGAATTGCAATCGTAATGCTTCAGTGATTCTCCCAAGCATAACAAAACAATAATAGCATACTTTACTTGAAATCCGAATCCTTCACATCTATAAGTAAAATACATTTGTCTCCATGCCAAGCTTTTGCTAATACCTACCATTGCATCTAATCGGGGAGCATGCTAACACTCCATAATTGTTCAAGCCTCAATACCATAAAGTAGGTGTCCAACATCACAAATTTGGACAAGTACCAGATTCGAGAATATGAAAAGTTCCAAATAGGTGTCCAACATGACAATGCAACTATGGAGAAGGAATCTCCAAGACATCCACCCCCTCCAAACCTGTGTGACCTCTGAACTATTCATTCTAAAACCCAAGATTTCTTCATGTATTTAAAATTCATTTAATGTGCAATTGGATGTGCACCTATGGATTTAAAAGCAGACATGCATGTACATTTTCAAGCATGCGTACTCTAGATGCAAGCATTCATGATCATGGTGAAAATAAGGAAACTATTCTCAAGATTTATACTAAAAGAAGCTCTCCACTCATAACTCCACTCACAATTCTTTTGTCATTTCCACTCATAACTCAATGTACTCTTATTTATGATATTTACAAATACCTCTCATGTGCAAATGAATGTACACCTATGGGAATTAAAACATGTGCTCTTTTGAGCTTAAAATATGCATAATTTAGATGCAATGCAACTAAAATGGTGCAAAAAAATGATCAAGGTTTAATCAAATTAGCTAATGAAGAAGGCTTTCTCAACTCCATGCTTTGGTTACCTTCTCTGTCATCACCACTCGATCAAGTCCTACACTCATAAACTCTAAACAAATGATGTGAGACATTAGATCAAAATAAAATTATTTACACATGCAATCCATGAAAGGATTTCTTGAAAGTCCATTTGCAATAAAACATGAACAAGAAACTCAAAAGTAGTTTCCTTTCGTACGATCCAATCACACTCAAGATCTTCAAATGGTTCTAGATGTGCACCTGCACTCATGAACTCATAAGAGGTATTAGGAACATCATATTTTATAAAATTATTTGAAAAAAGTTCATTCATTTGAACACTAGGTGCATTTATTTCAATTGGGTTAGTTTCAGAATCCTCTTCCACGATACACTTGTTGGAGTTAGACGTCTGCGGAAGCACGCGAACAGCACAAGGAAGAAGAATAAGCTTGGAGCACAACACACAACAGCCTGTTGATAGAGGACACCATCAATTGCATCTCCAGCATCATGAAGACTCAATCGTAAACCTGTCTCCATAGGAGTGGCAATAGGCTTACAGTCTTCAAGGCCAAAACGCTGCAATAATGTGTCAATATATTTCATTTGACACAAAGCCAGTCCACCATCAACTTGCATAAATTGAATGCCCAAATAGTGATGCAAATGCCCCAAATCAGACATCTCAAATGAGGCATGCAAATCAGCCTTAAAATCAGCAATATGCTTCTCAATAAGACCAATGAGCAGCATGTCATCAACATAGACAACAATGATCAGAAGCACATCATTAGCATGCTTAACATATAAGGTGCTCTCAGTTGGACTGTTCACAAAACCATGTGCAATCAGATAGGCATGTATCTTCTCATACCAAGCACGTGGTGCTTGCTTTAAACCATATAATGCCTTCTATAACCTGCACACCTGGTTTTCATGCCCTTTCTGCACAAAACCACGGGGCTGAAGAACATATACTTCTTCATGCAAGTCACCATTCAGAAATGCAGTTTTAATGTCCAACTGATGTACATTCCAACCATGATGGGCTGCAAGTGCACAGATGCTCCGAACAGTAGTCATACGACATGTGGGTGCAAAGGTCTCATCAAAATCAATGCCTCTTTCCTGTGCATTACCCTTTACAACAAGCCTAGCCTTATACATGTCAACTGTACCATCAGGTTTACACTTCAGCTTGTATACCCACTTAGTACCAATGGCTTTCTTGCCAAAAGGAAAGTCACATAAAGACCAAGTACCATTCTTCATTATAGCATCATATTCAGATTGCATAGCAGCCATCCAATTTTCTAAATTTTATGCTTCATCAAAAGAAACCGGCTCATTTTCATCACAGAGACTAGATGCAGCCATAGCATAGCAATCTGATGTAAAGGAGGCACTATGAGAGCCTGAACAAGTACGATATGACAAAGGTGCATCTAATTTGCTGTCACACAAAGTCTGCACCAGCCATTTTGGCATAGTTTTGCCTCCTGAATATCAGCTCTCTCATCAACAAGTGCATCATGTAAATCTGCATCAGAAATGGGATGATCTGCATCATTACATGAAACCTGCAAAGGCTGAGAAGTTGCCTCATTAAGACCAGTAGTATACTGTCCACCTGTAAAAAGAGGCATCAAAGTATCATACATGTCTTTGGAGCTAACAGATGTCTCCTTAGTACATGAAAGCAATGGCTGAATAGCATCTTCCACAAAAACAACATCACGGCTAACCAGAATGCGTTTAGTATGTGGATGATACAGACGATAGCCTTTACTTTCAGAACTGTACCCAACAAAAATACATTTTATTGCCTTATCATCCAATTTTCTGCGATGTTGTTCAGGCACTAGTGCATATGCCAAACAACCAAAAACCCGCAAATGAGCAACAGATGGCTTGTGATCATGCCAAGCCTCATATGGAGTGATAGACTGCAGCTCTTTAGTGGGACACCTGTTAAGTACATATGTTGCACACATGACAGCCTCAAGCCAGGAACTATGTGGTAAAGCCTGACTCTTGACCATACACCTCGCCATCTCCATGAGTGACCTGTTCTTCCATTCAGCAACTCCATTTTGTTGAGGTGTATACGGCACTGTACACTGGTGTTTTATCCCACGTTCAGCCAAAAATGCATTAAAATCAGAAGACATATATTCCCCCCCTCGATCAGAACGGAGGGTGCCCATTTTACATCCTGATAGATTTTCAGCCAAAACCAAAAACTGTTTGAAGCACAAAAACACTTCGGACTTTGCCTTCAATGGATATACCCATGCATGCCTGGAAAAATCATCAATGAAAGTCACGAAGTAAAGATAGTTTCCAAAAGAAGGTGTCTGCATAGGACCACAGACATCACTATGTACAAGCTACAATTTCTGCGTAGCCCGAACTGAACCATCTTTTGGAAAGGAGGAATGCTGCATTTTGCCCAAAATAGAGCCTTCACATACATGTTTTCCAGGTGCCTCAAGCTTGGGCAAAGAAGACACCATATCAGATTTCTGCAGGCATAGCAAACTAGCAAAATTCAGATGACCAAAGTGTGCATGCCAAAGCTTTGCATCTGACATAGCCTGAGAATCATGAGCTGCACATGTCAAATCATTCACAGATCTTTCATAGTCTATGAGCTTATACAGCCCACGACATAAAATGTCATAAGCAATAATAACATCGCCATTCGACAGATCATGAATTGTACATCTGTCATCAACAAATTTCACAACCAAGCCAATCTTGGCTAATGCAGAAACTGATAACAGATTCTTCTTGATCCCTAGCACAAATAAAGCATCTGACAAGGTGAAAGAACTACCATCAGCAGTAGTCAGAATGATCTTACCAACTCCCATAACAGGATAAGAGGAGTTGTTGGCGCATGTGATAGTATTCACTGTAAGGGCAAGCTCGAGTGAAGAGAAGAAACTGCGCTGCGAGGTAATATGTTTGGTCGCCCCACTATCAAAGTACCAAACATCTGAGTCCACTACAGACATGCACTGCTCATGAGAAGATGGGTCAGAACTGCAAACAGTAGTAAACGCCCATTCTTCTTCCTGCACAAGATTAGCAGACTCTATTTTTGGTGTAGAGGCTTCTACAACGACCATTCCAGCCTCCTTTTTCTTTGCCTCTTTTGCAGCCAGTTTTGGACAGTTCTTTATGATATGATCATTCCCTTTACGGTACTTACAAAACAATTTCTGCTTTTCTGATTTCTTCTCATCTTTATCCTGGTTCTTCAAATGTGCAGCATTTGCATATTTTTGCTTACTAGTAGAAGAGCCCCATTTTCCTTTGCCCTTCTGACTAACCAGGAAAGCTTGATCTCCAACACGCATAATGGACCTATTCTACCTGGATTGATCTTCCTGTAACAGAAGAGAGACTAACTCCTCAAATGACAAGGCATTTGGATTGCCTTTCATCATCAATCGAAGAGTAGAAGCAAAACTCTTATATGAATCAGGAAGACCATTCAGAATGGTCTGCACAAGTGAGCTATCTGGTATAACCTCATCAGCAGAAATCAACTGTTCCTTCAAGTCTTTGATCTTTGTTAGAAAAATGTCCATAGAATCACCTTCGTTCATGTGCTCACTCTCCAACTGTTTTCGGAGGTAAGCAACACGAGCCTCATTCCTAGCCTGGTACAATGTGGTAAGTGTATCCCAAGCATCCTTTGTTGTTCTACAAGAGCGAATGTGAGGAATAATAGCACATTTGACAGACAAAGCTATCAATGCATGTGCTTGAGCATCTCTGCCATCCCAACAAATTTTCTCTACAGTAGGTGCAACAAAAATAGCAGCACGAACAGGAATCTACAGAATATCATCTTCGACACCATCTCCATAAGCTTCAGCACGTGTATTTGCAGTACCGGTAGTCGTAGGTGTAACAGGACGTCTTTCAACACCCTGCACAATGTTCCACAGTCCTTTTGCAACCAATACATGTCGCATCATATAAGCCCATAATGGGTAGTTGGTACCATCCAACTTATCCTCAATAGCCAACATACAAAATACATCACTGCTTTTAGCCATGGCCAGTGACTAAAATACCTTGATGCAGAAAATTGACTGTATCTCAAAAAGTTGAACGGAACTGCCCAGACGAGTTCTGCTAAACCTGTAGCAGACTTTGAGACGCTTATACTAGCGAATCAAAACAGGTATATTGGCATAAAAAGACAAAATAGGTCTGCACAAACGCTGTGATAGTGCGTTCGGAGGCCAAAACGAGCTCAGATCACGATTTCGGCACCACAAAACGAAGCAATTTTGATGTTTGAAACACCTTGAGTATGCTCACCAAATTTTGTGCAAATTTGAGACTACAACCAGAGGAGTGTCGACGATGCCCTAGAAGAAGCAACGACCTGCTCTGATACCAATTGTTGGAGTTAGACGTCTGCGGAAGCACGTGAACAGCACAAGGAAGAAGAATAAGCTTCGAGCACAACACACAAGACTGAATGTATTACTAGAGAATGTACAAAGATAAGTAGCTCATTAGGGCAATAGGCGTATATACGAGCCAGGGGAAAAAACCTCCTAAAGAGGCAAAAAAGTGTCCCGGGGGTCCTAGAGTGTTCACACACATCACTACCTAAATATATCAACAACACTCATCATGTGAAGAAGATTCATTCAATTCATCTAACTCTGCACACTCAAATTCATGCAAATCCAAACTGGCATACATCAAATCAAAAAAATTATCTTGAGCTATAAGATTGTAATTCATACCCATTGAAAAAAACCTCTGCACAATCAATCAAACTCAAGCATTCCTCAAATATATCTTCATTGGACACTTGTTCACATATGTTCAACTCGAAGTCTTTTGTTTTAAAAATCACAAAAACCATTCAAGTTCCGCATAAATGTTTTCTTGAATGGATAAATTGAAGATGATTTGTTCAAAGTGTCCTTCAAATCCAAATAATGTCCAACATGACAATGGAATTGTGGAGAAGGAATCTCCACGATAATGTTGAAAAATATTAAGAAATATTACTAAAGATTCCTAATCAGGTACATATATCCATTTGATTTTGATATTTTAGAAATCGATATTGATATGCAACCGCAATCCAAAGATAATCAACCTATCTTGAATATGATGGGTAGCAAGAAGGTAACCACAGTGATATAATCTCTAGTTGCTCAAAAAAGATATCAATTCCTTGACATCGAGCTAGTGACCATGAGAGGGGAAGAGCAAGGACATCCTATTAAAATATAATTTGATAGAGGATCCACTCACAATGTAATTATCTCTATATATGCACATACATACATACACATACACACACACACACACACACACACACACACACATATATATATATATATATATATATATATATATATATATATATATATATATATATATATATATATATATATATATATATATGTCACACACACACACACACACATATATATATATATATATATATATATATATATATATATATATATATATATATATATATATATATATATATATATATATATATATATATATATATATATATGTGTGTGTGTGTGTGTGTATATGTGTGTGCGTATGTATGTATGCATGTATGTTTGTTTGTGTATATATGTATGTATATATACATGTTTGTGAAAGTATATACATGTGTACATATGTATTTATATTATATGTATTATTTATATATTATGTATGTATGTATGTTTATAGGTATAAAAAATGCAAATTGGGCTTGCTCAATTTCATTGATTCTATTTTTTGCTGCCTTTGCAATAGTCTCTCCCGCATAAGATAAAGCAAAGGCTTGCTCTTGTAGATCCAAACAGACCGAACTCCTATTGCTAAGATTCACTCACATACTTCTCACAACAATATATAATTGTCTCTGATAAAGCCCTCCAATCTAGATTGAATCTCATAGAAATGGTTGTCCTTTCCAAGCAAATGAACTGAAGATGCCCCTTTTTTTAAGAGTTCGCCCCCCAAAATTGAACTCCCTTGTTTCCCCTAAAAATCCTGCTACAATACACTCTCTCATTGTGGAGTATGCTGCAATACCCCTTCCAAGGTAGTAGAATATTCTCATGACTCCATGTATCCAATTCTGAGAATAAAAATTCCATTTCCATCAAATGCATGTGGCAAGAATGTTTGAAGCGGTTGCCTCATATATTCAACCTCCAATGATTTTGGGTAGTGATTATATTTCTCTTTCAATGTGCATTGCGATCATAATGCTTTAGGAATTCTACCAAGAATAACAAAACAATAATAGCAGACTTTACTTGAAATTCAAATCCTTCACATCTACAAATAAAATTCATTTTCCTTCATGCCAAGCTTTTGCTAACACCTAGCATTGCATCTACTCCTAGAGCTTGCTAACACTCCATAATTGTTCAAGCCTCAATACCATAAAGTAGGTTCCAACATCAAAAATTTGGAGAAGTAACAGATCTGAGAATATGAAAAGTTCCACATAGTTTCCAACATGACAATGGAATTGTGGAGAAGGAATCTCCACGATAATGTTGGAAAATATTAAGAGATGTTGCTAAAGATTCTTGATCAGGTACATATTTCTTACAAGTTCATAAGTTCATGTTGGGATTATAAGAAGCACTATCAAATTTTGAATGAAGTTAAAGAGTTAGCTTTAGTTCTAGAGGATGTTCATCGATCACCACCTCAGCCTAGTGAAAATAGCATGACTTGGACAAGATCCATAAAGCCTTCAACTACAATTCTAGTTCCAAGTAAACAAGTTGATGTCATTTCAACTTCTTCTCATGAGAAGTGAAAGGTTTCTTCTATGGCATAGAGAGCATTCTAACGCTCTAATTTGGTTGACATTCATAATGTCTTTATCCAAAGAAAAAGTAGATTTTATCAAAGATGGTGGTGGAGAAGCAACCATAATAACCATTTGATTTTGATATTTTAGAAACCTATCTTGAATATGATGGTTAGCAAGAAGGTAACCAGAGATTTGCATGTGATATAATCTCTAGTTGCTCAAAAAAAGATATCAATTCCTTGACATACACACACACACACACACACACACACACATATATATATATATATATATATATATATATATATATATATATATATATATATATATATATATATATATATATATATATATATATATATATATATATATTAAATTTATTTATTTATTTATTTATTTATTTATTTATTTATTTATTTATTTATTTTTATATATATATGTGTGTGTGTGTATGCATATACGTATTTTTGTGTATATATGTATGCATATATACATGTTTGTGTAAATATATACACACATATATATGTATGCATACTATATGTATTATGTATATATTATGTACGCACACACGCACACACACACACACACACACACATATATATATATATATATATATATATATATATATATATATATATATATATATATATATATATATATATATATATATATATATATATTAAGATACATGCATATATACATATTACATACATAAATTAACATAAATACATAATATATACATACATATATATGTATGCATACTATATGTATTATGTATATATTATGTATTTATGTTAATTTATGTATGTAATATGTATATATGCATGTATCTTTATATATATATATATATATATATATATATATATATATATATATATATATATATATATATATATATATATATATATATGTGTGTGTGTGTGTGTGTGTGTGTGTAAGAAAACAATTTGTTATGTACAAAAACAATTTAGAATGTCCTTATAGTAATTACTCATAATTTCTAGCGTGTTAACTTTTTTGAGCTAAAACTGAAATAAACACAGATAGGGAGAGAGAGAGAGAGAGGAGACATCGAGAAAGAGAGAGATGAATTCCTTTTACTCATCTGATTTGGGGCAATCATCCTTGCTCAACTTCACATATGTAGGTAAAGGTGTACTCTATGCCTTTCCACCTTCCATATTGAACATGTGAAGTAGTTTGGATATGTACTCAATTTGAGAAAAATATATGCATCTATTACTCCTATTAAGAGTAATTCGCATGCCAAAAATATGTTTGGCATCCCCAAAACCTTCATATCAAATGTCTCACTCAACTTCTTCTTCAGCAATGATAAGTCATCAAGGGACTTCCCAGCAATCAACATATGGTCAACATAAAGTATCAATCATATCAAGCCACCATTCAAGCATCTCCTAGTATAGAGACAATGATCCACATTGCTTCAAGAATAGCCTTAAGACTTCATAAAAGCATCAAACTTTTGTACCATTGTCTAGGGGACTGTTCAAATCCATATAAGCTCTTCTTAAACTTATAGACTAGACCCTCTTTGCAAGGAAGTACATAACCCTCTAGTTAGCAATATTCAATGTCAATTTCAACTTATATACCCATGTAATTGGTAAAGTTCTCCTTCACTTTGTCAAATATACCGAATCCGAAGCGTTATTCTTGTGAGTAGAATCCAATTCAATCTTCATGGCACACTCCCACTTGACATGATCCTTTGCCGACATAGCCTCTTTGTAGCAAGAAGGCTTACCACCATTTGTCAACATAACAAAATCCAAAACTAGAATAGATGTGACACATATGCATGACATATCAATGGTTTCTGAATAGCAACATTGCGGACTGATGTGATTGGACATTCTCCTCAACATCCCTATGTGTAGCATTCTTATGCATGCTAACTAGAGGACTAGTATCCTCGAGAATCATTCTCCTCACTTCAACCTCCTTAATGGGTTCCTATGCATCTTAGACTCATTGAAAATAACCTCACTACTTCTGATTATTGATCGTGTTTTAGTATCCCATAAGTGGTATGTAAATTGATTGTTTTGACCATATCCAAGAAAAATGTGTTTCTTCGACTTATAATCTAATTTTTTTAAGGAGTTGCAAACTCTCTATGAATTCCTCTAGAGTAATAGAAAAGTTTGACTTCATGTGAGGTATACTCAACTCCATTGTCAGAACGTAAAGCCTTGAGCTTAATTCCTTTTTTAGTCTTCAATTGAACCAAGACATTTTCTAAAAGTATGGAATACTTCACCCTTCAACTTGATAGGATATACCTAGAAGTTTCTAGTAGCATCATCTATGAAAGTGAGAAAGTAAAGAGAACCACCTAATGAACTTGTGGGCATAGGATCACACACATCTGTATGAACGAGATCTAAAGGCTGAATTGAGCAGTCAGTGTGCATTTTATGCACATTCCTAGTTTTCTTTCCATATTGACAATGCTTACAAAGTGAAAAATCAAAGAAACATAAAACAAGTAAGTATCAAGAATGAGAAATATTTTCGATTCCACTACAAGATATGTGGCCTAAACGATCATGCCATATACAAGACATAAGTTGTTCAATGACAGCCAACAAGTGTTCTTTCTGTAATACAAATAAAGTACAAAGTTAGTCGAATTTGCTTCCTTTTGCAATACCATGTTGCCCTTTGATATACAAAAGGAATGAGCATAAAAACCACTTTGTGAACAAGGTCATCAAGTTGACCAACTAACATCAAACTACATGAGAACTAAGGCACATGGTGTACATTATGCATAATAAATTTTGCACGAGCTGTGAAGTGCACAACCACATCTCCAATCCCAACAACATCACATTGGTAAGAATCATCAAGTCTCATAATACCAAGAGACTTTGTTTCATAAGTAGAGAACCATTCTCTATGTGGTGTCACATGGAAAGAAGAACCAAAATCTAGCAACCATGTTTGGGAAAGATAAGCAATTAAAAGAGCCTCATGAGGCACAATACTATCAAGTGTCAACACATCAAGATCATTAGAAATATCATTAATTTCTTGTATCTTCAGAGTCAAAGTAGATGGTGCAACTAATTGTTCAACATGCCCATGAATATGCCATCCCTTACCTTTAGCATTCTTTACTGCATAGTAATATTTCTTCATATGTATGTTTTTATGATAATGGCACTCAATATAGCTCATCCTAGATTTACTTCCCTTATTTTTTTGACCATTATTTTCCTTGTTCCTGCTTCTGATAGATTGCTAATTCTTTTCTTGGTAAGAATCACAAACATTATATGCGTCTCCACTCTAAGTTCCAACCATAGAATTTTTATGGATCTCTTCACTCAAGAGTGCTCCACATATGTCTCATAGACTAATTTACCACCGGATGCATTATTGCTAATAGCTATGCAAAACATATCCTGTGATGATGGCAAGGTGAATAACAACAAGATTGCATTCATTTCATTATTTGTCTCCATTTTTTGAGCCTGTAACTGAGAAAATATGGTAGCAAAATCATTTAGATGAGTAAAAAACCTGTCTAGGTCCTTCATGCAAAGACCATATAATTTCCTCATTAGATATGCTTTATTTGATGTCGTTTATTTTTCATAGGTGTTGCATAGCTTTTCAACACGATTCTTTGAGATTCCGTTTACTCGCTTCCACCACCTCCTTTGAATAAACACATCTTTAATCTGATTCTTCCATAGAGCAAAGTTTGTGTCATCAAATTTCTAGATCTCGAAATAGTCTTTGCCATGCAAGTTATCTATCCTCTTGGGAACACTAGCATTAGACCTTATCCAATAGGTGTGCTTGAGAGCTCTAATGCCATGATGATAGAGAACTGATTAGAATGATTATGGAGCTAGAATAGTCCAAACACAACTAAGGCTACCAAAAAAAGGGTGAACAAGTGTCAAATTTTAGGAAAATGTTGGTAGAGTCTCCCCTAAAAAAAAAGGAATCAATGAACAACAATGATCAACTAGAAATATTGCGTGAGAATGTATATTTTTACAGGAATAAGTGTCTCAAGGTTTCCTAGCCATGGTTTCTAGGATACAGGGGGTCACATGGGCACTATGGCCCTTCACTTGTACAATTTTTCTTTCACTTAATTCATGAAAGGGAGTCTAGAGCTCGATCGAACTTCCTCATATATAAAAAAAGGTATATAATATTTATATTAAATGATGTATATATGCACAAGAAAAAGGAACAATGTTGGGGGGTATGTAGGTTCTCCTAAGCATGCATGCAGGTCTTTGCTACTAAAGAAAAAAGGGAGGTAGACCTCTTTGGTGGGAAAGAAAAGAGTGCATGGAGAGTTGCAGAGACTATATGACAAGTGTTGTTACTTTGGATATAGGAGGTCTTGTCTCGAAGTGACATGAAGAAGAAGGTGAAAGTAAAAAAAGTGCAAAGGAGGGATGAGGCAAAGATGGGAAGCCAATAACAATAGTTGATATGAGCTATTATCTATAGTTGACCTGAGCTATTATCTATGGTGAATATGAAAGAAAAGAGCTCTTTGGGTAATTTGATAGCTTATTTCAATTGAACATCTATTTGGGCATGAATACTTTGGTGGTCCAAAATAAATTCCTTAACCATCGAGAATGCCTCCCTTTACACACGCTACCAAGAGCTACGTCAGGCCTACCATAAACTTGAACTAGAAAGTGAACAGAAGACAAAAGAGGCCATTACAGATATCGACAATTTGTTAAGCGCTCAAACCATTCGAAACGTGATGCTCACTGAAAACATGGGACTACTAAGACACCACCTAGCAGCAGCCAAAGAAGAGAATCAACGCTTGCATGAATAGAATAGACAGAACCTTGAAGCTGCTTTAGATCAGCCAGATGAACCTTTGAGTCCCAACCGTTTCAAAGTTGTCCCCTGTGAATCTATGAAGATATTATTGGAAGACCATGTCAGACTATTAGAGGATTATGACAGTATGAATGAGGCATATCAGAAGCTCAAAGAAGTGATATGTCCATTGGATCAGACATGCTTGTGTGTGTTGTGTCAATTGCAAATAGGGGAACAGTGGGTGCAATGATTGACAAAAATTGAGAATATGGATGAGTGTTAGGTGGTAAATGCATAGAGCCTTGTTGCATATAAGAGGCAACAAGGAAATCCCAAAAAGAGGGGCATGTCGATTGTGGCTGGAACAAGAAGGAAAGAGGGGATGAGTATGGCATAGAGAAAGAGTATGGTTGGGTATGTGGGATTGGCACAAAGGTGGGTTGTGCAACGAATGAAGCTATGGTGGTCGAAGAAACAAGGTCTAGTTCTGATAGGTATTGGGAGGGTTCAAATGTGGTGCTAGTGTACAATGGGTTTTTGTGTGAAGAGAAAATTCGAGAATTGGAAACAAGGCTACGAAAAACAAAACTGGGGTCATCTATGGAGGTGGTTATAGGATCAATGGTTATTTGTACATTGTTCTACTTATTGTTCTTGACCCCCTATGTTTGCTCTTAGCATGCCTTCTACTTCTTAATAAATGTTTACATTTGATAAGGACATTCCCTATAGAAGTTATTTGAACAAAATGGAGTTACAAAAATGGAAAATGGTATTTACAATGGTTTTTAGTGATAAAAATCACTTATTTTTGTAGGGATTTCTTCTGAAAATTTGACAGGTGCTTCTTGGAGCTCCCTACTTGCTCCTTCTTCTTGTGTGTCCACCTCCTTGATGCACTTCCATTCTTTATCCTTGATCTTGAGCTTCAACACTCCCCCCCCCCTCTTGAGTCTGTCGTCCCTGACAGACCCTTGTTGTAGTGGTCGTTCCATGTAGTACGTTGAGAGGTAGCATCCTTTGCGTCCAACAGGGGCGATCCCTCTTCCCAATGTATCCTGGTCGTTTGTCTGGTTCTTCACTTTGCCACTGTTATCTCTTGCAGTTTGTAGTCCCTTTGTACGTACTTCTGCCTTGTATTCCATCTGGGTGGTGCATTTGTGAGTTTTCCAAAACTGCTAGCTGCTCAAAGGATGTGGTCAATGTTGATTGTGAGCAACTCTCGGTGGTGGATGGCTCCCTTGTTCTTGTAGTGGTCACCGTGATGTCCTCTGATTCTTCCAAAGATGGCTTTCATAGTTTTCGTGCCAAGTACTTGTAACCCATAATGGATGATGATTAAGTGCATTAGTGCCTGGGTTGAACAAATTATGTGCCTTGTGCATGGCCTTGTAATGTGGCCCTACGTATGCATACTTGGATAATGCATGGCAAGAAGTATGGTGCAAGAGATTGGGTCTTGAGCTAAGTGCTCAAGGGTATGCTGACGAGAGGTTTCCTAATCTATCATGGTTATAGTGTTGTTGAAACATACACGTCTTACCATGGTGAAGGGTCCGTTGATCTTCATCTCTTCGTGTTGTGGTTCCCTCATGATGTTTGACCGTCGGCTTGTCCTTTTTGTTGAGGGATGTCCTTGCTGGAAGTTCGCTGATGAGCACTTTCAAGCACATAGTCTTTTTTTTTTTTTTTTTTTTTTGGAACACGATGGCATCAAACAAGAAGAAAGAGGTTAGTATCAATAACATATTTTGCATGTGAAAATTGTGTCTCATGTGCCTGGGATTTCTCAATTGTGTCTATGCACGGCCATGTAAGGTGGCCCTATATTGATGCATACTTTGGAAATGCATGACCTGAATGGTGCAAACGACTTGGTTATGCCAAAGGCACATGGTTGCTGCTGGTCGAGGCTTTTGATGTTACTTGTATACTTGATGAATTTTTTGTTTGGAGGTGTCGATTGGATCTCGAAATGATGTAATCCTCCTAATGGGAACCCATTTTCGAATAGTATTAGGCCCTGTAGAGATCACCTCAGGCCAGTTCTTCTTTGGATGCTGTCCAAACTTTGGTATCCAGTGTGGTTGACCCCTTGGTTCTGTGGATGTTGCTTGTGCTTTTGGCTTCCAAACCCATATCCTGGGTGAGTGCCTGCTTATTTTTGTAGAAGGGTTAAGTTTATCTTCTTTTGGTCTTTGTGCTCTGTTCTTACCCTTTGTTTTCCTTGGCTTCTTTGTTGAGACCTTTTGCATGGTGGGGAGCATAGGCCGTTGCGTATGTAAGAGCTTCTTGGGTACCCACATCTGTAATCGCCCGTGTTGAGCTGTAGCTAATTTTTTAGGCACCCAAATTTGTTCCTTATTGTGGTCGGCCTTCATCGATTGTTTCGGTACCCAAAGTAGTTGGATTTCTCGTGTTTGAGCCTGTCGTGGGTGTTTGGTCCTTCTGTTGCCATGGTCGATCTGGTTGGGTGGGAGTCTTTGAGGCAACATCGATGGTTGTACTCCTTTCTTTACCCAGATCTGTGTCATGCCCAACGCTTCTTTGCTCTTGAAGGCTCTTTGTCTATTTGATAGACTGGCTATCTTGCACTGTTTTGCTTGCTTCTGAGGTTGAGCTCCTGTGGATGCTTTGCTCTTTAAAAGACAAGAAGAAGGTTCATCTTGACTTTGCGACTGTCTTTCCGTGATTGCGTCCGTCTGGATCATAGAGCTTTTGACATCTACAACATCTTGTTCAAGAAGATTAGCCTTAGAGGAACAAAGAGAGTGTGTGGTGTCAGTTTCAGTGGGCATGCGATTCTCCAATTCTAATGTAATGCATTGATTATATACCCACACTTGAAGAAGTTGACTTCTTAGGTTCAAGTTGACAGCATGGTCGTAAATCCAATCTTGACCCAAGACAAGTGGCTCTGTGAGGTCCTCATCATGACACACTAGCATCTTGACTTTTATTGGAACATCTTGAAGGTAGATGGGAAGTTCCACCTCTCCTAAACAAGGGGTTTCCACACCTCCTAAACCTATGAGATAGGCTTCTATGGGCTCGATGTTCAATTGCAGGTCTTGGCAGTATGAAAGTCTAACTGCACTAGTTGCTGCTCCTGAGTCCATCAGTGCTCTCACAGTTCTTACACTCTTTCCTTGTCCTACCTCTATAGTCACAAAGGGTCGTCGATCAATTATTTGAGAAGTAGTTATGCCCGATTTTTGGCACATGTCCATGTGATATTTTGGAGCTTTTGTGTTGACATCTAGGCCTAGCCGCCGTAGCTTATTTCTTCTGATGCGCTCTCTAGCCTCTGCTTGTGCTTCTTCTCTAACCCTTAACTCCTCTTCTTTTCGCTTCTTAGCGGTATTGAGTCTCATGAGCATTTCCTCTGTAAGAGGTTCTTGATATAATTTGACTCGGCATCCACTAATATAGTTTGGTAGGATATCACCTTCTAAAGTGGCCAATTGCACTGCACCGCTAGTGGAGAGTCTATTAATGATCATGGGTCCATATCCTCGTTTCTCCAATTTGCGGGCATGTTGCTTTAGCGTATAAACCAGCACTAGATCTCCTTCCTTCAATCCTTTATCCTTTACATGGGCATCAAAGTATGCCTTTTGCCTTTTCTTTGCAGCATAAATGCCTGCTGCTGCCCGTAGCCTCGTCTCACCTAAGCGTTCTAGATCAAAGATCCTGGAAGACAACTCATGTCCATTCCACTCATGCTCTTGTGCTACTTTCAAGGCTGGGATTAGGAAGTCCAATGGTAGCACAGCATTCTGTCCAAAGACCATCTGAAATGGGGTAGCATTGAGTACCGTTTTGTAGGCAACTCGGTATGCCCAAACAGCATGATGAAGTTGTTTGTCCCAATCAGAGCGTTTATTATTTACAAGTTTCGTCAACACGTTACATAGGATCTTATTCGTGCTCTCGGCTTGTCCGTTGGCTTGTGGGTGATAAGGTGCAGACTTCTTGTGTATCACCATGAATTCTTGAAGGAGATTTTCAATGACCTCATTCAAGAAGTGCGTACCTCTATCACTGACCAACTCTATTGGTAATCCGTATCTGGTGAACACGTTCTCGAATAAAAACTTGGCCGTCGTTTGAGCATCATTCTTCGTTGTGGCTTTTACTTCCACCCACTTTGTAAGGTAATCTGTGGCTACAATAATGTATTCTGCATGGGAGTTTCTAGCTGGGGGGTTAATAGGACCAACAAAGTCTATACCCCACTTTGAAAATGCACGTCCTCCCATCATTGGCCTTAAAGGCATCTCGTCTTTTCTTATCGGATATTGGGCACGTTGGCATGTGTCACATTTCTTCACATAAGTATGTGCATCCATATGAAGAGTGGGCCACCAAAGTCCTGAGAATAAAATGGTCTTAATTACTCGGTCAGGCCCAAAATGTCCACCTGCAACACTACTATGTGCGGTTTCTAAGACTTTCAAATAGTCTGATTCATGAACGCACAGTCTTAGGTAACCATCCTTGCCTCTTCGATATAGGTTGTCTCCTATTAAGGCATAGTCTTGAGCCTCTTGCTCCATGCTTCTTCTTCTTGATAGACTAGCCTTGTTCGTTAGTATTCCTGATCTCATAAATTCTACCAGTGGAGTGCTCCAATCTGGAATTAATGACACGTGATAAAGAGTGACATGCTTCACTGGGGGTCTCTTCTGGCACACTGGACAATTTTGGATCCACTCTTGTATTTCTTTGTCCATGCTAGGCCAATACACTCCTAAACGTTTTAGATTCTGCAATGTTCGTTGTTTAGAGTAGTGATTTCCCAGCAATCCCTCATGGGCTTGTTGCAACCAACTAGTATGTTCATCGTCCTCGACACAACAAGCCAATACGCCCTCGGTGTCTTGCTTGTACATACTTCCGGCCAATATTTGATACTTTTGTGATTTTACAATTTCTTCTTTGCTTGTTTTCACATTCTTATTTGCAGGCCCGAAGGTTAGGACTGGTACCAACTTGTTTGCCCATTTAGGAACAACTTCTAAATTGAACAGATAAGCATCGGGCAATTCATCAGACACTCCTTGCGGTGGCTCTCCTGAAGTGATGCGAGAAAGATGGTCTGCCCTAAGATGGGTTCTACCTTTCCTGACAACAACTTCAAAGTCGTATTCCATTAGTAAGAGGAACCATCTCACCAAACGGCCTGTATTGCAAGGTTTATTGACCAAATATAGTAAAGCTTGATGATCAGTGAAAAACTTGAACTTATTGGCCAATAGATAGTGTCTGAACTTCTTCACAGCGTATACCATACCTAAGCCTTCTCTCTCCGTTGTGGTATAATTTCGTTCAGCTGCATTTAATTGCCTACTAGCATATGCTATCGGCAAATCTAGGTTTCCTTCACCTGTGGGTTGTGCTAGCACACATCCTATTGCATGATTGGAGGCATCTACATGGACATGAAAGGGTTTGCTCCAATTCGGAGTAGTCAATATTGGTGCTGTGCACAAACGTCTTTTCAGCTCGTTGAAGGAATTCTCGCATTCCTCGTTCCACTCAAAATTTGTTAACAACCCATAAAGAGGTTTAGCTATGATGGCATACATGTGGATAAACCTACGGTAATATCCACAATGGCCCATAAAGGCCTGTACCTCTTTAACATTTCTTGGTCTTGGCAACTCAGCTATCGCTCTTACCTTGTCTTCATCTGTTGAAATTCCATTCTTAGAAACAATGTGACCTAAGATTTTACCTTGTCGTACCATGAACACACACTTCTTTGGGTTCAGACAAACTCGATAATCTCTACACTTGTTGAAGATTTGTCTGAGCTCAAGGATGTGGTAACTTCTCTGTTGGGAATGTGCATATAAATCATCCACATATACTTCTAAGCTCTTCCGCAAGAACTCCTTGAAGACATGACACATGAGCCTTTGGAATGTTGCAGGTGCATTGGTGAGCCCAAATGGCATCACACGAAATGCAAAGATTCCCCATTCTGTGGCAAAGGCCGTTTTGTGTTGATCTTCGGGGGCAATGGCTACTTGGTTGTAACCTGAAAATCCATCAAGGAAGCTATAAACTTCCTTGCCTGCAACACGCTCCAATAGATGTTCGGTGATTGGAAGTGGATAACTATCTCTGATCGTAGCGGCATTAACTTTTTTAAGGTTAATGCACACGCGCAACTTCCCATTCTTCTTGGGCACCACCACAATGGGGGACACCCATTCAGTGTGCTCAATCTCATAGATGAATCCAGCTTCAATCAACCTGTCAATTTCCTCCTTTATTTTAGCTGCATAATTGTCATTATATGTGTAGGGCTTTTGTTTGGTGGGCTTGGCATCAGCGGTCATCGGAATCGTATGAGAGCAAATCTTTGGATCTACTCCTTTCAAGTCTCTATAGTGCCATGCGAATACATCCCTATATTCCCTTAATAGAGCTACAAGCTCTGCTTCTTCTTTTGCACTTAGGTCATCTCCTATGTACGTACATCGTTCTTCGTTCCCTTCAATGGTCACTACAATTTTTTTGGTCTTTTCTTTATTGTCATATGCTTCTCCTATAATGGCCTCTCTCTTAGGCATCCGTACCAAAATTTTTCGGTCTTCCACTTCATATTTCTTGAAATTTTCTGGTACTTCAAACAGTGATTCTTCCTCTTCTTGTTTCACTGCTTTTCTCTTCATTTTCTTTTTACCTCCCTCACTTCCTTCCTTTGAATTTATCGTTTTGATACTCGTGAGGGGTTCTTCTTCTTTTTGGGTTAACACTCCTATGTCTTCTAAATAGTGTTCCTCTGAGTCAAAGTAAGTATCCATCACAATGGATTCTAGATCATCATCATTCTCTTCTTCTTCTATGAACTCACTTAGATCACACTCTTCCAACAAGGGCTGACACATGAACACTGAAATATCATAACCCTCCTCATCACAATGAGGTGTCCATTGTTCTTCATTGACTGCAATGTCCATGGTAGCTAAGATTTCTGCCCAACCATGAGGCTCAAATTCCTCATCTGGAAATATCATCGGTGTATAGGCTGGGTCTTTTATCGGTCTATCTCCTGGGGGAGTTCCTTCTCTCGCTTTTAGGCGCTTTTCCTCTTCCTCTGCGACCTTGCACATCCACAAGTGAGTATCTTCATGCAGCCATGATGGATCAGGTGAACTTCCAGACTGCACAGAGATTAAATCTTCTTTTGCTTTGTGGATAGGATTCCACTGTAGGGGTGGTACATCTCTGAAGGTGTAATCCTTCAGATTGACCTTGGTTGTGACCCCTAAGTGTTGTAAGTACAAGGAGTTGGTTCCCCAATCCTGTACTATTTGCAATTGTCGTAGGAAGGGTCTTCCTAGGATCATCTCGTAGACATTATTTTTCTCAAAGTCACATATAGCAAATGTATGTTCAAACTCTATACCACATGTGGTTAGAGTTATCCCTTCAAGCAATCCTAGAGGTCTTTCAAAATGACCATCTGCCATTTGAAGTTTCATTCTTGTTGGTCTTAAGGTGGGTTTGCCCCATCGCTTCCACAAGGAAGTGGTCGCAATAGCAACACCAGCACCCGAATCTACGATTGCTTTGGTTGTGTAACCTTGATAGCTGATCGGAAGATAAGTGTTACCTTCTTCACCTTCGCTCGTGTCTCCTATCTTGTCGAGAGGTATCTCTGGAACTTTTTGCTTAGAGCCTACTTTTGGCATATTGGATTCAAGTTCTGGAACCTGATCCTTCACATGATTCCAGAGCTCCGGTTTTGCCTTGAGCAGCTCCTCTACGGTGAGATGACATTGAACTTTAGTGTTCTTCACAACATCAGTGTTTCTTGGAATCACTGAGTCTTCATTTCTTACCAATATTGTGGGAGCTCTGATCTGGAGAGATTCAGATTCCCAAGGGCCTGTGAAATGAGGCAACTCTTGTAAAGAATTAGATTCAAAATCTAATCTTTCATCTTCTTGTTGCTCTGCTTGATCTCCATAGATAGACGGAATGTCTTGGGGAAATTGATCATGAAGATCATCAATCTCAGGAATAGGAGGGGAACTACCCTTCTCCTTGGCCCATTTCTCTTCCTGTATTTCCCGCAAGAACTCTTGAGAGTACTGTTGAATTGAAGGAGGTATTCCAGCATCCGTGGAGTTAGGAACATAAGCTCCCATTGGTGGTGAGCTTCCTCTTTCAATAACTGGTTGAGTCTGTGGAGGTAAAGAAACTTGTGGTTTGTTTACCAACTGCTCTAATCTTTCTAGTAAGCTTTGGAAATGCAAATCCGGTTTGACAGAGTTTGTCTGATTGAACTTTTGACTAGTCTCAAGTATAGCTTGAGCTTGTTCTACCATTTTCATGCACATTTTCATTCGTTCAATCTCTAAATCTGCTCTAGGGTAACTCTTGTCTAGGTTTGCAGCTGTTGGCCCTTCTTGAAGACGAGCCTGGTAGGCCTTGAACATCATGTCCAAGCCTTCTGGGGTTGGATCTGCAAGAACAGACCCTGATTGCGGTCTATTTACAATGGGTGGTGGGGTGGAATGAGGTGGAGTGGATGGAGCTTCGGTATGTGAGAGGCTTTGAGATGCAATGTCTTCTATTTTTGTTTTGGCATCTTTTAGACTTTCTTCTATTTCAGATATCTTTTTGTTCCACTTGCGATTAGCCTTCTCTCTGGTATCCTTCCATGTTCTTGGTTTCCTCTTACTAGGTTCTCCTGACTCACTTGACTCCGACTGCTCAGATGGTTTTGCTTGTTGTGTAGCCTGTGCCCTAGTAATTGCCTGTACAGGAGCCACATTATTGCTACTTGAACTTGAATCTGCCACTAAGCCTACCACGTTGATGGGTGTGACCTTGGGTGCACTAGAGGGATTCCTGGGACACTCTCTAGGAAGATGTTCCTTGCCGCACTCAGGACAAAAGCCTTGTATTGTGATGTTTTGTCCTAGCCCCAGAACTGGTTGGTGGGGACATTCACGAATGAAATGATCGCCCTGACATCTAAAGCATGGTCCTCTAGGGGCTTGTGGTCTTGCTTGTCTCACTGGGGGCCTAGGATTTGGATTCGTATACATGACATTGGAGTATTCTGGTTCCCAATTTTGTTCCATAGGTGGTGTCTCATATTGACACTGAGAAACCTCACTTTGCTCAGGTGACTCTATATAGTAAGCATGTGGACTATCTTCATGGGCGTAGTCTGAACCATGAGCGTGAAAATCATTTTCTGGTATCAATGGGGTTAGTGGCACCAATGCTCTATTAGAGTTCTCCTCCGCCATCGTATATTTAACTGGGATCACATTGGCCGGAGCTGGCGGTTGGTTTCCTAGGACTGGTTGTGGCCTATATGGTGCCTGATATTGCTGCTGGTATTGAGGTTGGTATTGTTGTGGCCTATAATATGGCTGTTGGTACTGATTCTGAAACCTACCCTGCTGGTAAGGTTGCTGATAATTTTGTTTAACAGCCTGCCTGTTATAGGGACAATCTTGGGTCGTATGATTTGTATATTTCCTCTCAATGGTGCAATACAGAGCATTAGGGTTTCCTTGGGGTTGAGTCATCATTGGGCAGACATTAGCCATGTGATCTCCTCCACATGTATAACATCGCTTCACTGAAGTGACCCTTGGCATTTGTCTATTTTGAACTCCTAGCTTTTTGGCCACTTGCTCAGCTATCTCATCTATCTCAGTGGAGGCTCTAGAGGTATGACTTGTAGAACTATCAGAATCCTTATAGAGTTTGGATAGTCCTAATTCCTCACCCAAGTTGTCTTCTATGTCAATGCACATCCGTATACACTCTTGTATGGATCTAGGATCTTTCAGGTATACATATGACCTTAATTTTGTGCTCAATAGGCCATCTAAAAACAGTGCCACCTGTTTGGCTGATGTGGGTAATTCTGGTACAGGGCATCTTCCCAAGTACTGCCTAAATCTTCTTCCTGCAAGTCACACTGTTTCTTGGGGTGTCTGCTTGAAGCTGTGGATCAAGGATGATGTGTTATGTCTGATACCACTCTTGGAAAATTCCACAATGAATTCTTCTAGCAGCTGACCTATCTCTCTATAGTTGCGACTGTTTAGAGGTTGAAACCAAGCTAAAGCAGTACCCTTAAGAGTCAAACCAAATGCCTCGAACTGAGTGAATAAGTCCTCAACCTGTTCAGCTCTTAGCACTTGTTTGAACTCCGCCACATGATCATAAGGATCTCCAAATCCATCAAAGTAGTTCTTCATTGTCTTAACCACTTGAGAGGGTCTAAGGGTTCTTGAGTGCTCTCGTGGTCTAGGCAATGGGAAATCATGATCGTCTCTTTGATGCCTATACACTCTATGTCTCTCCCTTTCAAGTCTTTCCGTTCCATATCCTGATCTGTCTCTGCCTATAGTGTCTGCAAGGCTTACCTCCGGTCTCTCTCTAGTTCTTTCTCTCTGGGTTTCATGAGCCTTGGATGATCCGGCTCCTTGGAGGCCCTGGGAAACATTAGATCTTGGTGGAGGGAAAATTGATTCACCTTGCCAAGTGTAAGCATGTCTGTCATGATCTGATACCAAGAATAATTTTTGAGATGTGTGATCTAGATAGACAACTTTCCCTGCTGTCTCTGGATCCTTGAATTCATAGATGGTGACTACTGGGCTGGGTTGATCTGGCCTAAATCTCCAAAAGGCTTCCTCCGTTTCTCTATTCAGGAATAGTTCTATGCTTTTATTATCTTGAGGAATCCAATCTGGAGTGATCACTCTAGTCAAGACTGACTTACCTCTAGGGGTCTTGGGTTCTCCTCCTAGGTCTCCTTTCTCTAGGTCTCCTATCTCATTCTCAGGAATGATATTTCCAAACTCATCTGTCCTATCTGGTAAGTTGGTAACCACATACATGGTTCCTTCCTTATCAATGTAAGTCCCCTCTTCAAACTTGACCACTGGGTGTTCAAGTCCAAAGGGTTGGTCAGGATTTTTGAGTTGAACCACTGATCGTCTTAGACCATCCTCATAGATGCGAGCACCTAACTGGTTGGTCCTGATATACTCCAATTGGGTCTTATAGGGACCTTCTGGTGTCTGTAAACAGGCAGTGCCTGAGTTACGTGTGGGTCTTTCCATGCTAAAAGACATTTCCGAGTCACTGGTTTCTGAACTTCGTGTGTAAGGATAACCACTAAGCTGTTGAGCCCAAGACTTGGCTGTATGGTTGACACTAGCCTCAGATGATCTAATGCTTTGTCTATCCTTGCCTAAGTGTCTGCCAGATCTCAGGTTCATAAGCCTTGGTCTCTAGTCCCAAAGTTCTCTTCTATTGCTTAAAATCCTTTGGAACACCTTGGTTTTCCAATTTTCCTGAGGGTCAACTTCAAAATACCCTATCTAATAATCCTGGTATTAATTTAACCGTAACCAGTCGATGTTTTGGTTGTATTCCCCACGAGCTTCCCAACAAAACCAAAATCACAGCAAACGGATTTCGTATGAGAAAGTTATGCCAGTTCAGGGTTTTGGGGGTTAAAACAGGGAAACAGGGTCTCTCAGAAAATGCTTCAAATCAGGCGATACATGACATTTGTAGGACACGATACTTGATACTTGAGGAACTCGATACACGATACTTGGTATGTATCGCGATACTTGAAGTAGGCGATACACGATCTTCAACAAGTATCGTGAGCAAACTCCACGATACACGACCTTTGATAGCTATCGCGATCGCTGTATGACGATACACGATACTTACCTTGTCACGATACACGATAGTTGAGAAATATCGCGATACTTGAAGTCCACGATACTCGGGCAAAACGATACTTGGCTCAAGACGATACTCGATATTTGGAAGAAAACGATCGACGATACCTGAATCAAAAACGATACGCGATCTTTGGTAAGTATCGCGATCTCTGAGAAGCGATACACGATACTTGAGCACGACGATACTTGATCTCTTGCAGACGATCGCTGGCAAGCGATACACGATACTTGTGAGGTATCGCGATCTTTGACCAAACGATACTTCTCAAGTATCGCGATCGGCACGAAACGATACACGATCAACGATACTCAATAGACGATCGCTGGTAAACGATCTCTGACCAAGTATCGCGATCGGTATGAAACGATACACGATCGATGGGAAATATCGCGATACTCAACCTCAGGAGCAAAACGATACTTGTGAAGTATCGCGATGCTCGACCGCGGGAGTAAAACGATACTTGACCCTTAGACAAATTTTAACAATTGTTTTTGAATTTTTGATTTTGCCCCCTTGATTTCCTAGCTCTTCTCTCTTATCCTCACTCTCTGTATCAAGCAAAACACTCTTTTTACCCCTTGTAAATCTCAGACGATACCTGGCGCAGATCGTTTTACACAGATATTGAATTTTTTGAATGATCAGAAGGATCTAGCAATGGAGTGGCTCACCTTTGAAGCTCTGTCACACTCTTCTAGCACCTTTTCTAGCTCAAAGACACTCCACAAGCTCAGCCACGATATTCTGCAGCTCACGATACTCGACGCAACTTCCACGATACTTGGTGCAGGTTTTGTCTTGTCCGGGGCTATTCACTCAGATTTTTAGCTGTTTTTGGTGCTACTTTTTCAGCGCCTCTGTTCTGCACCCTCTCTAAGCTTCTTGCTCACAACCACAAGTAAAAACAAGGTGAATGAACTCTAAAAAATGGAAAAAACTGAGAAGATGAAGGTGGGTGGAGATGGTGATGATGGTGAAGATGAAGAAGAAGGAAAATTCAGAAACTGAACTGAAAATGATGATTTTTTTACCTTCCAACGTCGCTACTCTACGTCTTACCGTCACACGCTCGTCCTCCAAGCTCTCTCCCCGGCAATGGCGCCAAATTTGGTGTCACTCTAGCACAATGGTGAGTACCAACGTGAGGAGATACACCTCATAAATGTCAATCCGTGGAGACGTGAGGACCGGTATGAAGACCGCGAGCAAGTGATGGCACAAGTGCGTGAGTGAAAGCACACAAGCATGCACACACATACACACACACGCGCACAAGGTAAGAGCAAAGAGTGGAACAATGGAAAGCTTCGATTACCAAAGAGCTCTCTTACAAAACTGAAATCTACAACAAGCTACCCCCAAAAATGAGCTCTCCAGCCCTTTTTATAGTTTTTGAGTGGTTTTGGCCCTGTCCAGACCTAGTGTCCGGCCTAGTTAAAAAATAGGTTCCAGGGCTTATTTGGGGGCTCAACCGGAGTCTAAAAATCATGAAAATTGGTAGGATGGTAGTTCTAATACTCCTCAAGCTCGAGGACTCCTCGGCTTGAACAAAATGGAGTTACAAAAATGGAAAATGGTATTTACAATGGTTTTTAGTGATAAAAATCACTTATTTTTGTAGGGATTTCTTCTGAAAATTTGACAGGTGCTTCTTGGAGCTCCCTACTTGCTCCTTCTTCTTGTGTGTCCACCTCCTTGATGCACTTCCATTCTTTGTCCTTGATCTTGAGCTTCAACAAAGCTCCTTCTGTGCTTGTCCTAGGAAGGTGGATTGTGGAAGGAGGTACAATCTGTTCTCCTATGGATGAGACGTTCGATGTCATGATTACATCTCTTGATTGTATGCATGGGAGTGTTCCTCTCATCCCCTTTGGTTGTGGCAATGAATCTTTTATCCTCCATTCTAAGGCTTGAGCATGTGTTTCTTTGCATATTCTTTTCTCTTCCTCTTTGTGTTTCTTAGTCACATTGAGTCGTCTAAGCATATCTTATGTGGCTCTTGATAGAGCTTGACTCGACACCCACTCATGTAGTTTGGTAACACATCTCCTTCTAGAGTGGCTAATTGGATGGATCCACTAGTTTCTATCCTATTGATAATCATGGGTCCATAGCCACATTTTTCTAACTTTCGAGAATGCTGCTTCAAAGTGTATATCAAGACTAAATCACTAGCTTTTAGGCCTTTGTCTTTTTACATGTGCATCCAAGTAAGCCCTTTGTCTCTTCTTAGCTGCATATATACTTGCTACTGCTCTCAGTCTAGTCTCTCGTAAGCGTTCTAGATCCAAGAGCCTAGACAATAGCTCATGGTCTCTCCATTCATGCTCTTGTGTAACCTTAAGGGTGGGTTGTCAAGAAATCTAAAGGAAGTACAACATTTTGACGAAAAACCATTTGAAAGGGAGTGGCATTGAGTACTATTTTATAGGCAAGTTGATATGCCCAAACAACATGATGAAGTTGTTTGTCCCAATCAGAACATTTTTGTCTACAAGCTTAGTCAATATATTACAAAGGATACCATTTTCTTGTCGATGATAGGATACCAAATTCTTGTGAATGACCATAAAATCTTGTAAAAGATATTCAATGACCTCATTCAAGAAGTGCATTCCACTATCCTTTACTAACTCGATTGACAGTCTATATCTCATGAATACATTTTCAAACAAAAATTTAGTTATCGTTTGTGCATCATTTTTCATTGTAGCTTTTACTATCCATTTTACTATATCTCATCTTCTATCTATCCATTTTCTTGTCGATGATAGGATACCAAATTCTTGTGAATGACCATAAAATCTTGTAAAAGATATTCAATGACCTCATTCAAGAAGTGCATTCCACTATCATTTACTAACTCGATTGACAGTCTATATCTCATGAATACATTTTCAAACAAAAATTTAGTTATCGTTTGTGCATCATTTTTCATTGTAGCTTTTACTTCTACCCATTCGGTGAGAATGCACTTTGAGAATGCACATCCTTCCATCATGGGTGTGAATGGAATCTCATCATTGTGGATTGGATATTGAGTTCTCTTACACATGTCACACCTCTTCACATAGGTATGTGCATCCATATGAAGAGTTGGCCACCAAAGACCTGAAAAATGTATAGCTTTGATCACTTGATCAGGTCCAAAATGTCCACTTGCAACACCTTGGTTTGTAGTTTCTAAGATCTTGAAGTACTTGCTCTCATGTACACATAGTCTCAAATATATGTCTTGTCCATGCCTATATAGATTATTTCCAATGGGTGTGTAGTCTTGATCATCTTTCTCTAGACTCCCTTTTTTGTGCTTAAGTCATCTCTTGAGGGAATGTTTTGATCCTTAGAAAGTCTACTAAAGGAGTGCTCCAATATGGTATTAGAGACACGATATAATGTGGCATGTTCAACAAGGGGTCGATTAATACAAGTTGGACAACCCTTGAAGAACCTATAGACATTTTCTTCCATAGTTGGCTAGTACACACCCAGTCTTTTCAGAGTCTATAGGGTTTTTTGTTTGGAGTGGTATTGCCCTAATGCACCTACATGTATGAATTGCAACCACCTATCATGCTCTTCCTCTTCCACACAACAAGCTAAGATTCCTTTATCATTCTGTTTGTTGATACTTCCGATAAGTATATGATATCTTTGTGACTTAATAGTTTTTTCATCTTTCATCCTTACTATTGGGTTCATGGATCCAAAGATGAGAATAGGCACTATCTTTTTAGCCCAATTAGGAACTACTTCTAAGTTGAATAAATAAGCATTAGGAAGGATGTCCGATACTCCTTGCAAGGATTCTCCTAAAGTAAGTCATGAAAGGTGGTTTTCTCGAAGATGCATCTTACCTTTCCTAACCACTACCTCAAAATCATATTCCATTAGTAAGAGAAACCATCTTACTACTCTACCTATGTTGCAAGGTTTGTTCACCAAATAGAGTAGGGCTTGGTGGTTTGTAAAGCATTTAAACTTATTTGCAAGCAAATAAAATCTAAATTTATTAACCATGTACACCATGCAAAAACCTTATCTTTGAGTGGTCATATAATTTCTTTTTGCAACATTGAATGTCTGCTTGTATATGCTATGTCAAAATCAATGCTCCCTTCACCTATTTGTTGTGCTAGCATGCATCCAATACCAAAATTGGAAGCATCCACATGAACATGGAATGGTTTATTCCAATGTGGTGTTGTCGAAATTGGGGTTGAGCACAAACATAATTTTAGATCCATGAATGACTATTCACACTCATCACTCCATTAAAAATTAGTCAAAGGCCTACACAGAGGCTTTGCCATTATCACATATATGTAGATAAAACATCGGTAGTATCCTCAGTGACGCATAAAAAAGCTTGTACTTCCTTGAATATCTTAGGTCTAGGTAATTTTGTGATACCTCTCACCTTATCCTCGTCTACTGAGATCCCATTCTTTGGAACAATATGACCTAAAATCTTCCTTTCTTGACCATGAAACCACACTTTTCTATGATCAAGTACACTTGATATGCATATTTATCAAAGGTTTGTTTGAGTTTTGGGATATCCATTTGTTTGATGTGTAAATATGAACACAAATCGTCCACATAGACCTCTAAATTCTTCCTCAAGAAGTCCTTAACACATGATACATCAGTCCTTGGGATGTAGCAGGTGCATTAGTGAGGCCAAATGGCATCATGTAATATGCAAAAACTCTCCAAATCTTGTGTTGATCCTTTAGGATGGTGGCTACTTGGTTGTAGTCTTAAAATCCATCATGGAAGCTACAAAATTCCTTGCCCTCTACTCGCTCAGAGATATGCTCAGTGATAGGAAGCTGATAACTATCTCGTATGGAAGCGGACTTAACTTTCTTCAAGTTAATGCACACATGCAATTTTCCATTCTTATTGGGCACTATAATAATGGGGGATACCCATTCTGTGTTTTCAATCTCGTAGATAAATCCTGCTTCTATCAACTGATCTATTTCTTCTTTTATCTTGGTGGCATAATTATCATTATAGCTAACCTCCACCTTATCATTATCCAAACCTTCCACACCCCCATACATCATTCTTAATATCCTTGACCTTCTCATGTCAGCACTTCATCATCTAAGCTATCCCCACATGACTTGTCATTTAAACCCATCATATCTCACTCGTCCATCTCAAGTCTTCCCTTATTTACCTCTCCATCGTACTCTAAATTCCACTCACTATCTCACCCTACCCTACAAAAAGCCACTCATCATGTACCACTCCTCCTCATACCTCCCTTTAAGTTTCCACCAAGAAAACCTCCCTTATCACCTAAAGCGCACACACACACACCTTATTGTCTTATCATCTTTCTATACTCAAATTGAAACTCAGTCAAATATCAAAGTGAACAATTCTTATCAAGGAACACACACTCATAGGCTCATTACTACCTTAACATGATTCATAGATTGCAATGGTCATCTAACAACTTAGGTGGGAATAGATAATTCTATCAGAAATCAAGCATGTTCACTTCTTATTGTCCACCAAAGAGCTTAGTTTTGGAAGCATATCAGGAGTGTAACAACCACATAAAAATGTCATACTAAAGTGGACCAAAATTACAACCTACCCTATTAGACATTGAACACACCTTCATGGAGAACCACCCACATTTTACTATACATAGGGGAACAAATATATATCAGTTTTATCCAATTTCACCCCCCCAAATTCTTATTAAAAAATTTGATGGTGTTTCTTATCATACATAAAAAATCATGAAAGTCCCTCATAACTTGGGTGAGTTATCATCGGAGAATCTTTGTATCCTAGCACATAACTCTCATTGGAATATGGCAAAAAAGGGTGACCCATGCTAGTCCTTCAGCTTTAGTATATGAAGGATCAGGGAAGGGGAGGTATGTGCAGCCTATTGGAAGCCCTTGACCATAAGAAATTAGAAAAATGAAAATCCCTAGTGCTTTCATCGAACATCACCAAAATGAAAATTCGATGGGGATAGTGTCTTGCTTTTCTTATCACATATAACCAAATCCAATAGTTCTTTTTAGTGGGGAAACCATGCGGGGTGTATTGATACTCCCTATAAATCAAATCACTCAGCTTTTTTCTCAAAACCAATTTTGCTTGTCATTTATTAGAGGTGTGCCAAATGAGCTATGGTGGTGAAGCTCCTATTAAGCAAAAGTAGCAGCCTTATCCATGTGTGCTAGGTTGTTTGGTTGGGCCTTTCGTCTCTTGGGGGGGGGGGGTAGCGATGCAACCCCTCCCAACAATAGGCTAGTACATGGGCTATAGTCTAGTTGAAACTTGTTCACTCGTCATAGAACCTTGATTGCCATGTGGAAGGTGGCAATAAAATAGGAACACAGAGCTAATGTTACCATTAGAGGGACTCAATGAATAGTGTGAGGATCAAATTTCATTGGATATTTTAAGGGCACTCATAGAACATTGTGTGTGATTTTTTTCATTAGTATTGTGGGCTATTGATTCTAGCCAATGCCTCAACCTTTTGAGGCAGTGGAAGTTGTTCAACCCTCTACCATCAACGATTGAGTTATGAGCTTTCAGCCAACCTTCAAACCTATTTTCTTGCCACTTTTGGGATATCAATGTTATATCATGTTAGCTCATGAGCTGGTTGATTTTTATGCACTAATATGCTTTTGTTGTGTAGAATATATGTTTGATTTCAGGCACTTGAAGAGTGATTAGATGATTGATGGGAAGTATTTGGGGCTACCCGACGACTTCTTGGTCAGAGAGGATGTTCATATTGCAGAGTGCGTTTGACAAACTTGAAGTCCAAAGCATTGCTTCCTGAAACACTTTGATCGGAGGATATGCCGAATTTGTTATCTCTTGGCAGATGTTGACTGGGAGGATAAGGGTTATGATCCCTTCCAGTTTTTCATCGCTGAGGAGAACGTGTGGAGGACAGTGAATTACGGGTTTTTTTGAAGGGGGAAAAAGCATGAATATGCAAGAGTGGAACAGTACGAAGGGAGAACTTTTAAGGAGGTGTCCACGGTCTATGTGAGGAGAGCTTTTGTAGAGAGAGGGGGAGAGTCATAAGTGTGGGAGTTTTTCTGCATCAGTTTGGCCGATTCGCTCTACTGGAGGAAGAAGAGGAATAGTTTGTCTATGAAAAAAATGATCTCGAACTTGGAGGAAGGGGGGGCGTTCTCATGGATGCGCATGTATGCAGAAGGGGGGTTGTCTTGGTCATTGATGGCTGGAATGAGATAACAAGTGAAGGAAGGAGATTCCTCTGAAGAGAAGAGGAAGGCTCTTGCTGGGAAATCATCGCTTATGGAGGGAAGGCAGATGCTCAATCTCTTTCTCTCTCTGGGCTAATCGTCTTCAAGGTTATTGATGAGAGAGCAGACGCTCAAAGCACCTCATGGCTACACAAAACTAGTTAAGGTCCGCATCGGAGTTTGATGCTATGGAACGGTGACGGCTGAAGAAAGATGCAGGTCATCTAATGAAGATGCATACTCTAATGGACTTCTTATTGCCCACAATAGTATACAGAGGATAAGGAGCAACTTGAGTACCGATTCTGCACAGATCACCAGGGGATGAAATGATTTGATGGTGGAGGTCGGCATTGAGCAATCACACAGAACTTGAATGTGCGAAGTTCCTCTTGTATCATAGTTTCGACTGATTGCATACATCAAGGAGGTAGATACTGTAGGAAATATCGGGGACAATCTGATAGAAGAAATTTAAAGAGGTTTAGAAGAATGGGATACTTCATCTTCTGCTACACATGCGCTTCCACTTCATCAAGCTCTTGCGTATTTCGAATCTTTGCCTCTTCTGTTTCTGATATTCTCGGAAAGATTTCACCTGTTTTTTAGAAGGACGACATAAAGGCTTTGACACAGTCCTTGGAAGGGAGTACTGTGGACAGAATATTAATCTTTCTTTAGTTTCATATGTGGGAGAATAGAGAAAGTGAATGCAATCTTCTCACAGAGGATTGCAGAAGGACGGATGCGATAGATTGTAGTGGATATCTACCAGTTTTTTTTGAAAATTATCATGCGAAGACTGGTGTATAAGGTGTGTGTTTTTTTAGAAAAAAAAAACATTGAAAAACACAACTGGTGTATAAGGTGTGTGTTTTTTTAGAAAAAAAAAACATTGAAAAACACAACCAGCAGATTAAGAAGAAACAACGTTGTAGTTTTTTTCTATCGAATTGCTACACACTAGAGAGCACTATGCATGCATCATAGATATGTTTTGCCGCATAGGAAGTTTGGACAAAGTTGTCTTACTGATTGAGGAAATTCCTTTGTTATTCAATCCTGCTCTGTGGTATACTTTATTGCGTGCTTGCAACAAATGGACACATGAACAACTTGGAAGATGGGCCTTTGAGCATGCAGTACAAATGAACAACGATGATGTTGTTGCTTATGTTTGTCTGAGTAATATCTTTGTGACCACCAGTAACAGACATGATTTGAGTATGTGTGTTATCTCCCAGGAGTCATAACTCAGAGCACAATCATGAGTGCGGTACAAAAAATGGAAATGTTGTTCTAAGCGAGGTGGTTTTGCAGAATAAATCCTTCAACATGTATTATCGAACTGTATGTTCTGCTCTAGGAGAAAACTGTACATTAGTCCAAAGAATGTTATATTTACCAGTTTTAGAGCAAAGAATGCATTGTGTTGCGAAGTCTCATTGAGGTAATTTTATGTTTGTTCTTCATGTGTACAACGGAATGCATGCTGGAAAAGCTGCATCATGTTGAGGATGAGACTGAAAGTGGCCTTGAAACAAATCACTGCATCATTGAGTCTCATCTCCTTGTAAAACAAATCAATGCATCAGTATTAGTTCACAAGAGGGGACAGACAGGATTGGAAATTGGAGACTCATTGTCTTGCTGACATGGCAAAAAATTCGATTTGTGGGGATAATGTGCATTTCAATAAAAATCATGGACATAGTTTTGAAGAGAGACATGCTTGTTAGCTAAGAGGTTACTGTTGTGTGATATTTTTGTGTGCTTGCCTGTATTGTTGTGGAGATCCTATCTCCACCATTTCACCCTCAAGTTTGCGGGAAGGGGTAGAGGATATACAAGGAATACTACGGGCTATTAGTTGTCATAAATGTCTCCTTCAAGTTAAAGGCCTCCATTGGATGTTAAAAGGCATGTTTCTCTGATAGAGTTACTAGCATACATCGATAAACAAAAGGCATACATGCCCACGGATGGCACTATTCAAGTCATTTTAAGTATTCATGTTACTTGCGTACCTTATTCTTGTTATTGCATGGATCTCATACTATGTAAGATAAGGGAATGATATTCTTGCATTGCAGATCTATCTCATTATTATCATTGCCCTTGGCATGTTTTGAGGTAGTCCTTTGGCGTCCTATGGGGATAACACCCTAATGTGTTTGATTAGGAGCGAATGAGTACTCATATATGTAAAATAGGAGTGGTCATGTGAATGGAAGCATTTTGAGCTTGTAAACTCTAGGGGGTGATTCATTGATGAGTATGAGAAAGTGTGCACCACACTACTCATATATGTGCAGAGGTGTGTGCTAGTGATTTGAGAGTGCATTTGTGTCTATATGGGAAGGTGTGAGAACGATTGAAGGATAAGTAGGAAGCGAGAAGGAGTGAAAAGAAGTTAGGAACTAGGATGAGAGGGTAAAAGAAAGTGCATGAGCATGTGTATGTGAAAAAGGGAAGGGAATGTGAGCGGGAAGCATATGAGCGAGTGCATAGACAAAGTATCAATCGAAAGATAATTGTGGGTGCTAGGTAAGCCAAGTGGACCGACTCCAAGGGGTTTGAGCATAGCAAATGCTTGTATAATCATATTTCGTTGGGGCATTAGGACATAACAATTTGCCGATCCTACTGGGGATCCCAAAAGAGGGCATATTCGTGAGCAATTGTGTACTCAGAGCAAAGGAAAGTGGCCTAGTACACGTTAGTAGAACAAAACATAGGTGCGCGAGACACTTTCCCTGGGTCTAGAGGCTATAACATTTTGGTGCGTCTGCCGGGAATATTTTGGCACGTCTCTATAAGAGAGTGACATAGGTTCGCCTAGCGCCACATGTTGGCCGAGCTTGCGGACCGAAGATCTAGTACATGAGCAAGGGGAGCTCATCCTCAGGAGCAACACAAACGCAAAGAGAGGAACGTGCTCAGAGAAGAGCCCTTGAAAGAGAAAGGAAGAGGTGGGAGTCGCAAGGTGAGTCGACCTCGACTAGCTCGAAGAAATCTGCCAAAAACGTGTACTCCCGTAGGAGAGTCGCGAATCAAGTGCAAAACTTTGAAGGAGGGATCCTGAGGCTGCGTGCACTAAATTTCTGGGATCGAAGTGATATTGATATCACACCTCTGTTTGAAATGGCTCAGCGGATTTCAATTCATTTGGGGGACTTTACCAAATTCTCAGGTGCTTGGGATGAGGATCCTGATAGTTTTATCCAGTTGTTTGAGGTTACTTGTGAGGCCAATGAGGTAGTTGACCAGGGTCAAAGATTGAGGATCTTTCCGGCTACTCTTCGTGATGAGGCCGCCAACTGGTATGGGAATTTGACACCACAAGAGCGTGGAACTTATCAGATTCTCAAGGAAGCCTTCTTGGCAAAGTTTTGACGACAAGGCTTCCAAGATAGATTGGCCCAACAGATGGATTATCTGCAACAAGGAGTCAATGAGAGCATCGATAACTACATTCAGAGAATGGAAACCTTGGTAAGAAAGATGGGCGCGAATGCCGCGAACGATGAGACATTGAAGAGAAGATTCATTGCGGGATTGAGAGATCCTACGGCGCAGCAGCATATTAGCCTGACAAGACCTGCAACTTTAATAGATGCTAAGGAACAAGCAAGGCTTTGGGAGGAAGTACAATTATGTCAACAAAGGAAGATTGAGCTCTTATACGAGCCAATGGGAGGCCCAAGAAACATACCAATGAAAGATCCTGGCCAAGGAAGTCCCACATTGACGACCCCAGCTTTTGTAGCTGCTACTAGCACGCCAGGCGAGGTGAAGCCTGTGCTCACTGAAGAACGAATATTGGAGTTGGTACACAAGCTATAAAAGCTGTCACAATGACCCAAGAAACATACACAGTAAAACCAGAGGGAACTACAAACCCAAATCAAGTGTTTAGATCGAACACATGGTGTGGAAAGTGCCATGGTTACGGCCATTTGGCTTCAGAATGCCCTACAGTCTCAAGAGTATTCACAGATAGATCGCCACCTAGAATGCATTGCACGTTTTGTGGAAGGACCAATCACACGGAGGACCGATGTTACAACAAGAGAGCCTATGAAGAGAGGACCATGAAATCGGGAGATACAAGAGAAAGATCCTACACGGGATTGCCTGCTCAAAGTGTCCTGCCTACATCTCGTTGGGAAAATAGACAAACTTATGGATATGGTGCTCAGGGTCAGGGAGGAGACTATCCGAGAGGAGTCGCACGTGATCAAAGGAGAGATGGTCCGATCTAGTGGTGGAGATGCCATGGCTTTGGCCATACTCAATCTAGATGTCCAAACGAAAAGAAACCAGTTGATTATACCCCACTGTGTAGGTACTGTAGTGGAGAGGGCCACTTTGATGAAGATTGTCCAAAACAAAGAGCTGCCACTGGCAAGGATAAGGGGCCAATAGGGTCCTCGAATTATGTTGATACTCAGATGCATTCCACACCGAGAGCTCAAGAGCCAGTTCCTACGATCGGAGTAGTGTTCAAGACACCGAACCCTCAAGAAGGCTCTAGCTCGTCAATGCACTTTGTGGATGCTTACCAAGCCAAGAAACCGCATAAAGAGCCAACTGCGACAGTAGTCACAAGGACTCAAGAGTATATGAAGAAAAATCTAGAAGGTGGAAGCGAAAAAGCAAGCCAGGAGAAGACACCCGAACATGGAGAGGTAGAAAACCAAGTTGGAGGATTTGTTGAGCAGCAAGAGTTTGAGGATGGGGAAGAGATCGAGATCCTTCAACCAGTGACCAAGGAGTTTGTGCCAGGCATAGCACAATTTCTTGAAAGATTAAGGGCTCCAAAGTGTAAGAAGGAAAGACAAAATTCAGAAGAAGTTGACATCGTAAAACTGTTGGCTGACACGGAAGTCACGCTGGACATTGGCACCTTGTTGAAATGTTCACCTGCATATAGGAAACAATTCTACAACGAGTATATTAAGAAGCCGAGGAAAGCTCGAGACAAAAAGAGGCAAGATAAAGATGTCCAAGGAATGATTCAAAGTATTACGATGCAAATTGATTCGAATGCTCCAGCTGTGACAGTCGAGATTAAAGGGTATGCAATCCTTGGGTCTCAGATAGATAGTGGAGCCGAAGTCAACCTTATGACTGAATACATGATGAAAGCTTTGGGCCTCAACCACATGGAGGAAACTCCAATGTCCTTAAGAATGGCATATCAAACACAAGTAAAGCCTGCGGGTCTTTTGAAGAATGTAAGCACAGTTGTGGGCAGTCTAGAGTTTAAAGTTGATTATCTGATAGTAAGACCAAGGACCTCAGAGGCTACCTTCTCAATCTTACTGGGACGGCCATGGCTGGTGCAAGCCGAATGTGTGCACGATTGGCACACAGGATTTATCACAATTGGACCGAAGGCTGATCGAATACAATTTCAAGTGTCTCCAAACTTGACCGGCAAGAAATCAACAACAGCTGAGGAAAGGGAGCAGAAAGCAAAGGAAAAGGTTAGACAAGAAATGGCGCGGGTAAGATTTTCCCTGCGCACGGAGACTTCCAAGGACCTTTCACAGGATGGATTTAACTTGCAATTGTCCAACCTCCAACACGCGAAAGTGGGCGAGTACAAAGATCCATTATGTTACAAGGATGACTCGGACCAGGAGTTGCTGGGATGGTTGACACATACAAGTGAATTTGAGTGCTACATGTTGAGTATAGACGCAAAGGAAAACAAAGCTACCCAATCCCTAGAGAAGGGAACTTCAAAAGAAGAGTTGAAGCTGGAGTTAGCTCCGACAATGGAAGTACAACAATTGAGAGAAAGGGTCAGAATGTTAGAAGAAGAGCTTCTAAGGAGAAGTCGACAATCGAACAAAGAAGCAAAAAGTAAAACTAAAGTGCGGGAAGCCATTGCAAAAGCTGAACTAAAGAAATTAGGTGCAGTTGAAAAAGAAAAAAACAATGATTTACTGGCCAACCATGCACGCGTGATCGGGGAGCACTTTCCAATCACAGCGTCATCAAGGAATAAGGAATATTCGCGAGAAGCTCATGTGGAAAAATGGGAAGTTTTTCCAGAAAAGTTCTTGAGCGTGGGGTCAGAGCTACCAGATGGAGTACGAGATTGCATTAAATTGGCACTCAAAAATTTCAGCAAGGCCTTTGCATGGTCATACAGTGATCTGAGAGCAATTGATCCCCGAATCTGCCAACATTATATAGATTTGGAAGAAGGCACCCGACCAATATGTCAACGACTTAGGCAGACAAATCCAGTCTACTCGGAATTGATCAAGCTGGAATTGACTAAGTTATTGGAAGCAGGATTCATATATCCCATCGCATCCAGCGAATGGGTATCACCAATTGTAGTTGTTCCGAAAAAAAATAAGAAAATCCGCATTTTCATAGATTATCGGAAGTTGAACGAGCGCACAAAAAAGGATCACTTCCCTTTGTCGTTTACTGATCAAATCTTGGATAGAGTGGTTGGCCATAAATTGTACTCATTTTTGGATGGTTTGAGTGGGTACAACCAGATCCAAATCCATGAAGAGGATCAATCAAAAACTACTTTCACCACGGAATGGGGCACATACGCATATCGTGTGATGCCATTTGGATTATGCAATGCACCGGCCACATTCCAGAGGGCAATGATAGCTGCATATCAAGGCTATTTGCAGGATTGGATGGAGATATTCCTCGATGATTTTGCAATCAGAGGCAATGATGAAAACATGATGGAGAGGATCGAAGCTATTTTAAGAAGAAGCATTGAAAAAGGCATCGCATTAAATCCTGAAAAGTGTACATTTGGAGTACAAAGAGGATTGCTCTTGGGACATGTTATTTCCGAAAAAGGGATCGCGGTTGACGAGGATAAAGTACAAAAAATTGGACAACTTCCACCTCCTCAAAACTTGCGGCAACTCAGAGGATTCTTGGGGCATGCTAATTATTATCGACGATTTATATTAAATTTTGCATCGATAGCAGCACCACTGACGAATCTTTTGAGGAAGGACCAACAATACCAATGGACTGGAGAGTGTCAAGTTGCATTCGAATTGATCAAAAATAAATTGATAAATGCGCCAATTTTAGTAGCACCTGACTGGACGAGAGAATTTCATGTGCATACCGACGCTTCTCATACTGCGGTTGGAGGAGTGCTATGTCAAGCCGATGAAAGGAAATTAGACCACCCTATTTATTACGCAAGTCGAAACTTGAATAGCACGGAAAGAAACTACACAACTACAGAAAAGGAATGCCTCTCGATGATCTTTGCGGTAAACAAGTATCGGCATTTGTTGAGAGCAGTATGGGCACCCAAGGACCGACTAGACAAGGAAGCCAGCGGAGAGAGTCAGAACAAGGTGAAGGAGTAAGTAGACAAAGCAGCCGACGCAAATCTGGCAGATAGGCCCTTCAAATTTTTTCCAAATCAACATCTTTTAACAGTGATTCTTATCACTAACAATCATTGTAAATACCATTTCATATTTTTGTAGCTCCATTTTGTGCAAGCCAAGGAGTCCTTGAGCTTGAGGAGCCTTAGAAGTACCTACATATCAATTTTCATATTTTTTAGACGCCGTTTAAGCCCTCAAATTGGCCCTGGAACCTAATTTTTAACTAGGCCGGACACTAGGTCTGGACAGGGCCAAAACCTAGTCAAAAACTATAAAAAGAGCTAGAGAGCTCATTTTTGAGGTTAGATTGTAATAGAAACAAACTTGTAAGAGCTTTTTGAAAAGTAATCGAAGAACTCCATTGATTCTCTCTCTTTGTCTTGCCGTGTGTGCGCGTGTGTGTGTATGTGTGTGCATGCTTGTGTGCTTCTCACTCACGCACTTGTGCCGCCACTTGCTCGAGGTCTTCATAGCATCCTCACGTCTTCCCGGATTGACATTAAAGGAGGTGCTACTCATCACTGAGCTACACCAAATTTTGGCGCCGTTGCGGGGGATCGAGCTTTGAGGACGAGCGTGTGATGGTAAGACGTAGAGTTGACGCGTTGGAGTTGTAGGTATTTTCTTCACTTTCATCTATTTTCTTGTTTTTTCTTCACCATCATCATCACCATCTTCCTCATCACCATCTTCCACCTCCATTTTCATCATCGCGAAAATTTCAGTTTTTTGACTATATCCTCATCTCCACCTCATTTCCCTCATTTCACTTGTGAGAGAGAGCGAGAGAGCGATATTGCATGTGTGTTTTCTTGCATGTTTCTTGAGCTTTTTGCAGGACCTTGCTGAATCACCATCCCCAGCTTCCTGCACAGGTACGAAACTCGTCGAAACTGTCTCGCAGTCGCCGACTCCTGTCGATCGCGATTGACAGAAATTCTCACCTTTTGGTAAATCTGAGTGCACCACAGTGGACTAGAGACCGTGCACATCACCTTTCCATCAAAATTTTTGAAAATCTTGCAAAATTTCAGTCCATCGCGATTGATTGCTCTGTCCATCGCGATTGACAGCTCTGTCCATCGCGATTGACTGCCTGTCCATCGCGATCGACTGAACCTCTGTCCATCGCGACCGACTGAACCTCTGTCCATCGCGATTGACAGCTCTGTCCATCGCGATTGACTGCCTGTCCATCGCGACCGACTGAAGCTCTGTCCATCGCGACCGACTGAACCTCTGTCCATCGCGACCGACTGAACCTCTGTCCATCGCGATCGACTGAACCTCTGTCCATCGCGATTGATTGAGTGTCCATCGCGATTGACTGAACCCTCTGTCCATCGCGACCGACTGAACCTCTGTCCATCGCGATTGATTGAGTGTCCATCGCGATTGACTGAACCCTCTGTCCATCGCGATTGACTGAACTCCTGTCCATCGCGATTGACAGCCCTGTCCATCGCGATTGACAGCCTTGTCCATCGCGATTGACAGCCAATTTTAGCCAAATTTTTTAGGGTTTGTTAATTGAAGAGTTGGGCTAATTTTGGGGTATAAACATTTTACTCTAGAGCACATTAGGAAGCCTTAGGAAAACAACTTGGGGAAAACCTGTTGCACAGTGATCCTGTTTGAACCCTGTCTTAACCCTAGAACCCTGAACGGTCACAACTTTTTCATACGAAATCCATTTTTTGAGCTCTAGGGCTTGTTGGAAAGCTTGTGGCATATACTACACGCCCTCAACTGTTTTTTATGAAGATAATGCGTTAATTTTTAGCTAGGGTATTTTTAAGTTGACCATACCCAGGGGGAATAAAATTCAGGGATCTCTAGAGTTGTGTCCAAAAAAGTCATAGTGCAAATTGGTGAAGTGTTACATGAATGGAAGTGATTGGTTCTGTCTTTGGAATTTAAATCTTTAAGCTAACTTTGGAACCCTTACAGATCCATTGAGAGCATCGAAAGGCGTTCTAAGCAAGTGTAAGCGCAAGCTTGGGAACACACTTCCTGGGCACTCAAGGGCAACCAAGCAGGAAACAAAAGGTTGGAAACTTTTAACCCCTCTGTCAATTCATAGTTTAGGCTAAGAACGACGAGAGGTAGGAGTAAGTCAGGGCGACGATAGGCAGGTATCAAGTTGAAGACTACCTAAAAACTCAAGTCCAAGCTAAAAACCTAATCTCTGTACTGTCGATAACATAAAGGAAAAGAACCTAACGTGGAACGATCAACCTGAAAGCACGAAGAACATTCAAGTATTCCTGACGACTTAATATCAGACAAGACCTTAAACACGAGAAATAACTAAAAAGAACCAAGTGACTAATATAAAGTAACCAGCAACGAAGTTGTACTCTGGGCAAAGAATTGGGCTCCTTAGATAGGCATATGAACCTTAGGTCAGGACGACATCTAGTAAGGGAGAGACAAAGCCTTAGGTCTTCAGAGGCTAGTGTTAACCACACTGCTAGGTCTTGGGCCGAGCAGTTGAGCCACCACTCGTACTACCCTAGCTCTGAGACCAGTGAGTCAGAGATGTCTCAAGGCATGGACAGACCTACGGGAAGTTCAGGAGTGCCTTACTTGTACAGGGTAGAAGGCCCTTACAAAACACAGCTGGAGTACCTTAGGACCAACCGATTAGGTGCCAGCATCTATGAGGACGGCTTAGGAAGATCTGTGATACAGATTAAGAATCCTGATCAATCCATTGGACTAGAGCACCCAGCAGTCAAGTTTGAAAACGGTGCATACCTGGACAAAGAAGGAACCATATACGTAGTCACCAGTCACCCAGACAGGACAGATGAATTTGGGAATGTAATCTCAGAGGCGGACTTAGGTGACTTGGAACAAGGAAACATGGGGGTAGAACCTAGAACCCCTCGAGGTAAATCGGTTCTCACTAGGATTATCACACCGGAATGGATTCCCCAGGATAATAAGAGCGTAGAGTTGCTCCTCAATCGAGAAATTGACGAAGCCTTTTGGAGGTATAAAGCTAATCAGCCAACTGATATAGGAACTATCATGATCTATGAGTTTAAGGATCCGGATAGCCCAGGTAGAGTGACCTACTTAGATCACACTTCGGAAAGGATCTTTGTGGTGACAGAAAATGATAGGCATGCTTACACTTGGAAGGGTGAATTCATTTTCCCCCAACCAAGATCGAACGTATCCTATGGTCACCCGGGAGCTGGAACATCCCAAGCTCATGGAACTCAAAGAGACAGAAGTAGAGATAGACCAGAAGTAAGCTTTGCCAACCCAGTGGGCAGAGAAAGAACGAGGACGGAGACGAATAGGGTAGAACCTGAGATGCTTAGAGTTCACAGGAACCAAAGAAATGTGGATGGATTTCCTCTGCCGAGACCTAGAGAGCACACAAGAACTTTGAGACCGACCCAGCTAGTTAAGTCCATGAAGAATTACTTTGATGGCACAGGAGATCCCTATGATCATGTGGCGGAGTTCAAGCAAGTCTTGAGAGCTGAACAAGTGGAGGATCTATTCACGCAGTACAATGCCTTCGGTCTAACCCTTAGGAACACGGCACTTACATGGTTTCAACCATTGGATGAGCGCCAGTTCAGGAGCATAGACCAACTCCTAGAGGCATTTATTATTGAATTCTCTAAGAGTGGCATAAGACACAATACCTCCTCGCTGATTCACAGCTTCAAGCAAACCCCTCAAGAGACCGTGAGACTTGCAGGAAGAAGATTTAGGCAATATCTTGAAAGATGTCCTGTTTCGGAGCTACCCACACCTGCAAAACAAGTAGCCTTATTCCTTGATGGATTGCTGAGTACGAAATTGAGATCCTATGTGTATCTGAAGGACCCTAGGACTATAGAAGAGTGTGTACGCATGTGCATTGACATTGAAGATAACCTAGGGGAAGAACTAGAGCTTTCCAAAATCTACAAAGATTCAGATAGTGCTTCGTGTCACTCTTCCACGCAATCCACATCAATTGAGGAACTCGCAGAGAAAGTGGCCCAAAAACTAGGCGTCTCTAGCAAACAAATTTCGAGGTTTACCCCAGCGAAGAGGTGCTATACATGCGGTGGTGACCACATGGCGAATGTCTACCCCATTATGGCTCAGCCCCAAGTAAATCCTAGTAGCCAATACTGCACCATAGAACGGAGATACACCAATCACACCGCACAAGATTGCCCATACAACAAGCAGGCAGTTAGGCAACCCTACCCTCAGCCATACCCGCAGCAAGGAAGATACCAGAACCCATACCCTCCACAACCATATGGCAGGCCACAGCAACCTTATCAGCAACCCTATCAAAACCAGCAAAGGCCTCAGCCAGTGCTAGCTCAACAACCACCTGCCCTAGCTAATGTGATTCCAGTAAAGTATGCTGTTGCAGAAGAAAACCTGAATAGAGTGATAGTCCCTGTGACACCCTTGATCTCTGAAAATGACCTCAGTGACCATAGCTTTGATTCTACACATGTCGATAGTCCCCAGGCCTACTACATGCAGTCTCCTGAACATGGTGAGTCCTACTATAGTGAAGAGCCAAATGAAATAAGTTGGGAGTCAGATTACACGAATGTCATGTATGCAAACCCCAACCCTAGGCCTCAACCTAGGCAAGTAAGACCTCCATTCCCAAGAGGACCGTGCTACAGGTGCCAAGGAGATCACCTCATTCGTGATTGTCCCTTGCCTCCACCTACACAACCCCAGTCAGTGACGATCCAAGGCTTTTGCCAAGACTGTGGAAAAGAGCATCTCTTACGAGATTGCCCAAAGAACCCCAATAACATGCCAAAAATCACTCCTATCAACGTTGTTGGGTTAGTGGTAGACTCCATAGGGAGCGTGACTTCCACTGCACCAGTACAGGTAGTCACTAGAGCTCAGGCATTGCAGCAAAACCAAGGGGCAAGCCAGGAAAAGAACCCAGAGGCTAGTGAAACCGAGAGCATAACAATGAAAAGGACTAGAGCGTGGAAAGATAGTCGGGAAAGAATGAAAAGACAATGGGCTAAAAAGATGAGTGAACTTGAGGAAAGCATAAGAGAAACCAAAGCCAGGATAACTGAACTCACATCTCAAACTCCCTCTCACACTACCCCACCACCACATTTCCCATCGCCATCCGACCAACCACCTTCCAACCCGCCTAACCTAAACCCACCACCCCCTAGAGTAGGATCAGTCCTAGCAGATCCCACTCCCGAAGACCTTAATATGATGCTTAAAGCATATCAGGCCAGAATCCAAGAAGGGCCAAACGTAACCGATCATGAAAAATGCTACCCTAGAGCCGAGCTAGAGCTTGAACGAACTAAAATTTGTGCCAAAATGGTGGAATTGGCTCAGACCATGTTTGAGGCCAGCCGCCTATTTAACATTTCTAGTTCAGCTAAGACGCAGTTACACTTTGATGGACTGCTAGAAAGAATAGAGAGGCTAATTGCACAATCAGAAAAGGAACCTGTCCCTCAAAGAAAGGAAAAGGTAAGAGAACGGATAAGCCAGCCTCTTCAGGAAGCCCATGTGCCTCCTCAAGAAGCTTATCTTTCCCCCCAAAAGGCAGATGAGCCTCCCTCGAAAGCTTACGTACCTCCACAGGTTGCCTACATTCCTTCTCAGGGAGCGTATGAGCCTGTTCGGAAAAGTAATAGAATAAGTAATCCTCCCCAGGAAGCTTGTGCTCCAACCATCTATGAGAACGAGGAGAGAGCCAACGATAGAATAAGCCCTCCTTCCCAGGTCGCTTATGTGCCTGATTCTACGGAGCCAGACACTTCTTCTTCTATGAATCGGTTTGCACCAGACTTCCTACGAGAGATTCAAGAAGACAAATGGGATAACGAAAGTGAAGTCGCCCCTCCTTTTGAACTTGTGGATGATGCACACGACCAATTCCCACAAGACATCCCATCTATTTACGGGGAACATGAGAGTACTCAGTCTCACGAGAGATTGGACTTTGAGTCCAATTCCATACAAGAGCTACCCCACTTCACAGGCCCATGGGAAGCAAAGTCCACGTGTATGAGAGCACCCACAGTCATGGTAAGGAACGACGGCTCAGTTATACCTAGGAACTCGGAGGTAGTAAAGAACACCGAGGTGCAGCACGATCTCACTTTGGAAGAACTGCCTAAGGATAGACCAGAAGCTCGGAAATATGTAGCCAGTCAAGTGACTGAAGTTGCAAAACCACGTTCCCGGGTAGGATCCCATAGGACAGTGCCAGAAATTCCCTTGGATAAGATAGGAGATATGTGTGAAGGTGAAGAAGGGAACACCTATCTTCCCATCACCTACCAGGAGTACACCACCAAGGCAATTTTGGACTCAGGTGCAGGAGTTGCAATTGCCACTACTTCCCTATGGAAGCGTTGGGGCAAGCCGACACTCAGGCCAACGAGAATGAAATTGCAGATGGCCGATGGTCACATAGAGAGACCCCTAGGGTTGTTAGAAGGAATAACTCTCACTACATGTGGTGTTGAGTTCGAGCATACATTTGCTATATGTGACTTTAGCAAAAATCATGCCTATGAGATGATTTTGGGAAGACCATTTATGCGACAGTTGCAAGTGGTACAGGACTGGGGAACCAATTCTTTGTACCTGTAGCACTTAGGTGTTACGACCAAAGTCAATCTCAAGGATTACTCTCATAGAGATGTTCCTCCTATCCAATGGAATCCCATCCATAGAACCAAAGATGATACAGAATCGGTGCATTCCATAGAGTCAGGATCCTCTTGGATGCATGAAGACACCCACTTATGGATGTGCAAGGTAGCAGTCGAGGAAGAGAAGAGAGAGAAAGCCAGAGAGGTAGGTGCGAAAGAAACCCATAGATCAATCCAAGACCCAGCCTATGCACCTGTAGTTTTTCCAGACGAAGAATTTGAACCTCACGGTTGGGCAGAAATCTTAGCAACAATGGATGTAGCCATCAATGAGGAACAATGGACACTTCATTGTGATGAGGATGGCTATGACATTTCAGTCTTCTCCATAGAGCCAATCATGGGAGAAGCTGTTTTAGAAGAGTGTGAACCTAGTCCTGATGCATTTGAGGATGCAAGTGACTCCGATCTAGAGTCAATCATTATGGACCCACCATTTGCATCAGATGAAGAATACTTCCATGAAGTAGAATTTCAACCACAGAGGCATGGAGAGCTTACAAACGATGTAAGATTAGCGACACATGTAACCCCGAAGGAAGAAGGGAAGAAATGAAAGAAGAGAGAAGTCTCACCAGAAGAGGAAGAATCTTTGTTTGAGGTCCCAGAAAATTTTAAGAAATATGAGATAGACGACAGGAGAGTCATGATAAGAATGCCTAAACGAGAGGCACAAGTAGGAGAGGCCTATGATAACAAAGAAACCACCAAGAAAATAGTAGTGGCCCTAGAAGAAGGAGAGGAGAGATGCACGTACATAGGCCATGACCTAACAGAGGAAGAAGAGCATGCGTTAATTGCCTTGCTAAGAGAATACAGAGATGTATTCGCTTGGAGTTACAAGGACTTGAAAGGTGTTGACCCTGACATATGCTCACACACTATCCCCATGACTTCAGACGCTAAACCCTCTAAGCAAAAGCCCTACACATATAACGATAATTACGCTGCTAAGATCAAAGAAGAGATAGATAGACTGGTTGAAGCTGGATTTATCTATGAAATTGAGCACATTGAATGGGTATCCCCCATCGTAGTGGTGCCCAAGAAGAATGGCAAGCTGCGTGTGTGCATTAACTTGAAAAAGGTTAATGCAGCCACGATTCGAGATAACTATCCGCTTCCCATCACAGAACATCTCTTAGAAAGAGTGGCAGGCAAGGAAGTGTACAGCTTCCTTGATGGATTTTCGGGCTACAACCAAGTAGCCATAGCTCCAGAGGATCAGCATAAGACGGCCTTTGCCACAGAATGGGGCATTTTCGCCTTTAGAGTAATGCCATTTGGGCTTACCAATGCACCTGCTACCTTCCAAAGGCTGATGTGCCATGTGTTTAAAGAGTTCCTGAGGAAGAATTTAGAAGTCTACGTTGATGATCTTTGTGCTCATTCCAACATTAGACAAACCCATATCCCTGAGCTCAGACAAATCTTTGACAAATGTAGAGAATATCAAGTCTGCCTGAATCCAGAAAAGTGCGTTTTTATGGTCAGGCAAGGCAAGATTCTAGGACACATAGTGTCAAAGAATGGCATATCTACTGATGAAGAGAAAGTGAGAGCCATAGCAGAGCTACCTAGGCCAAAGAATGTCAAGGAAGTACAAGCTTTCATGGGGCATTGTGGTTATTACCGACGATTTATACACATGTATGTTGTCATTGCAAAGCCCATGTACGGACTGCTGACTAACTTTGAGTGGACGGATGAATGTGAGAATTCCTTCCAGGAGCTTAAACGAAGATTATGTTCAGCACCAATCTTGACCACACCAGATTGGAATAAGCCATTCCATGTTCATGTGGATGCATCCAATTATGCTATTGGATGTGTGCTTGCACAACCTACTGGTGAAGGTAATATGGATCTTCCAATTGCCTATGCCAGTAGACAATTGAATGCGGCTGAACGGAATTACACCACTACAGAGCGAGAAGGATTAGGCATGGTATATGCAGTTAAGAAATTTAGACACTATTTGCTTGCAAATAAGTTTAAATTTTTTACTGATCATCAGGCATTGCTATACCTCGTAAACAAGCCATGCAATACAGGAAGATTAGTGAGATGGTTTCTCTTGCTCATGGAATATGACTTTGAAGTTGTGGTAAGGAAAGGTAGGACTCATTTGAGAGTTGATCATCTCTCTAGGCTCACATTGGGAGAAGCCCCACAAGGAGTAGCAGATGACCTTCCTGATGCTTACTTGTTTAATTTGGAAGTGGTGCCGCAGTGGGCTAAGCCATTGGCGCCAGTATTGACATACGGGCCTAACCATCCAGTAGTAAACACACGGAATAGAGAGGTTGTTAAAGCCCAAAAGTACCACATCATGGCTGGAAGTATGTACAAGCACACAGATCAAGGGATCCTGGCGTGTTGCGTAGAAGAGGACGAGTACACAATAAATGGTTGCATTTAGCACATGTAGGTGCCTTAGAGCAACACTACTCAAAGCAACGAACTTTACAGACTCTAAAGAGACTCGGAGTACATTGGCCAACTATGGAAGCTGATGTCCAAAAGTTGTGCAAGGAATGCCCAATCTGCTGCACTAAACCACCTGTGGAACACGCTACTCTTTATCAAGTATCCATAGTGCCAGATTGGAGTGAACCACTAGTATCCTTCCTGAGGACGAAAGCATTCCCTCCAGACATGACTCTGGCTAGGAAAAGGAGTTTAGAACAAGAAGCTCTCGATTACTCACTCATTGGTGATAATCTATATAAGCGTGGTAAAGATGGTTACCTGAGACTGTGTGTCCATGAAAGTGAATATCTTAAGATCTTGGAAACTGCTCACCAAGGTGTAGCAGGAGGGCACTTTGGACCAGATCGGGTGATCAAGGCAATACTGTTTGCGGGCTTCTGGTGGCCTACCCTTCACATGGATGCACATACCTATGTGAAACGATGTGATGTCTGTCAGAGGACTCAGTATCCTATACGCAAAGATGAGATGCCACTGAAACCTATGATGGGTGGACGTGCGTTTTCTAAGTGGGGAATAGACTTCGTAGGTCCTATTAATCCCCCAGCTAAGGGTTCTCATGCAGAATACATCATTGTTGCAACAGACTATCTAACTAAGTGGGTAGAGGTAAAAGCTACGACAAAGAATGACGCTCAGACAACTGCTAAATTCTTGTTTGAGAATGTATTCACAAGATATGGGCTACCTATAGAGCTTGTAAGTGATAGAGGCACTCACTTCTTGAACGAAGTGATTGAAAATCTACTCCAAGAATTCTTGGTAGTTCATAAGAAGTCTGCCCCCTATCACCCTCAAGCTAATGGACAAGCTGAGAGCACTAATAAGATCTTATGCAATGTACTGACGAAATTAGTGAACACTAAACGCTCTGATTGGGACAAACAGCTACACCATGCTGTTTGGGCATACCGAGTTGCCTACAAAACGGTACTCCAAGCCACCCCCTTTCAGATGGTATTTGGCCAAAACGCTGTGCTACCCTTGGACTTCCTGATTCCTACATTGAGAGTAGCACAAGAGCACGAATGGACAGGTCATGAGCTCTCCTCTAGGATCTTTGACCTTGAACGATTAGGGGAAACAAGACTGAGAGCCGCTGCAGGAATATATGCAGCCAAGAAGAGACAGAAGGCATACTTTGATGCCCATGTGAAGGATAAGGGTTTGAAAGCAGGAGATCTAGTTTTAGTCTATACACTGAAACAACACGCAAGGAAGCTAGAAAAGAGAGGCTACGGACCTATGATCATCAATAGGATCTCCACGAGCGGAGCAGTACAACTAGCCACGTTAGAGGGTGATGTTCTCCCAAACTATATTAGCGGTTGCAGAGTCAAGTTGTATCAGGAACCCCTCACGGAGGAAATGCTCAGCCGACTCAACACTGCTAAGAAACGCAAAGAGGAAGAAAAGCGAATTAGAGAAGAAGCTCAAGCAGAAGCTTTAGAACGCATCAGAAGGATGAAATTACGAAGGCAAGGTAGAGATCAGCCTAGAACAAATGACTATGCAGATCAAGGATATCATATGGCAATGTGTGCAGTCGCAGGAACAAGCTCACATAGGATAACTGATCGACGTCCTTTCGTAACCTTAGATATAGGACAAGGAAAGAGTGCAAGGACCGTAAGAGCCTTGATTGACTCAGGTGCAGCCACTAGTGCTGTTAGAATGTCTTACTGTCAAGAGTTGCAGTTAACTGTCAATCCTGTGGAAGCATATCTCATAGGATTGGGAGGCGTGGAAACCCCTTGCATGGGCGAGGTGGAACTTCCCCTCTACATTCATGATGAGGCAATGACAGTTAAAGTACTAGTGTGTCAGGATGAGGACCTCACGGAACCCCTTGTCTTGGGTCAAGACTGGATCTATGACCAAGCAGTCAACTTGAACCTAAGAAGTGGACTTCTTCAGGTATGGGTCAATCATAGTCGAATTACAGTAGAGTTGGATAATGGAGCACTCAAAGAACTAGGAAAGGCACAGAATCCTGGTCCTTCCAGGAGTACACATGAAGATGACCATGTTGTTCTTGTCCAAAACTATGTGTTGCAGAGGAATGCTATGCGCAAAAAAGGAGTCAGGGATGCAACGGAACTCCCTTCTTTTCCAAAAGTCAGAAGGAGGCAACAACCAAAGGTGGCTCAAAGGCAGAAGAAGCAGAGTACTACCTATGCCGGAAATCAAAAGAACCTACGCAGCAGAATGTCTCAACAAGTGAACCAAGTGTGGGTGCGAAAAGGCGAACACCCGGTTGCACTCACGCCAACCGCACGGGCAAAGCCTCTTATTAGTAACCAACAACACGTCACTAATAAGAAGTCTTTCGGAAATTCTTCTGCTAACGTGAAATCTATTTGGGTGCCCAAAAAGTCGATGAAGGCTAGCCCACAATCAAGAAAAATTTGGGTGTCTAAGGCTTGTTTGCGGGCTCAAATAGCTACACCAAGAACACACCCTACACAGCATGATCCATTCACTCGCACAGCCTACATCCACTCATTTTCAACACCAAGGCCCATGAGCACGAACAGAATCACTTGTAAATGGGTCCCTAAAAGGCCTCACTTCCAAGCTGACACACCTATAAAGCTCTCGAGAGCCTCTACGGAAACAAGAGCAAAACCCATCCACTGCATTTGGCAGTCCAAAACTTGTAACAAACCCCCGGACCCCAATTGTAAATCCAGGACCACCTACTAACCGCTTCACTCTCACTTCACATCATTCCGCTTAGCTCGTAGGCCTACCCAATTCCTAACTACACACACTAGCACCGAGCACTTATTAACCCCTAACCACTCCCGAACTTTAAGTTAATGTGGTAACAGGGGACACTATGTCATTTTTGTGTCCATTGCAATGTTAACATTTATTCATATATTCTCACAGAACCAGCTGCGAAGTTTTCAACATGTCTGAGGCAGCAGGAACTAGCTCTCACACAGAAACAAGCCCGCAAGTGGTGGACTTAGATAGTTTACCCGTTTTGCCTGAGACAAATGAAAGACCAGAAGAATTGCAGGCCGTCAAAATCATACCTATTGCAGACCCTCCACGTGGCCACACCATGCCCGTAGGAAAGACTTCCCACTGGTTTACCGAGGTGGCAGGACCCTTGGGTGAAGGAACGTACCTATGGGAATCAGAGTTGGACTTCAATGGAAAGCAAGGCAGATACCATTTCTTTACAAGAGAGTTTGAGAAATTACAAAATGCGGAAGGTCTATGTCCGATATGGGAAAAGGCAGGATTGAGTGCCTATTTCAGTGCACGACTCCCAAAACCTGACTTCATGCGATGCTACTATCTCATCAACACCTTGACTCCAAACCAGAACCCAAAAGGTGCAAGCTCATTTGTGATTCCATCTCTGACAAAGGGGAATGAGCTCAAGAGGTTCAGGCTATCAAACAATTTGGTGAGAGAGGCTCTAGATATGCATGGAATGCATATTCCTACAGAGAAGGAAACCCTAGTACCGGATTACATGAAGAATCGAAGTCTCACCAAACTCAAGGACATGGTGTCCATGACGCCTAATATTGCAATACACCTTCGCATGTGCATGCAACATTTTTCTTTCCCGGCACAAGATAGATTCACCATGCCACCCAAAAAGATTTGGTTTAGCTTGTATCTGGCAGAGACACAGAGCCTCACCATCAACTTACCCCACTGGATAATTGATCAGATACACCTAGCTCACAAACGATGGCCGCGGAAACAGGTTTTATATGGTTGCTGTGCTCTGACGAGAATCATTTATAGGTGTTTGGCTTATGACATTCCGATCCAACGGGCCCTAATGTGGAATCGGGTTGAGCAGTTTAGAGGCAGGACATCCACTGGACCCCCTTCTAAGAAGATGAGAGGCACTGTCCAAGTCCCATGTGCTCAACCACGTGGAGCCACCCTAACACCAGACGTCACCCCTCCACCCCGAAGAGTCCGACCATTCACACTCCGACTTCCAAGACGCAGCACCGATGGTTCCACCTTGATATTCCCTCCCATCCCAACCGATCTTGAATTTCCTAGTGGTGCACCTTTGGAAGAACTCACTAATGAAGATTTCGAACAATTATTACAAGATGTAGAGCTGGAGGCAGAAGAGGCACAACAAGCGGAAAACGTGCAAACGCAGGCCACAACCTCCCAAGCACCTGTCACACCTGTTGAAGTGGATGCAGAGGATGACGGAGATGAAGAACAGGAGGATGAAGAGGAGGATTATGATCAAGAGCATCAAGAGGAGCAACAAGAAGTGCCAGAACTTGTAGGTGCACCAGCCTATACAGCTCAACTACGGAGGTTATACGACACAATCAAAGCAGTACAAGAAAGGCATCAACTCTCTCTTGTATCAGGTCAAGCTTTGATGCAAGAAATGCTATCAGATGAAGGGGTGGACCAACATTTCATTGACACCCTCAAATTAGTGTCAGACTCTTTAGGAGTTCCGGAGGCTGTCCACACCGCAGTCCGCCAGTCCGTAAGGTACGACAAACGCAGAGTGGACACGTTACCACGAGCAGGTAAGACTATCAGGATACCCGTCACAGAACAAGAAGTACCCATTGAGACAACAGCCACCCCCACAACCACCACTGACCTCTCGGCCGAAACCTTCGTTCAGACATCACCCATCTCACCCCAGCATCCTCCATCACCACCTTCGCCACCCCCACCACCACCTCCCACCATGGAAGAAACGACAGTCATCACCTCTACCTTCACTTATAACCCATCCTCATTCAAATCATTTTCATTTCGAGAACCCACCTCACAAGACAACCTCTTCTCCTTCGTCACCAATCCCTTGTACACTTCATCCCTTCTATCCTCCGAACCCATGACTGGCCATCCCATAATTCCAAGCGTAGTTGGAAACCCAGCACCCACAGAAGGCACCCTGTGTTTCCCTACCTATCCCCCAATTCGGGTACCTCCATTCCATGACCCTCACTTCCCATCTGGCCCCTACACCTCTTTCAACCTGACCGCACCACCCCAATACCCGTCCTTTGTGGAGCAGTTCATCTGCTCTCCAATGTTGTAGAGGCACATTTCTCCAATGTTCGCAACGACATCAATTTACACGAACACCACACTCACTTCACCTACCATACCCACCTACATGGTAGCCCCTGTACACACCACCTTGTCTGACCCAATGGACATTTCACCAACCACAGCACCTCTCCCCACGATTTCACCATCTTCCCCTCCCTTGCCCCCCACCTCACCACTCACATCATTGGCACACACAGCATTCACTACCCCCCTACCCAATCCCACCTCCCCTGCACTTCAAACTTTTCCCCTTGCATCTCATAATGTAAATAGCACATTCAACACATTACTTCAGTGTGCACATCAGCTACAACAAGACTACCATCAATTGGAAGAACACACTACTGCCCTTCAGGCAGAATCTCAACGTCTGCAAGCTAGAGTCACCACTCTTGAAGCTGACTACCAGACGCTCCTAACCGAGCATACCACCCTACAGCAGGCTCACTCCGAATTGGAATCAAAGACATCAACAGTAGATGACCAAGCAGTCAAGGAACTAGAAACAGTGCTTCAAGCGCAAATGATCTCTAACGCTACACTCAGACGCAACATTGGGCTATTAAGGAAGCATATGGCCGCAACACTAGAAGAGAACAAACGACTTCAACAACAAAACCAAGACAACTTTGAAGCGGCTATGGAAGGAACCGTAGGAGCAACCATTAGCCCTACCAGATATAGAGCAGTCCCATCGGAAGACATTCGCATCTTACTTGAGGAGCATGCAAATTTCTTGGAGTCATATGAAAAGCTAGAGACTGAATGTGCAGATCTAAAGAAACAGATAGCCAGTGTCCCCACAGCTCAACAGGAGCCGGCAATCTTGCAACACTCTACAGAAGAAGTAGAGACCCTCCGGAAACAGGTGGCAGAACTCCAAGCACGCCTCTTACCATATGAAAGGCCACCCTCGCCCATTGAAGAACCATAACCTGAAACAGTTGTGGAAATCCCCGTCGATGACAGCTATGAAGAGCCATACGAGCCTATGCCGACGCCTGGTGGTCGAACTACAGAAGAAGGACAAGACACGTTAGAAATTCAAGTTCCAGATTAGGTCAAAAGGGTCGAGAAAGTGGGTAAGACACATGATGATCGTGTGGCCGTGCAAATGCAATCTCTCACAAATCTGGAAGAAACTGTCCTTCGGTCTTCCTACTTTCAAAATTTATCCCATCAACGGTTAATCACAACATCAGAGTCGCAATACATGCCTTATTTTGTCTTACTACATGATTATAATGCAGAAGTCAAAAGACATACAGGGAAGGAGCCCACATTCGCCACTCAATTCGAGATAGGGGATTTACCGACAGATGCACGTGCTGGCTCGATCTTCCAACCTAGTTGGCGTGCACGTCTACTCACCGATTACCCAAAGATGATGAGTACCTGGGCAACCATGCCACTATATATCAAGTATAATCCATGCTATTGTCCAGTGGTACGTCGCAGATCCTGGCATGCATTTGCAATCAAGGTACGCAACAATAAAGAATGCTCGGCTTGGGTTAACTACCCATATTTTGCTCCACCTCGAGGGACCCCAACCGTAGCCTACATGATATCAACAATTCGGCACTGGTCTACACGTATAAATAATGTACCCGACATAGCAGCGAAAATGTGTATGAAGATATCCGAGCTCATGACCATTGTCTTCAAAACCTTTCGGAATGTCCAAGCTCCATACATCTCTGCCCCTGGATTCTCTCAAGGCAACAAGGATTTAGTCTACGACATGAGCCAAACCCCCTCGGTCACTATCATCTTTGCTTGGCATGCACGAATAAAGTACTTGCCCGCATGCTTCAAGCAGACATTTGAGGAAATGTTCTCTACGGGATTCTGGGAATACCATTCCAAAATTTTCATTCTCAGACCCACACATTTGCTACATCTATTCGCAGTAGAACAAGCGATCCATGCAGATCAGTTACGTCTGCCACATCCGGACATTCCAGGACCAATCGATTGGGATCGTATGATGACAGATTTGGCCAGAGGACTACGCATACAAGAACATCAGCTTGCCACTCAGGTTGTGGAATATTACATCCAACACTCCCAGCAACAAGGGTCTGTCAGGGACGACAAACGCGAGAGAGGGGGGGGTGTTGAGAGCAGTATGGGCACCCAAGGACCGACTAGACAAGGAAGCCAGCGGAGAGAGTCAGAACAAGGTGAAGGAGTAAGTAGACAAAGCAGCCGACGCAAATCTGGCAGATAGGCCCTTCAAATTTTTTCCAAATCAACATCTTTTAACAGTGATTCTTATCACTAACAATCATTGTAAATACCATTTCATATTTTTGTAGCTCCATTTTGTGCAAGCCAAGGAGTCCTTGAGCTTGAGGAGCCTTAGAAGTACCTACATATCAATTTTCATATTTTTTAGACGCCGTTTAAGCCCTCAAATTGGCCCTGGAACCTAATTTTTAACTAGGCCGGACACTAGGTCTGGACAGGGCCAAAACCTAGTCAAAAACTATAAAAAGAGCTAGAGAGCTCATTTTTGAGGTTAGATTGTAATAGAAACAAACTTGTAAGAGCTTTTTGAAAAGTAATCGAAGAACTCCATTGATTCTCTCTCTTTGTCTTGCCGTGTGTGCGCGTGTGTGTGTATGTGTGTGCATTCTTGTGTGCTTCTCACTCACGCACTTGTGCCGCCACTTGCTCGAGGTCTTCATACCATCCTCACGTCTTCCCGGATTGACATTAAAGGAGGTGCTACTCATCACTGAGCTACAGCATTACCTGATGGGAAAGCATTTCACGTTTTATGTGGATCACGAAGCCCTAAAGTATATCATTAATAAACCCGAGCTATCAGGGCGATTGATGAGGTGGATGCTACTCCTACAAGAATTTCAGTTCACAGTGGTAACCAAACTAGGCAAAGCGCACATATTGGCCGACCATTTATCTCGAATTATTAATGAGGAGCCAATCTCTGGTGTGCCCGACGATGCTCCTGATGGACATCTATTTTAGGTTGATGCTAAGGTACCTTGGTATGCCGACTTGGTGAATTTCTTATGCACCACTAAATACCCACCGGGAGCAAGCAAGAGAGAGAAGCAAAAACTATTAGCACTGGCAAAACACCATAGCATCATTGGTGGGCAGCTCTATCGATATTTTGTACATGAAAGCATTTATTGGAGGTGTCTCGAGGAAGAAGAAGCGACCCTAGTTTTGAGGGCATTGCATGATGAACCCTGCAGTGGGCATTTTGTTGGTGAGCTGACGGCAAGAAAGATGTTATTGGTTGGGTATTGGTGGCCAACGCTGTTCAAAGACTCTCACACATACTGTAAGAAATGCGACAAATGCCAAAGAATGGGCAAACCAACATTAGCAGATGCAGCTCCTCTTACGCCGGTGCTGGCTCTTAAGCCTTTTGAAAAATGGGGAATTGATTTTGTGGGGCCTATTGATCCTCCCTCAAGACGTAGATCCCATAGGTATATCTTGGTCTGCACTGACTATGTTACCAAGTGGGTAGAAGCCAAAGCTCTGAAGACTGACCGAGCTGTTGATGTAGCTAAATTTTTGTACGAACAAATTATCACCCGATTCGGATGCCCGTTGGAGATAGTAAGTGATAGAGGAACACATTTTGTCAACGAATTGATCGAGGAATTAATGGAATTATATAAAATCAAACATAGGAAAAGCACTCCATATTACCCGAGGGCGAATGGACAAGTGGAGGTTACCAACAAGGTTCTTGAACAGATTCTGACAAAGACAGTAGCTGTGCATAAGCGAGACTGGGATGAGAGACTTCTGGAAGGTTTGTGGGCGTATCGAACATCCTACCGAGTGACGACTAAGAGCACTCCGTTCTCCCTAGTATATGGCGAGGAAGCCATCTTTCCCATCGAAAAAGAAGTTCCGACATTAAGAGTGGCCATTGAGGCCAGGATGGGAGAGGAAGAGTCATTGAAGGAGAGGTACATACAATTGGTCAAGCTAGAAGAAAAGAGACTCATTGCACAGCAAAGTCTGGAAGCTATTCAGAAAAGATGTAAGGAGAGGCACGACAAGAATCTCAAGACCTATGTGATTCAAGAAGGGGATTTGGTGCTAGTCTATGATAGCAAATATTATAAATTCCCGGGAAAGTTACAGACAAGATGGGCAGGACCGTTTAAGGTGGTGGAACTCAACTCCAATGGTTCCATGCAAATTCAAGATTTAGGAGAAGAATGTGCTCCCGTGAAGGTTAACGTGCTTCGAGTTAAACCATATTTCAAGTAACATTAGGACGGGAGAAGCCAAACGAGATCCAAGCGGAGGGACGTAGTAGACTCCTTGTACATAGATGTATAGTTATATATATATATATATATATATATGCGCATATGTAAGCTATGATTTTTGTGTCATAAATATTATCCCTTGCTAGCTCAAGAATTTTGGACTTCTATTTTTTTTTTTTGTGTTGCACAGAGACTGTTAGGAGCTAAGTAATAAAATGGCAGATCAAATAACTCAACTCTATTTGTACAAGCTGGGGATATATTTCTCGGACCAGACATTTGCCCGCATGGACATAGAGGTCGACGACTTTGAGACCAAATATGATGTGGAGCAAGCGCACTGGCTGGTATGCTTCATAAACCAGGGTTTGGATGTTATATTTCATATTGAGTGGTTTGAGACATACCTAATCTGACATGTAGGATGGGCGGGGGATCGATATTACTATTTCGACCCTTCGAGGGAAATGCCTAACGAAGAAAAGATATCACTTGGGCTTGGGCAGATGTGTTAATGATAGGAAGTGATGACGGAGCTCCTGAAGTTGAGCCTAACTCGCCCTAGGGAAGTCGTTGGGATTCGAGTACGAGGTGAGGCTATATGAGACATCCCGGAGACCCACATTCTAGATCATCCAAGGATAGGTATATGAGGGACCAAGGCATAGCCGGTTGTAGTTACCTAGTGAAAAGTCAAATCGATGAATACATATGTAGTGTCTGTAATTGAGAGAGTGGAGTAAAGAGATGGTTGACCTGTCAAAGGCTGGAGTGTGTATGTTTGCATGCATGTGTGGGAAAAGTGGGGAACATCCCTTTCTTACTCTCCCTAATTCTCAGGACTTGGGTAAATTAATTAACAAAAAAAAAGAGAAAAAAAAAAGAAAAGAAAAGAAAAAATTTGTGTTGTTGTTGTTGTACCAACGCGCTATGGTGGGCTAGTAGGTGGGTGGAGTTATCCTAGTCGGGTGGTTAGGACCACGAGCCGCAGCTAGTTTCGCCATAGGCTTAGGATGTACATGCTTGTGTCTTAGCTACGCGCCATAACGGGTTGGTAGGTAGGTGGAGCCATCGTGGCTGGGTAGTCACGACCACAATCCGCATCCAGCTTTGTTATGGGCTAGCTGATATAGGTTACTTTTCTCTCGTTATGTGTTTGTGTGTTGTGCGCTGCGTTGCATTGGTAGATGGGTGGAATCAACCTGGTCGGGTGGTCAGGTCCACGAATCGCATCCAATGTCAACGTAGGCCAACGTGTGAATATAAATAAAATTTACATATGAAATTATTCCCCACTCGTGAGGGGGAGAGAGAGAGAGGAGAAGGCGACGATCGCCTCGAAGGGAACGTTATTTGCTTGTGTGATTGGTATGGTGGCTTGTGATAGATCAGCTCACTCTGAATCAACATTTTCAAAGGCACGGATACTGTATATGTACTTATTGATGAGACCTTTAGCGAGGTAATGCAATGGTCTTGCTTTATAACTTGTGTGCTCTATCTGAGGGTTTTCGAGTGCGTGGGGCACTCTAGGGTTTTTATGTAGGTCTTGACTTGTACTCGAGTCTCGATGACTTTTGTAGGATGACGATGGGGATTCTTAGGGAGAGTCCAGTCATGGAATAGGTGTACATAGCGAATAGTAGATGCAATAAAGGGGTATGCATTTTGGGTATTTTGCATCTCCTGTTTATTTCATTTCAGTTGTTGTTGTTTATTTCGGCACTTTCGTTTCTGTTTTCTCGCAATGACAGTGGTATGTGTAAGACATGGAAAGGTATGAATGTGTTATTTTGGTTGAGAGTATTTTCATAATGGAATGCATGAGCAATTTGATGCATGTTGCAAATGGAGTTGCATATATGTGCATATTCTTGGATCATTTTGGAAGTGAATGATTTGTATGTATTCATGAGTGTTTTTTAGCACTAATAGCTTCAATGAGTGCAGGTCCAGTTTGAGTGATGTCTCGATGAAAAGGTATGTAAACAAGTTGTAAATTGAGATGTTTATGGTTGTTTAAATTATACTGCAGCATGGACGGCTCGTCGAGGACGACTTCGCAAATAAGAAGAGGGGAGTATGTTAGCTCATGAGCTGGTTGATTTTTATGCACTAATATGCTTTTGTTGTGTAGAATATATGTTTGATTTCAGGCACTTGAAGAGTGATTAGATGATTGATGGGAAGTATTTGGGGCTACCCGATGACTTCTTGGTCTGAGAGGATGTTCATATTGCAGAGTGCGTTTGACAAACTTGAAGTCCAAAGCATTGCTTCCTGAAACACTTTGATCGGAGGATATGCCGAATTGGGACATGGTGAAAAGGTTGTTGCTTATATGCGAAGACTGGTGTATAAGGTGTGTGTTTTTTGAGAAAAAAAAAACATTGAAAAACACAACCAGTAGATTAAGAAGAAACAACGCTGTAGTTTTTTTCTATCAAATTGCTACACACTAGAGAGCACTATGCATGCATCATAGATATGTTTTGCCGCATAGGAAGTTTGGACAAAGCTGTCTTACTGATTGAGGAAATTCCTTTATTAGTCAATCCTGCTCTGTGGTATACTTTATTGGGTGCTTGCAACAAATGGACACATGAACAACTTGGAAGATGGGCCTTTTAGCATGCAGTACAAATGAACAACAATGCTGTTGCTGCTTATGTTTGTCTGAGTAATATCTTTGTGACCACCAGTAACAAACATGATTTGAGTATGTGTGTTATCTCCCAGGAGTCATAACTCAGAGCACAATCATGAGTGGGGTACAAAAAATGGAAATGTTGTTCTAAGCGAGGTGGTTTTGCATAATAAATCCTTCAACATGTATTATCGAACTATATGTTCTGCTCTAGGAGAAAAATGTACATTAGTCCAAAGAATGTTATATTTACCAGTTTTAGAGCAAAGAATGCATTGTGTTGCGAAGTCTCATTGAGGTAATTTTATGTTTGGTCTTCATGTGTACAATGGAATGCATGCTGGAAAAGCTGCATCATGTTGAGGATGAGACCGAAAGTGGCCTTGAAACAAATCACTACATCAGTATTAGTTCACAAGAGGGGACAGACAGGATTGGAAATTGGAGACTCATTGTCTTGCTGGCATGGCAGAAAATTCGATTTGTGGGGATAATGTGCATTTCAATAAAAATCATGGACATAGTTTTGAAGAGAGAGATACTTGTTAGCTAAGAGGTTACTGTTGTGTGATATTTTTGTGTGCTTGCCTGTATTGTCGTGGAGATCCTATCTCCACCATTTCACCCTCAAGTTTGCGGGAAGGGGCAGAGGATATACAAGGTATCAGAGTACTAGCATACATCGATAAACAAAAGGCATACATGCCCACATATTGCATGGATCTCATACTATGTAAGATAAGGGAATGATATTCTTGCATTGCAGATCTATCTCATTATTATCATTGCCCTTGGCATGTTTTGAGGTAGTCCTTAGGCGTCCTATGGGGATAACACCCTAATGTGTTTGATTAGGAGTGAAGGAGTACTCATATATGTAAAATAGGAGTGGTCATGTGAATGGAAGCATTTTGAGCTTGTAAACTCTAGGGGGTGATTCATTGATGAGTATGAGAAAGTGTGCACCACACTACTCATATATGTGCAGAGGTGTGTGCTAGTGATTTGAGAGTGCAGTTGTGTCTATATGGGAAGGTGTGAGAACGATTGAAGGATAAGTAGGAAGCGAGAAGGAGTGAAAAGAAGTTAGGAACTAGGATGAGAGGGTAAAAGAAAGTGCATGAGCATGTGTATGTGAAAAAGGGAAGGGAATGTGAGCGGGAAGCATATGAGCGAGTGCATAGACAAAGTATCAATCGAAAGATAATTGTGGGTGCTAGGTAAGCCAAGTGGACCGACTCCAAGGGGTTTGAGCATAGCAAATGCTTGTATAATCATATTTCGTTGGGGCATTAGGACATAACAATTTGCCGATCCTATTGGGGATCCCAAAAGAGGGCATATTCGTGAGCAATTGTGTACTCAGAGCAAAGGAAAGTGGCCTAGTACACGTTAGTAGAACAAAACATAGGTGTGCGAGACACTTTCCCTTGGACTAAGAGGCCGAACATATCACCTTTGGGTCATCTTAACCCATGCTTTGGGGGACACAAGAGGTCCCATGGGTGCTATGCCCCTTTACTTGTACAATTGTTCTTTCCATTAATTCAAGCAAAAGAAAGTAGGCTTTAGCTAAACTTCCTCTTTCAAATAAAAAACCATGAACTTATCGAGGTTATCATGCCAAAGTGCCCTCATCATATATCGATGCTATCATTCAATAATTGGGAGGATCATCCTCATAAGAAGTAGCACCTTGTACCTTGTTCACTAAATTGCATGGAAGAGGACACCTTGGGAAGTTCACTGGAACTCATACAAAAATATTCTATTGGGTGGTTGCAACATAATTTGCTTTACAAGAAGTTGTTTGGGCCTCACTAAATATAACTCATACAAAAATATTCTATTGGGTGGTTGCAACATAATTTGCTTTACCAGAAGTTGTTTAAGGGCCTCACTAAATATTATGCAAGCTGATGAAGTGTGCATGCACACTTTATATCATACATTACACAAAGGGCTAGCCTATCTAGCATTAGCTGAACTCTATTGTACATCAAGAAAGGAATCCAATTAAAGGTTAGGAGAGGTAGCAAGCATTACAAGATTGGACATCAAAAAGAGATCCTTAATGGTCCTTCTTTGAGAAGTTGAATTCATCAAGAGCCATAAAGTTATGAGAATAAAAGAACAAATTGTATCACTCATTGGACAAGTCTTGGGGAAAGCTCAGATGCATAAATCGAATATCAAGGAGAGAAGAGTTATTATTGCATGTGGTCTAGCTTGGATACCATCCAAAGTTTTTAAAGAGTAAGTTTTGTCAAAGCCTATTCTCCCTTGCTTGAATTGATTGAAAGAAAAACTATACAGATGAAGGGACATGGGACCCCCATATCCCACAAAGCAGAGGTTAAGACTTAGTAGGCTATAGATGACATGAAAGCGATCAGGAGATGGGCTTAAAATCCGGCCTAAGGCCCATTACATGCCAATCATCATTGGTAGAGGTTGAAACCTTTCCGTCACCTCGAGACAAATGCTCCACCCAATTGGTCTAGCACACACCGGCCTTGGATACCATTCCTACATTGTATATGAAACAAGAAATTAGTGGTAGGCCCATTTGAAATTATGAATTGAGCAAGCTCATCAACCTTAGAGCAAATGAAGAGTGTTGCCAAAGCTAAAGGAGACTCGAGTGGACAATAAAACATGAATCCTTATCCAAGACAAGCCAAGGCTAGATGAAGATCCAAGGGTCACACAAGGGTCGGTGAAAGGTCACATGAAGGTCTATATAGTCATATTCTCATGGATATGGCACATCCAAGGCCATTCAAGCATTTAGAGTGAATTATGGGAGCTATGCAGCAAGCTTGAGTGCCAAGAACTGTCCAAATAGAGAGGAGATCATACCAAGAGCTAGAAAGCTCATACCCCTTGTAGGAAGAGTGTTTAACAGACACTACCTACTTCACTTGTTCATTTCTCTCTGTGTAGATATCAATTTAATGCATATCCTATCTTTTTGGAAAGCTTATCTCTTTTAATTTATGTTTCCGAAATATCTCTACTAAATTCTTTTCTATTAGTTAATGGGAGGAATTCTAGTGAACCTTTATTTCTATCATAAGGTAGCTTCTTGCATAGTCTTTATTGTACAGTCTAGTTGCTTGACCTAAACGAGTCCATTTGGAGTGTTTCATAGCTCATTCTAAAGAGATATAGTTCCACTATTTGTAGAAAAAACCGTAGGTGATTTGGATTTGAGATTCTTGGTCAAATAGGAACAAACATGTTAACTAGCTGTAGAAGGGGGTGAACTAGAAAGACCTAGGAGGGCCTACTCCTATTTCTTGTAAAAATATGAGATTAAAATCTCATAGCTAGTATTAGAGTAGAGCTGATCTATAGAGGATTAGTGGAAGGAGCTTTGTACAAAGGACAAAGGATCAAGGACTCATCAAGCTTCAAAAAAAGGTATCTTCAATAAACCCTTTCATAGATATGACAGATTTGGGACAAAAGGTTGACGTTTGAAATGAGTAAAAAACTTTGGCCTATTGTGTGTATGTATGAAGAATCACATGAGGTTCACCCAAAGAATCCAAAGAATATAAATGTAGAGCCAAAGACCTTGCAAGAATGGGAGGAGAGGAATAAAAGAGCTATCTTCTTGATATCTAAGGTAATCTCCAACACTATAATTGGGCATATTTCAGAATTTGATCATGATAAGGATTTATGGGAAGCCATTGAAAATCTTTTTGCTACTTCGATAAGGATTAGAAATATGCATCTAAAAAATGAGCTTCACACACTTAAGAATGCTAGTGGTCAATCCATAGTTGACCATACCCTAAGAGTCAAAAAATTAGGGAATGAGCTTGCATCCATTGATTGCAAAGTTGATGAAGATGACATAGTGTATATCACCCTTGATGGGCTAAGAGGAGAAGATAAGTGGAAGCCTTTGATATCCAATATCCTTTATAAATATCCTCTCCCATCATTGGAGGATTGCATATCATATTCAATGACAAGGATTGCCTTCTAAAGGATGGAGGGAGGGCTTTAGCCAAAGGAAGAGAAGAGAAGGCAGGCTATTCACTCTTGATGTTACCCCACACATAGCCACGTATGTTATGTCATGTTTGGGACTAGGAAGATTGTAGAGATTGATCTTTGGCATACAACAATAGGGCATGTGAATATTCCTAAGATCAAGAACAAAAGAAAAGGATGATTGGTGAGGTTTTGCACTTTGGCTTAGTAGATAGAATCTTCTTTTGCAATTTTATTGGTTAGTATGCTCTTCTCCAACTCATTTTCATGTGCATTTATTCTATTGTCCAAATAACAATATTGATACTAGGTCCGTAGCTCTTTCCAATAGAAGCACTTCCATTCCTTTCCTTTTTACATGATTGAGGTTGCTATCCTCTTTCTACGTGGACAAAGAGAGTTATAGAGGCTAGAATGTCCTTTTCTGATGCAATATATCCATTGGAGCTTCTATTCCTTCAAGTATATGTCCGAATTTGGGGCTTCACGATATTATAAAAGGGGCAGAGAGATGATTGTATCTACAGGACACAATAGAAATACATTGAGAAATTATTGGAAAGGTTTGAGATGACAAATTCCAAGCCTATGCAGACACCTATGGATGTCAATGTGTCATTATAGTTGGAAGCAAATTCAAAACCATTTGATGCTACATTATATAGTCAAGCAGTTGTTCGCTTGATATATCTATGTAATACACGTTAGGACATTTAGTTTGTAGTTTCTCAAGTATACAAATTCATGCACAGACACCTCAAGATTGATTGGAAAGTAGTTAAGAGATATTTTGGAGACACAAGAAGTTTTCTAAGTTATTGAACCTTGTACCATTTTGACATTGAATGGAGGATTGTTGGAAAAACAATGTACAGAATGATTCTGAAACTCATCAAGTAGCTGCTATATGATTTGTATGTTATGGATCCCTTTACAAAAAATGGTGCAGGCGCCTTGGATAAAGCAAAATGCTCCCATCCAAACAACCTAGGACCGAATCGTGGTGGGCGGAGCACACGGGTGGCAGCACGAAAACAATAGTTTTTTTTATTGTCCAAAATTAGCACCGATTTAGTTTGCAATTGTCGTTTTTAGAGATCACATGTGTTTTTGTTTCTCACGCATGCTTTTGTAGAGGTGCTTTTCAAGGAACACTCAAGATATATAAGAAGGTCATGGCTCACTTTGATAATAATCTTCTCAAGGAGCTCTAGCTTCTAAGTGCTCAATGCAATTTGGAGGAGATCTTGGAGGAAGAGTTCCTACACCCTTGGAGGAGGTGTGGTGTGCTCTACATCTTGAGACACCTTGAGGATTTCATGTCAACCAACATACGGTGAGTAACAATTCTACATCTGTCATCACTTGTTCATTCACTAGTTTCTGATTTAGGATAGTAAAAAATTGGGTTTGTTGTATAACAGTTCTAAACTGTTCATATCCTCCATATTCTCACACACACACACATCTCTTGTATCTAGTTCCTATTACTGCCTAGATTCAGATATTGTCAGTTTGTATCATATTCACACATTGTAATTTGATATTGGAATGTAGATAGTGTAGGTGGGCATCCTAGCTTATTGTACACTTTGAAAGATCCTATCTATTCTCTCTCTATCTCTCACTCATCATCTTTTTTAGTATTAAGGTGTGTATGCTAAGGTTCATGTGTTGGAAGATCCTATAAACCTATGATTTATTGTTATGGAGACACACCCCACTTCCAACACATAGATGCTAAATAAACTCTTTTTTTAATCAAAAATCCTTTCTCGCACAAATCCCAAAATGACTACACAAGCGCAATGATGGCTCTCTTCTTTTTTTTTCTCTCAAATGTTAAAAATTTCATGCACATTGTAGCATGAAATTCGCCCTCCATAAGAAGACTTGCACAAAACACTCAAGAAGTTTCCTTGTCTCTCTCGCAAGGCTCTAATATCAAATGTGAGGTCCCAATCAACTACATTTCACTCTCCTCCCAACCATAAATAACCCATTGCTCTCATGCACATATAGAACCCTTCATAGGACTACACTATTTTAAGAGCTCTTCCTCCAAATTGACAAAATGACTAAAACGTCCTTTACAAATGATATTAGTTCACTTATATATCGGTGCTCTAAACTCATGTACATTCATACTTGAAGCAAGACAATATTAAAAACTCTATGCTAGTGAACTATGGTAAACTAACTATTTACGATGTTATTGGGGCTCATCTAGTGATTTTGCAACGTTTATTACACCAAGATGAGCTTTTTCAATAAGAATTAACCACTTCTTGGAAAAATTTTGATCAATCTTCATGATCCATTTCCACTTTATAGCTCTTCTTTGCTTCAATCTTCATCATTATAGACACTATATGTACTTGTTTGAGCACTATTTTTGCGTGTATGCTTGCTATGACCTATTAGCTATTTATTCTAGTCTGTGTTGTGTAGTTTGAACTTTTCTTAATGATTTCTTGTATTATTTGAAAAGATTTATGAAAAGGTACCAATATTGTTCAATTTCATATGTTTGGCTAAAAATTATGAGTATTCTTTTATGCATGTGTTTGAGTGGTATCTAGTTCTGATTAAGAGCTTAAAAAAGATTAATCATTCACTTTAAGCATTCATTCATATATTTCTTGACTCTTCAATTGCAACTAGTTCAAATTTACTGCTTGGATTGATATTTTAAAGTCTTTCTACTCATGTACAATGTGCTTGAACAATTTTGGTGACATTTCCAAGTAACACATAGGAGATTATGTGATGGTGATGAGCCTTTGGAAGCTTAAATAAGTGCAAAAAGTAAATACAATTTGCGATTTCCCTTTGGTTCAAGAGTTCTTGCTACTTCACGCTCTTCTTGGAGGGTGTATGTGAATTTATTAAAGTAAAAATTAGGGTAAGATTGATATAATCACTTCATAGGTGCCTTTTACCTTATCAAGGGCCAACACTTCATAGGATTAGTAAAATTTATTGTTGGACCTTGATAAGGTAAAAGGCACCTATGAAGTGTTAGTTTAACTGCTTGGTTTGGAAAAACGAGTGAAGGTATTGTCATTTGAAAATATGAATAGCAAGCATTGTTTAGGTAGAGAAAAGAAATATTAGAGCTAATGTGGGAATAAGGCTTGAGCAAATATGGAGTTTAGTAGAGATTGATTGTTTCATCATTATCATAGTTAAGGGACACGGGAAAGAAGTGTTGTGGATGTAAGGATCATGTGGCCTTACCCCTACATTCCTATACATATATCATTTATAAAGCATTGCCTCGAAGAGATCATTATGTGGATTTTGAGGCTCCCATGCATGTGTGCACATCTCTCCTCTCCTCTCTCTCTCGCTCCATCTCCTCCTTAATCATATTGTTCATGAAACCAAAGCCCTTCATTGGTATCAGAGCTTGTTGAAAGCTTGTGTGCAAGGAGCTTCAACGGAAGTTTAGGGTTCAAGGGATGAATGTGTAGGTCAGCACCATCTTGATAGTCATTCAGTATTTGGGTTATAACTCGAGCTAGGAATTGGTGCATTTTAAAGTTATATGCATAGCTAAGATACAGGACTACAACTTCATAGAAGAGCAAAGAATTTGATTTGGATTTTTAATTCATCAAAAATTTAAAAAGCACAGATATATGTAGAAGATGAATCTACAGTCACTTGGACAAAAAATCAGTTTTTTGGTTGTAACTTGAGTTTTAAAAATTGGATTGAAGCAATTCAATTTGTTATGCATAGCTTGAGAAAGCTTCTACAATTTGTAGAATAGCCGTCAAGATTCAGAGTGATAGTTCGCTGAAAATGCAGAATATATAGCAATTCTGTTGCAAGTGAAGGTGAAATTGATAGCAGATGCTTGTTTTGTGTATATCTTGAGATACACACCTCTGATTAAGGTCTTCTAATTACATAGCCAAGAAAGAGTTCTTGAAGTTTGTTGAAGAGCAAAGCTTCAAATTCATATTTTATCATCTCTGAAATAACAAAACACAAAGCAGCATATTTTCACCACAAGAATCCTAATTGCTTTTGGAGTTTCATTTTGCTTTGGGACTTCTTCAAGAGAGATTTTTTGATGTGCAAGCTCTTATTTTTAGAGCTTGAAGGCATTTTGCATGTATGCTCATTGTGGTAGCTCCTCTGTATAAGAGTAGAGCATGATCTTGTCAAGTATTTGGCATGTGAAATGGCATTGTGATTTACCTTTCAAGTTTATGCCGTCGTGAGTTTGATCATAGTATTGTCAGTGGACATATAGTGGCATTGTGCTCTATATCTTACTTATGCCACTTGGATATGGATTAGCTTGCCAGTTGCACACAATTTATATGAGTTGATTTTGGATCTTGGTTAGTACTTGTATTCTTGTTTTTGTACAGGTAATGATCTAGTTGGAGCCTCAACTATATATTACTTTATCACATATGTTAGCTTTGCATTGAGCCATATTATCATTGATCATTATGTGATTTCCACTACAGTTTGGCATTAATGGATGGTATATTCCCACATGGTTATTTTGGTTCAGAATCCATTTTACAAAGGAGATGCTATTGAAATTTCATTGGATTTTATGCTAGAATAGTACTCTAGTAGATCCTTTATGTTTGTGTGATAGCTTTGGATCATTGCTTATCTCCATTCACTTGGACTTGATCACAGGTTATTCATGATAGGTTGGATCATCTTGCAGGATTCATCTTGAGTGGGAGGTGTATGAATATTGTCTTAGCATGTATTGCCATCAGTTTTTGGCATGTGTATTTGTCATTATCTTTGATTGGATCAGTGATAAGTGGTGATAACTCGTTGTTCTTTTACTGTTGGTTATCTTGTTTGATTTCTCAGTTTAGAGAAGATACTCAATCAATTTTTTTCTTTCAAATCTACTTGGTCAATTTGGAGACTTGGTGAAAAGGCTTATGCTCATGGTTTTATGTACACACTAGATGCATGGTTATGTGATAGGTGGTTCACATAGTTTCTTCTCCAACAAGACATTTATGATGTGAGTTACGCATATGGATATGGAGGTGTGATCCTATTGGTGATAGATTATTATTCCTAGTCTCTTGTTACATTGCTAGTCCCTTTGATTGCCAACACGGTGGCTTCTCAGTTTAATGGCACTGACTTTTTGAGATGGAAAGATCAGAAGTGGCATACATTGGTTCCTGCAGGGTTACACATGTATGTCCATAGAGATGCATAGAGGCCTCATGACATGCCTGACCACATATGGATGGATATGGATGCATTGGCCAGCTCCACTATTTGGTTACAGCTTGTGGATTCTATATATGAGTATGTGATGCATGAGGAGACAAGTAGTGCATGACATGTATGGAGTCCATTGACTCATGTGAGATGTAGATCACATCGACGACTTCGGTGTTGTCATTGTGGTTGTGAGGGCCATACTCGACAATGATGCTTCAGGCAGATGCGATGACCACATCATAGATATGCACGTGATGCAAGTCAAGTAGTGTTTTCAAGAGATTCTATGACAGTTGATTATGCTAGTGATGGTGATATCACTTTCTCCTATAATTCATCTCAAGATTCCTCTTGTTCATTAGATAGCACACACATGGCATGGTTGCTTGATGCATTAGCTACTTTTCATATTACACCACATCATGAGTGTTTTTGTCGATTCTCAGGTGAGAGTCATGGATGTGTGTACATGCCTGATGGTACGATATATGACATTGAGGATGCAAGAGATGTATGCCTTATGCTACCTAGTGGAGTATCACTTATACTTGTACATATACATTATGTGCCTTCATTCCCTATGAGCTTGATTTCAATTAGCCAATTATAGGAGAGAAGATGTTATGCATTCCTTGGTGAGCATCATTTTTACTTGCAGTTGGGATAGCTTATGCTTAACGAGGTCCTAGGATTGGGCACATGTATCCATTGCAGATACTTCATGTGAGAGATAGTCTTTTCTTAGTGGGAGTTGAGCCTTATGTGCGGCGTGAGACTCATCATGTCTCGTTTTGTCTACCTACACATAGGTTTATTGACATTCATGATGTACATGTATGGCACGATTCACATGCTTAGAAGGATGCACATGTAGATCATGCTTTGGATGCTCATGATGCTTTTGTAGAGCATGATTGTATTGATCATATGGATCCTCATCCAGAGCACACTTTGGATGATCATTTGGATGCTTTAGAGCATGATGTGGATGCTCATGTAGAGCATTGTGATGATACTCACTTAGAATTAGATCATTATATGGATCTTGGTATTGATATTATGTAGTTAGCTCATGTCAAGCATGATGATACACTTGGTGTGGTAGAGCAGGATAGCTCTTATGATACTATGGTAGAGAATATTAGCTCTCAGAATGCATAGCTAGACATATCCTTGGTTGATAGGATGGCTAATTTTAGATGCTAAGGAGTCAGCAGTTATGCAATTATTCTTGGATTTTCTCATGCCGAGAACAGGTTTGATCAGCATTGAGGATTCTGATGTACGAGTTGTTATGCTCCAGACCAGACATTGCAATTGGTATTGGAGCATTTGCACTTTGATTTTTCACTCCTTCGATGATTGAAATAGGGATAGAGTGAGTGGGAGCTTTGCAAGAACTCATCAAGTCTTGACTCAGTTAGATATGAGTTCGACTCTTATTGATATGAGTCTAGAGAAATTTGAGGTGCATGGAAACACCTTGTTTGAGGTGGTTGGTGTATCCTGATCGGTATGGGTTGAGATCCGAACTTCTTGTACATTATTGTATAGTCCTACATCATTCTTTTTATGTGTTACCACTTATGGTCACATTGAACCTTGAATAGGAGATTTTTAAGGATGTAAGGGTCATGTGACCTTACCCCTATATTCATATACATATATTTTATAGAGCATTTCCTTGGAGAGATCATTTTGTGGGTTTCAAGGCTTCCAACCCATGTGTGTGCATCTCTCCTCTCACCTCTCTCCCTCCATCTCCTCCTTGCTCCTCTTATTCAGCACACCAAATCCCTTCAAGAAGCACTCATGGACTAAGGTGTTTGTAGTTGGTGGAGAATGATCATCAAAAACGTGGGGGGGAACTTATTTAGTTACTCAAAGAATATCCTTCAGAAGAGGTAAGAAATTGATTACATATGCTAAGATTTCTCATGTGAATGGTCAATTGAGTTTAAGAAAAAAAATCTATTGAAAAAAGTAGTGAGTTCTTATTCAATGAAATTGAATCTTTAGAGAAAGAAATGGATTTCAAAGGGGAATTATTTTCATGATGATCTATGGTAAGTGAATGAGGGCATAATGGCCTTTCAAATTTTGATTTAGGCAAGTAGCACAAAAGAGGTTTCAAGGTTGATAAAATAATTGAGAAAAGATGATTACATGTAGTGTTGAGGACGTAAGAAATGTGGTTGCATTTTTGGGGCATTATCTTTCGTCAATCAAGAAGGTTCATTTGAGTGAAAGTGGGGTGCTCTAATATATCCTTATGCACAAAGCACTTCATTCAAAAATTTCAGATGAGGTAAGCATTGATGCATAATGCATTTGAGGCCTGATCATAAAGGGGAAATGTTGCTCTAGCACAATGGTGAGAACCACGTTAAGAAGCTCAACCTCCTTAATGTCAATCCGTGGAAGAGATAGGAGTGATATGAAGATCGTGAATGTGAGATGAAGTGAGAGTGAAGGTGAGAAGCATAGAGATGCACACACACATACACACACACTACAAAGAGACAAGCAAGACACAATGGAAGGTGAGAAATCAACTCTATTACTCAAGAACACTCTTACAAGCTCAAAAATAGCTCTAAGCTCTTCTCTAGTCACACAAGCTAACCTCAAAAATGAGCTCTCTAGCTCTTTATAGTTTCTAGACTAGTTTTGACCGGTTTCACATCTAGTGACCGGCATAGTTAAAAAATAGGTCCTATGCGCTATTTGAGAGGGCAAACGGTGTCTAAAAATAACCAAAATTGATACACTCATTCTACCTAAGCTCCTCAAGCTCAAGGACTCCTCGACTTGCACAAAATGGAGCTATGGATTACAAAAAAAGGGTTTTTCTATGTTACATATGTTACAATAGTGATGAAAATCACTGTTGGAGGTTTTGAAAAGTATTTTAAAACATAATTCTTTTGAAAAAATATCCGACTGGCTCCCTGCTCCATCTTTCATGCTTCCGCATCTTCTATGCCTCTGGCTACTGCTATTGCCAACACCCCCCTCCCTCTCGCTTCTGTCGTCCTCGACAGAGCCTTGTTGTGCGGTCTGTCAGATGTAGTTCTGTAGTAGTTCCTGAGCGAGGGTGTGTTCTGATATTTGAATGCCTCGGGCCAAATCTGCCTCGAGTTTCTCCCAATCAATTGGTTGCGGTTCATCGGGTGGCGGGAGTCGATAATGTGTGGAATATACCATCTGTTCACAGGCGAATAAGTGTAAGAGGTGGGTGGGCCTGCTGATGAACACTTCTGAATGGTATTCCCAAAAACCGGTTGTGAACATCTCTTCGAAAGTCTGCTTGTAGCACGCCGGTAAATATTTAATTCTGCAATGCCAGGCATAACACACCCGTAGCAATGGCGTTGTACTCATATCGTATGCAAGATCTAGATTGCCATGCTCGAAGCCCGGGGTGTTTACATGAGGTGCCTTTACACGATGGAAGACTTTGAAAACCATTTGCATCATGTCAAAGATTTTGACAGTCATGTGCGCTTCTATATCGTCCATGTGTTTCAAGCGAGGGAGCCAGTGACGAATCATGGCCATCATGTATCCCACTGTCGGTAGTTCTATGGGTGGCTTGAAATATGGGTAATTTAACCAATCATGGCATTGCTTGTTGTTCTGTACTTTAATAGCAAATGTTGTCCAGGAGCGACGATGTGGCACTGGTCCCCAACATGGGTTGTATTTCAAATGTAGTGGTGCCTTTACCCAAGTACTCATCATCTCAGGATATTCTTGTAAAAGATCTTTACACCAATCTGGTTGATAAATCTCGCCTTGCTGCGCATCCAGTGGCAAATCATCAGGCTTGAGATGGTTTCTTGCCTGTTTCTTTCTCTATGGCCAACTGATACTCGGCCATTAGCATAAAATACGGTTTGTACTGTAGCTCATGCCCTGATATGTATTTGCGGGGGGCCAAGTGAGCGAAGTAGGGAGAGTGTAAAATTCTTTCCTCAATCATTGCCATTGCGTGCAGCTGCACCTCTACTCGTGCTGAGTGGGTGGTTCCAAGCTCTTCCACTGTCTTCATCCATGCGGGGGTTGGAAGTTCATAAGTCATCTGGCCTTCAGCCGTGACTCGTCCGCTTGGGATGGGTTGTGGCTCGTAGGCTTCTTCAAAGGTTTCCTCCACCGAAATGGTTACATTTTCTTCATCGGCTGGGAGCTCTGGTGGGGAATCCGGCCTTGGTGGTGCTTCATATATAGCTATCCTTGATTCAAGAGTTGATACCTGGGCCCGTAATGCGTTGAGTTCCTCTAGGATGTCAGGAGAAGGGTCCGCAGGAGCTGGTAATCCTTGGGTTGCTCGTAGTCCTTGTGTTGCAAGTGCTCTGAGCTGGAGTAGTTTATGATCTTCCTTTAGCTTCTGATATTCTTCGTTCATTCGATCGTATTCGTCGAGCAATCTGATGTGATCATCGAGCAACATTTTCATTGATTCGGAGGGCATTGCTTTGAACCGGCTAGGACTTAATGGTTGGTCTGGGTTATCGAGAGCAGCTTCTAAATTTTCTCTGTTCTGCTCTTGTAGCCGTTGTTCTGCTCTTGTAGCCGCTAGTGTCTTCTGAGTAAGCCCATGTTCCGTGTAAGCGTCGCATTGCGAATTGTCTGGGCCCTTAACAAATTGTCAAGATCCACAGTGGCCTTTGGCTTTCTCTTCACTTTCTAGTTCTAGCTTGTGATAAGCCTCACATAGTTCTTGATATCAGGTGTTCAGTGAGGCATTCTCAATAGACAATGAGTTAAGCTGCGACTGCAAATCGTTGGTTGTCCTCTGCAACTGCTGATAATTATTTCCAAGAGATGTGAACTCATCTCTTACTTGCATCATACACGTGAACATCTATCGAAATGTTGTGTCTATGATGGGTGATAATATTAATGGTGTGCTAAGTGAAGATGTAGTGGGTGTAGATGCAAAGGGAACGGGGAATGGGGGTGGGAAAGTGGATGTTGTGGTGATTGTGGAAAATTGTGGTGTGCTTAAATATTGTGGTGCCACAATTGAAGTGAGTGGAGGTGCAGTGGGGGGTGATATATCCATATCGCTGGATGTGGTGTCGAGTGCGGTGACTGTGAATAGTGGTGTGATCGTGGGTAAGTGTGTGGGTGTAAATACAGGATTTACAAAGGTTGAGGAGTAATTTACAGAGGGGTTGTCTTGGACGGCTTGGTGGAAAGGGGAAAGAGGGGTTACGGTGGGTCGGGGAGGTGAGACTGGGGAGAAGGTTAATGGAGGTGGGAATGGGAAAAGGGGTCTTGGAGGTGTGGGGAAGGATGGAAAAGATGGATGGAGAAATGAGTTGGATAGAAAGGTGGATGTGTTAGGGGGTAGACTAGGTTGAGTGGGTGCGGGAATTGTGGGATGAATGGGCGTAAGGACAACTTCTCCTACTCCACCGGAGAAAGAGGATGTTGTTCTGGGAGAAGGGGGGTGTATGGGGGAGATTGGAGGGATGGGAGGTGATGGAGGAGCGGTTGGGATGGTCGGTACTTCGACGACTATGGTGGTATGTATAGTGGTAGTACGGGGTGGGGAGTTGACAATAATGGTGTCCTCTACCAATGAGCTTTCAGGGACGAGACGTGCTTCCCTGGCTTGTTCTGAAGATTGTCCGCCGATAGGTACCCGAATATATTCACCAGGTTTGGTTAGTAAGCGGATTCTACGGTGGTCATACTGCGGTAGCGGTTTTCTCTGCAAATATCTTAAGGCTTCAGTGGGTCCAACTGATTTGACAAGCTCTCTGAAACCTCTGATGTATACTTCTTCGAACCCGCCCGAGACAAGCTCCTGTTCTATAAGTGTTTGGCTCTCTTCGTCAGTCAACTTCTTGCACGCCCAAACCTTTTCCATAGTACGGTATAACTTTTTAATGGCCAGTGTATAAGTTGCTGCTTCGAAGGTTTCTTCTTCGTGTGTGCTCATGTCACCTTGGGTGTCCGTTTGTTGTCCTTGTTCGTCTGTTTGCACATGTTCTTGGGATTCCTGAGTTCCCTGATTGGCTTCGTCATTGCCTTCATCTTCATCTGTCTCTATTCTTTCCTCTTCGGAACTAGACACTACTTGTCCTTGTGGTTGATCTCGCGGTGCCAAACATGTCATTATTCCTCACATTTTCCCTTGCAAAACAGCTACGGATGCTTGGGATACACTTACCACATTGTCCGAGGCAAGGAATTAGGCTCGCGTTGCTTGGGCCTCCAAAAATAGCTCGAGTCTTCCTAATTCATATCAGATTTTTTCTTCTAATCTTCGTTTGATGATGAAAGGCAATCCAAATGCCTTGTCATTTGAGGAGTTAGTCTCTGTTCTGTTGCAGGAAGATCAGTCTAGGCAGAACAGGTCCATTATGCATGTTGCAGATCAAGATTTCTTGGCTAGTCAGAAGGGCAAAGGTAAATGGAGGTCATCTACTAGTAAGCAGAAATATGCAAATGCTGCACATTCGAAGAAGGAAGACAAAGATGAGAAGAAATCAGAAAAGTAGAAATTCTTTTGTAAGTACTGTAAAGGAAATGATCATGTTATAAAGAACTATCTAAAACTGGTTGCAAAAGAGGCAAAGAAAAAAGAGGCTGGAATGGTTGTTGTAGAGGCCTCTACACTAAATATAGAGTCTGCTAATCTTGTGCAGAATGAAGAATGGAAATTTACTACTGTTTGCAATTTTGACCCATCTTCTCTTGAACAATGTATGTCTGTAGTAGACTCAGATGTTTAGTACTTTGATAGTGGGGCAACCAAACATATTACCTCGTAGTGTAGTTGCTTCACTTCAGTCGAGCCTGCTCCTACAAGAAATATTGTCACATGCGGCAACAACTCCTCTTATCTGGTCATGGCAGTTGGTAAGATCATTTTGACAACACCTGATGGTAGTTCTTTTACATTGTCGTATGCTTTATTTATGCCAAGGATCAAGAAGAATCTGTTATCAATTTTTGCATTAGCCAAGATTGGGTTGGTTGTGAAATTTGTTGATGATCGATGTACAATTCATGATCTGTCAAATGGTGATGTGATTATTGCTTCTGGCATTTTATGTCGTGGGCTGTATAAGCTCATAGACTATGAAAAATCTATGAATGATTCAGAATGTGCAGTACATGATTCTTGGACTATGTTGGATGCAAAGCTTTGGCATGCACGCTTTGCTCATCTGAATTTTGCTAGTTTGATATGCCTGTACAAATCTAAAATGGTGTCCTCTTTGCCCAAACTTGAGGCACCCCAAAAACATGTTTTTGAAGGCTGTATTTTGGGCAAAATGCAATGTTCATCCTTCCCAAAAGATGGTTTAGTTCGAGCCACTCAGAAATTACAGCTTGTACATAATGATGTCTATGGTCCTATGTAGACAACTTCTTTTGGAAACTATCTTTACTTCATGAATTTCATTGATGATTTTTCCAAGCATGCATGGGTATATCCACCCAAAGAAAAGTCCGAAGTGTTTATGTCCTTCATACAGTTTTTGGTTTTGGTTGAAAATCTGCTAGCATGTAAAATGGGCACCCTCCATTCTGATTGAGGGGGGGAATATATGTCTTCTGAATTTAATTGTGATGCCATCATCACCCTTCCGTGCATATAGTGAATGATCTGCATCACACATAGAAAATCCAGTGATGGTTAAGTAATAAGGAATCCTTGCATGCCAAGCACGAGGGGCTTGTTTAAGTCCATACAAGGCCTTTTGCAACTTGCAAACATATTCTAGGTGCTTTGAATCTTCATATCCTTGTGGCTGGTCCATGTATACTTCTTCCTATAACTCACCATGTAGGAAAGCATTCTTTACATCCATATGATGCAAAGTCCGTCATTTTGCTATAACTAATGCAACAAGCGCTCTGATAGTAGACATTTTAGCTACGGGGTTGAACATTTCTTCATAATCAATGCCATATGTATGTGCATATCCTTTTGCTACCAATCGTGCTTTATACCTGCTTATGCTACCATCAGCATTGTGCTTTACCTTGCAGCCTATGGGTTTCTTTCCTTGCGGCAATGGAACCACCATAGCCTTAAAATTCTAAAAGTGAGTGAACACCTCACTCTTCTCTTTCATGAAATATACCCATACTTTCCATGTATGGTCATCAATGAAAGTAACATAAAACCTACAACCACCCATGGATGTGGTCTTTGCATGACCCCAAACATCTGTATGTATTATTTCTAGCACATTCTCACTAACATGCTTGTCATGGGAAAATGATGCTCTTGATTGTTTACCAAATTAACATGCTACACATACCTTTTGCATTTATGCAACTTTGAAATTTGGTAGTCCATTGGCAATCTCCTTTGAATACATCAATTTCGGCCTCTCCAAATTTGCATGTCCAATTTGTTTATGGCAGATCTCTATATCAACAATAACTCCTACACCTTTTGCAAACATGGCTGCATTCATTTCAAGAATTTTCACATTTAAGGTGAACATCCTACCCACTTTGTTTCCTTTGGAAATCAATCTTCCATCCTGTTTGTAATCTTCTACATATAGCCCATCAGCATTGAACTTGACTTGTAATCCCTGGTCAACCATTTGTCCAACAAAAACTAGATTCTTTGTTATATTTGGAACATGCAACACATCAGCAAGATGTTTGAACTTCCCATCCTCCATAGACAGTGCTATGTTTCTTGTATGCTCGATAGGGTGTGATGTTTCATCACCTATTTCAACATATCCAGGAACTGGCAATTTTTGCAAACTAGGCTATCAATGCATTTGCCTGACCATCTTTGCCATCCCAACGAATTTGCTCTGCAATAGGTGCACCAAAAATCGCGACACAAATAGGAATCTGAAGAATATCAGCATCTTCCATCTGCATCAGCTTCAATACCTGTATTTGTAGGTGTAATAGGATGTTTTTCAACACCCTAAACAATGTTCCACAATCCTTTTGCAACTAATACATGTGGCATCATATAAGCCCACAATGGGTAATTGGTACTGTCTGACTTATCCTCAACAACCAACATACGGAATACATCACTACTTTGAGCCATGGCCACTAACTAAAATACCATGATGCAGAGAAATGATTGTATCTGAAAAAGTTAAACAGAACTACCCTCACGAGTTCTGCTAAACCTGTAGTAGACTTTGAGACACTTATACTGGCAAACCAAAACCTGTATATATCTTTGGCACAAAAAGACAAAATAGCCTACACAAGCACTACGATAAAGCGTTCAGAGCCCGAAACAAGCTTAGATCGCGATTTTCACACCGTGCAACAAAGATGTTTTGATCTCCTAAACAACCCAAGTATGCTCACCAAATTTTGTGTGATTGTGAGACTGTGATCGAAGGGGTGTCGATGATGCCCTAGACAAAGCGGCGACCTGCTCTGATACCAATGGTTGGAGTTAGACATCTGCGGAAGCATGTGAACAGCACAAGGAAGAAGAAGATGCTTGGAGCACAACACACAATACTAAATCTATTACCACTAGAATGTACAAAGATTAGTAACCCTTTAGGGCAATAGGCATATATACAAGCCAGGGGAAAAAACTGCCCCGGAGTTCCTAGTGTGTTCATGCACATCACTACTTAAATATATCAACAAACACAAACATTCAACTTTTGTTTTCACCTTGTAATAGACAATGCTCTCCATTAGATGTGAGAATTTGGCATGAAACTTTCTTAAAAATGACCTTATAACCATTTGATGACAAAGTAGAAACAGCCAACAAATTCTTCTTCATTTTTAGAGTGTAAAGAAAATTAGAAATTATGGAATTTCCACCCATTTTTGACTTTAAATTAACTTCTCCAACACTTACAACATCAAGATCATGGCCATCTACTATGATTAACCTTCTTCTTGAGCATTTTTACGTGATGCTTTTTTCTTTTCACTAAAAATTCTCGTTTTGCATTTTACTATAAAATGAACTAGTTTCTTGAAATAATGGCATATACTTTCTTTTGAGATGGATGTAGTGGAAGTGGAATTCTGTTTCGGTGTATTAGAAGTACTAGAACTAGATGTGGCAAAAGAAGTGGTTGAAGTAGAAGACTTACTTTCCTTTTTGCTATGTTGACTCTTCTTCTCCTTATTTGTTGTGTCTTTCTTCTTTTTCCTTTTGGATTATGACACCATGGCTTCTTCATTCTCTTCCAAACTCTTTTGTTGGTCTTCCTCTTGAAGTAACATGAACTGCATCTCTTCAAATGATATTTCTATATCTTTTATAGAAGAGGGAAAGAGAAGTAACAAAAGAACGACATGTAGATGGAAATGAATTCATGAGACTATTCACCATCTCATCATCAAATATATTGACTCCAACATTAAGTACTTGATCTTGTAAATACTTAAGCTTCAAAATGTGTGATTGAACTAACTCACCAACTTTCATCCTTGTGCTAGCTAATTTGAAGTATTTTGATGGCTATGCATCGCAATGGATTCTCTTACTGAGAGCTCCATCACGATACACTCGTGCTAGAAATACATGTTGATATATTTCGGTACTGATGTGTGTGAACACACTAGGACTATTGGGGCACTTTTTTCCTCTTTAGGAGGTTTTTTCCCACTAGCTTGTATATATGCCTATAGCCCTAATGGGTTCCTAATCTTTGTACATTTAAGTGGTAATACATTCAATATTGTGTTGTTGTGCCCAAGCTTCTTCTTCTTCCTTGTGTTGTCAGTGTGCTTCCATAGACATCTAACTCCAACAATTGGTATCAGAGCAAGCTGTCGCTTCATCTAGGGTATCATCGACACCCCTCCAGTCACAGTCTCAGAATCACATGAAATTTGGTGTGCATATTCAAGGTGATTAGGAGCTCCTTTCGGCCTTCGAATGCACTATCACAACACTTGTACAGGCTATTTCCTTTTTTCATGCCAAAGATATATACAGGTTTTGGTTTGCCAGTATAAGCATCTCGAAGTCTACTAGAAGTTTAGCAGAACCCGTCAAGGTAATTCTGTTCAACTTTTTCAGATACAGTCATTTTTCTGCATCAGGGTATTTTAGTCAGTGGCCATGGTTGAAAGTAGTGATGTATTTTGTATGTTGGCTATTGAGGATAAGTTCGATGGTATGAATTACCCATTGTGGGCTTATATGATGCATCATGTATTGGTCACAAAAGGAATGTGAAATATTGTATAGGGTGTTGAAAAACATTCTATTACACCTACAAATATAGGTATTGAAGCTGATGCAGATGGCGTTGACGATGACGATATTCTTCATGTTCCTATTTGTGTTGCAATTTTTGCTGCACCTACTATAGAGCAAATTCATCGGGATGGCAGAGATGCTCAAGCACATGCATTGATAGCCTTTATCAAACGTGCCATTATTCCTCACATTCACTCTTGCAGAACAACTGAGGATGCCTTGGGATACACTTACCACATTGTACCAGGCTAGGAATGAGGCTCGTGTTGCTTACCTCCAAAAATAGTTGGAATGAAGATGATTTCATGGATAGTTTTCTCACAAAGATCAAAGACTTGAACAAACAATTGATTTCTGTTGATAAATTTATACCAAATAGCTCACTTGTGCAGACCATTCTAAATGGTCTTCCTAATTCATATCAAATTTTTGCTTCTACTCTTCATTTGATGATGAAAGGAAATCCAAATGCCTTATCATTTGAGGAGTTAGTCTCTGTTCTGTTGCAAGAATATCAATCTAGGTAGAAGAGGTCCATTATATGTGTTGCAGATCAAGCTTTCCTTGCTAGTCAGAAGGGCAAATGTAAATGGAGCTCATCTAGTAGTAACCAAAAATCTACAAATGTTGCACATTCAAAGAAGGAAGACAAATATGAAAAGAAATAAAAAAAGCAGAAATTCTTTTGTAATTACTATAAAGGAAATGATCATGCCATAAAGAACTGTCCAAAATTGACTGCAAAAGAGGCAAAGAAAAAAGAGGTTGGAATGGTTGTTGCAGAGGCCTCTAAACCAAAAACAAAGTCTCCTAATCGTGTGCATAATGAAGAATGGGTGTTTATTATTGTTTGCAATTTTGACCCATCTTCTCCTAAATAGTGTATGTTTTCAGTAGACTCAGATGATTGGTACTTTGATAGTGGGGCAACCAATTAGCCAAGATTAGCTTGGTTGAGAAATTGTTGATGACAAATGTACAGTTCATGATCTGTCAAATGGCAACATGATTATTGCTTCTGGCATTTTATGTTGTGGGCTATATAAGCTCATAGACTATGAAAAATATTTGAATGACTCAGCATGTGTAGTACATGATTCTCAGGCTATGTCAGATGCAAAGCTTTGGCATGCGTGCTTTGGTCATCTGAATTTTGCTAGTTTGCTATGCCTATAGAAATCTGAAATGGTGTCCTCTTTGCCCAAACTTCAGGCAACCAAAAAACATGTCTGTGAAGGCCATATTTTGGGGAAAATGAAGCATTCCTCCTGTTATCAGAATCTTCTTCACACGCACACAGAGGTTACGAATGCAAGAAACACACAGAAAAATAGAGACAACAAGAGACGAGACTGAATGCAGTATTGGGTGCAAGCTCCCCCCATGCACTTTGTTTTGACAGTCCACAGAGTGCATGTATTTATAGGAATTTTTATTACGTCGAAAAGAGTGGTTACATGAGAGCGTCTTCGAAAAGCATGCGTGTAACTAAAAGTTGGTTGACTTTCGTAGAAAGCCTCTTCTTTCAATATCAAAAATTGTGGTCTACAACGACTCTTATTCTTACCACTATTTTTCTAACTATTTCTAACAATAGAAACTTCTATGCAAATTTATTTACAAACTAAATTATAAATCAGATTTATTGATGTCCGCCCTAAAGTCGGATTATTGATGTCGGCCCTTCATGCTTTCCCACCCTCACGAACCTTTAGTTGCTATATCAAAAACACCAAAACACATTGATACATTAATAAATTAACACTCCAACAATGCATTGTGCAACATATTCCATAATGTATAACATGCCCCTCAGTTGAAAAAGCAATTGACCTCAACTAATAAATAAAATAAACATGGATGGCTAGTCACATGTTTCATCACTGAATAAAAATAAGCATGTTCCATGTTAAAAGAAACATGCATGGAAATGTTCATGGAGGAATTATATTAATGTGGTTGTGTATGATATGCAGAAATTAAGTGATCATAATGAGGTGCTAATTGTGTTTTATGTATCCATTGACATTCTTCAATAGAGTGATTTTTGTACTTAACCAAATATCGATGGTATTGAGTACCTGTGCGTGTATTAGTGACATCATGATCAATTATTTTCTCAAGCACCAAGATTTCAGATTGTTCTTCAATCAAAGGAGGGTCATCAAGAAGTGGAGTGAGTGGTAAAGTACCTTTAAATGGTTTAAGTAAACTAATATGAAAAGAGTTATGTATATGCCAATGAGATGGGATATCTAATCTAAATGAATTATCATTAATTTTTTCTATAATGCAAAAGGGTCCATAATAACGTGGTGCAAGTTTAATTTTTGGATGCTGCAAAATATTTTTGAGATGTCTTTTAATGATACGCAACCATACAAGATCATTTTCCTTGAATTCCTTAGCTAATCATTTAGTATTGATATTATGTGTGTATCACTTTTGACTTTTCCTAATGTGCTCGTGAACATCGTGAAGTATAGAAACGTGATCTTGAGCAATAGAATCAGCCATCAAAATGTCGGTTTGGGTGAGTGACATGGGAGTGGGAAGCTTTTTACCATAAAAAAATTCAAAAGGTGCACGACCAGTAGTGGTGTGTGTGGTGTTATTGTAAGCAAATTGAAGCAATGGCAGAGCTGAAATCTATTTTAGAACCAAAATGTTGAAATAAGGAAACCTAAAAATGATTACAAAATCTAACATCACGATCAGATAACATTACTTTAGGAAATCCATGATGTGGGAAAATGCATTTAATGAATAATTTTGCGGCCTGAGGTGCAGACAAAGTTTTTTCTACATGGAATGAAATATGCATATTTACTAAACCTATCAACTATTGTCCAAATCATATCATTATGTGATGAAGTGATGGGAAGACCTGTGACAAAATCCATAGAAATTTGTTCCCATGGTTCGTTAGGAATGGGCAGTGGCATTAACAATCCAAATGGTTTACCATGATGACATTTTACACGCTGACATACGATGCATTGAGAAACATAATGTGCAATATCTTTTCCCATGTGGGGCCAAAAGAAGAAATCTTTGCAGGCAGAAATGGTGCTTTGCATGCCTCTATGACCCATGTAAGATGGTTCATGCATTTCTTTGATGACAAAATCTTTAAAAGCTTGAGTTGTACAAAATCTATGTTGAAAATAAAGAAAACCATTATGAAATGTATAATGTTCATCAAATAAATATGCATCATTGTTGAAGTCATACCATGCACGTGAAAAATAAAAATCAGATGCATAAGTGGAAACCAGTTCTTGAAAAGAATGTATTTGGATGGCAGAAATATTATGCAAAACAACAGAATGTGAAGGAAATCGGCTAAGAGCATCAACTACAACATTAGCTTTACCAGGCTGATATTGGATCATGGGTTGAAAATTTTGAATGAATGATGCCCATTTAAGATGGCGACCAGAGATTAAGGGCTGATTTAATAAATGCTTAATAGCATGTTGATCTATTTTGATTAAGACCTCAGAGCCCATAAGATAGTGTTTCCAAATTCGCAAAGCATGCACAACTGCTAATAATTCTTTATCATATGTACTGTAATTCTTTTCTGAGGCCTTAAGCTTCCTACTCTCAAATGCAATGGGATGATCATTTTGCATTAAAACTGCACCTATCCCTGAACCACTAGCATCAGTAACAACATGAAAGGGTTGTGCAAACATAGGTAATTGTAAAAAAGGTGCATGTGAAAGTGCATGTTTGAGTTTTTCAAAGGATTGTTGTTGGGTAAGTCCCCATGCGAATTTTATTTTCTTTTTCAATAACAAAGTAAGGGGCACTGCTAAATAAGAAAAATTTCGAACAAACTTCCTATGGAAACTAGACAATCCAAGAAAAGAACGAACATCATTGACTGATTGTGGTGTAGGTGTTGATATATTTAGGTAGTGATGTGTGTGAACACACTAGGACCATCGGGGCACTTTTTTCCCTCTTTAGGAGGTTTGCGTTGGAGAGATCGCTTTTGCTTCGTAGCCGAAGCTCTTTATAAAGCCCAGAATGAAACCAGTGAAATTAAGGGACATTATTTAAATGCGGGCTTCCCTGACGGTCATTTTTACATTTTCTCTTTCGCTTGTAGTTCGGGGAAGAAGTGGTTTGTGAAACGATCAAAGTTTTCCCCCAGCTTGTATATACGCCTATTGCCCTAATGGGCTACTTATCTTTGTACATTCTCTAGTAATACATTCAGTATTCTGTGTTGTGCTCCAAGCTTCTTCTCCTTCCTTGTGTTGTTCACGTGCTTTTGCAGACGTCTAACTCCAACAATTGGTATCAGAGCAGGTCGTCGCTTCATCTAGGGCGTTGTCGACACTCCTTCGATTGCAGTCTCAGAATCGCCCGAATTTTGGTGCGCTCGTTTCGGCCTCCGAACACACTATCGCAGTGCTTGTGCAAGCTATTTTGTCTTTTTGTGCCAAAGGTATATACCAGTTTCTGTTCGCTAGTATAAGCGTCTCGAAGTCTGCTACAGGTCTAGCAAAATTTTTCTGGGCAGTTCCATTCAACTTTTTGAGATACAGTCAATTTTCTGCATCAAGGTATTTTAGTCACTGGCCATGGCTGAAAGCAGTGATGTATTCTGTATGTTGGATGTTGAGGATAAGTTGGATGGTACCAACTATCCGTTATGGGATTATATGATGCGACATGTATTGGTTGCAAAAGGACTATGGAACATTGTGCAAGGTGTTGAAAAACGTCCTATCACACCTGCAATTGTTACAATAGCAGGTACTAAAGCTGAGGCAGAAGGTGTCGAAGATGATGATATTCTACATATTCCTGTTCGTGTTGCGGTTTCTCCTACACCTACTGTAGAGCAGATTCATTGGGATGGCAGAGATGCCCAGGCACATGCATTGATAGCTTTGTCTGTCAAACGTTCCATTATTCCTCACATTTGCTCTCGCAGAATAGCTAAGGATGTTTGAGATACACTTACCACATTGTACCAAGCTAGGAATGAGGCTCATGTTGCTTACCTCCGAAAATAGTTAGAGAGTGAGCACATGAATGAAGGTGATTCTATGGACAGTTTTCTAACAAAGATCAAAGACTTGAAGGAACAGTTGATTTCTGCTGATGAGGTTATACCAGATAGCTCACTTGTGCAGACCATTCTGAATGGTCTTCCTGATTCATATCAGAGTTTTGCTTCCACTCTTTGGTTGATGATGAAAGGCAATCCAAATGCCTTGTCATTTGAGGAGTTAGTCTTTGTTCTATTGCATGAGGATCAATCCAGGCAGAACAGGTCCATTATGCGTGTTGCAGATCTAGCTTTCCTGGCTAGTCAGAAGGCAAAGAAAAATGGAGCTCTTCAACTAGTAAGCAGAAATCTGCTAATTTTGCACAACAAAGATGATAAGAAATCAGAAAAGCAGAAATTATTTTGCAAGTACTGTAAAGGAAATGATCATATCATAAAGAACTGTCCAAAACTGGCTGCTAAAGACGCAAAGAAGAAAGAGGCTTGAATGGTTGTTGTAGAGGCCTCTACACCAAAAACCGAGTCTGCTAATCTTCTGCAAGAAGAAGAATGGGCGTTGACTACTGTTTGCAGTTTTGACCCATCTTCTCATGAGCAGTGCATGTCTACAGTAGACTCAGATGTTTGGTACTTTCACAGTGGGGAGACCAAACATATTACCTCGCAGCACAGTTTCTTCTCTTCACTCGAGGCTGCCTCTATAGGGAATACTATTACATGTGCCAAAAACTCCTCTTATCCTGTTATGGGAGTTGGTAAGATCATTTTGACTACTGCTGATGGTAGTTCTTTCACTTTGTCAGATGCTTTATTTGTGCCAGGGATCAAGAAGAACCTGTTATCAGTTTCTGCATAGCCAAGATTGGCTTGGTTGTGAAATTTGTTGATGACACGTGTACAGTTCATGATCTATCAAATGGCGGTGTGATTATTGCTTCTGGCATTTTATGTCGTGGGTTGTATAAGCTCATAGACTATGAAAGATCTCGAAATGATTCGGCATGTGCAGTACATGATTCTCATGCTATATCAGATGCAAAGCTTTGCCATGCACACTTTGGTCATCTAAATGTTGCTAATTTGCTACTCCTACAGAAACCCGAAATGGTGTCCTCTTTGCCCAAACTTGAGGCACCTGGAAAACATGTTTGTGAAGGCTGTATTTTGGGCAAAATGCAGCATTCCTCATTTCCAAAAGATCGTTCAGTTCGGGCTACTCAAAAATTGCAACTTGTACATAGTGATGTCTATGGTCCTATGTAGACACCTTCTTTTGGAAATTATCTTTACTTTGTGCCTTTCACTGATGATTTTTCCAGGCATGCATGGGTATATCCATTGAAGGCAAAGTCTGAAGTGTTCATGTGCTTCAAACAGTTTTTGGCTTTGGCTGAAAATCTATCAGCATGTAAAATGGGCACCCTCCGTTCCGATCGAGGGGGGGAATATATGTCTTCTAATTTTAATGCATTTCTGGCTGAATGTGGGATAAAACACTAGTGTACAGTGCCGTATACACCTCAATAGAATGGAGTTGTTGAACGAAAGAACAGGTCACTCATGGAGATGGCAAGGTGTATGGTCAAGAGTCAGGCTAAAGGCTATCATGTGTGCAGCATATGTACTGAACAGGTGTCCCACTAAAGTGTTGCAGTCTATCACTCCATATGAGGCTTGGCATGATCGCAAGCCATCTGTTGCTCATCTTCATGTTTTTGGTTGTTTGGCATATGCATTAGTGCCTGAACAACATCACAAAAAATTGGATGATAAAGCAGTAAAATGTATTTTTGTTGGGTACAGTTCTGAAAGTAAAGGCTATCGCCTCTATCATCCAGAGACTAAATGCATTCTAGTTAACCGTGATGTTGTTTTTGTGGAAGATGTTATTCAACCATTGCTTTCATGTACTAAGGAGACATCTGTTAGCTCCAAAGACATGTATGATACTTTGCTGCCTCTTTTTACAGGTGGACAGTCTAGTGCTGGTCCCAATGAGGCAACTTCCCAGCCTTTGTAGGTTTCATGTGATGATGCAAATCATTCCATTTCTGATGCAGATTTACATGATGCACTAGTTGATGAGAGAGCTGACATTGAGCAGGCAAAAACTATGCCAAAATGGCTAGTGCAGACATTACGTGACAACAAATTAGATTCACCTTTGTCATATCGTACTTGTTCAAGCTCTCATAGTGCCTCTTTTGCATCAGATTGCTATGTTATGGATGCATCTAGTCTTTGTGATGAGAATGAGCCTGTTTCATTTGATGAAGCACAAAATTCAGAAAATTGGATGGCTGCTATGCAATCTGAATATGATGCTATAATGAAGAATGGTACTAGGTCTTTATGTGACTTGCATCTTGGCAAGAAGGGCCATTGGGACTAAGTGGGTATACAAGTTGAAGCATAAGCCTGATGGTACAATTGACAGGTATAAGGCTAGACTTGTTGCAAAGGGTTATGCACAGGAAAGAGGCATTGATTTTGATGAGACCTTTGCACCTACTTGCCAAATGACTAGTGTTCGTAGCATATGTGCACTTGCAGCTCATCATGGTTGGAATGTACATCAGTTGGACATTAAAAAAACATTTCTGAATGGTGACTTGCATGAAGAAGTGTATGTTTTTCAGCCCCCTGGCTTTGTGCAGAAAGGGCATGAAAACTAGGTGTGCAGGTTAAAGAAGGCATTATATGGTTTAAAGCAAGCACCACGTGCTTTGTATGAGAAGATACATGCCTATCTAATTGCACATGGTTTTGAGAACAATCCAACTGAAAGAACCTTATATGTTAAGCGTGCTAATAATGTGCTTCTGATCATTTTTATCTATGTTGACAACATGCTGCTCACTGGTCCTATTGAGAAGCATATTGCTAATTTTAAGGCTGATATGCATGCCTCATTTGAGATGTCTGATTTGGGGCATTTGCATCACTATTTGGGCATTCAGTTTATGCAAGTTGATGGTGGAATGGCTTTGTGTCAAACAAAATATATTGACACATTATTGCAACATTTTGGCCTCGAAGAATGTAAGCCTATTGCCACTCCTATGGAGACAGGTTTACGATTGAGTCTTCATGATGCTAGAGATGCATTTGATGCTGTTCTCTATCAGCAGGCTGTTGGATGCTTGATTTACTTATGCATTACTCGGGTAGATATTCAGTTTGCTTTCTCACAGATGATCAGGTTTATGCATTGCCCAGGAGTCAAGCATTGGAAGGCGGTTAAGCGCATCTTTCGCTACTTGAGTGGTACTCAGCTACTTGGGTTGTTTTATCCCAAGGGGGGATCACTACCCCCAGATTTGCATGCTTTTTCTAACTCTGATTGGGTTGTTTGCTATGACACTCGTGTGTCCATTAGTGGCTTTTGCTTCATGCTTGGTAGCTCATGTATATCTTGGTTGAGCAAGAAGCAGCCTATTGTGGCCACTTCCAGTTGTGAGGCTGAGTATAGGGAAGCTTTCATGATGAATGTTGGGTGTGTGTGGCTCAGACACCTTATGGGTGATTTGGGTGTTGGTCAATCTTCTACCACCACCATCTTCACTGGCAGTCAGAGCGCATTGGCAGTTGCGAGGAACCTTGTGTTCCATGCTCGCACTAAGCACATTGAGGTGCATTATCACTATGTCACGGAGAGGTTCTCTGCTCAGGAGATCGGCTTGGCATATGTGCCCATGCAGGAGAACATTGCACACCTTTTCATGAAGGCTCTGCCTAGAGAGAAGTTTGAAGCTTTTCGCAAAGCTTTGGGCTTACTTCCTTTTGTGGATTGATTCTACATAGCTTGGCACTTCCTTATACATGAGTGCCAGCCCCTTGTTCATCGCATCACTCCCAGGGGGGATTTGTTAATATATTTAGGTAGTGATGTGTGTGAACATACTAGGACTGCCGGGGCACTTTTTTCCCTCTTTAGGAGGTTTTTGTCCCCTAGCTTGTATATATGCCTATTGCCCTAATGGACTACTTATCTTTGTACATTCTCTAGTAATACATTCAGTATTGTGTGTTGTGCTCCAAGCTTCTTCTCCTTCCTTGTGTTGTTTGCATGCTTCCGCAAACGTCTAACTCCAACAGTAGGCCATTCTACTATAACTTTAATTTTTTTTGGATCCACATGCACACCTTCACTTGAAATAATATGTCCTAGATATTCTAGCTTATGTTGAAAGAAGTAACTCTTTTCAGGATTAGCGTAAAGAGTGTTTTCTCGTTGTAAATGAAAAACTGTTTTAAGATGCATCTCATGATCACTATCATTCTTACTGTAAACAAGTATATTGTCGAAAAATACAAGAACAAAAGCTTGGTAATCAAGAAAAATGTTGTTCATCATTCGTGCAAATGTAGCAGGGGCATTAGTAAGTCCAAAAGGCATTACCATAAATTCATAATGGCCTATTTGCGTTCTAAATGCAATCTTAAAAATATCACTTTGCATCATACGAATCTGATGGTATCCTAATTTTAGATCAATTTTACTAAAGACACGAGCTCCTCATAATTTATCTAAAAGATCATCGATTCGAGGTATGGGGTATCTATTCTTTATTGTGATCTTGTCAAGGGCTCTATAATCAATGCACATTTGATAAGTTTTATTCTTCTTCTCTACTAAGAGAACTGGTGCTCCAAATGGGGAAGAACTAGGCCTTATAAGTCCTTTCTGTAGTAGGTCTTTTACTTGGTTTTCTATTTGCTTTTGGTGTAGTGGGCCATGTCTATAAGGTGCTTAATGAGGAGGAGAACTACCAGGGACTAAGTCTATGCTATGGTCAGAGGATCCTCGAGAGGGTGGTAGTTCAGAGGCATATTCAGACATAAAACAATCCTTATAAGTAGTCATGATGAAAGGTTTATGTGCATCAGGAAGTGTATGAGTATAATCATTGATGACATTGACAAAAACAATGCATGAATTGAATCCTTACCTAAATGCACGTTTTACTTGAGTATGATTAATCAATGGAAATGGTTGGAAATCATGGCATGCAGACAAAGTAATGATTTGACCTTTAAATTCAAAATTAAAGGTATGTGTATGGTAGTCAATCCATGGGTTATAATGATGATGATGAAAAGGCATACCTAGTATAACATCGTAAGATTGCAAAGGTGCAATAAAAAATGTTCGTAAATGAACATATGTACCTATGCTAATCGTAACATCTTGTACTTCTCGTGTTACATTATAACGATTACCTTGAAATGCAACTTTTACTTTATACAAAGAAGGAAACACTTTTAATTTAAGTTCTTATACTAATAAGTGTGAAATGAAGTCATGTGAACTACCATCATCATGTAGAATTTTAATGAGTTTGTTGTTTATAGTACCCTGCATGCAAAGTAGAGAATGAAGAGAGATATCGTTACCCAAGGTACTTAAGTCCTTCTCCAATGATTCCTCTGTCCAAAGAGGAGGAATTTCTTCATTGTGGGCCTCCATGTTATGTAATTGAGTTGCAGCTAGTTTCATGTAAAGAGGTCACAATCGGCACTTCATTTTTGTATGTCCAGGTTTGCCACAATTCCAGCAAGTGATTCGTGGTCGCTTCAATTGGGCATCCATCACTGAAGTTTGTAGGGTAGGTGTTTTGGTAGGTTGGCGAGATGAAGCAACAGGTGCAGTTGAGTAATTGGATTGCGGTGGACGAGGAAAACTAGGGTAAGATGGGGTATTAAAAGTACGTTTCATGGAAAGATTTGGTTTAGCGAAAAATGATCATTGACGTGGTTGTTGTAGACGAAGTGACTTGGTTATGGATTGGAATTCTTTCTCTGCATCATAGGCGAAAGATATAGCCTCATTGAGCGTTGTAGGTCATAAGGTGTGCAGCTTAGCTTGGATTCCCACCTCCAAACCATCTTCGTATTTCCGCTGCAAGCTATCCTTTGGTACATCTTCAAGCATTCAAACCAATAGTAAATTTTGCTAGAAACGCTCCCTGTAGGTAGTAACCATATCACCCTCCTTCCATGTAAGGGTCGTCCATGCACGTCGAACATGCAAATGGTATTGAGGAGGAAGAAAAGAATCCTTCACTTTCTCTTGGAAAGCCTTCCATGTTGTTGGACGCTCAGTACTGTGCCAGAGGACATTCCACCAGAGTTGCACTTTTCCTACTAAATAGTTAGTGGAAAATTTGACTTTTTCACTTTCAGCATAGGTTTCATCAGTATAAAAATCATCAAACTGTGAAAGCCATGAAAGGATTAAAGGGCCATCCTTACGTCCATCAAACCATAAAAACTGATAATTCTTAACGGCGATATTGGAATGCATGCCATCCGACTCAGTAGAGACAATAGCTTTGACTACCCTCGTAAGGTTGTCTTCATCAGTTTGCATCTTTTCGAGTATTTCATCGCGTTGTCGAATCTCGTTTTGAGCACCTCGTAATTTGTGCCGCAGGAGCTCCAGTTGTTGCTCGAGTGTGACCTCGGGTAGAGATGATTCGCCAAAATCCTCCATGTTGTTCATAGGGTCCATGAGGATGTAGAGACAAAACCTTCTTGCTAGATATGTAGAAACAATTTTTGAGTTTGTTTGAGTTAAAATGTAAAAGGAATGGTTGTTCTTAGGAATTGAAAAAGTAAGAAAGAGATGAAATTTATGTTAAATATAAGAAAAGAGAAGTAGAGTTGACAACAAAAAGAGATAGTGTAGTGGTAAAACACTTCCCTTGTGTGGGTGAGGTTGTGGGTTCAAATCCTCCGACCTTGGTGAATCTAAAAGTCATTATTGCCACTCATACATTAAAATTGGTTTGCGCGTAGCCAACGGTCGACAAGGGAGCCTTGGGTGCCTATGATGCCAATGTAATGCCTAAGTTCTTTGCCTTAGTCGACGCCTTGGAGTAAGTCGAAGGAGTAAACGTAGGTTTTGGTTCTGGAACTGGAACAGAAACCGCAACGACAACGGAAACGAAAACGACAACGGGAATCGGAATCAGAATCGGAATCGTGAACAGTGGAATAAGCCAAATGAGTAAATGTAGGTGTAAATCTAGGTTCTGGTTCTAGAACTGGAACAAAAATAGAAACCGCAATGGAAACAAAAATGGAAACGGCAACGAGAATCGGAATCGGAACCGCATTCGAAATCGGAATCGGAATTGCGAACAGCAAACAACGAACAATGAAACAGAGATCAATTCACCAAAACAAACAGAAACAGATCCCTCCATAGTGACACGTGCAAGGCTCTGATACCACTGTTATTAGGATCTTGCTCACACACACATAGAGGTTATGAACGCAAGAAACACACAAAAAAATAGAGACAACAAGAGATGAGACTGAATGCAGTATTGGGTGCAATCTCCCAAGGTACAAGAGAATCAGTACATGTATGCTTTATGCATATTTGGATGAGGTGTTTGAGAAGGTATGTTCATATGAGTTTGAGGATTTTTGGCAGCAAACTTGTTAGCATTCTTTGCTACTTGTAAGTATGTGATCTTTTCACACACGTGTCTGACTTAAGGTCTTCCATAGCCTAAAATCAGATGAGGGTTTGTTGATTATCAATTTTAGATTGATCCTTCCTCTTTTTGTCACTCATATTCACTCTTCTACAACCTATTAGGTCACACATCTCATATATATTCAGATTTCTATCCATACATATGAATATGTTTGTTACATTTGTACATTCACTCATCCATCTATTTCTGTTCACATAGAGTGGTTGAGAGTTTTGCTTCCACATTGTACATTGAACATTGGTATGTATGATAGTGTGAGTAATCAGTGGCTTACGTAACACTTTACACATGTTGACTAATCTTTCTCTATCTTTATCTCATCATTTGTATGATTAAATGTGGTATGTTCATGGTTTGTCAATATTGGAAGATTGGTGGAATTAATGTTGTAAATCCTGGGAATCAGATCAACATCAAATCATAGGTATCAGTTTCTACTATGAGATTATCATTTGCAGGTCATGTCTCAGAAGAGTAGTTATGAAGAGATTTAAAGGATTCAAGGAGTGCTTTTATACACTTTCATTATTTGAAAGTTAAAGGCTACATCAAAACAGGTATCTAGAGGTTTTTCTAGAGAGTTTTGAGAGATTTCTTTCATGGAAAGAAAGCTCATCTAAGAAGACAAATGTGGAGACCATCAGTTTTGTTTTCATCCAATCTTGTGTTATAAGTTGGTTGGAAGTTTTTGCTCACATTTGATATCTAGATAGGTATCTCTAGAAAGGTAATTCATCATTCAGACAAAAGGTTGTTGAATTCATTCATATCAGCCACATTTGACGCAAAGTTTTGACTAAGAGATATGAGGAGATGGTAAAACATGATTCTATGTTCACTTCCATTTGTATACCATGTTTGTTTTGTCTCTTACTCTTAGCACTAGAGGAAGAGAAAAGTTTACTTGAAGAAGTTAAGAATGCTTGCTACTTCAAGATGAAGAAAACAAAAGGTATGGAAGAGAAGTTTGAAGATGTTGACATCATCATCAGGTGGAAGAAAGATACAGAAGAAGAAAGTCCAACATTTCCAAAGGGAAAGTAAGACTTCCTTTTCTCTTATATTTTCCATATAACTTTCCTATTTTATCCTCTACATCCAAAGACAAGTCTACGAGAACATCTTGTGTGAAGATAGTATAAAGAAGAAGCAGTTTCTTGTTTTGCATTATACTTGGTCATGTTTTAGTAGGTTTTGACAAAGAATTGCATTTAGAGAAAGAAAAGCAGCAGATTTTGAAGACAACTTGTATATTTTGACTCATATGTATGAGTTATATATAAGTTGAAGGTTTTTGAGCAGGCAGCTTATATGTTCCCTCAAAGAATTCTTGGAGTGTCAATACAAAGCTACTTGGTATATGACAAGTTGCAGAGAAGTATATTTCTTCTTTATCTAACTCTTAAGGTAAAAGAGTTTTTTGTAGCAGATGTTGGAGACTTGGGTTGAGGTTTTGTGTTTGGAAAAGTTACTTCATATTCAGTATTTTTAGAAAACTTTAGAAAATTCAATTTTTTGATGTACCAGTTAGTTGAAGAATCTACTTTCTATGATTGTCTAGATTTTTGGATACATGCTTGTATTCAAAAAGATGTTCCATCAGATCCTATTACTTGATTGAGAGGTGGAGTTATCCAAAAGAAAATCAAGCAGATACTATCACATTTCACCCGGGTAGAATATGAAGATTTGAAGTATCAACTTGCAGCTTTTGGAGTTCTCAAGGTGAGAAGTTTGTCCACTTATGTTTCAAGTAGGAGTTGCAGATTTTTGGGAAGGATTTGGTTAAAGAAAAGTTTTACAACTTTATGTAAGAAGCATGGACACTTAGAGACATTCAAGTAGAAAATCAAACATTCAATCATGAAGGTTTGAGGCGAGCAGATTCTACACAGGTATTTTGTTGGAGAGATCTTGATAAGATCTAGATAGATCTTGTATGATCTTGAGTATGTATGAGTCAGTTGTCTATCCTTTGTTTGAAAAGTATATAGCATTGGAAGAAGTAAGTCAAAGATTCAAATTCTATCATATTTGTGTTGCAGAGAAATAGAAGAAGATACTTGTTATGTTGCAAAAGGTTATGAATCCCAAAATGCTTTCAGCAAGGTTTTATTGGATTAGCTAACCTTATTCTAAATTTTGGGAAGCTAAGGAATGACAGGGAAAGCTATTGGCATGTGTACAATGCTAATAAAAAGGATTCAAAGATTTTGTTTCAGATACAGGTATTGATCACTGAAGATCAGATTCATTGAAAGAAGGAAGACGTTCCAGATTTCATAAAGTCTGAAATATTTGAAGAATTCTAGATACTAGTGTTAAATCATCCAGGGGATGATGAAACATGAAGACTTATTTTCAGCCATATGTAAAAGAATGCAGAGTCATATCTACAGGTATTCCTATATTTTCTTTGTCAGGTTCTCTTAATGTTCCAGCTTTGAAAGAAGAAGGAAGAAGAAGAATTTTTGGAAAAAGTTCCTATTAGGATGTTCTTGTTCAGGAGAAGGTTCTTGAGTTCTATTGAAAAGAAGCTTGATATTTTAGAGAGGTATGTTTGAGAGGTGCACACATATATGTTTATACCAGATTCTGAAGGAAAGAGGTATGAAAGACTTACAGATTGAACAAAGATGAAGACATGATGACATCATAGATTTTTTGATGAGACTCATGAGTTGAGTTGACTTGACTTGACTTGACTTCACTTGAAGTACAATCAGAGGTGAACCAGCTAGTGTTCATAATACACTAAGTTGTGAGTTGTCAATCACAGGTTCCAAGATTCAGTTCTTGATTATGTTTAGTGTATTTACATGACACAGCAGAAGTACGTTGAGAAGGCTTTCGTAAGGTAAATGCAAATATGTGGATCCTAGTGTATGTTTTCAGATTTATGAAGACAGGAGATAGCAGGTTCAGAGTCCGTACTTGCTACATTTGTTGTCAAGCAGATGATTGCTTGACATATACACCATTGGATATCTAGTTTGCATATTTTCTCAGGTATTATGGTTCATATTTAGCAAGTTCAAGTGTTTGAAGTTTGAAGGAAAGTCAAATTCAATTTTGAAGAAGACTTTTGAAGAAAAGATTTAAAGGTCAATTTGGGAGTACTAGTCTGAAGCTTATGAAGTTTGCAGATCCAGTTCAATTTGTACCAATATGATATTGTCGGGGGGATTGTTAGAAGCAATATCACATGGATACATTGACTATTGATCAAGTTTGCTCACAGTGTATAGCATGTATAGCTTCTATTTTAGTCTCTTTCTATAGGAATCGGCGCTGGGCGCCGTGGCTAGACCATTAGCCTCCTAAAGCAAGGTTCCAGGTTCAGAACCTGTCGACGGTAGCCAGCAGTGTGAAGCAAAACGCAGATTTTTTTTATATAGCTTTTCTCATTAGATGACACGATCGTGACGGAGTTCTTTTTTTCTTGATGTATCACATAACGATCGCTTTTAGCTTTAAGAGTTGTGTTTTTTTCGTATGTGCTTTTGAGGTGATCACAAAGCTATATAAGAAGAGCATGGCTCATTGTTAACGCATCCTTCACCTATTTCAACACAAGCTTTGGAAGCTTGGTCCCTCAATAGAGGTGGTGCTTCTTAGCACATGGGCATCCATGGTGCTGTTTTGGAGCATGTTGAGGAGCGGTTATGGAGTTCTTCTTGGAGAAGACGAGTGTGCTCACACTCTTGCTTATGGAGAGGACTTATCTATTAGCAGCTTCGTGGTGTGATCGTCCATTCACATGATGTATTTGAAGATAACCTTCTACATGAAGATTTCGGGTTACTTCAAAGACATTGGATGGTGGTTAACATAAGATTTACATCTTATGTTAAGAATTCAGGTACATGTTCTCTTTATGCACACAGGTACTACTTGGAGTTTATGGAGGCAGTTACATCCATATCAGGAGGAGTCCTATTCGGCATAGGTACAAGAGAATCAGTACATGTATGCTTTATGCATATTTGGATGAGGTGTTTGAGAAGGTATGTTCATATGAGTTTGAGGATTTCTGGCAGCAAACTTGTTAGCATTCTTTGCTACTTGTAAGTATGTGATCTTTTTCACACACGTGTCTGACTTAGGGTCTTCCATAGCCTAAAATCAGATGAGGGTTTGCTGATTATCAATTTTAGACTCATCCTTCCTCTTTCTGTCACTCATATTCACTCTTCTACAACCTATTAGGTCACACATCTCATATATATTCAGATTTCTATCCATACATATGAATATGTTTGTTACATTTGTACATTCACTCATCCATCTATTTCTGTTCACATAGAGTGGTTGAGAGTTTTGCTCCCACATTGTACATTGAACATTGGTATATATGATAGTGTGAGTAAGCAGTGGCTTACGTAACACTTTACACATGTTGACTAATCTTTCTCTATCTTTGTCTCATCATTTGTATGATTAAATGTGGTATGTTCATGGTTTGTCAATATTGGAAAATTGCTAGAATTAATGTTGTAAATCCTGGACCTATGGAACCTTGGACCTGTGGTATTAGTAATGGGCCTACTAAATTTCCAACATCCTAGTTGTGAGGCTGAGTAGGGAAAGCTTTCCGAGCGATTGTTGAGTGTGTGTGGCTCAAATGCCTTATGGCTGATTTGGGTGTTGGTCAGTCTTCTGCCACCACCATCTTCACTGACTATCAGAGTGCATTGGTAGTTGTAAGGAACCGTGTGTTCCATGATCACACTAAGCACATTGAGGTGCATTATCATTATGTCGGGGAGAGGTTCTCTGCTGGAGAGATCAGCTTGGCATATATGCCCACATAGGCGAACATTGCAGACCTTTTCACAAAGGGTCTGCCTAGGGAGAAGTTTGAAGCTTTCCAGAAAGCTTTGGGCTTTCTTCCTTTTGTGGATTGATTCCACATAGCTTGGCACTTCCTTATACATGAGTGCCAAATCCTTGTTCATCCCATCACTCCTAGGGGGGATTTGTTGACATATTTAGGTAGTGATGTGTGTGAACACACTAGGACCATCGGGGCACTTTTTTCCCTCTTTAGGAGGTTTTTCCCCCCCGGCTTGTATATACGCCTATAGCCCTAATGGGTTATTTATCTTTGTACATTCTAGTGGTAATACATTCATTATTGTGTGTTTTGCTTCAAGCTTCTTCTTCTTCCTTGTGTTGTTCGCGTGCTTCCGCAGACATCTAACTCTAACATTGATTAAAAATTCAGAACCCATAAGGTAATGTTTCCAAAATTTTAAAGCATGCACAACAACCAAAATTTCCTTATCATATGTGCTATAATTCTTTTAAGAAGGTCTAAGTTTCCTACTTCCAAATGCAATGGGATTATCGTTTTTCATTAATAGAGCATCTATACCAAAACCACTAGCATTTTTAACTACATGGAAAGGTTGGGCAAAATTTGCTAGTTGCAAAACAATTGCATGAGAAAGTGCATTTTTTAGTTTTTCAAAAGATTCTTATTCTGCTAATCCCCATGCAAATTTTAACTTTTTCTTCAATAATAGTGTGTGTAAGTGTAAAATAGGAAAAACCTTTTACAAGCTTTCTATAAAAACTAGCTAACCCTATAAAAGAGCATACATCATTCACAGATTGAGGTACATGCCATTCTTCAATTACTTTAATTTTCTTTGGATCTACATGGATGCCTTGACTAGAAACAATATGGCCTAAATACTCTAATTCTTTTTGGAAGAAATAACTCTTTTCAAGATTGGCATAAAGTTTGTTTTTGCATAACAAATCAAAGACATATGCTCAATGATTTTAATGGTCATTGTCATTCTCACTATAGACAAGTATATCATCAAAGAAAACAAGAACAAAAGCTTGGTAATCAAGAAAACTGTTATACATCATATGTGCAAATGTAGTAGGTGCATTGGTGAGTCCAAAAGGCATTACCATGAATTCAAAGTGACCAATCTAAGTTCTAAAGGCAGTCTTATAAATGTCATTTTGTGTCATTCGTATTTGATGATAACCTGATTTAAGATCAGTTTTGCTATAGATACATGCTCTCAAAGTTTATCTGACAAATCATGTATCCTAGGAATAGGATATCTGTTTTTAATTGTAATCTTATTGAGTGCTCAATAGTTAATGCACATCCTATAAGTCTTGTTCTTCTTCTCTACTAAAAGTATAAGAGCTCTAAAGGGAGAAGAATTAGGCCTTATAAGTCCTTTGCGGAGTAGATCCTTAACTTGATTAGCTATTTCTTTTTTATGTAAAGGTCCATGCCTATAATATGCTTTATGGGGAGGAGAACTACTAGGAATTAAGTCTATACTATGGTCAAGAGGTCCCCTAGAATGTGGTAGTTTAGAAGGAAAATCAGCCATAAAGCAATCCTGATAGGAATCCATAAATGATTTGTGTGCATTAGGAAGTGTATGTGTATAATCAACTATGTTATTGACAAAGACAATACATGAATTGTAGTTTTTCTCAAATGCACGTTTTACTTGAGTATGACGAGTTAATGGAAATGGTTGGAATTCATGCATTGCATACAAAGAAATATCTTGATTGTTAAACTTAAAAAAAAAAATTTGTGTGTATGATAATCAATGCATGGATTACAATGATGATGAAAAGGCATACCAAGTATAACATCATAGGATTGCAAAGGAACAATTAAGAATGTGCGTTCATCTATGTATGAACCTTTAATGTTATGTACTTCACTTCTAACATTATATCTATTTCCTTGAAATGCAGCCTTAATTTTATACATAGAAGGAAGTGGATGTAATTGAAGATCTTGCACTAGTGTATAAGAAATAAAATAATGTGAACTGCCATCATCATGTAAAATATGAATAACTTTACAATTAATAGTACCTTGCATGCAAAGTAAAGAATGAATATAAATTTCATTGCCCAAGGTACTTAGGTCCTTTTCCAATGCCTCTTCGGTCCAATCAAGTTGAGTGTCTTCATGAAGCACCTCCATGTTGTGTACTTGAGCTCTGACATGTTTCATATCATTAGTTTGCAACCTACATTTAGCTTTAGTAAGATGAAACTTACCACAATGCCAACAAGTGATACAGGGCCTCTTTTGTTGAGCATCCATCATTGTAGTTTAAAGGGTTGGAGGCTTGGTAGGGTGTAAGGGGGTTGTCTTGTGGACTGGTGAGAAATTGGATTGAGAAGGGTGCGGAAAAGTAGGAGAAGAAAAAGTAGTGAAAAGATGCTTGAAAGGAAAATTGGGTTTGATTGGTTGTTGTCATTGACATGTTTGTTGTAAGCGATTGGACTTGGTGATTGATTGAAACTCCTTCTCAACATCATGTGCAAAAGAAATAGCTTCATAGAGGTTCGTAGGACATAGTGTGTTGAGCTTGGCTTGGATTCCCATCTCCAAACCATCTTCATAATTCTGTTGCAAGGTATCTTCAGGAATCGTTTCAAGTGAACGAATAAGTAGTAGTCATTGCCAAAAGCATTCAGTGTAGGTAGACACAATATCTCCATATTTCCATCCAAAAGTTGTCCATGATTGATGAGCATGTAAGTGGAATTGGGGAGGAAGGAAAGACTCCTTGATCTTTTCTAGAAATGCGATCCATGTGGTGGGGCGGTTGGTGCTATGTTGCAAAACATTGCACCATAACTAGGCCTTAGCCACCAAATAATTAGTAACAAATTTCACTTTCTCAACTTCAGAATACGATTTGTTAGAATAAAATTCATCAAATTGAGAAAGCCATGAAAGAACAAATTGGCCATCCTTTCGCCCATCAAATCAAGAAAACTGGAAATTTTGGCACCAATCTTGGAGGGCATGCATTGTTCTTGAGCAGTGATAATGGCCTTCACCACCCTAACTAGGTTGTTGTCATCACTCTGTATTTGTTGGAGTGAAGCATCTTGTTTTTTTATCTCGTTTTGAGCATGTTGGAGTTCGTGTTGCAAAAGCTCCAATTGTTGCTCAATCGATACCTAGGGGAGGGGTGATGTACCAAAATCCTCGATATTATGGGTAGGGTCCATGGCCTTATATAGAATCAAAACTTAGGACTAAGCATGTGAAAAGAATTTTAACAATAGCATATATAAGTAATAATAATAATAAATAAATAAATAAAATAAATGAGAGTGTTTGATAAGTAAATAAATAAATAAATAATAGAAAGAGAGTTTTAAATAAATAAATAAATAAATAAGATGAAGAGAGTGTTAAAATTTATAATATTAATTAAAAGAAATGGGGTATCAAAAAGTGGAAATAGACTAGTGGATAAAGCATATCTCTTGTAAGTGTAAGGTTGTGGGTTCAAATCCCCCTACATGCTAAATAAGGAACTAACTAAGCAAAGTAGAGAAGTAAGTAGACTAACTAAAGAAATAAGGAAGTTCTTATTTCCACTCACAAGTCAGAATTGGTTCACGTGTAGTCAGTGGAGCCAAAGGGAACCATGAGTGCCAGAGAAGCCAAATATGCGAAAGTTATGCCATAATTCTATGCCTTAGGCGATGCCTTAAAGTAAGCCAAATGATTAACCAAATGGATTACCGAACTTGATAAAAAAATTTGATAAACGAATTTGATAACTGAACCAAACTTGAACAGTGAACATTGCATAGCGAGCATAGTTAGCACAGTGAGTAGAATGTCATAGTGAGCATAGCAAGTACAATGACACAATGAGCACAATGCACAATGTGAGAGGAGCATAGTGCACAATAACAAATTCAAAAAAACACACCGATGAACAAAAAACAAATGAACTTGATAAACGAAAACTTGGACCGGATGATCAAGACGGATGACAAATTGCAAACGGATGTCGCGAATCATAATTGGACGTCGAGAAACCATCTTAGCAGACGTGCCTTGGCTGTGATGCTATTGTTGCCAAATCTTGCAGACACACATATGCAGAGGATAGTACAGAAAAAAGATCTCACAAAAGCATAAACAGAATAGAAAGAGACAAGAGACTAGACACCGGATTGGGTATAATCTCCCCCCACATACTGTGATGGACGAGTCTATCAGAGCCTGTGTATTTTTAGGTATTTTTCATTATGTTCTGAATAGAAGATACATGAGGGTGGCGCTTCGAAAAGTGTGCATTTATGAAAATCTGCTTTATTTACAAAATCGTCGATTTCTAAGCGATCTACTATTTTTACAAAAAAGATTCTAAAACACTATCTTTTAACTATCTTCAAAATAAAATACCTGAATAAGTCCACACACCCTCATGAGTCTTCACCGGCTAAATCAAAACACAAATCACATTAAAAACCTCAAGACATTAAAATCCATATAACATTCCATTATTCCATTGAGTATAACATTACATATAGTGATTGGGCTGGTTGTTATGATACTCGTGTGTCCACTAGTGGTAATTGCTTTTTCATTGGAGATTCATACATATCTTGGTTGAGTAAAAAGCAACCTACAGTGGGGGCATTGAGTTGCGAAGCTGAGTACAGAGCAGTTTTCACAGCTACGATGGAGTGTATATGGTTGAGACACCTATTGATGAATCTTTGCATGGATATTGATGTTGCTACACATACTCTCACTGATAGTTAGAGTGCATTGGCTGCTACACAAAATCCAATGTTTCATGTGCATACCAAACATATTGAGGTGCATTATCACTATGTGAGAGAGCGCCTTCATGTAGGAGATGATGATTTGGTATATATACACAAGACAATGTGGCAGACATATTCACCAAAGCTCTTCCATAGGAAAAGTTTGAAGCTTTCCACAAAGCTTTAGGCTTATTGCCTAGTGGGGGCTAATTTATCAGTCCCTATATGTGCTCACATCATTTGCTCCAGGGGGTTTGTTAAACTTATGTGTTCCTTGAGTAGTTTTGATGTGAACCTTTTCCCTATACATGGGTAGCTTTTACTTTAGTGCTGGCTAGAGGTTTTTTCCCCATGTTTCTACATACATGATACACTCATATGTGGTGGTACGTGTGTCTTGCTGCCTTTGTGCTCCTTGTGTGTGTGCTTCTTGTGTGTCTCTCACACTTTTTCACACACCTAACAATATCAGCTCTCCCACCCAAAACTAGCCCATGTTATGCATACCTATTTAATCCATTCCCTCACTACATTTGTTTGTGAAATCAATCTACAATTATTCTAATATAACTTACTTGTGCTATGCTCCCTTGAGAGTGCCATTTTAGTCCCACCTCCCCAAGCAACCATTATGCTCGACACATCGATATGTGGCATGTGTCTTTTAAATCCTTAATCATTCCAAGTTTGAGCCTAAGATTCAAAGTTTTTCTTACATCATTCCCTCTCTCTATTAGCTTGTGGCCTTATTCATGAGACGTTCAAACCCACAAAAAAACGTAAACCAACGAAAGGGACACCAAGAAGATTGCCAGAACACGTTTATATTCGATTAGCAACTCGTGTTGAAGAAGGCAATGAGAGCTTGGTATGAGGAGTACTAGTACCCCTCATAGTTGCGCACAATTTGGCGCCACAGGGCATACCCCCCAAGCACTGAAAAGGGCTGGATAGAAAAACAGGCTGTGACATCCTCCCCCGGCTTAAAGAGCTTGGTGTCCTCAACAAGCGGGTTCGGGTCTTACAAAAGTTGGTGTGAATACAAAGTTTGGGAACATTACATGGGGCTCATAGCCAAAATGGCTTAAGTGTGGCGATAGTATTTTCGGACTAATGGATGGTCGGGCCCGAAGGTGTTGGCCGGAAGCCAATCCGCATCGACTAAAGGTCGTCCTTTGAATTTGATGAGAAACTGTGGGCCTTCGCGAGTGTTCCGGTCCCTTAAGATCGCTTCCGCCTCGAACTGGTTCTCTCCGTCGTGCAGCACCGGGATCTCGCGTCCGTACTTGGCGTCGGGTTTGAACTGCTTCAGGAGGCTGACGTGAAAGGCGTTGTGAAATTGCACGTTGTCGGGCAGCTCCAAGCTATAAGTGACTTCATTGATGCGCTTCTCCACTTTGTATGGTCCGTAGTAGCGATGGTTGAACTTCTGCGTGATGTTCTTGGGCAGAGTGATATTTCGTGCGCTGACGAGGACAAGGTCGCCTACTTGAAATTCTTCGCCGGGTCGTCGTTTCTTGTTTGCGTAGCGAGCCATGCGTTCTTTGCTTCTTTGCAAGCTGGACTTTGCTTCTTCCAACTTTGTTTTCCATTGATCCAAGAAGGCGCCGCAATCAGGGTCGGTTGTTGCAAGTGTGGAGTCTTGTGTGAGAGCCAAGGGCGTGATTACCTCCTTGCCGGTCGCCAACTCGAATGGTGTCATCTTCGTGCTTGAGTGGACGGAAGCATTGTAGTGAAACTCCTGAATGTCTAAGTGCTTCGCCCAATCCTTTTGGTCCGTTCTGACATAGTTTCGGATGTAATCTTCGATCGTCTGGTTAACCCGTTCGGTTTGCCCATCTGTTTGTGGGTGATATGATGAGGAGAACCTAAGTTGCGTCCCCAAGAGGCGGAAAAGCTCGGTCCATAGCCGACTTAGGAAACGGCCGTCGCGGTCTGACACTATGGCGAGGGGCAACCCGTGATACTTCACGATGTGAGTGAAGAACAGCTGAGCCACGGCCTTGGCGGTGAGCGGGGGCTTAGCCGGAATAAAGTGTGCTTGTTTGGTGAAGTAGTCCACCACAACAAAGATGGTGTTGAAGCCCAAAGATGGTGGGAGTTCGGTGATGAAGTCCATGCTAATCATGTCCCACGGCCGGTTGGGAATTGGGAGTGGTTGCAGAAGGCCGGCAGGCTTCACTCGATCTTGACGGACTAACTGACATGTTGGGCAGGTTTCTACATATTCTTGTACTTGTGCCTTCATGCGGGGCCAATAAAAGTGTTTATGGAGCGTCTCGTAGCTTCGATTTTGACCTCCATGGCCGGCCACTTTGCAATCATGTGCCTCCCACAGTAGCTCTTTGCGTAGCTCTACGTCGTTCGGTACATAAATTTTGCCTTTGCGGTGGAGAATGCCGTCTTGTAATGTGTAGCGCTGCGGGGCTGGAGCCATTTGCATCTCCTGAAGTATTTCTTGAACTTGGGCATCCTGTGCTTGCGCTCGTTGAATTCTGCCTCTCAAATCTGAGGATACGGTGGACATCGCCTGGAGCTCGGGTCTTCGACTAAGTGCATCTGGCATTACATTCTGTTTGCCTGGCTTATGAATGATCTCGATATCAAACTCGGCAAGAAAATCCTGCCATCTTGCTTGTTTTGGACTTAGCTTGGGTTGAGATGTAAAGTACTTCAAGGAGATGTTGTCCGTGAAGACCGTTGTGTGCTTGTCGATAATGTAGTGCCGCCACTTGCGTAGGCAGTGGATAACAGCTAACATTTCTTGCTCGTGTGTGCTCCATCTGAGCTCGGGGCCGGTGAGTTTATGCGACTCGTAGGCGATGGGTTGTCCGTCTTGTAAGAGGACGCCGCCGATGGCTGAGCCTGATGCATCTGTGTGAACTTCAAACGGTTTGTCGAACTCTGGAAGTTTGAGGACCGGGGCATTGCACATAGCCACCTTTAATGCTTCGAAGGCTTCTTCTTCGTCTGCTCCCCATTTGAATGGCTCCTTTTCTTTGACCAACTCCAAGAGCGGGGCCGCGATCTTGCTAAAACCTTGGATGAACCGGCGGAGAAATTGGCAAAAGCCGATGAATTCTCGCACCTCTTTGACGGTCTTCGGGGGTGCCCATTTGAGTACTGCGTCTACTTTCTGGGGGTCGGCGTGGAGGCCCTGTTCGGAAACGATGAACCCCAAGAATTCCACCTTCTTCATACAGAACTCGCACTTGCTTGGCTTGGCGAAAAGCCGACGTTTCCGTAGTCGTAACAAGACCGCCCGAACGTGTTCATAATGTTCCTCTAATGTTCGGCTGTAGATCAGCAGGTCATCAATGTAGATGATGAGGAAGAGGTCAAGCATATCCCGGAAGCCGTCGTTCATCTCTCGACAGAAGGTGGCCGGTGCCCCTGTCAGCCCGAATGGCATGACGAGCCACTCATAGCTGCCGTAACGTGTGCGGAAGGCCGTCTTCTCGATGTGTTCCTGTGCCACCCTGATTTGATGATACCCGGATCGGAGATCTATGCGCGTGAAGTATCGTGCCTTGCCCAGGCGATCTAAAAGTTCCTCCATCACGGGTACGGGATACTTGCTCTTGATTGTGCCTTTATTGAGTGCTCGGTAGTCGATGCATAGGCGTAAGGAGCCGTCTTTCTTTTTCACAAATAGGACCGGGGCTCCATATGGGGAGCTACTTGGTCGGATGTATCCTTGCACTTCAAGTTCCTGTAACTGCCTCTTCAGCTCTTGAAGGTCGGCCTCATTCATCCTGTATGGCGCTCGCGACGGTGGTGGGTGATCCGGGAGCGTGTCGATCCGATGCTGGACATTACGTAAGGGGGGAAGACCGGGTGGGAGGGTATCCGTGAGAACATCTGAAAATTCTTCCATTAGCATCTGGAAACTTGGGTGCCCAATCTTTGAGACATCGATCGGCCGTGGTCCCGTCTCCTCTGCGACCGGTCTGAGAACACATAAGTGTGCGATTCCGCCTTGATAGACTGCTCGTCGAAATTGCTTGTGTGATAATGGTGATGGCGTGTGTGTGGAGGTTGACGTTCGAGCTTGTACTTTCTCTTTGCTAGTATGTTTCTGCTTAGATTCTCTTGGTTCATTGTCAGAGAGTTCGTCCGTACGGGGAGCCTGGACACGATTGCAGTCGACGACGATGGCCTGCCCATTCTGATCGAGAAGGACTTTGTCTACCCCTTTGCCGAAAAAGGAGATCATGTGTTTATCCATAAACTCGAGGCCAAGGATGACTTCGAATGTTTCCATCGGTATAATCAGGAAGTTCAGGTGACCAAACCATTGGCCTAACATGACTGGGACACCGTCGGCGTAACGCACATGACTGGCCTCTCCCTGAGCAAAGACCACCGACATGCGGAGCCGTTTACTGATCTTGAGTCCAAGGCGTTGAGCACACTGCGGAGTCATGAAGTTGTGGGTTGCACCTGTGTCCAGCATCACCGGCATGCGTTCGCCTGTGACTTCTCCCATAATGAACACTTGGTGTATGATGGGTAATGCAACTGAATGGCACTGAGCCTTGCCCTTTGATGTGGACGGTCCGCGGGGGGAGGAGTCGTCTGATTCGTCGCTGTGAATCTCGGTGATTTTCGGGCCGGAGGTGGATGCCTCTTCGGTCTTCGTTGCTTGCACTCTAGTGTCGGGTCGTTTCCGCCAGCATTTCTCAGTGGGGTGACTGCCTTGGCAATATTTGCACACCGGACGGGGGTCGCGCCGCGTTTGGTTGCTTCGGTTAGGGGATCCTGAACGGTTGTCTGCTGGGGCCGGGAGGGCTTTGAAACCTTGACCACGTTGTTGCTCGGTTGATCTTCGGTATGTGGAGGTTTGCTCCTTGTTAGAGGTTGAGTCTTTGCGGGTAGCTTGGCTTCCGTCGGTCGAACGAGCCAGCCGGTTGGAGTAAGCGTCATTGAGCCGTTCTGCGATGCGGACTGCGTCCTCCCAGGTTTGGGGGTCTTGCTTCTCCACTTCTTTGCGGTAGTACGGGGAGCACCCGTAAAGGAAGCCGTGTAGGCGATCAATTTCCGCCATGTCGTTGATGCGAAGCATGAGCCTGCGATATTGTGATACATAAGGTCCAATGAATTTGTCTTGACGGAGGTTGCGCCATTCGTCACGTGCTTGGAACGCTTCGTTGCGAGGTACAAAGTAGTCGACGATGGCCGCTGTGAAATGATCCCATGAGGGCCAGGCTTGCTTCTTATGTTCCACCATATACCATGCTGAGGCTTCGTCCTGTAAGAATTGGCCGGCGATGCGCGTCCAATGGTTGCGGCCAACCCGGAGCATCTGGAGGTAGCTTTCCATACCTTCGATCCATCGGTTGACGGCAATGGAGCTTCGGCCGCCTCGGTACTTGTCGGGGGGGTTCGGTTTGTAGAAGCCGAAGGAATCGGGGTCGTCGATGTCCACCGGTTGCATTTGAGTAATCGGAGTTGGGTTTAAAGGAGTTGGTGGTTGTTGGGACGTATGGGTCGGGGTGGGTTGGGGTACCGGTTGGGTGCTTGACTGCGGTTGTGGTTGGGGTTGAGGTTGGTCCTTGGCTAAGAGGTGGGCTTCTACTAGGGAAGTTAGTCTAGAGAGGGTGTCTTCGAGCCTATCAATGCGGTCGTGGACAGGCCCGGGATTCGGGTGAGCTGGGTCGGATTCGGGTTGAGTGTGGATCTCGGCGTTGAGCTCGGCCTCCTGGAGGCGTTCGTGTAGCTCGGCATTCACCAAGAGCAAACGGTTGAGTTCTTCTTCTAGGGCAGCCCGTTGGGCCTTGTGACGTCGGCGCCGTTCAGTCACATTCTTGGCGCGTTCCGTCCCCGAAGTTAGACCGGCCGTGCCAACGTCGTGTTCGCTGGCCATGGTGGCGTGGAGCCAACCGGCGGCAACTTGGGAGGGATAGGGTCCTGAAGATGAAGGGGGGCTAGGGCACGCGGGCACCTAACTGGAACAAGGGGGTGGTCCACCGGTTGACGGAAAGAACGGCGAGGCTTGGCGGATAGCGCGGAGGCGACAGTAGAGCGCGCGGAAGCGACGACGACGGCGGGGGGCGGGGTGCCTTTCTTGCGGGGGGGGGGGGTAACAAGGGGGTGCCTTGCTTGCGGGGGGGGGGGGGGGGGGCAAGGGGGTGCCTTGCTTGCAGGGGGGGAAGGGGGGGGGGGGGGGGGGGGCAAGGGGGTGCCTTGCTTGTCGGGGGGGGGGGGGGGGGGGGGAGGGGCAAGGGGTTGCCTTGCTTGAGGGGGGGAAGGGGAGGGTCAAAAGACCTCTTGCGACGTCAAAGAACTTCCCATGGATGGGCCCGGGACGTTAGATGGCGCTGCCAGCACTGGTGTGACAGTCCGCCCGTCCAAAGGCTTCCCCTAGGGTCGTTGCTCTGATACCACTTGAGACGTTCAAACCCACAAAAAAACGTAAACCAACGAAAGGGACACCAAGAAGATTGCCAGAACACGTTTATATTCGATTAGCAACTCGTGTTGAAGAAGGCAATGAGAGCTTGGTATGAGGAGTACTAGTACCCCTCATAGTTGCGCACAATTTGGCGCCACAGGGCATACCCCCCAAGCACTGAAAAGGGCTGGATAGAAAAACAGGCTGTGACAATTCATGCTTCTAGGAATTTACCTTCTTAGCCCAAAAATAAAAACTTTTCACTTTGCTTTCCTTCCTTTTACATTATCATTGTATTGCTACCATTTTCCTAGCTCTAAACAAAAAAAAAAGTATTAAATTGCCTTGTATTCCATTGATGCTCTCATTTCCATTCCACCTTCAACCAAGCAACCACTCTTAAGCTTCCATTCCACCTTCAACCAAGCAACCACTCTTAAGCTTGAAACATTCAATCCTCAACCTAGAGTATCATCTCGGTATATGTCCTCGGAAGGATCCACTCCTTTTGCTCAAAATCTAAGGCGTCCGTCATCTCATTGAAGGTTTCTAGCAATATAATTTTATCAGCCCTAAATAAAAGCGTCGTCGGCTAACTCCGCGTTCCTTTGAGGCTGTAATTATTCTGCTGCGGCAGCCCTTCGCACTCCTTGAAGTGCCTAGAGCTCCGGTAGCAAGCCTGCTGTTGACAACGAACTAGTTCCATCCCTTTCGAATACAGCCATTCAAAATGGTCGCAATGCGCGGTTATTTATGACATCCGGCGATCTCATCAACTCAACTCAAAGTTTGCGGCAGGAGCGAGTTGCGTGTCTGCTGAATCATGAGTCGCATGTCTGCGTTAAGACGTGCCAATAGGTTCTTTCAACGCAGATCACCACATGCATCAGACACTTCCATCAATGTATGCTAGCCGCTGGCAACCTTCTCTGGAAATTTTAGTTCAGGAATTAAATGGTTTGGTCGTTTCCATTTCAAGTTTTCGAGGATATATGAGCCATGAAGATTAATCTAGGCATGCTTGCATCATGTGAAGTTCGTCTGGGTGTGTTTCTATCGTGTGCTTAGGCGCTTAATCTTTTTCTTTTTCCTTTTTAAAATGATGGAATAAATCGATATGCTTTTGTTCAAGCAAAATTGTCCATCGAAATCGCCAGGCATCATCTAAGGATTATCCTCGAGTTCTCGCTGTCTAGAGAGTCACCTTGGGCAATTTTGTGTCGGATTGGATATAGAATAAATAGTTATTCTTGTATTCAAATAGTACTTGACGTTCTCAGGATGACCAATAATCGTCATTTTTTCAGATTGTATCGTTCTACAATTCGGGATGTAGGCCAGCGAGCTTCACAGGTGGGGATGACAACTACTACAATGTCTTGCGTGAAATGCTTCTAGTTTTTATCGATGAATGCATTGTGGTTGAAGCTAGAATTGGGCTCAATGTGTAATGCATTTTGGTTCTGCTCCTTGATCATCTGCAGATAATGTGGAGTCTATGCAAAGGAGTGCAAGCTTCAGTACAGGTCGAAGCCCAGGGCCCCATCATTGTTTTTTGCATCTCAAAAGGCGATACTTTCATGCTACAGGTATTCATCAACATGTGAGTTGAATCAACTATCCTTTGCGTCACTTGTGTCGTTTCAATAGTTACAAGTAACGTCATAATGGTTTAATCAAATCTTCTTACAGGCCACGCCATGGCTAGCAGGGACTATTATGAAATATTGGGTCTGAACAAGAGTGCTAGTCAGTCAGAGATTAAGAAAGCCTACTATGCGGTATTATTGTTAAATGTTACATTAATGGTTTAGCGTTTATTAGGTGCGATATTCATTTTCCTTTCTCTGATAGCTTGCAAAAAAGCATCATCCAGATACAAATAAAGAAGATCCCGATGCAGAAAAGAAATTCCAAGAAATACAGAAGGCATATGAGGTGGAAAACTAGCAACTTAACCATTCTCATAATATTCACTTCAGGGATTCAATGATGACCATTTTCCTCACATCTTTACAGACACTAAAGGACACTGAGAAAAGATCCACTTATGATAAGGTGCAATTTGTGTTCTGTTATATTGTTTATTGAATATTAAAAAAAATCAAGTACGTGGGCTTTTTATCTATCTCACCTTTATCTTCTTCTTTCTTGTGTTTTCTCTCATATACAATATCAGATTTTTGGACCTTTGATGGTTGGTAACTGTGCAGCTAGGACATGAAACATATGAGAAGATGGGTGCTGGAGGTGCTCCTGGAGGCGGATTTGGAGGTTTTGGTGGCTTTGGTGGCTTTGGAGGCTTTGGGGGAGGTGGATTTGGAGGATTCGATGAGGTGTGTATGCTATATATTGTGCATTATCTGTTTGTTGATCTATTGTGTGCAGTAGAATGTATCAAATTCAGTATGGTCTTGAATTGTTGTTGTAAATTGCACCTTTATGGTCTTGTAGAATGAACTGTCTTTTGAGGTGTAATTAATCATAAACTAGATTGTAGTATTTGAATGATATATTAGAAACATAGATAACTACTATTAAGATCCTTTTATTCAAGGGAAGGCTTGTGTGGGAGCAGCACAATTGAATGCATTTACACTTCAAGGCAAACCTTTGTCTAGCAAATGGGATCTGTGCTCAAATTTGATTGCATGTGAGTACTCATATTATTTTATTAGTTTTCTTGTGCTGAACTCGTGTGCATTTTCTTGTGATCTTATCAAGCAAACATGTTAGGGTGCACTATACTTTAAAGCCAGCAATTACAAAACATTATGGCAGAGATAAAGTAAATGCATTAGCGTGCTCTTGAATTTCTAACCTTAGAGGTCATGTCACCTTCAGTGTAATTGAGTATCCATGTAGGATTAATTTCTCTGGCTGATGAGTAGCATTTCACTCATGATGTATCCCCACTTTTGAGTGGTGTTTGCATGGGCATTGCCAGTTGTCTCATTGTATTATGGTATCTTATGATATCTCTTGCAAGCAAATGCATAGACTGATGTAGTATATCTGTAATGTTTTTATTTTTAGAGAGTAGAGAACAGTATAAACTCCTGTTTTTTCTTCTCCTTTTACCTACGTCTAGTATCTCTCATGGTATTCGACAGTTTGTTTTAGTTTCTTGTGATACTCCCAGCTAAATGGAAGATTTTTGTCTGTACACTGCAATTAGCTTTTAACTTTTTATGCACAGTTCACTGACCTGAAATTGTCCTCACTCCTTCAAGTCATCCCACGTGGCATATAGGTTGCAATTTAACCTGTATGAACAAGACTGGGCATATCCCGGATTGAACCCTGAGCCTTGAGGATAGATCCTGGTCCCTACACTAGGGCGCCACTTGACCATTGGGTTCTCATTGGACCCTGGTGGAGCTATACAAACTATAGTATAACAGTGAAAGTTAGAAGAGTCAAACAATTCAGTCTAGTATGGATTTATTGAATAAGGGCTGATATGCATCTGCAGTTTTTCAAAACAATGATGAAAAACAGTGGAATGTCTGGAAGTGCAGAAGATGTAAAGGTATGCTAATGGTTCTTGCCTTCAAAATTAGAATGTCTTTTGTATGTGTAGAACACAAAAAAGAGCCGCTGATCTATTTTCTTTCCAGATCAACTTGGATATATCATTTAGGGAGGCTGTTGATGGCTGTGAAAAAACAGTCACATTTCAAGCAGATACTCGGTGTGATGCCTGCAGTAAGCTAGATATACCATCATCTCTGTGAAGGGCATGTTTCACCATTTTGTGAATGCTGTTGAGTAATGTGGAAATTTTCCTTTCGCAGGTGGAAGCGGTATACCTCCTGGAGTTAGGCCTAAAGTATGCAGTGCATGTAAGGGTTCTGGCATGGTAAGCTGAGGCCTTGTTTGTTGTGCAGTCTTTTTTGTTTGTTTGTATTGTGCTCTTTTAATATTTCTGTTCAATGTTTTGCAGAATATTAGACAAACTTCTCCAGGGTTTTTGTTTCAAACAACATGTGGTCAATGTGGTGGTTCTGGTGAGTTTGTTGAGGTATGTATGTACAATCAATTCTATGATTATTAATTTTTGAGTTTTATTATGATTATGATTTTTTTTTTTTTTGTGGAGTGAAAATGTACTGCGAAGTCAGTCCATGAATTCTACAATCAATTCCATGATTATTGATTTTTGAGTTTACTATTATGATGATTATTATTTTTTTTGTGGAGTGAAAATGTACTGCGAAGTTAGTCCATGAAATAGATTCAGTTTTGAATTGTGCAGGAGAAGTGTGTCACATGCAGTGGAAAGGGTGCTATAAAGACAAAGAAATCTGTGGTAGTTGATGTCCCAGCTGGTAAAGTACCTTATTTGTATGTGTTTGAAAAAATGAGAGTGCTGTATGCTTACGATTATCTCTTGGCAGGTGTTGACACAGAGAACACTATAAGAGTTCCCGGTCAGGGTGGTTTTTCTCAGGGTGGTCGGCCTGGAGATGTTTTCGTCATTGTGAAGGTTTGTTGGCTGAACATACTGATATATTAGGGAACATATTGAGTAATTCATACTGAACCTTCAAAAGTATTTAGCAGGTTCTTCCCGATCCAGTGTTCAGAAGAGAGAAAATCAACCTTCATGTAGATGCACCGATTAGCTTTGCTACAGTATGTTTCTCTACCAAAGACAATATTAACTTGCTCTGCCATCCTTGAGCGCCTACTGACTTAGTTTTTTTCAGGCTATTCTGGGTGGCAAAGTTCAGGTGCCCACTCTAAGTGGCGATGTTGTGATTAAAGTAAGTGCATATCACTATCAATCAGTTTGTTCATAAAAACGTTTGCTAACAACTGTGCTGCCTTCTTTATTCAGGTGCGCCCTGGAACGCAGCCTGGTCATAAAGAAGTCCTTAGGGGGAAAGGTAATCCATTTATGTGTTTGTTAGATAAACGTTGGTGAAGGAATCAACTTGTGAAGGTTACATATCTTAAGTTCTAACAGAGAATGCACATTCAATTTTGCAGGAATTAAGGCACTGAATTCATCTTTCTATGGTGATCTATTTGTGCATATGCTTGTAACTATTCCAAAGTGAGCCTCTTTTAAACTGTTCAATTGCCGTTGATTAATGTCTTGCTCGATTTCTGACTTTTCTCACAAAATTGATGGTTTATTTTAGGAGTTTGAGTCAGCATCAACGGTCCCTCATTGAGGAATATCATAAAGAAGAAATGAAAGAGACAAGCGATGAAAACAGAGCAGCAGCAGCTTGAGTATGTGAAGGATGACAACTTCCTGATGCTATGCAGTGCATCCTCCTCTCAATGCACAACGCAAGGATGCGGCAACCGAAAAAGATTACCTGTATAGTCACAAATCCCAAGTTTTTTGGATAGTTTTCTGTAGCCAGTTGAACCAAATTTTCAGCTAGCAATCTCTATGACCTCAAATCTCAAGGATCTTATACAGCAGACCTCCTCCACCTTTAGTATACACTGGATATACATCTGGAGAAGTGTACTGATAGAGATGTAAGTAGTATCTCCATTTTGTAGCTTTTGAAAGTGTTCTTTTTTTATTGGTCTCAAGGATATAAGCTAGGAATGAAGTTTCTGAACGTATTGATGACGCGAAACATTGCATGTCAAATTGAACAGGTATTTGTACTTCTAATATTTGGATACTATGTACATATAATTTGAATTTGGCAAGCAGGAAAGTTTTGGGTCCTTTCACTAGAAAATCCACTCAAGTATATTAAAGAAAGTCATCTTACAAAGAGTATTTTCTATGATGGGCATTTTAACGTGATACATGATGTACTGAAACCGTCGCTGTAAGATGGGAGACTCATGATTGGGGGTGGATCACATCTTAATAAGAGTCTTTTTATGTGGGCATTTTAATGTGATATACGATGTACTGAAATTGTCACTGAATGATGGGAGAATCAAAGCATACTGCTTCCATTAGACTCATGATTGGGAATGTATCCCTTCCCATGATGCTGCTATTGTCATAGATTTTCTGTTTATCTTGATCCATACCTGTGATAGTTTTCTGTGCTCGCTCTCTCTCTCTCTCTCTCTCTCTCTCTCTCTCTCTCCCCCCCCCCCCCCCCCCTCCCTCCATGTGTGCATGCAGGCGTGCGTGCGCGCGCACACACACACACACACAGACACACACTCTCACACACACATGGGTGAACTCTTTATCCCGTTTTCTATCCAGGATGCTTGGGATTTGGGAGATTTACCATGCACTGAATTGTGAGCAACTATGAGGAGTGATGCATGTTAAGTGCTTTAGTGGTGCAACAGTTTGTGATATGAATACATATTTTTTAACTTACCCACCTGTTGACTGCATGATGCAAGGACAGATATACATGGGTAGTGTGAGAAGAAACTCGAACAGACTTCCTTAGCCTGAGAACTGCACACACATAACTACACAATGCACTGCTCGTGTAGTGCATTAACAAAAGTGAGCAAAACCCATTGCCCTAGAACTACACACGCAAGCCTACATAGTTGTTTGCTCATGTGTGCATGTGGTAATATATGACATCATATGTACCATGCAAGCTCAAATGCATGCAAGCAGGTGAGAAATAGAGGTTATCCACAAAGAAGTTGAGATTTGGGGCAGGGGTCTTAGAGCTTCAGACACAAACAAATGAAGATGGCTTTTTTCCCCCATGAGAATGTGGAGGTGAAGATAACAGTAAAGATTCATACAAAATCATCAACAGCTTCACAATCATCAGTACTGATGTGGATGTCGGAGAACAAAGCTTAATCCCTTCGCAATTGAAGTATTGAGCAAGTACGAAAAGGGGAGAAGGCAAAAGGACAAAAGATGATTCAAGACTGCTAATTTGAGGTAGAGCACATTGATATCTTCTCCACACTTGCAGATAAGGTAAGTTATGTTGTTGGCTTGTTTACATAGAGGCCCCCATCTTCTTGTGCAGAGTGCTAGAAAGAGAGAGCATCAAATGTATTGTGTGCGCACATAAATGAAGAGAACCATTCTCATGTGTTACACACTTACCAACCTCTCCATTTATATATTTATGTCCATTCACTTTTGTCAAACTAATAGATGAAGTAGAAATCACCAAATATGGATCTGTTATGCCTTCTTGGAAATTGCTCATAGCCTTCTTCATGTAGAAAAGCTTGAAATGCATGAAGAGGAAGTTTGGAGTCACTCAGTCGCAGCTTTATATTCCCATTCCATCATCCATCACCTCTTCAACAGCTATTTCCATTTACATTCCTGAACTGCAACACTTGGAGTTTCTTGAGTGTTGACCTTCGACTTTTTATAACTTAAAGCATGAGTTCAGACAAAAACATTTAACATTTTTTTTTAATTTTCATGGGAGCATATGAACTTTGACTATCAATCAATGGGCTTATAACCCCACAATCGAGTATCTAATACAATCCCTTTCACAGAGGAGCTCCATAATCTTGAAGACAAGGTCATAAGCCATCTGATAGGACTTGGAAAAGCATGCGACATGTTGAGAAAAGGGGAGGCTGAACTTGGAAAAGCATGTGACATATGTTGTATCACCTTCGGGCAGTCTTAACCCTTGCTCTGTGGGATACGAAGGGTCCCATGTATACTATGCCCGTTCACTTGTACATTTGTTTTTCCAATCAATTCAAGCAAAGGGAGATTAAGCTGCGACTCAACTTCCTCTTTAGAAAGGGAGCAAAAAAGGGAAGATTAGGTTGTTTAAATTTAAAGGGTTATTTGAAACTAATTTGATGCTCTGAATACCCAAGACAAATGTTTGTAAATTTTTGTCTTAGGCTTTGTAATGAATTTCCAACATTCAGCCTTCACACTCTTTGCTTTTGGAACCACATTTAGTAATGGATTGGAGCTTTTGAAAATAATCAAGAAAGTGTAAAGTCCATCCTTTGTTTAATTTTCATCACTTTTCAATTGTTTTGTCTTAGGTTTTGCAATGAATTTGCAACGTTTAGGATATATGCTCTTGGAAGCACATTTAGTAATGGATTGGAGCTTTTGAGAAGAATCAAGAAGTGTATAATCCATCCATTGTTTAATTTGCACAGTTTTCTATTGTTCTTTTCAAATGTCCAAGCCATGAGTGCTAGTGAGAAATACTTAAAGAGGTAACATGAAGTTCGCTTGGGGAGGGCAGGGAATCTTTATTCACCTGCACACACATAATTCCCATAGATCAATTTGAAGCTCAATTGATGGTCTTTGAGAGACTAGGTTGATTCTCAATGTACATAGGGATGAACCATAAAAAATAGAGAGCCTAATAGATGCCGTGTTAGAACGTTCTTGAGAATCCAAGGGAAACACTTCGTTTGAAAGACCTAAAGTTGCCTTACATTATTGGGGATGATCAATTTATAGGGGATGATCATTGCAATAAGATGTGGTCTACACTTTCTTGTAGAAGTAGCAAGACCTACATTGATTGAAGGAAGTTAAGAAAGTTGCATTTAACATATTAGAAGTCTAATTTCATGAAGATCATGCATGCTTGTGAACCATTCCTACAACAGGAAAACAAAGCCAAACATGAAACTCACAACAAAATTCAAGTGAAAATTAGTCACTTGGAAAAATAAATTAATGATTGTCACTAGAGCATCCAAGATTGAATTTTGATAAGAAAAAGAGAAGGAAGATTTCAAGGGTTAGGATTGAGTATTCTATCTCTATAAACAAAGAGAAGTGGGGTTTCCATAAGAGAAAAATGTTCAATTTCATTGGTCTTCCCATGGGAGACAAGTGTGAGCCAAAATCGATGATTTAACAATAAATATATCTTTCAATTTTGACCTGTTAAAGAAGTAGATGTTTACTCAACTTCTTAGTGCTCATTGTTGTTTAGTGTAGATGACCAAGGGAGAAGATAAGACCATTTAGGATACTATGGTATCCATTGTGGAAGTATAAATGCAAGACATCAATGATAGGATAGTCTTTCATATTATAATTATGGATCACATGAACATAGCTTTGCATAGAGAGTTGCTATGAAGATTGGGGAAGGCACTATTATCAATAGCTTGGTATTTGAATAAAATAGTGGTAAATTCATAATAAAACATGAGCATGATGTTTCTAGTACTCCCTTGACACTTATGCTTGATCATTAAAGATTTTTACATGATGATTATGATGATATGTGTATAATATCCATTTGATGTTGTATTGATGATTACTATGCTGCAATTGATATGATCAATATATGAATATAAATACTTGAAAGAAATCCATTCTTTTCATTGAAGTAGTTTTTTAATTCAATGTTTGATTCCAATAATATTTCCCATTAGATATCCACTAGTCTATAGATAGAGAGAGGCATATTAAGCATGCCATTTATTGGCTTGGTGATACCACGACATCTTTGTTGATATATTTAGGTAGTGATGTGTGTGAACAGACTAGGACCATCGGGGTACTTTTTTCCCTCTTTAGGAGGTTTTTTCCCACCAGCTTGTATATACGTCTATTGCCCTAGCAAGTTACTTATCTTTGTACATTCTAGTGGTAATACATTCAGTATTGTGTGTTGTGCTCCAAGCTTCTTCGTCCTTGTGATGTTCGTGTGCTTTTGTAGACATAAAACTCCAATAATTGGTATCAGAGCAGGTTGTCGCTTCATCTAGGGTGTCGTTGACACCTGGGTCACAGTCTCATAATCGCATGAAATTTGGTGAGCATACTTAGGGTGATTAGGAGAGATTTGTTTTTTTACCAAAGATATATACAGGTTCTGGTTCGTCAGTATAGGCGTCTTGAAGTCTGCTACAAGTTTGGTAGAACTCGACAGGGTAGTTCTGTTCAACTTTTTGAGATACAGTCAACTTTTTGCATCAGGGTATTGAAGCTAATGCAGATGGCATCGAAGATGGTGATATTTTGCATATTCCTGTTCGTGCTTCGGTTTCTATTGCACCTACTGTAGAGCAAATTCGTTGGGATGGCAGAGATGCTCATGCACGTGCCATTATTCCTCACATTTGTTGTTACAAAATAGCTAAGGATGCTTGGGATGCACTTACCACTTTATACCAAGCAAGGAATGAGGCTTGTATTGCTTACATCCGAAAACAGTTGGAGAGTGAGCACATGAATGAAGGTGATTCCATGAACATTTTTTTGATAAAGATCAAAGATTTGAAAGAATATTTGATTTGTACTGATGAAGTCTTGCCTCATAATTCACTTGTGTAGACTGTTATGAAGGGTCTTCTCAATTTATATCAGAGTTTTGCTTCTACTCTTTGTTTGATGATGAAAGGCGATCCCAATGGCTTAACATTTGAGGAGTTAGTCTATGTTTTGTTGCAGAAAGATCAGTCTAGGCAAAACATGTCCATTATGTGTGTTGCAAATCAAGCTTGCTTGGCTAGTTAGAGGGGCAAAGATTAACTGAGCTCTTCTACTAGTAAGCAAAAATCTGCTAATTCTGCACAATTAAAGAAGGATGACAAAGACGACAAGAAAACAGAAAAGCAAAAATTGTTTTGCAAGTACTGTAAAGCAAATGATCATGTCATAAAGAATTGTCCAATACTGGATGCAAAAGAGGCAAAGAAAAAGGAGGCTAGAATGGTTGTTGCAGAGGCCTCTACATCGAAAACAAAGTATGCTAATCTAGTGTAGAATCAAGAATGGGCCTTTCCTACTATTTGCAGTTTTGACCCATCTTCTCCTGAACACTGTATGTCTACAATAGACTCAAATGTTTGGTAATTTGATAGTGGGGAAACCAAACATATTACCTCACAGTGTAGTTTCTTCACCTCACTCGAGCCTGCCCCTACAAGGAATACTGTCACATGCACCAACAACTCCTCTTATCCTATCATGGGAGTTGGTAAGATCATTCTAACTAATGCTGATGGTAGTTCTTTCACATTATCAGATGCTTTATTTGTGCTAGGTATCAAGAAGAATCTGTTATCAGTTTTAGTTTTAGCCAAGATTGGCTTGGTTGTGAAATTTGTTGATGATAGATGTACAGTTCATGATCTGTCAAATGGGGACATGATTGTTGCTTTTGGCATTTTATGTTGTGGACTGTATAAGCTCATAGACCATGAAAAATCTATGAATGATTCAACATGTGCAGTACATGATTCTCAGGCTATATCAGATGCAAAGCTTTAGAATGCATGCTTTGGTCATCTGAATTTTGCTAGTTTGCTACGCCTACAAAAATCTAAAATGGTGTCCTCTTTGCCCATACTTGAGGCACCCAATAAGCATGTTTGTGAAGGTTGTTTGGTCAACATGTAGCATTCCTCCTTTCCAAAAGATGGTTCACTTCAAGCTACTCAGAAATTGAAGCTTGTTCACAATGATGTCTGTGGTCCTATGTAGACATCCTCTTTTGGAAACTATCTTTACTTCGTGACTTTCATTGATGATTTTTCCAGGCATGCATGGGTATATCCATTGAAAACAAAGTACGAAGTGTTTATGTGCTTCAAATAGTTTTTGGTTTTGGCTGAAAATTTGTCAACATGTAAAATGGGCATCCTCCATTCTGATCGAGGGAGGAGAGGATATGTCTTCTGACTTTAATGCATTTTTGGATGAACGTGGGATAAAACATCAGTGTACAGTGTCGTATACACCTCATCAAAATGGAGTTGCTGAATGGAAGAAAGCAAGGGCTATCGTCTGTATCATCCACATACTAAACACATTCTAGTTAGTCGTGATGTTGTTTTTATGGAAGATGCTATTCAGCCATTACATTCATGTACTAAGGAGATATCTGTTAGCTCCAAAGACATGTATGATACTTTGATGCCTCTTTTTATAGGTGGAAAGTCTAGTGCTGATCCTAATGAGGCAACTTCTTAGCCTTCACAAGTTTCATGTGATGATGCAGATCATTCTATTTCTGATGCAGATTTACATGATGCATTTATTGATGAGAGAGCTGATATTGAGGAGGCAAAAACTATGCCAAAATGGCTGGTGCAGACTTTGCGTGATAACAAATTAGATTCACTTCTGTCATATCGTACTCCTTTAGGATCTCATAGTGCCTCTTTTGCATCAGATTGCTATGCTATGGCTGCCTCTAGTCTTTGTGATGAGACTGAACTTGTTTTGTTTGATGAAGCACAAAATTCTAAAAATTGGATGACTTCTATGCAATCTGATTATGATGCTATAATGAAGAATGGTACCTCGTCTTTATGTGACTTGCCTCTTGGCAAGAAGGCCATTGGCACTAAGTGGGTTTACAAGGTGCATAAGCATGATGGAACAACTGACAGGTATAAAGCTAGGCTTGTTGAAAAGGGTTATGCACAGAAAAGAGGCATTGATTTTGATGAGACCTTTGCACCTACAGCCGAATGACTACTGTTCATAGCATCTGTGCTCTAGTAGCTCATCATGGTTGGAATGTACATCAGTTGGGCATTAAAATTGCATTTTTGAATGGTGACTTGCATGAAGAAGTGCATGTTTTTCAGCCCCGTGGCTTTGTGCAGAAAGGACATGAAAACAAAGTGTGCAGGTTGAAAGGCACTATATGGTTTAAAGCAAGCACCACATGCTTGGTATGAAAAGATACATGGCTATATGATTGCACATGGTTTTGACAACAATCCAACTGAGAGCACCTTATATGTTAAGCGTGAAAATGATGTGCTTCTTATCATTGTTATGTATGTTGATGACATGTTTCTCACTGGTCCTCATGAAAAGCATATTGCTGATTTTAAGGCTGATTTGCATGCCTCAGTTGAGGTATCTCATTTGGGGCACTTGCATCATTACTTGGGAATTCTCTTTATGCAAGTTGATGGTGGAATAGCTTTGTGTCATACGAAATATATTGACACATTATTGTAACATTTTGGCCTTGAAGACTGTAAACCTATTGCCACTCCTATGAAGACATGTTTACGTTTGAGTTTTCATGATGTTGGAGATGCATTTGATGCTGTTCTCTATCAACAGACAGTCGGATCCTTGATTTACTTATGCATTACTCGTCCAGAATTTTCTATCTCACAGATGAGCACGTTTATGCATTGCCCAGGTGTCATGCATTGGTAGGCAGTTAAGTGCATCTTTTGCTACTTGAGTGGTACCTGGCTACTTGGATTGTTTTATTCCAAGGGGGGATCACTACCGCTAGATTTACATGCTTTTTTTGACTATGACTGGGCTAGTTGCTATGACACTCATGTGTCCACGAGTGGTTTTTGCTTCATGCTTCTTAGCTCATGCATATCTTGATTGAGCAAGAAGCAGCCTATTGCGGCCATTTCCAGTTGTGAGGCTTAGTATAGGGAAGCTTTCATAGCAATTTTTGAATGCGTGTGGCTCAGATGCCTTGTGGCTGATTTGGGTGTTGATCAGTCTTCTGTCACCACCATCCTCACTGACAGTTAGAGCACATTGGCAATTGTGAGGAACTTTGTGTTCCATGCTCTCACTAAGCACATTGAGGTGCATTATCATTATGTCAGGGAGAGGTTCTTTGCTAGAGAGATCAGCTTGGCATATGTGCCCACATAGGAGAAGATTATAGACCTTTTCACAAAGGCTCTACCTAGGGAGAAGTTTGAAGCTTTTCGCAAGGTTTGGGTTTACTTCCTTTTGTGGATTGATTCCACATAGCTTGGCACTTCCTTATACATGAGTGTGAGCTCCTTGTTCACCGCATCACTCCCAGGGGGGAATTTGTTGATGTATTTAGGTAGTGATGTGTGTGAACACACTAGGACTATCGGGGTACTTTTTTCCCTCTTTAGGAGGTTTTCCCCCCGACTTGTATATATGCCTATTGCCCTAACATGTTACTTATCTTTGTACATTCTAGTGGTAATACATTCTGTATTATGTGTTGTGCTCCAAGCTTCTTCTTCCTCCTTCTGCTGTTTGTCTGCTTCCGCAGACATAAATCTCCAACAATCTTATTGGAAAATCTTGATTCAACACCAAAAATAGAAAACCATATTAAAAACTAATATGAGAAGAATTTCATTAGGCATAGCAGTTCACCATGGTAAATGGAAATCTTTCTAATAAAAAAGGAAAAATCTGTGAGATTTTGTACATACCATAGAGCACTATTTCATTGTCAAAGATAAGTTCCTAGTGCTCATGTTAGAGGACTTGAATAATCGAATGGGGCAGAATATTGTACAAAGCTTCACTTAGATCAACGTATTATCAACTAAGAATTAAGGTTCAAGATATTCCTAAGATATTCTTTAAGTTTTTGGTCATACCATCAACTTTACTGAAATGAATATATGGTTTCATTAGTGGTTTCTTGGATTATATTTTAGTCCATAGACAGATATAAGAACATTTGGAACACTTCAAGAAGATTTTCCAAGTTCTATGAGATAATTTCATCCAAATTTGAATTAATTTAAGCAAAAACTTAGATATGTAGGATATTTAAGAGGGATTTCTGATGAATCACGATGAAGGGGTATAATTGAATGGACACATCCTAAAAATAAAATTACAAATTGTCTTAGTTTTTTCAATTTTATTTGACATATTGCTAGATGCCATGACCAATTAGCTATCCCTATGGCCAAAAAGCTAAAAGGACAAAGGAAAAAAATTCACTCTGGAGGATAAGAAAAAGCAAAGCATGGAATGACTAAGGTTAGAGGTTGCTACATATCTACTATTGTAGATAATGAATCCTAATCAACTTTTTTTCATGGAGACCAATGTAAGTGGTAATGCTATTGGAATTATGCTAGTTGAGTATGATCAATTAATGAGTTTTGAGGGAAAAAGTTAGTCTTATAAAATGACCCATTTGGTATATGAACAAGCATTATGTGCAGTTATGCATGCTTCAAAGAAATGGTATCTTTCTTTATACGATGACATTGCGATGACAGTATTTGATAAGGACAACATTGAATGAATCACATATCAAATAGAGCTTAAATTTCATAAGTCCCAATGGGTAGAGATCCTTCAAGATTTTGACCATGAGCTTAGATATAGGAAGCAAAAGTATAGTGTAGTAGTTGAATTCTTCAGTAGAATAGCTATGTACAATTAATCGAGTTTTTGTTCAAGTCACCAATGTGCTTCTCAAGTCCATTAGTGGTAGATGCAAGGAAGATCCTACTTATCTTGATATATTGGAAGGCACAGAGAAAGGGTATTTAAAAGCATAACTTTTCAATAAGGGTGAAACATCAATGTGTGTAGAAAGAGGACTAAAGTGGAAGAATCATAACATCTAAAATGAATCGTTGCTTTAGAGAAAGATAAAACACATCTCCTAAATGATTTAGAGATAATATACTAGGTTTTAAATGAGAATCATGACATACTAGTGCAAGATACCCAATATTTAATAAAAGAGTTATCTTTTTAAATGAATTTTATTGGTTTGAAGTCCAAAAACATGTCCTAGACTATGTGATTAAATATATAAACTCTAATTCAATAAATTTGAGAAGTTTAGGATATAATTTTTTTCATCCTTTAAATATCCCTAATGAAAAATGGGAGAGTACGCCATGAAATCTATCAAGGGAATATCAAAGAGGTGGCACAACTTGATTTAGGTGATTATGGATATTAGCTTAAATGGCCAGGTTCATTCCAATATGTATCACAACGAAAATTCTAGAATCGTAGATACTATTTGTTAAGAACATATATTGGTTCATATATTTTTAAAGAGAAATCCTAAAAAAAAATGGATACGATAATCAACATGAATTTGTTTAGACTTCTTTAGACGGATGGAAAACAAAAATAGTCAATAAACTCCTAGAAGATATGCTTTTGATAATATCTCAATTATAGGCAAAATAATTGAGAAGAGTACTAATTTACAATAGGTTTTTCATATGTTAGTATAAGAGGTCTACCACCAGACCAAATCCATTTATAATTATGTATGGATTTCAACCAAGAGCTCCTTATGCAACAAGATTACAACATTAGAAAATCCAAGATACAAATAATGTTTTAGAAGGCATGAAGGTTATGCTTATACTTGCAAATGAAATCATTAGGAAGGCTCAAGATAGTCTTCCATATGAGTCCTCAAAGAATAGAATCAAATTTTGAGGTTGGAGATTAGGTGCATCATACATTTTCTATTAGATTTGAAGCCAAAAAGATGGGATGCTATACTAAACTATCTTACATGTATCATGAACCATCCACAATACCTTAAAAAGGTAGATAAAATTTCTAGATGCTAGTAAGATATATCTAATTATATATATCTAGTACTTTATGTAAGTTGAGTAAAGAGAATATGAAAATCTTATTCCAAGTACTTCCATGTTCTTACTCCCTTTGACCTTGGTCTTTACCTTTGACTTCAGCTTTGATCACTTTGAATTTGACTTTTGGACACTTTTCTAGAGTTTCCTGCAACAATTGCCTTCCCTCACAAAGTCCTTTGCACTAAAACTTTACCCAAGTCATTATCTTAGAAATTTTGAAGTTCTCTCAATTTACCATGTAACTCTTTTTTGTACAAATATGTTAGAGATATATTTACCTACAATCTTGCATGTGCATATACCTTGATGCTTTCCTATTGGCAGTAGCAGTAGCCAGAGGCATAGAAGACGCAGAAGCATGTAAAGACGGAGCAGGGAGCCAGTCAGATCTTTTTTCAAAAGAATTATGTTTTAAAATACTTTTCAAAACCTCCAACAGTGATTTTCATCACTATTGTAACATATGTAACATAGAAAAACCCTTTTTTTGTAATCCATAGCTCCATTTTGTGCAAGCCGAGGAGTCCTCGAGCTTGAGGAGCTTAGGTAGAATGAGCGTATCAATTTTGGTTATTTTTAGACACCGTTTACCCTCTCAAATAGCGCATATGACCTATTTTTTAACTATGCCGGTCACTAGATGTGAAACCGGTCAAAACTAGTCTAGAAACTATAAAAAGAGCTAGAGAGCTCATTTTTGAGGTTAGCTTGTGTGACTAGAGAAGAGCTTAGAGCTATTTTTGAGCTTGTAAGAGTGTTCTTGAGTAATAGAGTTGATTTCTCACCTTCCATTGTGTCTTGCTTGTCTCTTTGTAGTGTATGTGTGTATGTGTGTGTGCATCTCTATGCTTCTCTCCTTCACTCTCACTTCATCTCACATTCACGATCTTCATATCACTCCTATCTCTTCCGCGGATTGACATTAAGGAGGTGGAGCTTCTTAACGTGGTTCTCACCATTGTGCTAGAGCAACACCAAATTTGGCGCCGTTGCCGGGGATCGAGTCTAGGACGAATGTGTGATGGTAAGAGTATAGCAAGAAGTGGCGTTGGAAGGTAAAAATTTCAATTTTTGTTGTTGTTTTTAGTTAGTTTTTAGTGTTTTTCACCTCCCCCACACTCCATCTTCATCACCGCATCATCATCTCCAACTCCAAAAAAATCAGAAAATTCACCATATCCACCCATTCTCCTCATTTCCCCTCATTTGTGCATGTGCAAGAGAGAGAGAGAGAGCTTTTGTGTTTGTGTGTACTTGTGTGTTTTTGAGTTTTCTTGCAGGTACTGAGCTCTAGTGCATCAGGAAGGCTGCAAAAAGGTAATAAAATCACTTTCTGTCAGAAATTGCCTATTGTGTCAGACCATCGCGATGGTCTGCCAAGTTCGGAATTTGAGGTAAGCGAGTTCATGGGTGTGTAGGCGACCCTTGCGCCTCTAGGAATCCATTGCTGCATTTCAAAAATTCACACTTTGGTGGACCATCGGGATTGGCTCAGACCATCGCGATTGTGTCACACCATCGCGATTGGCTCACGCCATCGCGACGGCTCGGCCGGACCATCGCGACGGTCTCACGCCATCGCGACGGTCTCACGCCATCACGATGGTCTCACGCCATCGCGACGGCTCACTTGAACCATTGCGACGGTCCTTGACCATCGCGATGATCCCGTCGACCCCACGCCATCGCAATTGGCCCATGCCATCGCCTCGATAGTGCCACGTGGCAAGCTAGACCATTGCGATTGCTCACTAGCCACGCCATCGCGACGAGACCCTTACACCATCGCGACAGCTCAAAATTTGGACCATCACGATTGGCTCACGCCATCGCATCTGTGACCATCGCGACGGTTCACTTCGGACCATCGCGACGGTTCGCATTGACCGTTGACTAACGCCATCGCGATTGTTCTTTCAGTCGGACCATCGCGACGCCTCACCCCGACCATCGCGATTGCTCACATTTAAACCATTGCGACCGTGCACTTCAGACCATCGTGACGGTTCGCGCATCACGCCATCGCGACGGTTCACCTGGACCATCGCGACGGTCCCAGACCATCGCGATCATTTCAGACCATCGCGATTGCTCACCCCAAACGCAAATTTTAGGGTTTCAATTTTAGGCCAATTTTGAGGCTATTTTTGGGAAATTTTTGGGTGATTAGTGTGGAGAATGAGTTCTCCTATGCGCAACAGAAGTGTGTAGTGAACCCTTGTATGTCAAGCACTTGGACAAACATCTGCACCTTAGATAGCTGGCTTCTCTCAACACAAAACTCAAATGGACTTGATGCTTTAGTCAATCAAAGTAGACAAAGAGAGCTTTCTAACAAGCTATAAATGACTTAATTTGGACAAGTTTTGATTAGGAAACACAACTGTCAAAGATGAACTACCTGTCCACACAGGTATGCTCAAGAACTGAGCTTCACTCTCGGACTGATAGCTCTCTGAATATATATCCTTTGAGAAAGATATTTGGTACAAAAAAAGTAGACACAAATAGCTTTCTAACAAGCTAAAAATCAAATAATTTGGATGAGTTTTGATCAAGAAACTCAACTCATCAAGATAGACCACCTGCACACATAAGTACACTGTAAAACTAGACTTTACTCTCTGACAGATATCTCACAAATTATGAATGATCTGAATGAGATATTTGAGACAATGAAAGTAGATGCTAAGGGCTTTCCAAGAGAAAAATCACGCAATTTGGATATGTTTTGGTTGGGAAACTGAACCGACCAAAATAGACTACCATCTACACAGGTATACTGAAAAACTGGACTTTACTCTTTCACTGATATCTCACAAAGTACATAAGCTTTCAAAGAGATATTTGATATGTAGAAATTACACAAGATAAGCTTTCCAATGAATGTTTAAACGCACAAAACGGTTACATATGCACTGAGATATGAGCTCTGCAATAGAGATGTGTACAAACTGACGTGCAGCTGGAAGGAGTCTAAGGGAAAACCAAAAATGACAAAATAGCTAGATCCGACTACTGGGAGCTCTTGCGTCTTTCTCTCCTTATTTTGAATGTGCTCCCACTTCACTTTTATAACCAATGAGCATGTGAAGAAGTTTGTGCCTTCTTCTTAACTCACCACTTTCTCCACTACATGCTACTAACTACAAGGCAAGATATTGTATCTCTTACTCATCATGAAGTTTTGACTAGACTTTTTCTTTTATTATTTTTTCCTTTTTTCCTCTACTTTTCCTTTATCTTTACATTTGGTAAATTTATCCAAGCATGGCTCATATGAAAATGAGCTTGTACATTTATCTTCAACACTCCCCCTCAAGCTCATTTGGGAGTTATCTTTATCCATGTCCTGCAAATTTATCACATCCTTGAAGCCTTTGAGTTTAGAAGCATCCAAGAACTTTGTAAAAATATTTGCAACCTGCTCTTTGGTTCTAATGAACTTTATCTCCACATCTTTGCTCAGCACCTTCTCCCTTACATAATGGTAGTGGACCTCTATGTGCTTGCTCCTTGCATGAAACATAGGATTGCTTGCCAAGTAGATACTTGACATGTTATCACCATATATAGGGATGGTTCCAACTTGCACTCCAAGATCAGCCAAAAGCTTTTTAATCCACATTGCTTCACATGTGGCAAATGCTAATCCTCTGTATTCAGCCTCCATAGATGAAAGTGCAACAGTAGGTTGTTTCTTTGAGCTCCACGTGATAGGTTTGCTTCCTATCATGAACACATAACCTGAGGTTGATCTTCTATCTTCCTTTGAGCGTGCCCAATCAGCATCACTAAAGCCTTTGACCTGCAATTCTTCATCAAACTTGTAAAACAAAGCATGATTAACTGTATGCTTTATGTATCTCAATACTCTCTTGGTTGAATTTAAGTGTTCACTTGTTGGGGCTTGCATAAACTGAGAAAGCACACCAACAACATAAGACAAATCAGGTGTTGTAATGTTTGCATAGATCAATGATCCTACAATGCTTCTATATGTCGTTACATCTTCCAATGGTTCTCCATCATTTGAACAAATCTTTGTATTTGTGTCCATGGGTTGAGTGAGTGGTTTGCATTCACTCATTCCAAATCTGAAAAGAACATCTGGCAAGTACCTCCTTTGCATCAAGTAGATGCCACTCTTTCCATAAACAACTTCAATTCCTAAAAAATATTTTAGCTCCCCAAAATCTGAAATTTTAAACTCCTTACCAAGCTTCCTTTTGATATCTTTAATCCCTGTAACATCGTTTCCTGTTATGATGAGGTCATCGACATATATGCAAATATATACCTCTCTATTTTCTTCCTTCTTCATGTACAACGAAGGATCTGCACTACTTGGGTTGTATCCACACTTAGTTAGATACTCTACCAATCTTTGATTCCATGCTCTTGGTGCTTGCTTCAAGCCATAAAGTGCCTTCTTCAACCTGCAAACAAAATCTGGATGGTTTTCATCTTCAAATCCAACCGGTTGACTCATGTATACCTCTTCTTGTAGTTCTCCATTGAGAAAGGCATTTTTGATGTCGAGTTGATATAATGGCCATCTCCTTGAAGCACCAATTGCTATTAAGGTTCTGATAGTTCCCATCTTTGCAACGGGGCTGAAAACTTCATCATAATCTATGCCTTGTGTTTGTTTAAATCCTTTGGCAACTGTTGACCTAAGCTTCAACTTAGGGACTTGCGGAGAAAGAGACTGTACCTCAATCCCCTCACAAGTGCATATAGTGGGGATACACGCTTTTAATTTATCAATCCGAAGAGTATACTAACCTAGCCGAGTGTATGAAGACATGCAAATGCGTAATGGTCAATGCAAAAGTATTACTCAAAAGTGAAAATGAGAAAAACACTTATCCTAACAAGCTTCAACTGTAGGTCAAGACGAAACGATACTTGGTGCAGCAGCCGTCAGTATTTTGGACTTTTCTCCTAGCTCCGAGCTCTAAACATAGCGAATAGCATATGCGTTTCGAAGCTCTCGAGAAGACGCATCCAATGGCAGTGGTTTCACACAATTCCGACACTCCTACTTCAAGTTATGACAGAAATACTGAGTCGCGGGAACACTTTCCTACACTTCAGCACCTCCTACACCTCGCACACACCTCTCCTACAGCAAAGAAACACTCTCAAGGATAGATCACACTCACAAGCACTCTTTCCAAGCAATACACGTGCATACAAGCTCACGAAGAAGAAGATGAAGAGGGAAGAAGACACAAATTCGAATTTTCTGTGCTCTCTATTCTCACAATGGCAAAAAGTGCTTTACAAAGAGTCACATTTGACTTATATACTAGTGCCCTAAAAATGGTCCTTTCATACAAGTGACCGGCACTTTATTCACTAAGAGCTAATTTCCTACTATTTTACATGGGTAAGCTTCTATTCTTCTGTGGGAATGCATCTAGAGGACTCCTCTAGTGCTTTTACAAGGGAAATATATTACACAAATGAATATGTTACAAAGATATTTGGTCCAAATCGGAAAAATTTTTGGGGCCCGTCTTTTTCTCTGCTTTGTGCGCTCTTTGGCTCTGCAACACTCTCCCCCTCTTCGCCTCTGTCGTCCCTTGACAGACTTTGCTTCACGCACGCGCCCGTGACAGACTTTGCTTCGCGCACGCGCCCAGTGGTCAGTGTTGTCTGATTCTTGATCTTGCATTACGTTTTAGAGGCGCTCTGATTTGTCCTGGTTGCACACGTTGGACCTGGTTGATTCGGTTTGCCACACACGCCATTAGTGCACATATGCGGATGTAGCTCGTAAGCCTTGATCTGAAACCTCTGCTACTCAAGAGGTTAAAGCATCCACATAAGTGATACATGTTGGCCCTGATTCCTTCTTCCGGCTGCGTGCTTCTCCTTGGTGTGTGCGCCCCTGCGGGGCTTCCTGCAGAGATGCATCTTCAGATTTGTCTTTTAGTGAAGCTGTTTCTTTCGTTGCTTTCTTTTTTTCCTCTTCTTACTCGTCTCGCCCTCGACACTGCCCCCCTCCTGAACTCTGTCGTCCCCGACAGGCTTTTTGTGGCGACGAGTATAGGTTTGAATTACCTGTTGCTCTCTTTGATTGAGCAGATTAGCATTACATAACATGAACTCCTTCCATTGGCGAGATTTTACTCCATCCTCTGGTGCCTGTCTATGGTCAGCAAAGAAGCTTATCTCGTAGGCCACCAGTCGTGCATTCAAGTTGGAGGTCATTTTGGTGAAGATCTCTGAATCCATTTCGAAGAAGCCCGTGAAGAATGCTTCTTCAAATGTCTGCATGTATGTTGATGGTAGAAACATGAGCCGAGAAAAATATGCCATGATTGTTAATCGGCTTGGAATAGTAGATAGATCAAAAATTAAGGACTCCGAGCCCTGCGTAATGCCGATGAAATTTAAAAAAGTATACTGTGCATGTTGGAACACTTTAATTACTGTCAGGAGCATGCTAAATATTTTATTCGTCATTTTTACTGCTAGATCTGGAACGATAGCATATCTTGCAAGCCAAAATTCCATGGTTTTGACCATGTATTCCTCTGTTGGTAGGTAGTTGTGTGGTGGACTAGGTAATAGCGGGTAATTAAGCCATTGGTTATTAATACTACCTTGCCGCTGGCCTTCCCAAAATTGTGTCCATGCTCTTCGACGGGGTAGTGGGCAAAAGGATGGATTTACTTGAAGCTCATACGGTGATGCTTCCCACTGTACCCGTAGCGTAGGGTGCTTTTCCAAGAGCTTTCTTCTCCAATTGGGATTTGCTGTTTCGAACTCCACCTGAGTATATTTAAAGGTATCATGTCGAAATTGGAGATTTTGGTCAGGTTCCTTATTTGTAGCATGTTGTATATACTGCCTGGTTTGTTCCTTCAACAGTCCGTATGGTACATTGAATGGCCTGAGTATTTGTTCCAGTTGTTTGCTGTCGATTTTAGCCTCTTTCATTAGATTGATGACTTGATCTTCAAATTCAGCCATGAGCTGGGACACCAGTAGTGCCCTTTCTGTCCTGCTCAACTCTGCAAGTTTGTGTGTGTTAGGTTCTAATGGAACCTCCTTTTCCTCCCTTATTGGTGAATTATACAAGGGGGGAGAGAGAGGGCATACCTCTTCCTCCACAGTAGCCGAGGTCCCTGGCGGAACTACTGGTGTCCCCTGTTGTGCTTGCTCCTTTAATTTCTCCTGAAGCTCTTTGATTAGATCATCTTTTTGCTTGTTTTCCTCTTCGGCCTTAGCAATCGTCGCTTGATGTTTCATTAATTCCTGGGCCACAATGTTCATTTGTTCTGTATCTTCCTTGCACTGTCGCAGGTAGTTATTTTCTGCTTTTTTCCATTTCGTTCTGAGGGCTGCGGTGTCCTCCATATATCTCTTTTCCCAATCCGAGATGACTTCTTGCTCCTGTCTGAGCTGATCTTGTAATTTTGCGATCTGATCTTCCAGGTCTTTGACATTCCTTTGTGGCTCATCAGTTATTGCCAGTGGCTGATCACTAATGAGAGCTGTCATCAGCTCTTTATTTCTGTGTCGTATGTTGTCGGCTTCTTCCATACTGGCCTTGAGCTGAGACTCTAAGATTTTGCTGCGAGTTTGAAGTCGTGTCTTCTCAGTCTCATTCATCTCTAATTTCTTTGTTAGTTCCACGACTTGGTCCTTCAATTTTGTCTGCTCTGTTTCTAGCATACTGTTTTGTGTTTTAACTTCTTGAAGTTCCATTTCTTTGCTCAGAGCTTGTTCTCGCACTTTGGCTAGTTCTTCAGAAAGCTCTTTGCCTGTTTTTTCAAATTCCTTCTTTTCTTGCATGGCTTGTTCATAATCTTCATCAGCATCAAGCATTAATTGTTGTGTATCTAAAGCCGTTCGAATCATATCTTGTACAACAGGCTTGAGCTGAGCGATGTCTACATTAAGCCATGTCTTTGGTATTTCTGGGGTCTCTCCTGTTTGCACATCTTTGCCTTTTGCCACCTGGAGTGTCTCGTTGTGTGGCTGTCTAACTTGTAGTTGTATCTTTTGTTCCTCATCATCCACTTTTGCTTTCTTCTTCTTAGTAGCACTCCCCTGAAAAGTGATATCCAGTGGGGAAGGTTCTGCTACAACCCTGATAGGTGTGAAAGGCTCTTCCGTTTCTACATCTTGATCTTCACTTTCCTTATCCGCAATCTCCTCATCTATTTTTGTGCTGGTGGTCTTCTGCTTCATTTTCATATCTTGATCTATTGGGTTGGGGCCTTCTGGTTCTTCATCATAATTCACTTCATTGAGTTCGTTCCATTGCCCATCATCTTTTGATTCGCTTTGAATTTCCACATCCAACAATGATGTGTCCTTTTCCTCTTTGTCTTGAGTAGATGAGCTGGAGTTGTCTAACCCGATTTCGCGGTATCGGTGGACTTTAGTGAGTCTTCTTTTAGTTTTCGGCTCTTGTTGTGATTGCTGGTAGTGATGACCTTGCACTGGTAAGTTGACTTGTCCTTCAGTATATTTGTGCGTTTCATCAAGTGCTTTAGTCAACTCTTCTTCCGTAATTTGCTTCTGTCCTGCAAGTGTCACCTTTGGAAGTACATGTACTCTTTTTTTCATAGGTATGCCTTCTTCCTCTTTCTTGACTTCTCTTAGTCGTTTGGTGCCTCTCATTCTTGGCTGAGAGCTAGTTTCTGCCTCTTCCACACCTGTAGTACTTTTCTTCTTCTTGGGAACTGAGGCGGATTTCACATATGTAGCTAGCCTTTCGGAGGTTGGCATTTCCCTTAAGCAATTCTTCATGTCCAAAGCTTCATAGATCAATAGTGTCAAGGCTGAACTGCCATTCAAGAATTTCTTCTGACCCCATTTCTTTTGGGCTTCAAACAATCGTTCTTGGACATAGCCTGTTAGATTCACTTTATTGCCTATCTGTCTCATGGCATGTGACAGTAGTTGGACGACTATCTTTTGGGGTGCGGTGTACCTATGCATACTTGGGAAACAGAAGTGTTGATGCACCAGTCGTACGGCATCCTCTATGTCAATTCGATTGATCTCCAAGAATGATCTCTTCTTCGGATCATGGCATTCTTCCTTCACATTAGTTATCCCTGTTTGATTCCATCCAAACGCTTTATTAATTAATTCATGTGTGAACTGTATAGTCTTCCATGTCCCAACTTTGTCCAATACTTGCGCTTCTGGGACTGAGATTTTTGTTCCAGCAGGCTGCATGGTGTTCATCACCTGGGTACACCTCTGAAAATCTGGTACATATATAGGGATCTTCAAGAATGCTTCAATTCCAGCTTGAGTCCACACATCCTCAATATGAGGTAGTCCTTGTATGATGGTCTTGAAATCTTGGGACATGATAGGGAAGTAATGGTCCGTATCCATGATTTTGATTGTAGCCATGAAAATTAGTTCTGCTACTGGTTGATCGTCTCTGAACCAATGACCTCTTGCTTTTGTCACCGATTCCATTGGAAGGAGTTGCACCTCTTCGTCGTGTGTTGCTTCGGAATCAGTGGAAGCCATCTGCACTCAATATGGAGTATGAATTAGTATCCATATATTTTTTCAGAAATCCTCCTCCATATGTTGATTAATAATTCGATGTTGCTCCGAGTGCATGGTGTCGTCCCTTCCCCGTGGGTGTGAGAAAGGTAATACCTGAATTTTTCACTCATTTTTATATATTTTTTTGCTGAAAAGACAACATAAAAGTTAGTACATAGCCGAAGCGGTTAGTGAAATGTTATTGGAGTAATATTTTAAGTATGTACAAGTGCTCTCCTATTTCCAAGGGGAAAATGTGCGTGACTATCCGAAAATAGAAAAAGGACGTGCCGAATGCTTGGCCTTGTAATGTGGCCCTATCATGCATACTTTGGATCTTGGCAACTCCTCATGTGTGCAATTGGAAGTAGTTACACGATGTATGCAGCTTGTCTTGTCTTTCGGCCTCCAGATTTGCTTCACTTGGGTGCGACGTACTGTGTTTTCCACTTTCTTAATGAATGCTGTTCGTTGTCGGCTGTATGTCTTCTGATTCTGTTTTGGGAATCTCAAGTTTGTTTGTATTGCATTTGGCGATTCCTTCTTCCTCCAATATGTCCTCTTTCTCTTTTGATGTGCCTGTTGACCCTGTTGAGTACGATAGCTCTTCGGAGGATGTTCCTTGCTTGTAATGGTCGTCCTTTGGGTACATGACTTTGGGATCCATATTTTGGTTCGTTCATGTTGTGCAGTTATCAGCTTCTTTGGGATCCATATGCTCTTGAGTTGTGGTTGCTGAAAGTGTCCGCAATTCTTTGTCTTCTTACACAAGTGCTCATGCTGCTGTCGAAGACTTTTCTGTTGCTGAAGATAGGCTTGCTTTTGGTCTTTTCTTATCCAAGCTCGTGTAGAATGTGGAATGGGGTACACTTTCACGGTTGTAGACTTCACGTCTTGCAGAGGAAGATTTTTTCTTGGGCTTTGTGGTTCTCTGTGCTTGATTTCATGTTCTTGTGCACTCTTGTGACTCTCTAAACTCAAGGGTGGAGTGCACACAGGACTTACAGTATTTTCACATGAAGTACTTGCCGATGGGGTTCCGATATTGCTAGTGAACTTACAATCATGACTTTGTTCATTAGGATGAACTTCTGGCTCTATAATAGCAGCTTTGGGTGGTCGTTCGTCCAGCAAACTATATACTTCACGAGGTCCTATTCTGGCCGAGATGTATCCTAAAGCCAATTGAATAGTTACCTCATATTCGTAGATCCAATCTTGGCCTAATACCACATCTTCAAGCAAATCTTGGTCTTGACATACTAAGAGTCTCTGCTCCATTGTGTTGTTCCCCATATGTAAAGGTAGAGTGATCTCACCTATGCATTGAGTAACTTTTCCTCCTATGCCAATTAGTTGTGCCTTCGATGGGCGTAACTCCTCTTTAAGTCTCTGAGACAAAGAGAATCTAATGCAGCTTATTGCTGCTCCTGTGTCTATAAGAGCAGCCACTAAGTGGTACTCTTTTCGTCCTGCTCCTAGATTCAAATAAGGTTGTCGTCTTTGATGTCCAGAGTTCTCTGTGGCTCTATAATTAGCCATAGGGATGAGTTCTTCTCCTACTCGATATCTCTCGTCTCTTTCTCTCATCCACTCTTTCCGTTTTCTGATACGTTCTAGGGCTTCTTGCCTTGCTTCTTCGCGTATGCATTCTTCTTCTTTTTTTCTACTCTGGGCTCCTAAGAGTCGTGCTAACATTTGATCTGTTAGAGGCTCCATAAATCTTTTCACTCTGCAACCACTGATGTAGTTGGGAAGAATATCTCCGTCTAGTGTGGCGAGATTGACTGCACCACTAGTAGAGATTCGATTGATAATCATGGGTCCATATCCGCGTTTTTGAAGCTTCTTTGCGTGTTGTTTGAGGGTGTATACTAGGACTAAATCGCCTTCTTTCAGTCCCTTGTCTTTTATATGTGCATCATAATAAGCCTTTTGTCTCCGTTTGGCGGCATAGATGCCTGCTACCGCTTGTAATCTAGTCTCATGCAACTTTTCAATTTGATCTAATTGTTGAGATAATTCATGACCGTTCCACTCATACTGCTGGGCTACTTTCAATGTAGGCACTAAGAAGTCAATTGGCAAAATTGCATTTTGCCCGTACACTAGGTTGAAAGGTGTAGTTCCAATGGCCGTTTTATATGCCACTCGGAAGGCCCAAATTGCGTGATGCAATTGCTTGTCCCAATCTGACCTTCCATTATTGACAATCTTTGTCAATATAGTACAAAGTACTTTGTTGGAACTTTCAGCTTGCCCATTAGCTTGAGGATGGTAAGGGGCTGATTTTTTATGAATCACTAAGAACTCATTCATTAGCGATTCAATGACTTCGTTTAAGAAATGCGTTCCTCGATCACTTACTATCTCAATCGGTAGTCCAAAGCGTGTGAATATGTGCTCAAAGAGAAATTTTGCTGTCGTTTGAGCATCATTCTTTCTCGTGGCTTTTGTTTCTACCCATTTAGTTAAGTAGTCGGTGGCTACTATGATGTATTCCGCATGTGACCCTTTCGCAGGTGGGTTGATAGGTCCTATGAAGTCAATTCCCCATTTGGTAAAAGCTCTCGCGCAAACCATGGGTCTTAAAGGCATGTCATCTCTTCTAATAGGATATTTTGCTCTCTGACATGTTTCACAGCTTCTCACGTATGTCTCTGCGTCCATATGTAGAGTTGGCCACCACAGGCCTGCAAAGAGAATCATCTTGGCCGTTCTATCTGCTGAGAAATGTCCTCCCGCAGCTCCTGCATGTGCCATTTCTAATACTGAGAGATATTCATTCTCATGAATGCACAACCTTAGTTGGTTATCCTTTCCGCGTTTAAAGAGTTGTTTTCCTAGGATGACATAATCCTTGCTCTGTTCTTCAAGAGCACGTTTTCTTGCTATGGTAGCTCCGTCAGGGTACTCTCGAGTTTTCAAGAACTTTACTAAAGGCATGCTCCACCTTGGTGCTATTGTAGAATAGCATAACGTAGAGTTCTCTCCTGGGATTTGTTCTTGACAGGTCTGACAGTTTGACACATAATGATGAGCATCTCGTTGCATGGTTGGCCAATATATGCCGAATCTTTTGAGTGTTTGCCATGTTCCCGTTGCGTCCAAGTGAGTATTCCATTGATTTATGTGTGCTTTCTGAAGCCACATGTTTTGTTCATCTTCCTCCACGCATCTCATCAATAGTCCGCTTGAATCCTGGTGATATAAACTTCCAGCAATAATGTGAAGGTTTTTAGTCCTCCAAAGATCTTGCTTTCGGTTTGGCGTGATCCCATCTTTAGGTCCATGTGTGAGTATCGGGATCAACTTTTCTGCCCACTGAGGACATACTTCCAGGTTAAAGAGATAAGTGTCTGGCAGATCATCAGGAACTCCGCTCGGTGGCTCTCCGTGTTTTAACCTAGAAAGATGGTCTGCCCTCACATGTGTGTTTCCTTTTTTGACTATTACCTCAAAATCAAACTCCATTAGTAACAAGAACCATCGCACCAACCTTCCTGTGCTACAAGGTTTATTGACTAAATACAACAAAGCTTGATGGTCTATGAAGAATTTGAATTTGTTGGCTAAGAGGTAATGTCTAAACTTCTTGACTGCATAAACCATTCCTAAGCCTTCTCTTTCTGTAGTTGTGTAATTTCGTTCGGCTTGGTTTAATTGTCTACTCGCAGAAGCGATTGGATGGTCAAGCTTTCCCTCATCAGCCGGTTGTGCTAGGATACATCCAATTGCAAAATTCGAAGCGTCAACATGAATATGAAAAGGCTTACTCCAGTTGGGTGATTTTAGAATTGGGGCTGTACTCAGCCTCTTTTTAAGCTCGTTGAAGGCCTTCTCACACTCGTCTGTCCAAATGAACTGAGTCAATAGACCGTATAAGGGCTTGGCTATTATGGCATACATGTGAATAAACCTACGGTAATATCCACAATGTCCCATAAAGGCTTGCACTTCTTTTGCATTCTTGGGTCTTGGTAAGTCCAATATGACTTTAATCTTATCCTCATCCGTCGATATCCCATTTCTAGAAACTATGTGTCCTAGTATTTTGCCTTGTCGTACCATGAAGACACATTTTTCTGGGTTTAAGCAGACTCTATACTGTCTACATTTGTTGAATATCTTCCTTAATTCAGGTATGTGATCGGGTCTTTGATTGGAATATGTGCAAAGATCATCTACATACACTTCCATGCTTTTTTTTAAGAATTCCTTAAAAACGTGACACATTAATCGTTGGAAGGTAGCTGGTGCATTAGTGAGTCCAAAGGGCATCACTCTGAATGCATACACACCCCATTCAGTGGCAAAAGCTGTCTTGTGTTGGTCCTCAGTTGCAATAGCCACCTGATTGTATCCAGAGAAACCATCTAGGAAGCTATAGACCGCTTTACCTGCTACCCTCTCCAATAGATGATCCGTAATCGGTAATGGGTAGCTATCACGTATAGTGGCTGCATTCACCTTCTTCAGATTTATGCACACTCTCAATTTTCCGTTTTTCTTGGGCACTACCACTAATGGCGATACCCATTCTGTGTGTTCTATCTCATATATGAATCCAGCATCCAACAGTTTATCTATTTCTTCTTTTATCTTGGCTGAATACACCTCATTATAAGTGTAAGGTCTCTGTTTGGAAGGTTTGGCTTCGGATGTCATGGGGATTCTATGCGCACATATAGATGGATCTACTCCTTTTAAATCTTTATAAGTCCAAGCGAAGACATCCCGATATTCTCTTATGAGTTGAATTAGCTCTCGTTCTTCTTCCTCTGAGACATCCTGTCCTATGAAAGTACATCGTTCCTCTCCTCCTTCCATGGTTACAACTATTTTCTTGGTCTGCTCTTTATTATCATATGCTATTCCCGGTTGTGCCTCTCTTTTAGGCATTTGAATAGCAATTTTCCTCTCTTCTATTTCATATTTTTTGAAATGAGCTGGTACTTCAAATTGGTCTTGAAGCTTATTATCGTCGTCTTCCAACTCCCTTTCAACTTCTAATTCTTCCTTTTGTGTGAGATCCTTATGTTGTTCGTTGGCAGTGATGTCCATGTTGGTGGTACTAATTCCTAGATCCAGGGGTTCTGGTTCCATTTCAATGCTCTCATAGTCCTCCTTCCAGTCTTTCTCAAATACTTCTCCTTCTCCTACCTCCTGAAGGACTACCATATACAGGCTAACGTCATAACCCTCCTCGTCAATACATTCGTTCATGGTTACCACTTCTTCGTTTACACATACATCGAGGGTGGCTAAGATTTCCATCCAACCATGAGGTTCGAATTCCTCGTCTGGAAATACTTGTGGCATATAAGCTGGATCTTGTACCGATCTCACTACACCTTGTTTTTGCTGCCAACTCTTTCTTCTCTCTTCTTCCTTTTTTGCAGCTTGGCATATCCATAGATGAGTGTCCTCGTTCATCCAGGATTGGTCACTAGAACCTGCACTATGAATCGATTGATCGTCTTCCTCTTTATGGATTTGATTCCATTGTAGAGGTGGTACATCTTGATATGCATACGTATGTAGGTTGATCCTAGTGGTGACTCCTGCGTGTTGTAGGTACACTGCATCTTTTCCCCAATCTTGTACAACCTTTAGCTGTCTCATGAATGGCCTTCCCAAGATCATCTCATAGTTGCTCGGCCTTTCAAAGTGACAAATTGCTAAGGTATGCTCGAATTCCACTCCGCACGTAGTGAAGACTACTCTTTCCAACAATCCTAAGGGTCTTTCTGTATGTCCATCGGCCATCTGAATTTTCATACGTGTTGGTCTCAACGCTGGTCTTCCCCATTTCTCCCAAATTTCTTTGGTAGCAATGCCTACACCAGCTCCTGAATCTAGTATGGCTTTGGTTGTGTAACCCCTATAGGTGATTGGAAGACAGGTATTTCCTTCGTCCCCTTCACTAAAGTCTCCTACTTTATCCACAGGAATTCTCACCGTTTTCACTTCGTCATCTACCTCCTTCTTTTCTTCCTTGACTTCCCATTGATCGATCAATTTCTCTTTTAAATGTGGTTTTACCTTTAACAGTTCCTCGAACGTTAAGGTACATGGGATTTTCACCTCTCTAAGGCGTTGTATGATCTCCGATGTTTGAACTGATTGATTCGTTTCCCGTCTTTGTATTGATGGAATGCGATACAATTCTGAGTTGTGCTCGTATTCCCCGGTGTAATTAGGTAGCTCCTTTACATCGTCTTCGGCTTCTTTGTCACTTGCATCCATTGGAAAAATCCCTTCTGAATTAAGTTCAGGTATTGAATCCTCTATTTCGTTTTCTGCTTTCCATTCTTCAAAGGGCGGTTCCATTCCTTCTACTTTTTTCCACTTGTCCTATTGAACTCTCGCCCATAAATCCTTAGTCCAATCTCCTTCTGTTTCAGGGACTATGGATCCTTCCTTTCTTTCAACACCAATTTCACTATCCAGAGGTCTATTTACGTTAGGCTTTTCCGGATTGTTTAGACACTCTTGGAATTTTTCCTCGCAAATTCGGTTGTTTGGTAAGGGTGATGCGGGTTTTTCTAATGTTTGTTGGGCAACTTCTATCAATTTCTTGCAGATTTCCAATCTTTCTTTCTCTAAGTCGCCTCTAGGATATTCTCTCTCATGTTGTTCTATGATAGGTCCTGCTTTTATTCTCGCTTTGTATGCCTGAATCCACATCGCTAAATCTTCCGGCATTGTGTCTGCTAATACCGATCCTACCTCCTTCTTTTCTTCCTCCATTTTATTTTCTTCTTCCACCCGTGCTTCTTCTGTTGAATTGTGTTTACTCTTTTCATTTTCCTTCTTTTGCAACAATTTCTTTTCTTTTATCCTGTCTCTTCTTTGCTTCCATCTTTGGGATCGTTTACTGGTGATACTTTTTTCTGGTTCTTCAGAGTCTTCCACTCTGTGAGGGATGGGTGTCTTTCCCTCTTTGTCACTTTGGTTATTTTCTTGGGTTTTATCCGGGTTTTCTCTAGTCTTTGCTCTCGTTATGGCTTTTAAAGGTATAGTGTATTCTTTATCACTCCCTGACGATTCAATTACCTCTATCACGTTGATCTGTACGTTGGATGTGACTTTGTTTGGGTTTTTAGGACAATCTCTGAAAAGGTGTTCCTTTCCACAATCGCTACAGTATCCTTCCCAAATTCGTTGTGGTGGTGGTGGGTTCGGTAATGTACATTCTCTGATGTAGTGGTCACCTCCACATCTGTAGCATGGTCCTCTAGGTATAGGTGGTCTATTCATTGGTCGAGGTGGCATGGTTGCTCTAGGAGCTGTGTACATTAATGGTACATAATCTTGCTCGTAGTTGTATGAATTCTCTGGTGTCTCCATGCCATAAGCATATGGGTCGTATTGTTGCCCGTATTCCATTGTTGAGCTTTCATACCCTGGGTATGCTCCTTGACTAGGTTCGTAAAATGATTCATATGGTTCACTGCTAGTCAAAGGTGTTGCTGGCACTATGGCCCTTTCTAAGTTTTCCTCTGGTTGTGCTATCTTAACTGGGACAACGTTCTGAGGGTGGGGCGGTTGTTGTCCTAGCACTGGTTGAGGCTGCGTATATCCCTGGTATGCGTATGGTCGTGGCATGGGTGCCTGCGGCTGATATGATGGATATCTGAAGGCTTCTCCTCCGTGCTGATTCTGCGGATATCCATATGGTCTCACATAAGGCTGGGTGGGTCTGGTTTGCCTATTGTAAGGGCAGTTCTCCGTGCTATGATTTGTGTATCTCTGCTCGATGCTGCAATACTGCAGTGGTCCTGGGACAGAGGGTCTATGAGGAGCATAGGCAGGTGGTGGGGCTACTCCCCTAGTACACAAGTGAGAAGGATGATCTCCTCCGCACTGCATGCATCTTCTAAGCATAGGCGTTCTCATAGGATTGGTGGGATAATTCCTCTGTCCTTGCATATTCAGTTTTTTTGCTAGCAAATCAGCAATTTCCTCAATGTTGTTTTTAGGGTTCGATGTGCTATTTGATGACTCTTCACTTTTCACACTTCCTTGGGGTATTTTCAAGTCTCCTGCAAGGTTATCCTCTAGGTCTATACATTCCTTCATACACTCTTGCAGAGTTTGAACTCTCTTCACGTACACTAATGACCTCAAAGTTCCATTCAATAGTCCTTCTAAGAACAATGATACCATCTTATTTTGTGTTGGTCTCTCCTCTACAGGGCATCTATCCACATACTGCTTGAACCTCCTGGCGGCCAATCTGACTGACTCAGTTGGAGCTTGCTTGAAGCTGTGGATTAATGACGAAGAATTGTTCTTGATTCCAGACTTGGTAAATTCTTCAATCATTTCTTGATACACTTGATCCATGTTCTGAAAGGTATTTGGATCCAATGGCTGAAACCAGGCCAGGGCTGTGTCTGACAAGGTAAGGCCAAAGGATTCATATTGAATCATGAAGTCATCTACCTGCTCGGCTCTAACTACTTGTTTAAATTCTGCTATATGGTTATAGGGTTCACTCGAGCCATCATAATGATTTCTCATGCATTTGGCCACTTGAATTGGTCTTAGTCTCCTTCCTATTTCAGGTTGTCTCGGCATTACAGGGTAGTTTGGTCTTCCTATAGGTATACCTGGTCCTCGTACTACCTGTGGTCTGACTGGAGCATGAACTCCATGTCTAGGGTCCATAGCTGGTTGTGGCCGGTAATTAGGATTAGTGGCAGGTATTGCAAATTGCACATGAGGTCTGATGGGGACTTGGGTTTGTTGAGTTTGTTGTGTTTGTCCCGAATGTTGACTTGAGTCGTATTGAGAAGTTCCATGGGGGTTCCGTGAAGTGGTAGCTTGGTCCCGTGGGGGGAACACTGGAATGTTCTGATATTTCAGCTCAGCTCTCTCCAATTCAGTAACTGGCCAATACCGTCTGTGGTCTTTGTCCAAATATGTAATGATGGTGGGGAATTCAGGATCTTGTAACTCATAGATGGTAACTGGATTAGGAGCAGCTTCCCAAATAGAAGAGTGGGCTCTGAGCAGGTGCTCCATCCCGTTGATCAAATACACATCTATTAGAGTGTCATCCTGGGGAACTAAGTCTCCTCTCCAAAGCTTAGTAATTGTCGATCTACCTCTAGGAGTTGTTACTTGTTCCTCAGTTCCATGTCCATTTAAACTTGAAGTGTTATTTTCCTCACCACGTTCATTAATGATTTCAGGGTGTTCAGTGACCATGTAATGAATATCTTGTTTGTCCATGTACAGTCCTCCTATGTACTTAACTGCTGGTCTTGGCACTATGTAGGCCTCTGAAGCCTTCCTCAGTCTGGCCACTGATCTGTTTAGACCATCCAAATAGATAGGGATCTCATTGTGGTTAGTGCTCACATATTCTAAGGAAGTTCTGTATTCACCCTCAATGATGGACATCTGGCCAATCATGGGCACAGTGTTTTGCATATCCTCGGAAGCCATGGGGATTTCTCCTTCTGACTCACTGGAGGTCTCAGAATAGTGTGATCGGTTACTGGGTTCGGCAACACTCCCTACGGAAGAAATTACACTTCTTCGGCTTCCTAGGGTTCTTCCTGATCTCAAGTTCATTCACTTAAGAGCTCTGAACAATTCTTGTCCACCTCTAACCTCTAGAGTTCCAAGTTATGGCTCAGAAGTCTTGGGGAAACTTAGGCTGGAATGTGACTGAAAGAAAATTTCAAGTCACGATACTTGACTCTCACGATCTCTGAGAAAACGATCGCTGACTGCACGATACTTGGACGAAACGATCGCTGGAAAACGATCTCCGCCCAGGCGATACTTGATGGACACGATACACGATATCTGAGTTTGAAACGATACTCGATACCTGAGTCTAGACGATACACGATACACGATACTTCACAAACGATCTTTGGCAAAACGATCTCTGGACTCCACGATCTTTGGTCAACACGATACACGATCGACGATACTTGGCTCAAAACGATACGCGATCGCTGGTAAATATCGCGATCTCTGCGACGCGATACACGATACTTGACCAAAACGATACACGATCTCTGTCTCTACGATACTTGGATAAACGATACACGATACTTCACAAGTATCGCGATCTTCGGACCACGATACACGATATTTGGTGCAGACGATACTTGATACACGATACTCGACCAAACGATCGACGATACTTGGTCAACACGATCGACGATACACGACACTTGTTAAGTATCGCGATCGCTGAAGACTAGGCGATATCGATACTTGAAACTAAACGATACCGATCTCTCCTAGGTATCGCGATCTTTGGGAAACGATCTCTGGCCGGCGATCGCTGACTACAACGATACACGATACTTGTTAGGTATCGCGATCGCTGGAAACCAGACGATACCGATACTTGGCCAAACGATATCTCACCGAAACGATACCGACCTTTGACCTCAACGATCGACGATCTTTGGCAAGTATCGCGATCTCTGGAACACGATACTTGAGCCAACGATACACGATCTTTGAGCTCAAACGATCTCTGATCGAGACGATACCGATATTAGGGAAATATCGCGATACTCAACCACAGGAGTCCACGATACTTGACAAGTATCGCGATCTTCAACCGTGGGAGCAAAGACGATACTTGACCCAACTTCCAATTTTTGCTAATGTTTTTTGAGATTTGATGTTTTCCCCCTTGCTCAACTACCTCTTCTCTCTTACCCTTACCCACTGTATCAATCAACAAACAAGTTTTAACCCCCTGAGAGCCCAAACGATACACAGCGCAGATCGTTTTTCCTTTCCTAGGTTGAAATGCTAAGAATTTTTGATCAATTGGGTAGTTTAGTTTACCTTGGTATCACCTATGATCTCTTGGTCAAACTCCCTTGCTTTGAACTCTTCCCTATTGTTTGTTTGGCTCACCACGATCTCTGCTATCTGCGCGATACTTGACACAGGAACACTCGATACTTGTTCACACAAGTGACTTGCAAAATGAAGTTTTTTTTGGCTTTTATACTTGAAATTTTCTAGCTATCAAAAAGGAAAGTTTTTTGAACAAAACTAAAGCCTACTCTAATGATTTAGACCACTCTCTACTCACTCCTACTCTCTTCCCTAATCTATCAACTCACTACACACACTCCAAGAATGAGAAGTAGCAAGTGCGGTTGAAATTGACTTACCAAAGAAGAGAAAATTTCCGCTCCTCCAAGTTCTTCAAATCAACAAGCTACTTACCATCACACGAATGCCTCGGTTTGATTCGTCACTCCCCGGCAACGGCGCCAAAAAGTGTGTTGACCTAAGCTTCAACTTAGGGACTTGCGGAGAAAGAGACTGTACCTCAATCCCCTCACAAGTGCATATAGTGGGGATACACGCTTTTAATTTATCAATCCGAAGAGTATACTAACCTAGCCGAGTGTATGAAGACATGCAAATGCGTAATGGTCAATGCAAAAGTATTACTCAAAAGTGAAAATGAGAAAAACACTTATCCTAACAAGCTTCAACTGTAGGTCAAGACGAAACGATACTTGGTGCAGCAGCCGTCAGTATTTTGGACTTTTCTCCTAGCTCCGAGCTCTAAACATAGCGAATAGCATATGCGTTTCGAAGCTCTCGAAAAGACGCATCCAATGGCAGTGGTTTCACACAATTCCGACACTCCTACTTCAAGTTATGACAGAAATACTGAGTCGCGGGAACACTTTCCTACACTTCAGCACCTCCTACACCTCGCACACACCTCTCCTACAGCAAAGAAACACTCTCAAGGATAGATCACACTCACAAGCACTCTTTCCAAGCAATACACGTGCATACAAGCTCACGAAGAAGAAGATGAAGAGGGAAGAAGACACAAATTCGAATTTTCTGTGCTCTCTATTCTCACAATGGCAAAAAGTGCTTTACAAAGAGTCACATTTGACTTATATACTAGTGCCCTAAAAATGGTCCTTTCATACAAGTGACCGGCACTTTATTCACTAAGAGCTAATTTCCTACTATTTTACATGGGTAAGCTTCTATTCTTCTGTGGGAATGCATCTAGAGGACTCCTCTAGTGCTTTTACAAGGGAAATATATTACACAAATGAATATGTTACAAAGATATTTGGTCCAAATCGGAAAAATTTTTGGGGCCCGTCTTTTTCTCTGCTTTGTGCGCTCTTTGGCTCTGCAACACTCTCCCCCTCTTCGCCTCTGTCGTCCCTTGACAGACTTTGCTTCACGCACGCGCCCGTGACAGACTTTGCTTCGCGCACGCGCCCAGTGGTCAGTGTTGTCTGATTCTTGATCTTGCATTACGTTTTAGAGGCGCTCTGATTTGTCCTGGTTGCACACGTTGGACCTGGTTGATTCGGTTTGCCACACACGCCATTAGTGCACATATGCGGATGTAGCTCGTAAGCCTTGATCTGAAACCTCTGCTACTCAAGAGGTTAAAGCATCCACATAAGTGATACATGTTGGCCCTGATTCCTTCTTCCGGCTGCGTGCTTCTCCTTGGTGTGTGCGCCCCTGCGGGGCTTCCTGCAGAGATGCATCTTCAGATTTGTCTTTTAGTGAAGCTGTTTCTTTCGTTGCTTTCTTTTTTTCCTCTTCTTACTCGTCTCGCCCTCGACAGCAACTAATCTAGCTTTATATCTAGCTAGTGAACCATCAGCATTCCTCTTTACTTTGAACACCCATTTGTTTGGAACAATCTTCATACCTTCTTTCTTTGGCACTAGCTCCCATGTGTGATTATCTTTGAGAGATTTGATCTCCTCTTTCATAGCTTGCTTCCATTCCTTTTGTGTGCAAGCTTCTTCATATGTCTGAGGCTCTTTGTCTTTGATAACCTGCATCATGTATGCAAAATGTGTCGCCATAAAACTATCATAACTCAACCTTTGAGTTGGATACCTTGTCCTTGAAGATCTTCTTTCATTGCCTTTAGAGAGTTGCTTCTTTAACCTATTTAGCTTTACCATCGGAGTGATTACCTCTTCATATTCTTCTTCATTTGCATCTACCTCACTGTTTGGAGTACCACTTGCTTCTTCGGCTCTACTATGAGCTGAATTTGGAGACAAAGAATGGCTCCCCCTCCATGTTGAACATTCTTCATTTGATGTAGATGCCTCTGGACCTGAAGCCTTTGTGCTTGATTGTTGAACTTCTCTTTGATTTGTTCCTGCATAATCATCACAATCTTCTTCAAGAATCTTTTCCTTTCCTTTATCTTTATACCATGGTCTTAGTTCATCAAAGACCACATCTCGCGAGACTCTTAATTCCTTTGTTCTAGGGTTGTAACACTTGTATCCTTTTTGCTCCGTCGAGTAGCCAATGAAAATGCATTTTTCCGACCTTGGTTCCATCTTTGTTCTAACTTCTTGTGGAATGTGAACAAAGCAAACACATCCAAACACTTTGAGGTGTGTAAGATCAGGTTTCTTACGGGAATATACCTCTTCTGGAGTCAAGTGATGTATTCTCGATGTTGTGCACCTATTCATCAAGTAAATGGAGGTTGTGGTAGCTTCAGCCCAGTAGTACAATGGTACCTTCATCTCATTGAGCATGCATCTTGCAATTTCAGCAATTTGCCTATTTTTCCTCTCAGCTACTCCATTTTGTTGTGGTGTATACCTACAAGTGAATTGCCTTTTGATCCCATTCTCTTGTAGAAAATCTGAAAATTCTTTGGAGAAGTATTCTCCTCCACCATCGGACCTTAAGGTTTTGATAGACCTTCCTGTTTCCTTTTCAACTTCAGCTTTGAATCTTTTGTATATAGAAAACACCTCTGATTTTTGCTTCATACAAAACAGCCATACCTTTCTTGAGTGATCATCAATGAAGGTGACAAAAAATCTATTACCAGCCATTGATGCCTCTTGGGTTGGTCTCCATACATCCGTATGTATCAAGTCCAAGACATTTGGAGCCACATAATTGCTCCTCTTGAATGGCTGCCTCGTTTGCTTTCCTAGTTGACAAGCTTCACATAACTCATGTAGTCCAATGCTATTAAATTTTGGAAGACCTCTTACCACTTCATGTTTGCTCATGTCCTTCAGCTTTGGAATGTTGATGTGTCCTATTCTTTTGTGCCATAAGTCTAGCTCTGAAATCTTCTTGTTCCCACATTGAATGTACATGACCTTTCCATGTGGATGTTGGACATCCAAAGTGAACATCCTTCCTTCTCTTCTACCTCGAGCAATGACCTTGAAGCCTTCTTTTGGATTCTTTATGAAGCACCCATTCTCATTGAATTGACATGATAACCCTTCTCTACCATTTGTCCTACTGAAATCAAGTTCTTTGAAATTGTAGGAACATGAAGAACATTAGATAGTACCTTTGCTCTGCTTGTATCTCCAAGCCTTATATCTCCAATGTGTTCAATCATGTGTTGAGTATCATCACCTGTTTCAACACATCCTTTTCCACTTGGTACCTATAGATTAGTGAACAAACTTCCTTGGCATGACATATGGTTACTACAACCTGAATCAATGTACCATTTTTTATCATCTTCACAAGAGCTTCTATACTCATGTCTCATTGCAAGTAGTGTGTCCTTGCTTCCTTCACTTGAGGTGCTTGCATAGTTGCTTTGGTTCCTTTGATTGCCTCCATTTGGTCTTCCATTCTTCAGCCAACAATCACTAGCATAGTGTCCTACTTTACCACAATGATAGCATGTTATACCTTTATGAGAATTGTAGGAGCTTCGGCCTCTTCCTCTACTTCTACCTCGACCTCTTCCTTGTGTGTTGGCATTTGATGCATCCTTGTTGTCTTCCGAATTGTTTTGATTGTAGTCGGAGTGGTTGTGACTCTTCCTTTTCCTCTTGAGCCTCCTCTTGAGTTTATTCCTTTGCCTCGACCTGCATATAACATTTGGTTGTGGCTGTCCTTTCCTTTGGGACCACCGAAGCTAAGCTCTTCTGTGACAAGATGAGGGATTGGTTGTTCAAAACCTGGATATACATCTTTCAAGTTAATGGAAGTTATAAAAGGCTTCCGTCTTTCATCTTCTCTCAAGCCATTGAGAGTATAACACAAAAGATATTCGTCTTCAACCGTTGTGCCAATAGAAGCTAAAGCATCGCTTAGCTCCTTAATCTTCAAAGTATATTCAGCTATGGATTGACTCGAACTTTTCTTGATTGTGTTCAACTCATTCTTGAGTTGAAGTTTCCTAGCTTTGGTATTTGTTGAATACATCCTTTCAAGAGCTTCCCAAGCATCCTTAGCTTTCTCTAGATATTGAATATGACCTACCATGGCATTAGTAATGACTTGCGAAATAAGGAACATGACTCTCCTATTCCTCTCCTCCCATTCTTTTGCTTGCCTCCTTTGGACTTCGGTGGCCATAGCTTGATTGATTTGAGGTTGTGCATCATCGCCGCTCACAATACCCCATAAGACTTTGCCCATTAGGTAGTTGGTCATTCTAAACCTCCACACTGGATATTTATCCTTATCCAACTTCTCTACTTGTTGGCCCAAGTCAGCCATTGAAGAGTATCAAAGACTTTGAGAGTTACCTCGAATAGTTATAGTCCTTTGCTCTTGCATTTGTGAAGCTCCTCCTTGTTTTATAGCTCCTCTTTTGCTTTTATTTATCTCCAACTTTGTTGATGAAGCTTCAGCACCAAGTTTGCTCTGATACCAACTGTGGAGAATGAGTTCTCCTATGCGCAACGGAAGTGTGTAGTGAACCCTTGTATGTCCAGCACTTGGACAAACATCTACACCTTAGATAGCTTGCTGCTCTCAACAAAAAACTCAAATGGACTTGATGCTTTAGTCAATCAAAGTAGACAAAGAGAGCTTTCTAACAAGCTATAAATGACTTAATTTGGACAAGTTTTGATTAGGAAACACAACTGTCAAAGATGAACTACCTGTCCACATAGGTATGCTGAAGAACTGAGCTTCACTCTCGGACTAATAGCTCTCTGAATATATATCCTTTGAGAAAGATATTTGGTATAGAGAAAGTAGACACAAATAGCTTTCCAAAAAGCTAAAAATCAAGTAATTGGGATGAGTTTTGATCAGGAAAGTCAACTCATCAAGATAGACCACCTACACACATAAGTACACTGTAAAACTAGACTTTACTCTCTGATAGATATTTCATAGAGTATGAATGATCTGAATGAGATATTTAAGAAAGTGAAAGTAGACGCCAAGGGCTTTCCAACAAGAGAAAAATCACGCAATTTGGATATGTTTTGGTTGGGAAATTGAACCGACCAAAATAGACTACCTATCTACATAGGTATACTGAAAAACTAGACTTCACTCTTTCACTGATATCTCACAAAGTACATAAGCTTTCAAAGAGATATTTGATATGCAGAAAGTACACAAGATAAGCTTTCCAATGAACGTTTAAGCACACAAAATGGTTACATATGCACTGAGATATGAGCTCTGCAACAGAGATGTGTACAAACTGACGTGCGGCTGGAAGGAGTCTAAGGGAAAACCAAAAATTACAAAATAGCTAGATCCGACTACTGAGAGCTCTTGCCTCTTTTTCTCCTTATTTTGAATGTGCTCCCACTTCACTTTTATAACCAATGAGCATGTGAAGAAGTTTGTGCCTTCTTCTTAACTCACCACTTTCTCCACTACATGCTACTAACTACAAGGCAAGATATTGTATCTCTTACTCATCATGAAGTTTTGACTAGACTTTTTCTTTTATTATTTTTTCCTTTTTTCCTCTGCTTTTCCTTTATATTTACATTTGGTAAATTTATCCAAGCATGGCTCATATGAAAATGAGCTTGTACATTTATCTTCAACAATTAGACTCATAGGAGACCCCTTAGCTCATAATTGAAGAAAAACTTGTTTGTGAGTTTTTACCCCCGGGGGCCTGAATGCTCATATCTTTCTCATACGAAGTCCATTTTTTGAGCTTTATAGCTCGTTAGAAAGCTCTTGACGAGTACTACATGACCTCATGTTTGTGAGTTTTTACCCCCGGGGGCCTGAACGCTCATATCTTTCTCATCCGAAGTCCATTTTTTGAGCTTTATAGCTCGTTAGAAAGCTCTTGACGAGTACTACGTGACCTCAACTGTTTTTTTCATAAAGAATACATTGATTTTTAGATAAGATAATTTGAGGTTGACCATCTGTGGGACTAGGAAAGAAAGGGGGCCTTGGGAAGAAATTTTTTGCCAAAAGTTAAGGGACTTAAAAGTGTATAAACTTAGGTGCTTGATCATCCATTTGTGATATTGGTCTAATATTGGATTTTTCCAGGTCTAGCAAAGGCAATCAAAGGCAACCAAAGCTAGGCAGTGAAGGGCATAAAGCTTGGGATGTGCGACTTCTTGGGCATCAGAGCAACCAGAAAAGCTGACTCGAGGTTGGAAGATTACTCAACCCCCTCAGTCAATTTTTTGCTTAGGATAAACGTTAGCATTGTGGATTTAAGACGATAGGAACGCCTTAAGTTCAAGAGACTAAATTTTTCAAGTCCAAGACTAAAAGTAAGGGTGTGTGATACGAAAACCTAAGGGAAAGAACCTAAGTCTGACGGAACGAGAACTCAAAGTACCACAGAAAGTCGAATTCCTGACGCATACATTAAGACAAGAATCTAAAGAAATTTAAAAAGAATCAAGTAAAGATCAAAGAACAATTACGATCGAAGCGTGTACTGAGTGTGCAAAGAAGAAAATTAATGAACCTTAGATCGGGCAAACACAAAGGTAAGTCAGATAGACGAAGCCTTAGATCATCAGAGGCAAGTGTAGGAACTACTGCACGATCGTGGGCTCAACAATTGAACACTAATTACCCCTACGAGAGCTCAGATACGAGTGAATCAGAAATGGCATTTAGCACAGAAAGACCAGAAGGAGGGTCAAATGTAGCATACTTAGAAAGACCAGAAGGACCCTATAGGACTCAGTTAGAATTTCTCCGAACCAACCGCTTAGGTGCCCGCATCTATGAGGATGGTTTGCGAAGACAAGTAGTGCAAATGCACAACCCCGATCAACCCATTGGATTGGAACGTCCAGTGGTGAAATTCGAGAGAGACGCGTACATAGACAAGGAAGGAACGATGTACATCTTAAGTACGCAGCCAAAGAATACGAATGAATTTGGCGTGATTCAGTTAGAGACGAAAGCGAAATCTCAAGGAAAGGAACCATTAGAAGAACCAAGAACACCTAGAGGGAAATCTGTACTGACACGAGTACTAGTTCCAGATTGGACCCCTCAGGACAACAGAAGCATAGAGCTGTTTGTAAATAAAGAAACTGATGAAGCTTTTTGGAGATACAGAACGGAACAACCTAGCGAGGTAGGCTCCATTATAATCTACGAGTTCAAGGACCCGGATACACCTGGAAAGGTTGTATACCTGGATGAAACTTCAGAAAGAGTCTTTGTGGTACCAGACCATGCTAGAAACACGTACACATGGAGAGGTGAATTGGTATTCCCTCCATCTCGAGCAAACATAAACGCGAGTCAACAAGGGGCATGAACATCCTCAACCCATGGCATGCAAAGAGAAAAGAACAAAGAAAGACCGGAAGTAAGTTTCAATCATCCCATAGGGAGAGATAGAACAACCACGGACACCAATAGAGCAGATAGACAAAGAGATCATGGAATACCAGGTGGTAGAGATGATTTTCCTCTACCAAGACCATGAGAACATGCAAGAATACTAAGACCCACTCAGTTAGTAAAATCAATGAAAAACTACTTTGATGGGACAGGAGATCCCTATGACCATGTTGCAAAATTCAAGCAAGTACTAAGAGCAGAACAAGTCGAAGACATGTTCACGCAATACAACACATTTGGACTAACATTAAAGAATACCGCTTTAACTTGGTTCCAACCATTGCAGCAAAGGCAATTTAGAGACATCCATCACTTTTTAGAGTCATTCATCACTGAATTCTCTAAAAGTGGGATCAGACATGACACGTCTTCGTTGATTCATAGCTTCAAATAGACCCCTCAGGAAACAGTTAGACTCGCAGGATGTAGGTTTAGACAATATGTTGAGAGGTGTCCTATGCAAGAGCTACCCTCACAAGCCAAACAAGTGTCATTGTTTCTAGACGGCTTGTTGAGCTCTAAACTACGCTCCTACGTGTACTTAAAAGAACCCATAATGCTAGAGCAGTGTGTAAGAATATGTATAGACATTGAGGACAACTTAGGAGATGAGTTGGAACTCTCAAAAGTCTACAAGGACTCGGACTGTTCTTCTCTAGCATCCACAAAATTGTCTAGCTCGATAGAGGACCTAGCAGAAAAAGTGGCCCAGAAACTAGGAGTTTCTAGTAAACAAGTGCCCAAGTTAACAACTAACGTACGTTGTTACACCTGTGGTGGAAATCACATGGCAAATGTGTGCCCCAATGCAACACAACCGCAAGCCAATCCTAGTGGCCAGTACTGCACAATTGAGAGAAGATACACAAATCACACGGCTCAGGACTGCCCATACAACAAACAAGCAGTGAGGCAAAACTACCCGCAAGCATACCCGCAGCCAGGTAGGTATCAAGGCCAATACAATGCTCAACCCTATTACTATAGGCCACCTCAAAACTACCCTTACCAGGCTCAACAGAGACCTCAACCTGTTTTAGCTCAGCAGCCACCCCCACCTGCGAATGTCATCTCTGTTAAATACGCTGCTGCAGAAGAGAACCTAAGTAGGGCTTTAGTTCCCTCTTCACCCTTAATTACAGAAAGTGACCCGAACTCAAACAATTTTGACTCAACTCATATAGATAGTCCACCCGCTTATTACACGGAGTCACCAAAACACGTGGAAACATATCATTATGATAGTCCACCAGTGGAACCTAGTTGGGAGCCCGACTACGCTCATGTGATGTACACAAATCCAAACCCACGGCCCCAATTGAGACAGCAAAGACCACAGGGCCCTATAGGACCATGCTTTAGGTGCCAAGGAGATCATTTCATAAAGGATTGTCCACATCCTCCGATATTAGGACAGTCTCAATATTACAACATACAAGGCTTTTGTGCCGATTGTGGTAAAGAGCACATAATCAAAGATTGTCCTAAGAACCCAGTTAACGCTTCAAATGTGACACCAATCAACGTGATAGCCTATCCAAGCTATAACAAGAGCCCAGGCGCTCTTACAGAACCAACAACTTAATCAGGAGAAAATAGCCGAAACTAGTGAAGTTGCAGAATCTAGCAGTAAAAAGACCAAATCTTGGAAAGATTCTAGAGAAAGAATTAAGAGAAAATGGAGTAAAAAGATAACTGAGTTGGAAGGAAGTCTAAAAGAGTCAAGAGCCAAAATACTAGAATTGACTTCACAAGAATTAAATCAAGAGAATCTAGCTCAAAAATCAGGATCAGTTTTAGCGGAACCCATACCAGAAAACCTAGACATGATGTTTTGTGCATATCAAGCTAGGATAAAAGAAGGACCTCAAGTAGCTGAAATGAGTAAGAACTACCCACGAGCTGATCTAGAAATTGAGAGAACTAAACTTTGCATGAAGATGGTAGAATTAGCACAAGCTTTGTTCGAAGCCTCTAGATATCTTAATTGGAATAACATGGCAAAACCGGAATTACACTTTCAAGGACTAATGGAGAGGCTAGAATACTTGATAGAAAGCAAAGAAAAAAAAGGATCAGTATAGGAATCCTATCATCCCAGAGACACAGGAAAGAAATGCACCATCCCTGTCTCAAGTACCCAACACAGAAGGGGAAGACAACCTGTCTTCCATACATAGATACTCACATGAATTTTTGAGAGAAATCCAAGAAGAAAAGTGGAGAAAAGAACAAGGAACTCATCCTCCTATTCAAGAGATAGACGACTTGCAAGAGCAATTTCCCCATGATATCCCCTCTATTTACGATGATGTAGAGGAAGAGCAACTGAGCGAACACACAAGTTTTGAATCCAATTCTTTACAAGAATTACCTCAGTTCACAAGACCTTGGGAAGCAAAGTCTATAAGTATGAGAGCACCCACGATAATAGTGAGGAATGAAGAATCAGTGATCCCTAGAAACACGGAAGTGATCAAGAACACCAAAGTTCAATGTAATCTCACTCTTGAGGAATTGTTAAAGGTAAAACCAGAATTGTGGAAGCACGTAGCAAATCAATTCCCTGAGCTTGCTACTACTCCCTCACAGATAGGAACATACAAGAAGGTACCAGAGATACCCGTAGAAAAGATCGGAGATGTAAGCGAAGGAGAGGAAGGTAACACTTATCTTCCAATAACCCATCAGGGCTACACCACGAAAGCCATCTTAGATTCAGGAGCTGGAGTAGCCATCGCTACCACCGCTTTATGGAAACATTTGGGTAAGCCAACACTACGACCTACCAGGATGAAGCTACAAATAGCTGATGGACACATAGAAAAACCATTAGGCTTACTAGAAGGCATATCTCTCACCACTTGTGGTGTAGAGTTTGAGCATACCTTCGCCATTTGTGACTTTGCGAAAAATCACGCTTACGAGATGATATTGGGATGACCATTCATGCGTCAGTTGCAAATTGTACAAGATTGGGGAACTAATTCTTTGTACTTGCAACATTTAGGAGTGACTACTAAAGTCAATCTTAAAGACTATTCACATCGAGATGTACCCCCAATACAATGGAATACCATCCATAAGACACCAGTAGAAACAGAATCAGTACACTCTTTGGAGTCAGACCCCTCATGGTTACACGAGGACACTCACTTATGGATGTGTAAAGTAGCGAAACAAGAGGAAGAACGGTTAGAAGAAAGGACCTTAGGTGCAGAACAACATCCAAGAACTCTTCAAGACCCAGCTTACGCACCTATAGTGTTTCCAGATGAAGAATTCAAACCCCATGGTTGGGTAGAAATCCTAGCAACCATGGATGTAGCCATCAATGAAGAACAATGGACACCCCACTGTGACGAGGATGGCTATGACATTTCAGTTTTCACGATAGAGCCAATCATGTGTGATTCAGTTTTAGAAGAATGTGAACCTAGCACTAATGCATTTGAGGATGCAAGTGATTTTGATTTAGAATCAATTATTATGGACCCTCCATTTGCATAAGAGGAAGAATATTTTTACGAAGTAGAAACTCATCCTCAGAACCACGAAGAAATTTCGAATGAGGTGAGATTAGCCACTCAAGTGACTAGCAATAGTAAAGGAAAGAAAAGAAAGAAGAAAGAAAGCATGTCAGAAACAGAAGAATCCTTATTTGAAGTACCCGAGAACTTCAAGAAATATGAAATAGAAGATATACGAATCATGGTACGAATGCCTAACAGAAAAGCTGACATTGGAAAAGCATATGATAATCGAGAGAAAACCAAAAAAATCATAATTGCCATAGAAGGAGAAGAAGAAAAGTGTACATACATAGGGCATGATTTGACGAAGGAAGAAGAAGAAGAATTAGTTGCCCTATTGCGCGAATATAGAGATGTTTTTGCATGGAGGTACAAAGATTTGAAAGGAGTAGACCCAGACATATGTTCTCATAGAATCTCTATGACTCCAGATGTGAAACCTACGAAACAGAAACCATACACGTACAATGATAACTACACTGCAAAGATTAAAGAGGAAATAGATCGCTTGATAGAAGCAGGATTCATTTACGAAATTGAGCATACCAAATGGGTATCCCCCATTGTGGTTGTGCCCAAGAAGAATGGAAAATTGCGTGTGTGTATTAACCTTAAGAAAGTTAATGCCGCCACGATTAGAGACAGTTATCCTCTTCCTATCACAGAACACTTATGGAAAGAGTTGCGGGCAAGGAAGTTTACAACTTTCTTGATGGATTCTCAGGCTATAATCAAGTATCCATTGCTCTAGAAGACCAACACAAGACGGCTTTTGCCACTGAATGGGGCATATTTGCATTTCGTGTGATGCCTTTTGGCTTAACAAATGCACCCGCTACTTTCCAGCGACTCATGTGTCATGTTTTTAAGGAATTCTTACGCAAGAATTTGGAAGTTTATGTCGATGACTTATGTGCTCATTCGAATGTAACATAGACACATATCCCAGAGTTAAGGCAAGTATTTGACAAATGTCGAGAATATCAGGTTTGTTTGAACCCCGAAAAGTGCGTTTTCATGGTCAGACAAGGCAAAATTTTAGGACACATTGTGTCAAAGAATGGAATTTCTACAGACGAAGAAAAGGTGAAAGTAATTGCGGAATTACCTAGACCAACTAATGTAAAAGAAGTACAGGCATTTATGGGCCATTGCGGTTATTGTAGGAGATTCATACACATGTATGCAATCATAGCCAAGCCTTTGTACTCTCTTTTGACCAATTTTGAATGGATAGACGAGTGTGAGAATTCATTCAATGAACTTAAACGACGTTTGTGCTCAGCACCTATATTGACGACCCCAGATTGGAGTACGCCATTCCATGTGCATGTGGATGCATCCAATTATGCCATAGGATGTGTGTTAGCACAACCCACAAATGAAGGTAATATAGATCTCCCCATAGCTTACGTGAGCAGACAGTTGAACGCAGCAGAAAGAAATTACACCACTACGGAACGAGAAGGATTAGGAATGATCTATGTAGTAAAGAAATTCAGGCACTATTTGTTGGCAAACAAGTTCAAATTCTTTACAGATCATCAAGCATTACTGTACTTAGTCAACAAGCCATGTAACACGGGACGACTAATACGTTGGTTTCTATTACTCATGGAGTATGATTTTGAAGTCGTAGTTAGGAAAGGAAAGACACATCTCAAAGCTGACCACCTTTCAAGATTAACCTCAGGAGAAGCTCCTCAAGGAGTAGTGGATGATTTACCAGATGCATACTTGTTTAACCTTGAGATAGCACCAGAATGGGCTAAGCCTATAGTCCCTATTCTCACGTATGGACCCAAGAATCCTAGGATAAGGATCAAGGAAGGAGAGATTACCAAATCTCAAAGATATCAAATCATAGCAGGAAGCATATATAAATAGGATAATCAAAAGATTCTTGCTTGTTGTGTAGATGAATCAGAACATGCGAATTGGTTGCAATTAACACATGTAGGTGCATTGATGCAACATCACTCAAAACATCGTACATTACAGACTCTGCATAGACTAGGAGTATACTGGCCTACGATGGAAGCAGATGTCTACAAATTGTGTAAAGAATGCCATGTTTGTTGTGAAAGACCACCAGTAGAGCATGCTACATTATATAACGTGTCTCTCACACCAAACTGGAGTGAACCTCTAGTGACATACTTGAGGACGAACACATTCCCTCAAGGAATGACTTTAGCACGACAACGCAGTCTAGAGCAGGAAGCTCAAGACTATTCACTTATTGGTGATAATCTATACAAAAGAGGAAGAGACGGATACTTAAGACAGTGTGTTCATGAAAGCGATTATCTGAGCATACTAGAGACTACACACCAAGGTGTTGCAGGAGGTCACTTTGGACTAGATAGGATAATCAAAGCCATCCTCTTTGCAGGATTATGGTGGCCCACTCTTCACATGGATGCGCATACCTATGTAAAGAGATGTGATGTGTGCCAAAGAACTCAGTTTCCTACTCGCATAGATGAAATGCCATTGAAACCCATGATGGGCGGACGTGCATTTTCTAAGTGGGGCATAGACTTTGTAGGACCCATTAACCCCCCTGCAAAAGGAACACATGCTGAATACATTATTGTCGCCACAGATTATCTCACCAAATGAGTAGAGGCAAAAGCCACGAAAAAGAATGATGCACATACGACTGCAAAATTCTTATTTGAAAATGTCTTTACAAGATATGGATTGCCTATAGAGTTAGTAAGCGATCGAGGAACTCACTTTCTAAACCAAGTCATTTAATATTTGTTACATGATTTTATGGTGATTCAAAAGAAATCCGCACCATATCATCCTCAGGCCAATGGTCAGGCTGAAAGCACTAACAAGATCCTTTGTAACGTACTGACGAAACTCGTGAACAACAAACGTTCAGATTGGGACAAACAGTTACACCACGCTGTTTGGGCATATCGAGTGGCCTACAAGACCGTACTCAATGCAACTCCCTTTCAGATGGTTTTTGGTCAGAATGCTGTGCTTCCTTTGGATTTCTTGATACCGACCCTTAAGGTTGCACAAGAACATCAGTGGACCGGCCATGAATTATCAGCGAGAATAATGGACTTGGAACGATTAGGAGAAACCAGGCTGAAAGCAGTAGCAGGAATATATGCAGCAAAGAAGCGACAGAAAGCATATTTTGATGCACATGTGAAAGATAAAGGCTTGAAAGAAGGAGATTTACTTCTAGTATATACGCTGAAACAGCACGCACGAAAGTTAGAAAAGCGAGGTTATGGACCTATGATCATTAACAGACTCTCGACAAGTGGAGCAGTACAATTAGCCACCTTAGAAGGAGATATAATGCCTAATTACATTAGTGGCTGTAGAGTCAGGTTATACCGGTTCTCTTACTGAGGATATGCTTAGACGACTCACGTTGGCAAAGAAGCGTAAGGAGGAAGAAAATAGAATACGAGCTGAAGCTCAGGTAGAAGCTATAGAACGCATTAAGCGCATGAAGCTAAGAAGACAAGGACTAGGGAGAGAACATTATAATCATCTGGAAGCAACACCCAGATATCCATGGCCATGTGTCAAGTAAAGTCAACCACTCATCCTAGCATAGTGGACATGAGACCATTCATTACAGTCAGGCTAGAGCACGACAACCCTTGCCAAGAGCTCAGGGCTTTAATTGATTCAGGTGCTGCGACTAGTGCGATTAGATGGTCCCACTATAAGGATTCAGGAATAGAAATGCGGCCAATTGAGGCATACCTCATAGGGCTGGGAGGCATGGAAACCCCTTGCATGGGTGAGGTGGATCTTCCTATCCTCATAAACAAAGTGACCTTGACAGTGAAGCTACTAGTGTGCCATGATGACGACTTGATAGAACCCCTAATCCTTGGCCAAGATTGGCTATACGATCACTCAGTGGACCTAAATCTTAGACAAGGCTCCTTGCAGATTGGAACCTTAGATCAGAAGCGAGTGATACTGCTTGAATTCCCTAATGGCATTCCGACTGAGGTTTGTAGCCCTAGACCCTATGAAATGCATGCGATGGAAGACCGGAAGATCTTTGGTCAGATCAGTCACGTTACGTCTACACCAACCCATGCGGGCTTGGCGATGGACAATTGTCAATCAGAAGGACGTCAGGAGATTTTCCCTTGGGCTTCCTGCAAATTAGAAGGGGCAATTACCCAACCGCTTGGTCAAATGGACACAATCAGCGGTCAGGTGGGCTACATCAGCGGACACATGGGCAAAACACCCTGCGGTGCCCATCCTTCCACACTTACTGCGGACTGGCCTAGATTAAAAGTACAAAATGGAGCACTTCCTAATGGGCAGGTTTCGCAAGTGTTGGACCTCCCTTCTTTTCCAAAGCAGAGTGTCCATTCGACCTCTCAACCTCAACCACAACAGATTCAACCACGACGAAGGAACCCAGACCGGCGACAACATCAGACGACACAAGGAAGAAAGCTGTAGTCTCAGTATCATAAAGCAAGAGGCACAAGACAAATATGGGTGCCAAAAGGACAGAAACCACCGACTGATTTCAACAATGTAGACATTGATAAGAAGAAGTCAAGGCAGAAGCAGCATCAGTATCCAACATCCCCTCGACCTTCTTCTATAAGTTCGAACATTCGACAAATTTGGATCGCCAAGAAGTACCTTATGAACAGACCAACACCCACGCAGATTTGGGTACCCAAACCATGTATTATAGCTCAACCCTCAATCCATGTAAAATACACCCCTCAGAAATCTTTTCAACCCTCCATACCACCAAATCCGATATCATCTTTTGTCCTTCCGCAGAGACCTATCACCCGATCACAAACTCTTAGGAAGTGGATACCGAAACGTATCCAGAAGTCTTCTCCTAACCCCTTGTCTAACATAACTACCACCCCGACTAATCTACAACCTTGTAATAACTCATTCATGACTAAACCTTGTATAAATCCACACACTATAACCCAACATCACCTGTAATAACATCTCATCAAAGAACTGCATGCAATATCTGAAAACATATAGGTGTCTAGAGACCTGCACTAGTTCTGCAAGAAGCATTGCATCAATCACATCACAACACTTGGCTACACGGGTTACACATCAGTTATGGAAAGAGATTGCGGTCTCACCTTAATGGGATCATAATTAATTTCCATACTAATGTGCTAATCTTTTGTAGCAGATCTTTTCCATTAGCACGACAATCATCATGCAAACCGAAGAAGGACCATCAGAAGCATGCCCCAGCGCACCTGTAGCACCTATCGGTATTTTACTCACAGAGTCCCATCCGATAGCTCCACCACTAGAATTTCAAGGTTTCCTAGGACCCATGCCTATCGACGACCCTCCTCGAGGCTATACTGAGAAGATTCATCGCAATTCTCATTGGTTTCAAGGGCTGGCAGGACCATTGGCAGATGCTGAGTTTATATTTGAGGCTAATTTGACTTTTGATGACCGTACATGGGGCAAATATTAGTTCTTCTCAAGAGAGTTCGAAGGGCTACAGAACACACAAGACTTAACACATGTTTGGGCAAGAGCTGGCTTCACAGAGTATTTCAGTGACCCTTTGCCTAAACCTGACTTCTACAGATGCTATTATTTAATCACCACTTTGATAGCTCCGGAGAATAAGGACCTACCCGAAACTTTTATTTTGCCATCTTTAGTGAACGATCCACCATATAAAAGATTTTAACTTTCTAAAGATCTGATTCGAGCTGCCATCAAGATTCATGGAACCCACACGCCCACAGAGCGAGAAACCTGGGGACGTCACTAAGTGGGAAGAGATTTCGGCGATCACACCTGAGCTTTCAAAACCACTACGGATATGTATGTAGCATTTTGCTTTCCCCGCTCAGGACAGATTCACAATGCCTCACAAACCAATATGGTTTGGTTTGTATTTATCTTGTATTGGACCCCAAACAGTTGATCTAGCTAGCTGGATCATTGATCATATGTATTTAGCACAACATAGATGGGAAAGAAAGAAAGTCATCAATGGATGCTGTGCACTGACTAGAATTGTATATATGTGCTTAGCATATGACTTGCCGATCGAACGTGCATTGACAAGAAACCATTCCGCATGACTGGTCATGTGATTTGAAGCACCTGAATCAACATACCACACATTATGATTTGATTTTGAAACATCAAAAGACATCGTATTCATCATATGATGTTGAACCATGAACAACCTCTCAGAATCATCCACACTTGTGGATGCATAGTTGTTTGTTGCCTTCTATTATTTTGATTCTTCAACCTGCAATCACGTTCAAAATGTCTAGGTTTACCACAATTCCAACATCCTTTATTGTCATTACCTGAATCATTTCTTTGGAAATTTTTGTGGCCTCTTTGGCTCCCCCTACCTCGAAACTATTCTCTACCTCTTGCATGATTTTGATGTTGACCTTGGTCTTGGTTACTCTTTCTTCTTCCACTTCCGAAACCTCTACCTCTACCTCTTCCTCTGCCAGAGTAGAATACCTGCTCAGAACTAGGTTTTCCTCGGGAGTTTGAGTCCTCACCAAGATTCTTTTCTTCAATAATCAACATGGATACCAAATCAACAAAATTCAAAATAGTCCCGGTTCGCTGGCCTAGTGGTTGGGCCTCTCGCCTCTTGAGGCGGGGGCGAGGGTTCAACCCCTGGCAGCAACATGTAGGGACATATAAATCCCAGGAACTGATGTATGTGGCTGTTGGCCATCGTTTGACCATCTCCGTGATAGTTGTGACCGCCGTTTAACCCAGTTGTAAAACCCCTGTTCTTGTGGGATAAGGGGGGTCCCATGGGTACTATGCCCTTCCTTGTACAATTGTAATTTCAAAGTTAAAGTCCGGGGGAGTAGGCCTCGGCCGAACCTCCATTTAAAAAAAAAAACAAAATTCAAAATATTTTCCCTAGTCTATATAGAAGTTCTGAACTGCTTATATGCAACTCCTAAACCATGAAGTCACACTTCCACCTTATCATCATCATCCACATTCATGCCAATAGATGGAAGTGACTCACATATGCTTTTGATTTTCAAGGTGTAGTCACAGATGTGCCCTTTTTCTCCAATGTATGTGTCTCGTTCTTGAGTTGCAATTTTCATGCCGTTGTATTGGTCTCATACAAAGCGACCAAACTATTCCAAGCCTCTTTCAAAGTTTTGGCATCGTGTATGTGTCTAGTCATGCTATCATGTATGCTAATAGATAGCCAATACATTACCTTTCGTGCTCCTTGATTCCATTCCTCATATGCTCTTACCTGGTCTATAGTCTAATTTCTCTCTGTTAACTGCAGAGCATTTTCATTCTCTCCTTCGATGTACTTCCAATAGCCTTTTCCCATCAGGAAATTCATCATTCTGAATCTCCAAGCATGGAAATTGTTCTTGTTCAGCTTAGCACTCATAAGATGACTCATTCCATCTGCATTTGCCATTTTTGTAGTAATTCACAACATTGCAAAACATTGTAAGCAACAATTCTGTTTGAACACTGTCACACTATGACATGACAATTCGATCTCAGAAAAACACAATTTTTGTGTACCAATAGTACACACAATCGCTTGAAGTTCTGGATCGAGAATATATGAGTGTTGCGGAATAGGATGCAAGTTATAATGTTGCAACCTGACCTAGTTTTTTTGTGGGCCCCAGCTTGTGGGCTTGAAACACAGGTTGAGATGGCTTTGAAACAGAAATCTAACAAAAGAAAGTGATCCTAAAGGGATAACTCATGAAAATGTTTTGAGGCCTTCTACCTTTACACTAATTTTCATAGAAATTTGAGGTTGTTTGTGAATCATGTTTTCTCCATGCCTTCGGACGTACTCTTCACCGTCGACCTTCTCCACGAGCTCTCTACAACCACACTGGCTCTGATCCCATGTCACGAGGAAGGAGATAAGGAAGAGAGCTCACACACACACACTCTCACAATCACAAAGAAGCACACACAGATTAAGGCAAGGAAGAATGCTCTTCTTCTTCTTCTATTACATAGAAGGAATGTACAAGAATGACCTAAAAACAACAATACAACAAGTGCAATATATAAAGAACAATACATAAGGGAAAATCCTAATGTCTGCAAATGAGTGAGCTAGCAAGAGAACAAATGTGCCATCACTCTCCATAGATAAATCTAGTAAAGTTCAATGAAGTATCCCTCACATATATCGACGTGACCATTATACATGTCAGAGAAACAAAAAAGTGATACGTGTCATCCTAGATCATCACATGTTGAGCTTGATATCTCAACAAAAGCTTATGCACCAAAGAAAGGTATTGACTATGAGGAAACATTTGCACCTACTTCTAGAATGATCTTAATTAGAATATTTCTTTCTCTTCTTGCATTCATATTGGAATGTATACCAATTAGATATCAAAACAGCTTTTCTAAATGGTGATCTTCATGAAAATGTTTATGTTCAACAACCAGGAGTTTTGATGAACCACTCTATGTTAAGTCAAAGATAGATGTTTTGATCATCATCATGATGTATGTTGATGATATGATTTGATGTGTACAAAGGATTAAAATCTTGAATTCTTTAAATCACAACGTAAAGATACATTTGATGTTTATGATCTTGGTATTTTACATAATTATCTTTGCACTGAATTTGAATTGAAGAATGATTGTATCTATATGACACAACAAAAGTACACTGAGAAACTTTTACAAAGGTTTGAAATGTCATATTGTAAAGGTATACAAACACCTATGGATGTTAACATGTCATTACAAGAAGATGTTGATTTAGGAACTTTTGATGCTATGCTAAATAGTCAACCAATTAGATGCTTGATATATCAATGTAATATGCATCCACACGTTTGCATTTTCTTAAGGATCAATGTTCATGCACAAACATCTCAAAATTCAATTGAAGGCATTAAACAAAGAGAAATAACAAAAGTTATGCAGATTATCGAATCTTATGCCAATGTCAACATTGCAAAAAAAAACCCTAATTTTAGAAATCATCAAAATGGTCAAAGTGGTTAACATAATCAATCAATCAGAATGATTTTACATATTTTAATAGATCTCTCCAAGTGCTTTCTTTTGGTCTATGAAACTTTACCATCATACTTGAATTAGGGTTCCCAAACCCTAACCCTAATTTCAAAATGGTCATTTTTAAAATGTAACACATCATTGGATAGTCTTTTTTCCCATGATTCATAAAATCATTTTTTTCCATGTGATTATGCTCAAATAGTAGAATATTTTTAACACTCTCGTTTTTTAGCAAAAACAACATTGAAAAAATCACAATACAAGCTTTTTGTAAGCTTTTTTGGTAATTTTCGTGGAGTTTTTTAGTGAACTCTTTTGGAGGGCTTGATTTGTTGCTGATTTTGGAGTGATTTGCTATTGCGTACTTCTCCTACACACACCTTGAGTGTGTGAATGACTGATTATTCTATTCCTATTATTGTACCAGGTTTCATTACCTATCATTTCAAGGAGGGAAGTCTTGTAGCTGCTTATTTCATAGGAGAAACCCTAAATTTTGTTAAGGTTGCATATTTTTTCCCTAATTTTTGCACATAGGCTGTTTTCTCATAAAATAGTCTTATTTTCTTAATCTTGCAGCATACTCACAGTTTACTATAACTCTTAGGCATACTCTTCTTATATTCTTGAACCTAGAACCCTTTTCATTCAGCCTATATTCAATTTTGTATCATTGCACACATTATATGTTGACATTTTGCATTTAATTAATGTGTAATATCATTGAGTTGATGCATTTTTATAATTGTCTTCTCTCTACTATATTTTCATTCACCTCTTTTGATTTAATCAAGGCATGTTATTTGCTAAGGAGTGCTAAGGAGTGTTTGGGCCTGCCACACTTCCAACACGTGTTCAGGTATGACTATGTTATCTGATCTAGAGAGCCAAATGCTTCCTTACATACCTCACAAGATAGAATGTACTCAAATTCTATAACAAAAACAATTATACACTCTTGAAGATGTGACCTTTGAGAATGTTGATCTACTTTGATCGTCACCTATGAATCTCGTTAATTTCAACATATGAAGAAGGAGTCTTTCTTGAATCACACATAGAGATGATTTATATTTGAAAAAAATCCCACCACACAACTCATTATAAAATATAAAGTATATTTATATCTCCATGTAATATGACGAACATGCACCCAATTTCACACCTCCCCTTTCACATATGGTACTTCCTTCCTCTTGATTCCATTTTTGCCTTCAAAAATGGTAATGGAAGGCATATGAGAATGAGAGTGTAATGGCCACTCCCACTAAACTTTGTGTATACTCTATACATGGCCATCATATCATGTAGTGTTTCCCATTATTGTTCCTCTTAAGAATCCTCTTGGGAAGGTAACTCAAAACTCAAAAAGTATCTTTTAATGGTTCTTACCCTCTCCCATGTAACACTATATTTTGAACTATCTTCACACTTTGCTAGGCACTCTTTATATAGGTGAGTTCTAGCTCATTTTTCTTGAGTGTATAGTACCTTTTTTTGGCATTTTTGGCATAGGTTAAATAGATATTAGCTTAACAACCTCACTTTTTGGAATGAGCTTGTTAGATTCACATAATTTTATCTTTATAAAAACTCATATGTAAGACTATGGGGATCTGGATATCCTCTTTGAGATGGATTTGGTGATCCATCTTTCCTTTTCTCTTGATTATTGTGAATAATGTGAAAGATGATGAATGAATCTCCTCCCAACCAATGCCTCTCCATTCTAGATCATGAAATACGGGTTGCATGTGGTAATTGAGTTCTAGACTAGCTTTGCAAGTTCTCTTGAGTTAACTTTTCCAAGTGTCCTAGTCCACTTGAGTTATCCTTGACAAGTGTCCTAGAGTTAACTCAAGTGGGAGCTACAAGAGGATTAGACTAGACTTTGTGGTAAAATACTCACGGTGGTGATTGAACATGTGACCTCACAACTCCTACCCCAATGTTTTACCATTTAGTCTACGCTCATTGCTTGGATAAACCTCAATGCACATTATGGTTGTCCTTACCTCTATGGACTTGAGCCTTGTTATGAGATACTTTATAGCATGCCTTCCTCTTTAAACACTTTCGTCTTAGAAAATGAATATGTACTTTAAAGAATTGCAGGGCATATCCCCAAGCCCATGATACCATCTATGGAGCATGGTTTTTATTTCTTTATGGGATTCACCTCTTTATTCAAATTGAAAAGAAGGGAATCTTTTCTAAAGGGAACTAACTCATTAGCAAGTGGCACTTTCTTCTCTTTTATCATTCAACTTAACTAGATACTCTTTCTACAAATGACTATGTGCACATTTTTCTCTAGTGTGTATCATCTTCCCGTGTTCATGGAGAATATACATGTTTGATATAGGTGCAATTATAGCATTTGAAGAGACAAAAAATGTTAGTCAATTAATTCCTTCTTGCTTAGTTAATTTCTTCTTGATTTGATTGACACAAAAAATTGCATATCAAAGTTAGTCAATTTCTTCTTGATTTGGCTGACACAAAAAATGGATGTATTTAATAACCCTTTGGAAGTTGTAATCCATTTGCCAAAGGTTAGAACTTTTGAAATATTCTAAACGAGCCACAATATCTTGGGGAAATTTTAGGATAGGGTCTACTCTTTAGCATTTTTTAAGGTGTTTGTAACTCAAAGATATTCTTTACCTCCAACTTGAAAATAAACATTGCATATTCTTGGATTGACATAAGCTCTTACTTGATATTGAATTTTCTTAAAGTTGTCTCTTCTGAACTTAAGCTTGAAGTTCATATCTTCCTAAAAATATTTAGTATATTGGAAACTTTCATATTGAAGTATAGTTGCAAATTGGATCTCAATTGAAACTTATAGATTAGCATAAACAGATTGAATCTAGTTGTAGCATGTTTAGAATTATTGTAAGAGAACTCTACAAGTAGTAAATAGTCATCCCAATCTGTTTGTTTGGGAGATACATGTGCTGTTAGCATGTCCTCAAAAATTTCATTGACACATTTAGTTTGTCCATTCATCTAGGAATGTTTCAATGTCCTCATGGATAATTCTCTATCCAATTGGCTAAAGAGAGCTCTATATAAGTGGGTTGTGAACTTTTTTCCTCAATTTGAAAGCATATCTTTGAGGAAGACCATAGAGTTGATACAAGTGTTCCATAAATAACTTGGAGAATTCTAGCATCTTTAATATTGTTGAGATTGAAATAAACTTAGCCATCTTGGTCAATTGGTCAATTATAACCCATATTGAGTCATATTCTTTTTGGGTTTTAGGTATGCATGTTATGAAATCCATTGTTATACTTTGCCATTTTTCTTAGGTATTACTAATGGATGTAGAAGGCCTATAATCTGAAGTATTTCCACTTTATTTGTTTGGCCCTAGTGACATCAGAGCATATAGTTTTGTACATCTTCATGTATACGTGGCCAATAAAATTGATGGTTTACTCATTCATAAATTCTTCCAACACTTGAGGAATTGTGGCATTCAAACAATTTTTTGTCCTTGATTTCTTGGTTATTTTATATACAAAATTTATTTTTGCATAACAAGTAATCATCTTGAGTTGAATATTTATTCAATTGCTTGTTCAAGGATTTTTTATGACGATGGGCTTGTTCTTGTAATGCTTGCTAGGCTTGACTATACCCTAGATCATCTTTATATTTCCATTTTATTGATTAATCAAGTACTTGTTGTGGATTTGAAGAAAACTCAATGTGTTCAACATTTGAATATGACTCAAGGAATCTACCAAAATATTGAATTTCCCTTTCTAGTACTTGAGCTTGTTCTTAAAGTATTTTTAACCCACCTTGTTTTTCAGCCTTCCAATTTTTTTTTGGTTTGCAGACCACCTAATATTTCTTGATCGAATACTACAAGCACTTTGTCACCAAATAATTAATGGAACCACTTATTTAAAGCATGAATTATTGCAAAAAATTCTCTTCATAGGTAGAGTAATTTTGTTGAGATGTGTTTAAACTTTTGCTTTCAAAACCTATGGCCCAATCATCTTGCATTAACACACCACCAACTATGTATGGATAAATGTATCTAATGTAGAGTGATCCTCATAAATGTGTGTTGCTTTAATAATATCTTATAAAGTTTCTAGTTAGCCTCATGTTTTAGACATCCATCCACGGCAAGTATGAATCCCCAAAATTTGCATAAATCATCTAAGTTTTTCAACTTTAGAATGATCCCATGATATTGAGATATGTATGAGGAAAAAGGTTGTCTCTACGTTGAAGAACATCTCATTCATCCTAGTTTTGTTCTTCCTTGTTTTTAGGAAGGAAATCTTTCTTGAGGTGTTCTTTGAAATGAGGCCAAGTGGGAGGAGCTTGTATTGGCTTGTGCAAAATTGTCCACCGATTGTAAGCCTTGGGAAGTAGAGACAAACTAGCTTCCAAAATTTTATAAAGTTCTAGAGTATTTTGAGTCGATGCACATCCTAACACTTCTAAGAAGGTGTGGCAACATTTTTTGTTTGGTCGCAAACTTCTCCCAAAAATTTGGGAACTTGAAGATCATTACCTAGGATATGATCTCTAAGTTGGAATAGACTCCCTATATGATCAACAAACAAGAGCATGGAATTAGATGGACTTAATGGGGCCATAGTACTAATGGATATTGGTGGATAAGATCTAGCAATGCCTCTTATCACCACCAACCAGCTAAAGAGGTTTTTGTACCTCAATTCTTGATTTTGTTAGTTGGTATAGGACTAACCATGCATGATTGATCCCACTCCTTAGGCATTTGCAATGAACCAAGTATCATAAATAATTGATCTTGCACTTGATGAATGGAAGTGCAAAGAACTACCACTTCGTTTTGAACTTGGAATACTTGGACTAATCTTGATTTAGATTCTTTAAATCGCGTTCTTATTCAAGATATCATATGAAATCCATTTACTTGTGATTACCTTGTCACATCCCTATCTTCATTATTTAACTCCATACTATCATGTTGTTGAATAGTTTCATCATCATATGCTCCTCAAGTGCATCATGGCTAAATTCTAATTGCATTTCATGCACATGTGCTACATTCCTAATGTGTGAAGTGTTGGAACATCAATATTACACTATGCTTGAGGTGGATTTGATCTACATCAAAGGCTATCGCGTCGAAAGAATATCCGTTGGAGAGTTCTTTTTCTTATGCTCATTTATTGTATTTTTTGGGAGATTTTTGATGGTTCATTTACCATTGTAAAAGCCTTGAGCATTACACATGTAAAGGTAGAAAGATAGAGCCCAAATCCCACGAATTTGTGGTGGTTGAAGTTGCATTCAATCAAGCAATCAATCACCTAAAAGTAGATCAAACTAGATCTTCACTTTTCCTAGATTGTAGGAAAGTGAATTGATTCCCTCCAACAACTATTCCCACCTTCATTTGAATTCAGATTTCTCTTGTAGAAGTCGTGGAACACTCCTAGAGTCTATATAAATACTTGAAATCACTAGTACATTACATGGAAGCAATATACATACACTTGTGACCATCATGTCTTGCTCCTTCAATTCTCTGCATCATCTTCTTCGCCAACAGTAATCTTGCAGAGGCTGATGCTCTCTCTCTAGAGTTCCAAATTGAGTGCAAGATGGCAATTGAAAAGGTATTAGTGTCTAGTTTATGCCTATAAATTTTCATAGCATTTGGCTCAGTAGATTGGGAGCAATCTGAGTTTTACTGTGTCAAGGTCAATCTCTGCGTATTCCTGAAAAATAGGAAGTACCACCGATGAATGTCGCATTCATTCCTATAGCATATTTTGCTTATTCCTTATACTTTTGTGCATTCCATACACTCAACCCTATGTGTATCACTCCCATGAAAGGATTTATTCTAAATGTAATCACGCTGGTCGCCATGGGCATTTGAAGTTCATTGTCTCTTCCATAGATAGTAAGTTTTTTGAGCTAGTCGACCCGCGAACCTATCTGTTTTGTATCGACTCATTCTCCTTGATGCTCCAAAGTACATACTGTGTTTCTTTGCACTTATCACATGCTTATAAGGTCTATTTGAGTCTCCATAAGCTCAAGGGCTGGTCTTGTGCCAGTTGGCTTGACCAAACTTCGTCGCTTCGAAACACACTTTTCTACCTTCTACAAGCTTCTCCAAGTTCTTTCATGAAGATCTATCATCCATGATATATTGGTATTTTAAGAAAGTGATTAATGTGTGTTAGATTCAAAAGAGAGAAGTTAATTCACAAGAATACTTCCCCAAATGACTCAAAGAAGAGTCGACTTGGATTCTAGAAGCATGTTTATTTCTTTGGGCCTCACCCAATTTTCAAAGAAGACAATCCACTTTGGGCATCCTAGGCATTATTTCTTGATATTAAGCATAGCACCTTGGGTTTTATTTTAGTATGTTTTAGAGTACCCTATGATGATCACTTTGTAAAATAATCCATAAACACATTAGATGTGCTTCAATGATTTTATAGAGTTATCTTTATGGCGCTTATCCTATGTAAATTTAGAGTTAGACATAACTTGTATAATAGAAATATAACTCATGTATAGGACTTGATTTGAGAGAGGACTTTCAATTTTGGATTGGAGAGAGTTTGTCATAAAGTGACATGCAAGAGATGGTTGAATAATGCCTTAAGAGGGAGGATTAGGAAGTAGTCCTTAACCATGGATTTTGGGGCATGTGGTTAACCCATTAGACTCCTACATAGTAGGTTAGGAGCTCAATTGCCCTTGGATACAACAATTGGTATCAAATCTTAGGAAGTAGACTTGATCAAGGTGGATGGAAGGCATGCAATGCTTTGAGAGAATTCTACCCAACAAAGATGGGAGTATATCTCCCAATCCATATGTTAGATTGAGATGTGTATTATCATTAGTGTCCATGTGAAAGGCCAAATGGCCATCAAACACTTTTGTATATGTTCTTTAATAAAACATATAGTGGCTTGGGTAGCCATGGACCAGATGTTCGACCACATTTGTAACACCTAAGAAATCTATGTTCATGCTCTTTGAGTACTGTGTACTTTTTGCATGTTCTCTATGCCCTGTACGAAGTACTGTGTGTAGCATTCGGAGCTCAATTTTCTACTACAAGGGTATCATCGTGGAGCTCTTGAGAAGGAGAGTCTAGTGTGGTGCATCACCATTGCAAAACTTCATTGATATTAGAGCATTTTGATGCAAAATCTTTGTTCCTTTTGTGTGAGCGAAGCAAGCACCCACCCCACCCATCCAATGCTTTCTCCAAGGCTTATGACAAAGGTGGCAACCAAGGCATAGACCTTGGTGTACCTTGTCATCAAAGTCATTGAAGTCCCCATTGGTGCTAATGACCTTTTTGAAAGCATTTTTTGGGTGATTTTTGGAGACATATTGGAGTACTTTCACCCATACTTCTCTTTACATAGGTTCAAGAACATCAAGAAGAGTGTTCTTTGTACTTCTTTGACAATGAATATTCAGTTTTGGAGCTATGTTCTCGGCCACACTAGTAAATCTATAGGTTTCTTGAAAGGTTTTTAGTTGTGGTGGGAGCAACCATTGCAAATTTATGTAGGATTTTTGAGCCTAAAGAACAGAGTTGATAGACACTTGCAGGTGTTGTTGGCTAGTGTTTGGGCTGTAAATTCAGCCTTTCATTGCCATTTTATTGCATATACTGAGCATATACACGCTATATATCCTTCTGTGGATACACTTATGTACGTACATGTGGTCATTGATATAGCTATTATGTTTTTGCATAAAGCTTTTTTCATTGATAAAGAGGGTCGTGGTGAGCTTTTCTTAACTAGGAGACATCTAAATTTTGGGTCCCTTCACGGATGCAAGTAGAAGACTTACCCAACCTCGCCATAAGAGATGTATGTTAGTTGTTCATAGGTGCACAATAAGCCTAGTTGGCTTCTTTGGATTAAGTGGTTATATGCACTGGAGTCATTGATTCATTATGTTTACATGTCAATACTTACATATTAATGAGTTTTTTTTACATTGGTCATATGCTCATTTTGTAGAGGAGACTCTAACAAAATTTCCCTAGATCTCTGTTTTTCAACTATATGGTGGTTGATTTTACTTCTTGACTGTTTGGTCATTGTTGTTCCTTAATACATTTTTTTGGGGAGGCTATCAATTTTTTCCCAAAATCTAACACTTGGTCATCCTTTTTGAGCCTTGGTGATGTTTGGACTATTCTAGCTCCATTTCCATTCCAGTCAATTCTCTATCATCATGGCATTAAAAATCTCAAGCACATCTGGTGGATCTAGGTCTAGTGTGAGTTTTCCCAGGAGGAGCTATAACTTGCAGGGAAAAGACCATTTTGAGATTTGAATATTTGATGGTACAAACTTTGCTCTATGGAAGAATCAGATTAAATATGTGTTGATTTAGAGGAGATAATGGAAGCTAGTAAATGAAATTGCAAAGAAGCTTGTTGGTATGGATGATGATGTTTGGGATGAGCTAGATGAAATGGATAGGGCTACCATTCGATTGCACCTAGAAGATATTGTTTACTTTATAGTAGTGGATTGTGAAAGTGCAAATGAGCTTTGGATGAAGTTATGCAATACATATGAAAAAGAAAAGACATCAAATAAAGTGTATCTGATCATAAAGTTGTATGACCTTCAGGACAAAGATAGTGTTTTTTCTCATCTAAATGAGTTTGATGCTATATTCTCTCTGTTATAGGCTCAAAAAATGGAGATGGATAATGAAATGAAAGTAGTCTTGTTGTTATGCACCTTGCCATGATCATGGGATATGTTTTGCATAGCTATTAGCAATAGTGTACCTGGTGGCAAACTAGTCTATAATGACATATGTGGAGCACTCTTGAGTGAGGAGATTGATAGAAAATCTATGGTTGACACTCAGAGTGGAGATGCATATAATGTTCATGATTCTTACCAAGGAAAGAATTAGTAACATGGAAGGAGAAAGAAAAAGGAAAAAAATGGTCAATGGAATAAGAGTAGAAGTAAGTCAAGGAAGAGGGATATTGAATTTCATGATTTTCACAAGAAATGACACATAAAAAAGACCGTTATGCGTTAAACAATGATAAGGGTAAAGGACAGAATGTTGATGGGCATGTTAAATAGCTACATGCACCATCTGCTTTGACAATAAAGATTGAAGAAATCAATGCTATTTCTGGTGATGATGATGATGTGTTGATATTTGATAGTATTGTGCCCATTGAGGCTTATGGTTTGATATGCTAATAGATGTTGGTGAGCCTTCTTGCTATAAAGAGGCTATGGAGATAGAGGATCATGTCCAGTGGGAGCATGCCATGAAGAGTGAATTGCATTCTATTAACAAGAATGGTACTTGGGATTTAGTACCTTTGCCAAAGGGCAAGAAATATTTACCATGTAAATGGGTATATAAGCTAAAATTCACATTAGATGGTGCTTTTCCAAAGTATAAAGCACAAATTTTTGCAAAGGGTTTTAAGCAACATCATGGTGTTGATTTCAAGGAAACCTTCTCTCTAGTAGTCAAGATGACTACACTCTGCATGTTGCTTGGATTCGTTGTAATGGAGTACTTAGAGCTAGTCCAAATGGATGTGAAAACTGCTTTCTTGCATGGAGATCTTACAGATCAGATCTATATGGAAGATCTAGAGGGTTATGTAGTCTTAGAAAAGAAAGACTAGTTTGTAATCTCAAGAAGAGCTTATATGGATTTAAACAGTCCCCTAGATAATGGTACCAAAAGTTTGATGCTTTTATTAAGTCTCAAGGTTATTCTCGAAGCAATAAGGATCATTGGCTCAACACAAAGAGATGCTTAGATGGTAGCTTGATATGCTTGATACTTTATATTGATGATATGTTGATTGTTGGGAAGTCCTCTTATGACTAGTCATTTCTCAAAAAGAAGTTGAGTGAGACATTTGATATGAAGCATTTGGGGGATGCTAGACATATTCTTGGCATGCACATTACTTTTGATAGGAGTAAAAGATGTATATACTTGTCTCAATGTGAGTACATTTGCAAAGTACTTCATAGGTCCAATATGCAAGGTGGCAAGCTTTGAGTACAACTTTACCCGCATATGTGAAATTGAGCAAGGATGATTGCCCTAAATCACATTAGGAAAAGGAATTCATGACCAAAATTCCTTATCAATCCGTTGTTGGTAGTCTCATGTATGCTATGGTAGCTACGAGACCAGACATTGCATTTGTAGTGGGAGTTGTGAGTAGATATATGTCTAATCATGGCAAGAAGCATTGGGAGGTAGTCAATATGATTTTGAGATATTTGAGTGGCACTCAGGACAAGTGTCTATGCTTGGGTAGAGGGAAGGCATCCATTATTGGTTACACAGATTTTGATTATGTTGGTTGTATAGACAATCAAAAGTCCACATCAGGGTATATTTTTCATTTTGTTGGAGATGCAATCCCATGGAGATCTCATCTTC